>CM061526.1:53461550-54661550 GCA_030068015.2 Neoceratitis asiatica | reverse complement strand
AATTCTCTAAAATAAATGCAAATGTATGCAATAAATGTATGTGGGTAAACCTATGCATATGAGTATACATTTGTATATAATACGCGTATATAATAGGAATTCTATGTATACAAATATTTTTAGTCTTTCAGACTGATATAAATTTTATTTTTAATTATTATTTTTTAAATGCATATTAGTAGGTAGATACTTGACGACTAACTCATTCATACATATTTACACGGTTGATGTTTTTTATTTTTATTTTTTTTATATTTTTTTTTTATTAAAAGCGCATAAATAGGAAAAAATAAATATTAAATACATATTTGCTTAGATGCAAATGCTCGCACACATGCACATACTCCGGATTGTGGGCATTTTTGAGTGTTACACATACATATTTACCTATTTATTTACTTGTATGTATCGCAAATTGAACGCCGGCGTAAAAGTCATAATCGTTATTGGCGTATATCGTGGATCGGGAAACCACAGATATATATTTCGAGTTTATATGCATATAAAGGGTGACCCCTTTCGAGTTTCCCTACTTTTTTAAAGAAAAAAATTAACATAGAAAATTCAAATTTGATAGGGAATATTTATTATCATTCGAAAGAACATTCTTTGGCATTTATTTTTTGAAGATTATCTCTTTCAAATGTTGGCCGCGGCTACGTCTCAGATGGTCCATCCGTTGAGTCTAATTATCGTTGACTTGTTCGAGCATTTCGACTGGTAACTGGCGAATTACTCGCGTGATGCTTTGCTCCAATTTTTGCGCAGAGACTTTAGACTTTACATATCCCCACCAAACAGGAAAGAGTCTAACGGCGTGATATCACACGATCTTGGTGGCCAATCTACCGGTTCAAAACGTGAAATTATCTGCTCACCGTAGTATTCTCTCAATAAATCCATTGACTGATGTCTGGGAAGTGGCGTCGTCTTGTTGAAACCAAATGTCGCGAAGATCACGAGCTTTAATTTTTAGCATGAAATAGTCGGTTATCATGGCACGGTAACGGTCGCCATTGAAGGTTACGTTCTCAACGGCATATTTTTTGAAGAAATATGGACCGATGATTTCACCGGATCACAAACCACACCAAACCGTTATTTTTTCTGAATAAAACGACAGTTCTTGAATCTCTTCAGGTCGCTCTTTGCCCCAAATGTGGAAATTTTGCTTGTTTATATATCCATTGAGCCAGAAATGGGCCTCATCGCTGAACAAAATTTGGCTCGAAAACGTCGGATCTTCTTAGAACTTTTTAAGAGCCCATAGAGTGAAGCGATGTCATTTGGGAAGGTCGAGCCGCTTCAGTTCTTGCACGAGGTGTATTTTAAGATCTCGACATAAAATGCACCAAGTCGTTCCATACGTCAGTTCGAGTTGCTGCGAACGGCGCCGAATCGACTCTCCACGGTTTTCGTGTACACTCTCAGCTACGGCCGCTATATTTTCTTCACTGCGTGCTGGACGTGATCTATTCGGTCGAATTCGGCCGATTACATTCACCATAAGTTGAGCGAAGCGCACGAATCACATTCTTTACAGAACGTGAATTTTCGTAATAAAGTTGAATGAATTCTAAACGTTGTTCAGGCGTAAGTCTTTCCATGATGAAAGGCCAAACAATACTGAACAAAAATAGCAAGACAGCTTCACACGACTTACGCGTGATTTATCAAAAAAAAGTACCTCTACTTTGGTCACCCTTTACATATGAATGTTATATACAAATGGAATTCGAATATGAATTACGTGAGCGTTTGGTATGTGACGTACGAAAAAGGCTGTCAGCTACTTTTTAGTCATACATATATATGTATTTATGTACTATTATTCTTTTTGAACATTCATTATGTATTAGCTTTGTGTATTTTTCTATAAAAGCTAAACAGCTGTAAGGTCGTAAAATCATAGTAGGGATGGGCTTGGCACTAATTGATGAATTGAATTGACAAAAAAAATAAAAATAAACAAGAAAAATGTGCTGTCTTCGACCATGCCGAAATCTTTATACCTTTCATGAACATATCAAATTTATTGCAAAATACAAAATCCGATTTTGATGGTTTTCAGTATCAGTATTTCATAGAATATTCGGCTGCACAATTCCATATTTCACACTATTTAAAGCTTTTTTGGCGGATTTTCGAACCAAAATCTCATATCTGAAAGAATTGATATGATATAGTCAACCGATCCAGCTGGTTTCGACTAATGATCAATACATTAGGAAATACAGCCGCATACTAAGTTTCGTTGAAATATCTCGAAAACTGAGAGATTAGTTTGCGTACAAACAGAAGAATGGCTAAATCAACTCAGCTGATCATTCTTATACTATCGTTTAGAGCACTCGCAAACCTGCTCTTAGCTCATTACTCTAATTTTTTTTCGAGTATTTCGTGTATTTTGACAAACACTTTGACTTTTTTCGAAAAAAATTCTTTCATTAATTTTAAATTTATTTATGCAAAGTGTAAAAATCATTGGAACGCCAAAGAAACTTTGACAAACAAAATTTAAATTTTTTGTTCTACTGAGTAGTTGAGCTATGATCGAGTATTAAGCGAGCATCGAACTACTCGCAGTGCTCTATAACCGGGTATCTGGAGCTCTACTATCGTCATAAACGTTAGTGGGTCTATCTCTTCTCCTTCTAGTAATTACATACTTCGGACCAAAGTTATATTAGGTTGTTGTTGTTGCTGTAACAGCAGAAAATTCTCCAAAAGGGGCTTCGGATAATATTGCGGAAGTGACAATCCTTGGCCGGATAAAAATCTGGGTCGTTCCGTTATAAAAACCCGACTGTCGCGGGAACTATTGGATTTTAGTCGCCTCTTACGACAGGCATGCCTTACCGCCGGTAAATTCTTGAACACCCAACCCGCAGGGGGCAAGATTTGGTTGATGTGGTTGACGGCTTAGGGACCATACCAAGTCCATAGTGCAATAATAAATAGGACTAAAGCTCGGTACTGCTATTTCCAGTAATAAGAACATAACTATTCTCTTGGCGAATTGAATTGAATTAGGCGTTTCGTTTTTTATCCACTGCAGATTGAAGAACCATCAGTTTATTCTCACCAAGTATTATCAACCTCTGTCTGACGATTACCGGGCACACATCTATTACATGCTCTATTGTCTCCTGACATTCCACGCATATTCTGAATTTGTTGTTAACCCAATCCGGAACGCCAGCAGACAACGCCTCATTAATACTACTTTTTAGAGTCTGACCTCTTTGCAAGCTGGTAAGAATTTAGTAAACTTTAATAGCTCTGAGCACAATTTTAAATATTTTGCATCCCCTTGTGGAATATCCAAGGTATATTATCTTGGCAATACAAGAGAGTTTCTTATTTATGTTTCATTACCCTAAGAGGAACTGGCAAGCCAACTCTTGTAGTTATGCCCTGTTCTCCATCTTTATCGAATTCATTGCTACGGTCAAAGCTACAGTCAGGCATGTTTTTCCTCAATATTATTATATGTGTAATCGGCGCTTTGTGACCGCTGAAGCTGTTTTCGGTCGAGGTCTTCCTCCAATTTGTGATGTGCGTCTTTAATGTTTTTTAAACAAATTAAGGAACTTTAATTTTCATGTCAATAATACACCCAGAGGGCTTGACATTCCCTACCAAGGGGCGACCGTAATTAGAAAAAATAACTGACCAACACTATTAAGGTGTCTCAATTTGGCTACAGTGTACCGCTCGCCCACGAACTCGCCCGAGCCAGTTGCTCTTTCCCACCGGAGGTCGACCGTTGCACCTAGTCTTTGAATACCCAAATGGGAAAGAGACCGAGGCCTTTGTGAACAGAAATATATATATAATCGGCGATTTGAAACAGCTGTACTAGACTTTCTTCGCATCTCAATTATTCTCTATTCTGTTCACAAAGGCCTCGGTCTCTTTTCCATGGCAGACTAACAGCTTTCTTTCCCTCGTGGAGTTAACCGAAGCTTTGCTATTTACCTTGGAGACGTCGGCCATCATTTCCTTGGAGACTCCATAATATAGGAGGCACTGACAATCTATTCATTTCTCTTTCTCTCTCCTCCACCTAATTTTTCCAATGAGGTTGAAATGTGCCCATAAATCGCAGGCGCAGTAATCATCATCGCTCGTACGCAGAGCAGCAACAATTTTACAAAAAGCGTTTCTATCGAAAAATCCTTAAGACTATCCTTTAGACGTCTGTACTTCGGTACCACAAAGTTGTCGAGAGAGACTTCTTTGACTTTATTTGATTACAAGAGATATCTTCCATTGCCCTCTTTGCCCTCGGCGCGGTCGAAATAACATACTCCAGCTGCTGCACGCTCTTGTAGATGGTCATATTATTTATACTAGCATTGAACTGAGTCACGCGATGGAGAGTAACCTTATCTGAAGCATCGCTTAGCTCTGAACGGCTCGGAGAGGCCCTTTCCAATTCTGGCTACCCTTCTTGCATTGTTCTGTGTCAGTTTACACTGCCTTATAAGCTTTGCAGGCATACCAAATTCAGACATGAGCATGCTATCGAAGTCAGCTGTAGAAACGGCAAAGATGTGGTGTATATCGATACACGCAGGTGTATTTCAAATTTTGGCGCATGGTGAGCATCTGGGCAGTGTTAGTAGATTTGCCAAGTCTGAAGCCACACTAATACGGCCCAATCAGTTGGTTGAGGGTGGCCTTCAATGCGCTCGATATGACTATATACCCGATATTGTGGAAACTTATTCCACCATAATTGGCGCAGATTGTGAGATACTCCGACCAAATTCTACAAAAAAGCTGATCCATTCATCTTGACAATCAGTCGTCTACAGTTCCCATAAATCCGATTGTTTTATAAATAATTGTTTTAATTTTATAACCATAATTAAATTCTTTTTTTTTATTAAGAAGTTTTTTTTTCTAATTTTCGATAAGGTTGTAGATTCTCCGTTTTTTTTCGATTTTTAATATTTCGATAATTCGAATGGGAATTATCGGACTTCGAATTTCTCATGAGAAAACCTTTTCCTATGCAGCAGGGGAAAGACTCTACATACAGTGGCGGACAAAAGTCTACATACACCGCCTTGGCTCCACGAAAAGAAATATCCATTGACGTATGAGTCTTGGTTGTTCAGCACAGAAAAGAGAAGAAATCGTAATGATGATCCTAAAGTAACTGCTCCGAAATTAACCGGAAACATCGCAAACTCATCAATAAAGTGAGTCCATTTAAGAACAATTCGAAGAGCTCTGGACGATAACGGCTTCCGCAGTAGAACGCGACATAAAGAGCCTCTTATTTCTGAAAAAAATTGTAAAGTTCGCTTGGAGTTTGCTAAAGCCCATATAGACAAGGGAATGGATTTTTGGCGAAAGGTCTTGTTTATATACAAATCGAAGTTCAATATATTCGGCAGCAAAGGAAGAGCACTGCACTTAACGCCAAAAATATAGTACCAACAGTGACGCGTGGTGGCGGCAACTTAATAGTTTGAGGAGCGGTTGCAGCATCTGGAGTTGAAACCTTGTTTTTATTGAGGGTAATATGGATCGGTTGAAATATAAGTCATTGTTGGAAGCTATTCTAAAGCCTTCGGCGAACAGTTAGGAGCTTGGCGCAGGCTGGATCTTTGGACACGATAACCATCCAAAGCATACGGTCCATATTGTTAGGGATTTTTTGCTTTATCATGCTCCAAGACACGCACACGCCACCTGAAAGCCCAGATTTGAATGTTATTGACTATGTCTGGTAGATTTTTGAGCGAAAAATTAGAAAAAATCAGATTTCCAGCCTAGCATTACTCAAAGAACGTCTTATTGAAGCTTGGGACAGTTTTACTCTCTCAGAATTGACAAATTTATTAGCTTCGATGGCACGACGGCTTCAAGCTGTTTTTGATGCGAACGGTGGACCAACTAAATACTAAAAATATCATGTTACCTGATATTAACCAAAGTTTTTGCGTTAAGATAACTTTTGTCAATGTTGGATTTATGATTTTTTTTGTCATAGCTTTACTATTTTATGTTAATAAATAATTTTTGTTGGTTTTTTATGATAAAGGAAAATAGTTAAAATAAACTGTATAGTTAAATTTTCCAATAAACCTTTTGGACTATCAGTTCAACGAAAACGGGGTTTTTGTAGACTTTTGTCCGCCCCTGTATATATGCTTTAAAGACTTTTCAAAAATTCCACTTATGAAATTCCTCATCTACTAGTACTTTGTTAAAAGTTTTGCCCAACCTTTGAGCAGCAAAAGTAAGGAAAATACGCCCTTTTCTGCAAGTTACTTCCATTGGAAACCCCAGAAATAGTAATTTGTTTCGGTCCGTTAAGCTTGATCGGAATTATATTAAAAAAAAAACAGAAGACATATATTTTTTTTTGTAATAAAAAGAATCTTTCAAATTACGCATACATATGTATTTATATGCATACATACAACATTGGCCAGTTTATTAATGTGATATAATTGTACGTAATTATGCATGGAAGAGTAGGTATTCAACAAAACTGGATGTCATTTGAGCGTGTGCTTACATACTATGTGCGTACATACAGACACAAATATATGCTTGTGCCTACCTACATATATACAAATAAAAAAGTTGTAAAATAAAAGTGAAAATGGCAATTAACAAGTTTTACGGTATCATAATAAACAACAACAATTCGACGTATGTATATATGTAAATAAACATTCCAACTATTATGCGAGTATACTGCGGATGTATTTAATTACAAAACTAGCTATTTTCGCAGAAATAAATAAAAAAATATATATATTTCAACATATTTATGTATATATGTGTGTTTTTATGAACTCAGACATATGTATGTATGTATACATATATAATTGGATACTGTCCAGTAAAAAATGTTTGACATGTATTGAACTATTCTTTGAATTTAAAACGTTGAATAGACAAAATAGCCAAAGTGGCTAAAATAGACAAATATATATATATATATATATATATATATAGACATATATATATATCTGTATATATATACTACAGTGATTTAATAAGTCAGTGAGTTTTTAAATAATATATATTTATAGTTTCCGGTAAATAAACGTTTTATTTCGCAGCATAGCAAGCAATTTTTGTATTCCTTCCAAATAATAGGTCTTCAAAGGCCCTGAAAATAGAGGTTTTTCGGTTTTTTCATTCGACCCGAATCTCTTACCGCCCAACCATTTCTTCATTGTTGGAAACAAGAAATAGTCACAATGGGCTAAATCTGAAAAATATACTGTTACCCCAGTTCCTCGCCCAATTCATGAATTTTTGCCATGGTGCCTACACACGTGTACACCCGTGCATTATCCTGATGGTACAGTGCATTTTTTCGGCAAATGCAGTCGTTTCTGCTTCAAATCAAAATCGAATCTGTTCAAAATCTCTGAATAATATTCGACGGAATATCGTTTTGCTCTTTTCAAAATAATCGATATGAATGACACCTCGTGCATCCCAAAAAACTGTGGCCATGACTTTGTTGTCAGACTTGATTGTTCTTTGATCTCTGGTCCGGTCGATCCACGTTTCGGTAACGAAGCTACGCAAAAATGCTTTTGGATTGCGGTTGAACGTCGCCAAATACTCCGTCGAAGTGGTTCCTCTGTCGGGTTATGGTCGTATGTGGGCAATCGCGGCAGCCATCGCGCGGGTCTATGTCCAAAGATAGGTACAGTAGATAGGTACATACCTATTTATTAAAATATCGTATTTCGTGTTTGTATTTCTTGGAATTTGGTACACAGTGAACTCTTTTATGGAAGTACTCTTTATTACGATTAAAGGTATCAAAAATTGGGTTGATGCTACGCTTCCCCAAATCAACGAAGCACGTGAATGGTATAATTGTATTATAAACGACACCTTAAACAACGGCTCTTTTTCGAAAATCATTTTGCAGTTATGACAACAACTCGTCAGCTCATCTCGCAACAGATATAAAGAGTTAAAGAGAACTGTGATACGATGATCTGAGAACCAGTTTTTATAGGTAACACTTCTCCGAGCTGCTGAATTGCAGCACCCAGTATTAAAAACGATGACTATGGAAAAGACGTTATGAAAACCTACTATGATGAACTTCGGCTGGCGAAAGCTATTCAAATTTGGCAACGAAGAACTGGCAAGATGAATGCTAGATGTGTTCGCACTAGAGCATGCCTGACGCTTGGAATAAGAATACCGTATATAAGGCCTTTTGTAGCATATTATGTGAAATACCGCCACCGACAACGAACTGATCATTTACCAATTATTTGCTATGAATTAAATCCTGAAAACATTCAATCGTCGATTTGAAAGCTGCCTTCGACAGCATGAAACGAAGTTGTTTCTAGGCCACTATGTTTAAGTTTGGTTTACCATACAAAATTTATACGGGTGTGTAAATCAACTCCCAATAAAATACGAAATCCGAATGCGCAGTAAAAATTGGAAAAAGTCACATTGAGCCGTTTGGTACCAAACCAGGTTACTCCCAGTCGCGTGTCTTCTTCAATTTAATCCTAGAGAAAATAATACGACCTACAAAGGTAAATAAAGAAGATGAAATCCTTACGAAGCGAGAGATATTACCTTCAAAAACAGCTCCGTTAACTCTGCGAATTGTTCGGAGAGGTTCTTCCCGACTTCTGTCCGCCATAAAATAAATAACTTAATTAACACCTCAGATATAGAAAAAATATATTTTTATAAATTTGTTCCGAAGGAGCGGTTAAAGAAGCCAATAACACAGTACTCGTAATACTAATTCTCACAACCGCTTGCGGTAAGCGGTTCAAGAATTTACCTTTGCCTGTTGTATAAACCAGGATAGCCGTGTCTTTATTCCGCAAGAATACGTATTTTTATTCAACCAAGGCATGTCCGTTACATTCTCCAAAAGCCAATATGGATAAAAATTTTGGGTTTCCACAAAGACAAACTATTCTCTCACCATCTCGATTGTTCTTTAACATTCTAATTTAATACATAACATATGTACATACATACAAATGATATTTTAAGGTTTTCTTTTCATTTAAGAAAGTAATTAAATTCGTTTAACACCAAAACTTTTATTTAACAGTAAACAATTGTAAAAATCTACGAAGAAGGTCGAGCAGTAAAACGTAAACGACTCATTCATTTACATAGACTGGAATGCAACTATAACTTTAAGCAAAATGCCACGAAAATTATTAAAATTCCTCATCATCTTCGACAACACATCTCTGCTATACTTTCCTGGTCAATTTCTGTCCGGACGTGTACTTATCGAATTACAAGATGACACACCAGCTTTAGGTCTACATTTTCACGTTGTCGGCGAAGGTGTGGTACGGGCAGGTACAGCACGACAGGAGCGTACTTATGATAAAGAAAATTATATTGATTTTCGTATGCGTCTCTTGGGTGATGTCGACCAAGGACCGTCGGTACTTTCGCCCGGTATACACAGTTTTCCATTCAAACTTGGACTGCCAGTGGGTTTGCCGTCCACGTTTTTAGGGCGTTACGGTTGGATACAATACTATTGCAAAGCTGCACTGCGTGAACCAAATGGACTTATACATAAAAATCATCAAGTATTTATTGTGATGAATCCAATTGATTTAAATGTGGAGCGACCCATATTGGCGGTATGTTGAGGAGTTTTAAATACTTAAATATTTTATTTAATACACACATATGTAACTGATCGAACATCTGTTTATTTATATTTAAAAAAAAATTATCTAATTTGAATTCTAGCAACCATTTACTTGTGAGATCGAACACAAACTTGGTGTGGCATGTGTGGGCGGCGGTAAAGTTGTAGCGCGAGTGGCACTTGATCGTGGCGGCTATGTGCCAGGCGAGAGTATATTAATCACAGCATTCATATCGAATCACAGTAATGTGACGATTAAGCGAACTAAGGCCTCCCTAACAGAGGTATGCATTATTCATTTGTACTTTATTACCAAAATCATCCATTTAAATATTATTTATTTATTTATTTTTTTCGCATATAATGCAGACAATTGAATATCTGGCACGTGGAAAAGTGGTGCAAACGGAGAAACGTGCGCTGGCTGCTTTGGCGCGTGGTAAAATTCGACCTAATGGTAAAGATGAATGGCAAAGCGATAGTTTATATGTACCACCCTTGCCACCAACAAATTTGCATGGCTGTCATTTAATAAAAATTTCTTATGATGTATTTTTCGTAATCGAACCCAAATCATTGGAAAAAGAAATCAAATTGCAATTGCCCATCGTTTTAGCCACATATCCTTTCCGTAATAATAGCAATGATGTGTCGAATACATGGCCAGATTCAGTGTTGAAACCGGATACACATTATCCTTCAACATTGCCAATTTTTCGACCATGGTTACATGAGAAACCTGAACCCAATTAAGCGAACAATTTATGTACATACATACATACGTATATAATGTGAATATTATTCATTGTATAAGCATATCTATGGATAAAATAGCTGTTCTTTGTATTTTACTTTTATTTTAATTCGATAATATTTTTTTTTAATTATCGCCCGTATTGTGAGCCGTTTGCGATATCCGACTGTGATCGAAAGCGAAGATCGAATGAATTTTCGTTTTGTATTAAGACGTACATTCGATGGAGAACAGTGCTATTGTGAATCGTTTAGACGCTTCACAATAGTCTTGTGTTTGTCGGCTGTTATGGTTTGTTTAAAAATTGAGTAAACATAACAGAAATAGAATTATTTCTACTGAAAAGTAAAATCTAATATGATTGATTAATAAATTATACGAATGAAGGCGAATTTAACAAGGTGAAGTTACTGTGGCAGCGAATTCAACTTTTCATTCTTCGAACACTCAGATTGTCAAAATTATATTTTGTTTGCTTGAATTTGATTCGATTTTCTAATTGTTAAAGCGAAAATCCTGAGAATTATTGCTTTGTGATTATAATTTGTGCGAAAAAAGAGAGTGGAACGGTGAAATTTTAAAAGCCAAAGAACTTTCCACGATTTTGCCAATCACCACCCCCAAGCAAAAAGAAAATACACGGGAATTGTTGTATTTGTTTTCCCTTGCTCACCTTTATAAATTCGCCTTGATACGAATTAAAATATTAAAATAGGAAATGAATTACAGTAAAAATTCGTTATTGCAAATATCGACAGAGTAGGGAATTTGAAATTCGATTTTCGATAGCAAGCGATAATTCAAAATCGAATGCAGCTCATAATAACGGCCTTAAACTATTAATTATTAAAAAAAAAAGTCGTTTAATTTGATTAAAATTTGTTACAAATTTTATGTTTTTACTAATCGCTTTTTCTCAAATGTCCATCGATATGCTTTAAAATAAAATAAAAAGCGACCAGCGACCAGTGATTACTTGAAAATTGTTACTCGTATATCTAACCAACAGGTGAATTATTTTTATGGTACACACAAAAAAAATTAAATGTGCTAAGTTTATGTATAATTTTTTTAAAATTGTTTTGTTCTGTTATTTATTTTATTTTTTGGTTAGTTATAAGTTTTTTAGAAGCATAGCTTGGCTTTTGATCACACCCATTGTTTTGAGATTTGTTGCTAACTATTTTCTTGCATATAATTTAATTATATATTGAATCTCTTAATCGCCTGCATTTTGGATATACACAAGTCCCGAACGTATCGATGGCAGCCATAATAATTTACCTACGACATACTTAGTATGCATACGGAATAATTGTATTTAATTATATTATTTTTAACATATGAACTAAGATCAAAAAAGTTGTTTGAATTTAACTGATCAAAATCGAATAAGGAATTTATAATTTACATATTTAGAATTGTTTATTGTACTAAAGATTGAATTATAATAGTTTTCGAGATTTTTTTTTTTTTTTGTAAGTAATGAATAATAAATGTTCAAGCACAAATGGTTTTGATTTACTTTCTTGAATTACCTTTTTTCCGTCGCTTGTTTTTAACTTTATGAAATATTTGAAAATATATCGGCTTAAAAATTTCTTCTTACTTCAGACTAGTTGGTTAACTCAACATCGAACCATCTGAGAAATATCCAGTAAAATCTTTCGCAAAATCTCTCTCGCTCGGTAACTTTTAGTGCCATCTCATCAGATGTCGACATCGTTCACGCTTCTGCACCATGTAGCAGGGGCAGAATGTAGAGCGAATTGTAGACTTTAGTTAGTTTTCATTGAGAGAGGACTTTTAAATTTAAATTAAATGGCAAAAGTGATTCTGCTTCGGATTTTAAGGTTAACATTGTTGTTGGCGTTGATTCTGGTTACAAGATAGACAAAATTATCTACAACTTCGAAGCAATGACTGTCCACAGTGAAGTGAGAGCCAAGACTCGATTGCACTAACTGTTTGTTTGATGGCAGGAGACATTTCGTCTTGTCCTCGTACGCTACCAGACCTCTTCGGTTTGCTTCTTTGACCAATCATAAATCACAACTAATTTATTTTCTCCAATATCAATTTGAACAAATCACACAATATGCGCTTCTGGTATTTTCCACAGTCAGTGTGCAAAGCCGTATAAATTTTACAAAGGTTGATACCAGATTTACCGGCTTAACATGGTGTATATCGATTCTTTTCTCACGGATCTTTTCCAAGATTTAACGCATGGAATACTGCAAGGCAGTTATGCAACGTTTGCGTGAAGCAATACGGCTCACACATCAATGCTTATTCGTGATTTTTTGGCCAAAAACAAAACCGTAATCATGCCTCAACCATCGTATTCACCAGATTTGGAACCCTGCGACTTTTTCCTATTCTCAAAACTAAATAAACCAATGAAAGTAAAGAGTTTTGCAACAATTGATGATGGCTATATCGAAAAGCGCATTTCAGAGATGCTTAGAGGATTGGAAAAAGCGTTGGTACAAGTGTATTATATCCGAGGGGCATTACTTTGAAGGGGACAAAATAGATATTGATGAATAAATAAGTACTTTATAAAAAAAAATCGAAATTCACCTTTTCCTTTGAACTCAGCTTGTATGTTTCCCACAATACGCTAGATAAAACCTTATATGCATTATTTGAGAGGTTAATACCACGGCACTCGCAATAGCCGAGTGGCCAGCAATGTGTAGTACAACTCGGAAGGCCTGGGTTCGAGTCCAGGTTCGAGCAATATCTAATATTATAGAAAATTAATTTATCTTATTGCGGTCGCCCCTTGGCAGGAATATAAAGCCCCCTCATAAAAATCCATCGGCAGTTCGGAGGCGGTTTCTTCGTAAAACATCAAGACACAAAAAAGGAGGAGGAGCTCGGCCAAAGATCGATTCAACGGTTACAAAGAGCCATATATGTATGTACATATGTACGTAAAATCACGGTAATTACGGCAGTTGTCAGTCATGCCTTCCACAAACCATGTTCTCGGTCATTAGAAAGTATTTTCCACCATTACCTGTTGAGGACCCGAGTTCACGATCTCCGCTTATTGCCCTTTCACTGACATTTAGCAGGCTAAAGAAGTGTTCCCTTCACAAGCTTGGTGTTTTTTACGGAGGATAATGAGTAAATGCCTACCGCACGACAATAGTATCTTTCTCGGCTCAGAACCTGCGTCCATGTCCCGCTTTGTCTTACTGCATAGTCTGTTATATGTTTCCAACTTTCCTCGCTCTAAAAAATTGTTGGGACGATGTTGGACGCATCCAGAGGACCTACCAGGTTATTCAATGCCCCTCGTTCCGTTTTCCATCGTTCGCTTTTAAAAAATGTGTATTCCGGACGTTGGCTACTCTCGGTATGCTCTGAACATTGGTTATCAGATTATCCTCTTAATGTTTATGTCTTGAAATCTTCTCGTATATTTTCATAAAATATTCAGGCATTACCCCTGTAAGCCAGCGCATCTTCGTTCGACAAGTTAGGTGATTCGGAGTGATATTGGGCGTACACATATCCAGAAACCTAAAAATATCGTCTGTCTATCACAACATGAACGACTTGGTTGAGCAGTTTTCGATCCGTCGAATCTGGTATTAGAGATAACCTTATTTTTGGTCTTGGTGAAGTTCTTCAATTTTAGCTCGTTTGGGGAGGTTTCGTCATGGACGCTGAATTTTCCAGCTGTTGTATCGAAAATACCAGTCTTTGCTCATCCTGTCCTTAAAATACCCAACCACAATTTTGAGATCATGACGATGGCAGCACTCATAGGTCACATCGTACTTCTGTTCCGTCGGGGCGAGGGCACAAATCAGCGATCAATTGAAGAACTTTGACAAGACGGAGCCTCATTTCCACTATAAATCTAATACCAAATTCGCGCTTCTGTTCCTGTTGTAAACGCAAAGATTTTCCGGAAACGGGATTCAGAAAATATTACGGAAGTGAAAGTTCTTGGCTGGATAAAAATCCGGGTCGTACCGGTATAAAGACCCGACTGTCGCGGGAACTATCGGAAGCGACTGAACTACAGATATACCCTACAGCGTAATCGTTTATAGTCACTCCCAAGCAAATGGCAGTCAGAAAATTTTAACTCTTGTTTGAACCTTCACTTTCAGTACCAGTTTTTTTAACTGACCTAACTTAATGATTTTCTCAATGAAAATTTCGCATAATTCAAATAACTCTGCAACCATAAATCTGTTACGTTTTGTATAAATATACATACTTATGTGAGACAATACTTTTTTATAATTTAGGGAAGAAATTTTAATTTTACATCATTAATCTGAGAATTGAGTAGATAAATACTCCCATACATGTGCATATGTACATGCAAAGCGAAAGTGACCAATTTAAAAATATGCATTTTTTATGAAATTAGTTAATTTCCACTTCAAGTTAAAGAAAAATTCTCCCAAATCGAAACGTTGAAATTGTGCATTTGGATAGCGGCGTTTATTTTTACCAGTGCGCTGGATTACACATCCTTTGAAGGAATTAAGACGTACATCAATCTCTCCTTCCTCCAGCTGAAAAGTAATAGATTAAAAAGTAATTTGATGAGACCACATAATAATAATAAAAAAAAACCGTATTACATACCTCATCAAAGCCATAAATGTCCTGATAACAGGTATAAGATATACACCGCCGCACACATGATCTTTTCACAATAGCTTCCAAATTCTCACACAATGTATTGCTTTCGCAGGATTTCTCAAATTCATGATAAATAATCTCCTATATTTTAAAAACAGCTTTTTATAATTTCCAAAAATAATTGCCAAGGAAAATCAATATGGAATACTCACGTTTTTGCTTGTCTCCTTGTAAGCGTATTCCGGAAAGTGGAATGTTGCTGCTTTTGGCAACAGCTGACCACTAGCGCCTTTCTCATCAAACAGACTGGAAGTGGACAAGCTCAAATTCATTAAAATTATAAATAAATTGCTTAATTTTACTAGCAGCTCCATTCTTCATTTTATATTCGCTTATATCAACATGAACATACATACATAAGTTTATACACACAATCATATGTGCGTATATGTATGTATGTCGATAATCCAACACGGCAGCTGAGGACTGATAAGGGTTGAAAACTATACATAAGGAAGCGTATATGTATAATATATAAACAAAAAATGAAATAACTATTCGCTAGATATAGAGAATTGGTAAAATCCATCATTATTGATTATTTAAGGCATTAAGTTACTGTATTTATTGCCGGACACCGGTACATTTATTACTAAACTAATTCTATTTCACAGGGTTTTCTAAAATATATACATACATATTTACGTAAACTTGTTTTTCCATCATTATACACATACATATATAATAATTAACTTTATTACAACTCCTGCAGGTATTTACGTGCATCTTCAACCTAAAATGGAATGTGAAATTAATTAAGTTATACAAAGCTTGTTTAGTTAAGTCTTACAGTTTTAAACCATCCTGAACCAGCCTTAAACATCATTCTATTCATAAAGGACATAGTGGAACGAGGTGCTATTCCATGCATATGCAGGTGTTTTACAGAAATGAATGGTGGTAGATGGAAGCCAAATAACGCGTCTGTTGTAGATATATTGTTCTTTTCAAAGAAGGACTTTAAGCATTGTTCCAGGTGGTCCACTAATTAGAAAAACTAACATTAGTTTATTTAAATAGGACTTATCCGTCAACAAATTCAATGAAGCCTTAAATAAACTAGGACACCAAACCATAATTGATCTCACCCAATACTAAATCATCCTTAGTCAATGTTTTCAAACTCTCTGCGTGCTTCTTGGGGACTGCTAGGTAATGATACGTTGATGCAGGTTTTATGTCTTTAAATATCACAATCGTATCATCTTCAAACAGAAGTTCTGTGCTGGGTTGTTTTCCCGAAGAAATATCACAAAAAATGCACCGACCCATATTCGACGAATCAGTTACAAAAAATCGTAGAATGAGAAACAGCCCGAGAGCACCAAGAACTAGCAGAATGATAAATCTTTTTCCACTCAGCTGTTTCAAAGGCAACATCGCAAGAATTCTATAGGAATAAATTCTTAATTGATAACAATGATTGTTATGTAGGAAATGCGCAAGTCGTAAACAACTCTTGTATTTACTGCAAGCAAAATCGCAGTAGATTTGTAATTGTCTTAATAGAAAAAGTAGTATATTTCAATAAAATCAACTAATAATTTTGACATTTTTTACCCGGCAACTAAAATTCGATTATTTATTTTATTGAATAAAGTTTAAATTGAATATTTCATCAAAATTTTTAGCAGATCGAGATTCTGTAATATTTTTAGCTGAAAAAAATCAAAAGAGGGAACTTATGAATGTATTTTGAAGAAAGTATCAGATGCATTTTTTATTAAAGTTCGGTCACTGAAAAATGATGACGTGACATAGATACCAGATGCTAGAAAACATATATCGAGACCTTATCTATATCATTAATATCTTGTTTAATAGTTCAACTTTTAATTGATGGCAAAATTAAAATATTTTGAATAAATTTTCAATAGACCTCGAATAATCCTCTATAATGAAGACAGATCATTTATAAAATTTTATTTGATAATGGCAATGTACTATTAGTTCCAAAAAACAGCTGTTGAACTGTCACAGGGATTGTGTCACAACATAGCAAGACATTAAAAGATCAGACGACGGCGGAGTCAACAAATGAAAAATATACGACAGTGTGAGGGTGCAAATTTAATTGATAACGAAAGGAAAAAAAAATCTGTATTTACGAGCTTTATAGAAATTAAGTAATATTTAAGTGGTTATTTGAAAATATAGAGCATGAATGAACTAAAGGCACCGTCTCTACAATCGCTCTTGGAGTCGGATCGTGGATCTAGTGACAGTTTGCTTGCAGAGTCATTACTTGATGTTGAAGATGTAAATTATTTAGTTTTTTTTTCGCATTTAAACGTGCAATAAATATTTTTGCAAACTTTTTAGTTAGACGACGTAGAGTATTCCATTCCTCCTAGTGGAGCATTGCCGACTTTAGAATCTGCATTAAGCGAATTTGAAGCAGATTCAGATATTGGTTCCGAATTGGGCGTACCTATACCCGGCCCTACACCAACGCCCTCTATAGCAGAAGAAGGTGGAGTACGAAATGGCGGAGCGGGAGGAGGTGGTTCTATAATGCGTTATGCTATGATGCAAGGTGTTTCAGCGCAGATAGCTTCAGCTGCGGTTTGTTAAATTTTATACGTAAATTTATACATACTGATTTCTTTTCTAATTTTTAGGACCGTGTCAATGCCGGTATGGCAACAGCTTGTGCTGTATCATCCCTAATCGGCATAGGAACTTCACATGGTCATATACTAAACTTTGATATCACACAAGCCTTGCGCTGGGCTCATCAGGATAAACATGCACAAGGAGCCGTATCGGCGTTGGCTTACAATCCAGATTGTTCACGTCTGCTAGCTGGTTACGCGAGAGGGCTTATAGTTATGATAGATACACAATCTGGTGATATCTTGCGAAGTGTTTTCGATGCAATCACACCAAATACTGGAGTACTGCTTTTAAAGTGGACCTCTAGACCGGCCCTAGCACTTTGCTCTGATTCCGGCGGTTCAGTATGGTCCCTAAGCTTCACGCGTAAATTGGGCATTCGAGGTTGTTCCTCGCGATGCCTATTCAGTGGTGCACGGGGTGAAGTTTGTGCCATGGAACCGTTAATGATGGATAACTCTCATGAACTGGATCAATATTGCATAATAGCTCTTGCCACTTTATCAAAATACTTTATTGTAACAATACGTCCGCGACTGAAAGTAATTAAGTATCATGCGTTACAAGGGCCAGCAGATTGTTTACCACTACTCGCTTGGCAAATGGTTTTAATTCAAGCAGCAGACACATCACGATCGGTCGATCCGGTACTGGTATTAGGGCGTGGCAATCAATTATTTTTCCATCAACTCTTTATGTCAAATGGGCGCATCTCATTACTTTACCTACGCCATGTTCAATTACAGACGAACTTACTATCAGTACATTGGCTAGGACCAAAGTGTGTTGCCTGTATGGATACGTCCGAAATACTGCATTTAATAGATGTGCGTTCTAGCAAAGAACTGGAGTGTATAGATATGGCTAATGCTGGATTAGTTTACGGCTCAGCTCAGTTCAAGGGTCTCGCAACCGGGGGTAATGTATCCCCCGCACTAGCTTTAGCCGGAACACATGCATGTTACAATTCCCTAATGTCACGCGGCACACAGTTATATGTCTTAGGTGCACGTTCTCTGCACATGGTCGCTGTGCGTACATGGACAGAGCGCATAAGCTATTTGGTAAAAAGAATTTTATTTTCCATAATAAAGTTTTCGTACATATTTCATTATTTTGTCTTGCAGGTAAAAAATCAAAGATGGCAAGAGGCTTGTGATCTGGCATTAGATGGTTATCGTGCCACTACCGACCGACCCAGACGTAAAGCACAAGCTAAAGAACGCATTATTATGCTGTTTAAAGAGTACTTAGCAGCTTCGGCTCGTGCACCCGACTACTGCCTGGGTCATATAGTGAAGTGCTTAATCACAATAGGCGAGCTAGACTTATTATGGACACAGCTGTGGGAGCGTCTACAAAATAAGAGTCTCTATCTACAACATATCACTGATCATATAGAAAACGATAATATTAATCGTGTGAGCCCAACAATATCTCAGGCATTAGTCGAGCATTGGCTAGAAATATCACCATCAAGATTAGAGGATATCATACTTAAACTTGACTGGACATGCCTTGATCTAAATCAAGTACTAAAAGCAGCCAAACGATACAAACTTTATCGTGCACAAATCTACCTCAATACACATGCGCTTGGTGACTATTCTAGTCCGCTAACTGAGCTAATACCATTAGTGGCGCAGGAAACTTCCAGTCTTGGCAATTCACTACTCGTATACATATCTAGCTGCCTAGCGGGACGTGGTTATCCCAGCGGTGAAATTCCAACTGATATAGCTCAAAATGTGAAGCATGAAGTCCTACGCTGTTTAACTTCACTACATTCGAATACTAGTGTACCGCACGAACTTCCATATCCCTATTTGCGTGCTTTACTCAAATTTGATACACGAGAAACGTTAAATGTGATTTCGTTGGCATTTCAAGAAAAAGAATTCAGTGGAGAACTTGGTTTCTCTCATCGGAAACGAATTATAAACATTCTGTTGGAGATAATGACACCGGAAAACACCACGGTAAGACAGTAAGAAAAGTTTTCAACTCTTCATAAAATTTTTTACATATATGTACATATACGTATAAATGTACGTAAATATGAATTTTTTATACCTCAGCATATTTCATTCCAAAGTGGGTGAAATCGTCCACGCTTTTACTTTAATTTACAGTCAGACGTTTTCATATATTCCTTCCCAAAGCATATAGCGCCAATTTCGGTGTAACCAATTTCGGTAGCGAATTTCGGTCGAGCTTCTCCTTCAATTTATCTCAAGGGATCAACCGCAATTAGAAAATTTATAATTTTGGACTCGAAAATTAGCTTACCGAATAGTAGTACTACTACGGCCGCTCAAATATTAAAATATTATTTTAAAATCTATCTAGCTTCATTAGCACATAAAATAATTTCTTTGTTTTCCTTTCTTTTACCAGTGGGCGGAAATCGGCTGTCTTTTAAATTTCATTGCCCAACAAATATCACAACAATGTCTAAAACCCGACACCCAGTTGCTGGAAAAAGTGCTCAATCATCTAGCTAAAGAAAAGATCACGAATGAAACCGCTCGTCAGCACTCTGAACGTGAGAGTGCATGGCATGAACTGCTCATTAACAATTGCCTGGATGAGATAAGCAGTGACGAAGAACAGCTGCGTCTGGCGAAACGTGCTCACTGTTATTATGTGCAGGAATATCTGCTTGAGAAGTTGCAACGCCTTGATGATATTCTTGAATGTTATTTAAATAATAATCAGCGTCATGACACTATGTTTTGCTATATGGAAAGGCATGTAAGCCAACCAGAGCGTAAAATATATGAACAAATTGAAAAGAATCTTAAGTGTCTATTGCAAATTAACGCAAAGGAAACAACACGAATCATTGATTTTTACTTTAGTGATAAAATAAACAAACTTCTGGAAGTGGCACAAGAAGATGAAGAAACATTATTAACTTTTTTAGAAAATTTACACAAGAGAAAAGTTGTTTTGACAAAAGAGCAGAGTATACAACTCTTGGCGCTTTTATGCAAGCATAAAACAGAGGAAGTTGATGCTTTCATACGGCAATCCGATGAATATCGCATAGAAGAGGCACTTGCTTTAGTTTTGACTCATAAACTAAACAGAACTGCTATATATCTGTATGAGAAGCAAGCTAACTACCGTAGCGCATTTGAATTATCCATTGAAATATTGGCTAAATTACACGATGAAGAGGCTGCAGTGTTTGCACAAGAAATCAGCAACTTGTGTGTACGTGCCACTACTGTGCTCACAAATAAGGATTGTGAAAAATTTTGGTTCACACTCCTACAGGAAATACTGCCACGTGACGACTTAAAATCTAGTACGAAGCAAATGCTACATTTAGCCTCTCAATATATGGACTTACCAAAGCTTGTGCAACTTTTGATGAATACCCGCAATGTATCGGGTAATTTCGGTGATATAAAAGATTTGCTAATGAGTATGCTCTCACAATCCCGTCTAGAGACAGATGCTATGGAAAAAACGCTTGAGGTGAGAGGTCGTGAGCTAGCCAATGCATTTGCACGTAAACGAGCCGAAGTTAAACGTGGACTACTTGTTTCGGCTATGCGTTGTATTATTTGTCAGCAACGATTGTACAATCAAAGCGACATACTTGTATTGGGTGGCTGTGGACATGCAATACATGACAAATGTGGTGAGACATATAGAGAAACATTACAAATTAATAGAAATAATGAAGATGTTTTACAAGCGGAACAAGGAGAAAGTGATGAATTCAGGATTAATCTTTCTTGTCCACATTGCAACACCGAAATAACTAACAATTTTTATAACAATACAATTAAACTATCTGAACCTAGTAGTACAGTTATAAATCTATGTGAACCTGCTTTCAATACTGAACCGAAAACACAAGTATTTCAAATGGGTGTTTTGAGACTGAAAGCGCCTCCACGAAAATTTACTAATTACTAATTGCATTAGAAATAAATCATGAAATAAGCAACAACAACAACCGGATATGAATTGTAGTGATAGCGGTATTCATCATTAGATAATTAAAATATTTTGTTCCTTTCTAACAGTCTTAAAAAAAAATCCATGAATTGTGATAGTTTCATCAACTAAAGTAAACAAAAAATTGCCATATAAGGCCACTGAGTAACTTATGATAGAAGATATGTAAAGAAATTTTATAGCCTTTTTTTGTAACGGTTATGTATTTTAGTGTAAGGAAAAGTATTGAGCCTAAAATCAGACTTATCTCGGCTTTTCAACATATTGTAAAAGAGAATTTCGAAATATTTCAATTGATCATGTAGTGCTTTCTTTTTTCTGTCTAAAAAATGCAATTTTTCACAAAAAAGATTTCGAAAATCACATAAAGAATTTTAGAAAATTAGCCAGAGCAATTTCATTGTTTTTATATGAATATCATGTATCACAAAAATCTAAATTAAAGTAATTCAGTGGCTTTATTTTGATGCTTGTTAAATTTATTGCACTTTTTCAACACAGTGAAACCTTACATTTGATCTTCGTTAAAAAAAAATATCGAAATTTGTTAAAATTGTTCACTTTTAAACATAAGCGCATCCTTATCGCTGACAATACACTATTATAAAAGTTAAGTATATTTCCATATGTATATTTAAGACAGACAGTATTCTTTGTTACTATACTTTATACCAATATGATGTCATGTGTTGTAATAAATATTTAAGCCATAAAATTACAATTAATTTTTTATTTAAGCTTTAATGTAAATTATTATAACTTATTTATGTATGTATATAAAAAGATATACCGTCACTTGTGGACCGAAACTATTTGATAAAATGCTAAATGCTTGCAATTCGTTAGGCAATATACATACACACATACAAAACGATTGATATATACAATACTGTAACTAAATTGTCGATAATTATAAAGAAAACACAAACCGAATATAGTTAAATATAATTATTTACATAAAATTGACGATTTGTGTTTTAGAATGTGAACGTAATGTTCATTATTAAGCTGACAGCTCTTTGGGATATAAGTTGCTGTAGTATTGCACGAATTCGGCACATTGCTCCGCTATGCATTAAAAGAAAGGAAATTAAAAAGTAAACATAAAATATGGAAGCCAAAGTAGCATAGAACTCACTTTTCAAAAAGTCCATTGTACCACGCTGGCGTAGATTGCGCATTTGGAAGAATTTAAAAACGCTATGAAATATGAGATCATCCTTACTCTTTTGTGCGGCTTCCAGAAATTTACGAGCCGAAATTGTTTCATTGTGTTTTGAATTGCGTGCCAAACGTAGAGCATCCACGACTTTACCTTGACCCAAGAGCACCTCGATTATAATCTAAATCGAAATAAATTATAAGTACGATACAGTTACTGCAACAAGTTTATACACTTACATCATGCGCATCGATCTTACTTAGCATATCGAGTGCTATTTGTGAAATAATTGCATCAACATTGGAGTGTGAAAGCAGAAAACAGGCTATGGGTTTTGACTCCATCAACAAAGAATAGCTAACCAAATGCCTTAAAGTATCAAAACTGCCATTCCTTATAAGTTCCCTAATTATCATCTTACTAAGGTCCTCCTGTGCGGCGATATTATGTTTGTTTAGTGAGTATAAATATAAAATTAATATTGTTTCAGTATTGGCGCGTTCGCTGATAGGTTGGAAGACGTATGTATGCATATCCTGTTGTTCAATAAGTACTTTTGGAGCAGGTGTCAGTTTAGGTGTGGTTTTAACATTCGATGGCTGAGCAGTTTGAGTTTGTAACTCCAGCTGTACCCATGAACTGCGAAGTAGAGAAAATTTGTAAAAATTATAGAAAAACTCATACATATGCATGTAAATATTAATAACCATTTGCACTCACGCATAGACTTTATTGATTTTATTGAAAATCGTTTCCAATACGGGCAATAATGTACCGTTGTACTGTTCGTCAACCATTTGGCGTAGCATTTTTAAAAGCACTTGTTTGCCGGTAGTCCGCTGAAGCAAGAACTCTGTAAGGCGGATACGATCCGATATAAGGGTGCAAAGCGGTTCTACATTAAGGTTTAAATACCACATACAACCCAGCATAGCATCAATAACAATATTCGGTTGGAATAGTACCCAGTTAATGGAATCTTGAAATGAAAATTTAGATGAATAAATAAAATATGTGTTATGTGTGCATATCCACACTTAATTGACATATGTACATATGTAAATAGAAAATTATGAAATACAAATCTTACACAATTCACACTGCATTGTTTGCCCATCTGGCGATAAGCTTGGCAATTTCAAAGCAAATGGCCGAATTGAACGTCCCGGTGTAATTGGTGTGTGATACGTAACACCATTCACTTGCTCACCAGCCAATGATATATCGAAAAGCAATGATGTGGCTGATGCTTGATGATGAACTACTATTAAATTGTCTACAGTGTTAATTGCAAACCGTCCAACGTGTCCTAATCTGAGTACATGACATTTTCGTGGTGCTAAACCAGGTCCATTTAGCAGATATACTTCTACTTCCATCATACCTTCCACACTGGCTTGAAGAAGGAAAACCGCCATTGTTCCATATACCTGACCCAGAGTAACTTTGCTTTCTTGAACATCGCGATTATTATCGCCTACTTTACACAATAACTTTAGTAAATAAAAATATTATTTTTATATTAGGATAAACTCACTTTCTAATTTGGGTAATTTCGTAATGGACTTTTGTTTTATTAGCACCGGCACTAATGCATTGTTATCCGTGGAACAAATGAGCGCTATATTAGATTCAGCACACCATGCAAACCATTTGATGCCAATATTTAAGGATTTCACGCTGCGCAACTGACGCTTTTCTGGTATTACAGTGAAGATTTCAATACTACTGTTTAAAATTATTGCTACCTCGCGTAAATGTACCCATACAAAACCGTATACTACTGATTTAATCTGATGTATAATAATTTCTTGCAGCAAGGGTTGTTCCCCTTGGAAGAAAATGAACTCCACAGCATTCTCGCGTCGTTGTACAGCTAATATTTTATTATCTGGTGAAAATTTAATTGAACGAATTGTACCACGATCATTCATACAGAATGATATGACCGAGTCCTCAGTTGGTCCTTTAACGATTACACCTGTTGCTCCGCCACTACGTACAGCGAAAATCTGGAAAATTGCAGTTTTTATTGAATCTACACGATTTTCTTTCATTAAAAAGTATTAAGTACCTGTCGATTTGAGTCATCGAAAAAAACATTGGTCAGTTGGCTAGCTGCATCGAAGCGTATTGGACACTTTGATAATTCAATATAATGAAGCGAATCCATTATAGGTGAAAAAATTATTTCATGGATTTTTAATTTCCTAATAAATTATTTTTCGTAACTCAATTAGCCCATATTGCATTTAGAATTATTAAACAGCTGATATTCTTTGTTTATGTATTATTTTCATAGCTGCCAACTCATTGTATTTGATTTTTTGAAATCTTTGCAACTTTTTGTTTGCAATTTAGTTTTAAATATTGTTACGATCTTGCTGATTAACCTCGATAATTTCCTTAATCTTCCGGGTACGACCTCTGGATTGTTAAATAAATCGCCAACTTAATTTGCAGTCTCTTTATTTATAAAGACTTAATCAATGTCCTTTTAATTATTCGGTAATTCACAATTCAATTACAATTTACGTTACTATTTACAATCACTTGTATACAACTTTCACAATGTACTGTTTTTATTACTTTACTGCAATGTAATCTCCACGAGCTTAATTCACAACTGATTCACGACTGATTGCTGACTGACTGACTTGCAGTCGTATGTCGTCCTTATATACTTGTTTGCTACGTGAAAACGAAACCCCTGGAATTATTGCGTCGTTTACGATAATCGTCGTTTACGATAATCGCCTCTTACGTTCTAGAACGTGCCAGTTGTCGGCTCCTCTCTTTCATCTGTCATTCGCTTCGCATTTTCGCCACACTGCCCTCCACCTAAGTCTGATCGTCCCGATCAGACACATTCGCTGTTCCAAACGCAGCAAGCCTCTCTAGGTGGATCACTTTCATCTTGCTTCCTGGGCTCCCAACATTCTGGATTCGATACACTGCATCATTCAGCCGTTTGATTACCTTATATGGACCCTCCCAACCGCATTGAAATTCAGTTGCGGTGAAGCAGGTCACTTCGCACGCGAATGCCAGTCGGGCTCCAACAGAGAGGAAAGACGACGCAAACGATGCTCAAAAGCTGAGGGCATAATAGACGTCCAGCGAATAACAATTACACGAGCAGGAAAGTGGGAGGCAAGCCACTTAAGAAAATGTCAGCAAGAAGACCCAGACTTGGAATTGGTAATGCGCGGATTGGAGGTGAACAGACGGCCAAGTAAGGAACAAATGGCAAAGGGAAGTTCCATGGCGAAGGCATACTGGGCACAATGGAACAGTTTAGAGTTAATATCTGGCTGTTTGCATAGAGTATGGGAAAGTGAAGATGGCCAGTGCTCTCTGAAGCTTATAGTAGTTCCGAGGTTAAGAACTCCGGATATTCTTAAGGAATTTCACAATGGTCCTAGTGGAGAGCAACTAGGCATTAAGAAAATGCTGGAGAAGATCAAGCAGAGTTTCTATTGGGTTGGTTGTCGTCAATCGATCGCTGAGTGGGTTGCTAACTGCAAGAAGTGCATAGCAATTAAAGGGCTAAAACCACGAAAGCATTACAAATTGAGGGCCAGATATGACAAAGCGATGAACTCTGAAGGCTTCCAAAGTGGAGATTTGGTGTTGCTGTGCAGTCCACAACAGAAGAGAGGTTTGTCCCAAAAACTTCAATGCGTTTGGGAGGGTCCATATAAGGTAATCAAACGGCTAAATGACGCAGTGTATCGAATCCAGAATGTTGGGAGCCCAGGAAGCAAGATGAAAGTGGTCCACCTAGAGAGGCTTTCTGCGTTTGGAACAGCGAATGTGTCTGATCGGGACGATGAGACTTAGGTGGAGGGCAGTGTGGCGAAAATGCGTAGCGAATGACAGATTAAAGAGAGGAGCCGACAACTGGCACGTTCTAGAACGTAAGAGGCGATTATCGTAAACGACGATTATCGTAAACGACGCAATAATTCCAGGGGTTTCGTTTTCACGTAGCAAACAAGTATATAAGGACGACATACGACTGCAAGTCAGTCAGTCAGCAATCAGTCGTGAATCAGTTGTGAATTAAGCTCGTGGAGATTACATTGCAGTAAAGTAATAAAAACAGTACATTGTGAAAGTTGTATACAAGTGATTGTAAATAGTAACGTAAATTGTAATTGAATTGTGAATTACCGAATAATTAAAAGCACATTAATTAAGTCTTTATAAATAAAGAGACTGCAAATTAAGTTGGCGATTTTATTTAACAATCCAGAGGTCGTACCCGGAAGATTAAGGAAATCATCGAGGTTAATCAGCAAGATCGTAACAATATCTAATTAAATTTTGAAAAATTGTTTTTTTAACGTACTGTTAATATTGTGACGAAAATCCCATACCAAGGACAAACAAAACTGTTGACGATGTAAATGCAATTCCCGGAAGGACGGAAAATAAAGAAGCGGCTGTATAATGCAAATTACCCATACCAAGGACAAACAAAAGGGTAGACAGATTAAAGGAAATTCCACGTCGTTAAGGATGAACGGAGTAGCTGCAACTACCGCAGGCAAACGAACAATCAGCCTATCCTTAAGCGCGTGAACAGAATGGTTAGGTCATCTAAAGGTATAAAAAGAGAGGCAGCCGCTATCACAAGAATAGACGAGTAGACAACTTAGTGGAGTTAACACTGCTGTGAGCTGTGTGTGTTTGAGAAACGGATAAGCTGAGTGAAGCAGATAATAAGTGTGTACAAATAATTGTAAAATAAGCCGTTGGCTAAAGACAAAATTGTAGAATTAAATTCCTGACGGTTAAGAAGCCGAACAAATAAATCTTGGGAGTTTGTTTAGTAATCCAGTGATCGGACTCGAAGGTTTTGGAAAATAATCGAGGTGAATTTAGCAAATTCGTTACAATTGGTGTCAGAAGTGGGATTGCTAAATAAATTCCGGAAAAAAAAACAACAACAAAAATATTTGAAAATGGTCAAGATTCAAGATTTAACGATACTACCGCTCAAAAAGGAATTGGCGAAGAGGGGATTATCTTCAACCGGCAATAAGGCTGAACTACAATCACGGCTGCGAGAAGCTTTGGAAGCAGAAGGCATAGATTTGAGCGAATATGAATTCTGCCGTGAGGACGAGGAGACATCCAAGAAAGAAATGGAGAAGGAAGAGGCTGTTGAGACTACGGAAGATTCAGAGCAGTCAGCAACTAAAGTTGAAGAAAAGGCTCCTAGCTCATCTACGAGTATGGACATGAACATGTTACTGGCTGCAATTTCACAAAAGTTGGATGAACAGGATGCCAAGATGTCACAAAAGTTGGATGCACAGCATGCCAAGTTGCTACAGAAGTTGGATGAACAGGATACCAACATGTCACAAATGAATGCCCACATCTCATCGCAAATGCAAGTCCAAGAAGCGCGTATTTCATCCCGGCTCATACAGCTTCAGGAAAGTATTGTTAAAGAATATACAGAACTCAAGGAGACACAGGACGTAATCGAGGAAAGGCAAGACAGAATAGAGGAGCTTATTCAGACCAAAGTCAACGAGCTAGAAGATCGGCAAAGCAATGTAGAGGAGCTAATTGCGACCAAAGTTAGCGAATTGGAAGGACGTGTCCACGAATTGCTTTCGAATCGTCCAAGCATTTCGAGGAGCACCCCTAGCATAAAAGCACCATCCTTTGACGGCACCACTCCTTTCCACATCTTTAAGCTTCAGTTCGAAAAGACGGCTAGAGCAAATAACTGGAGCATGGAGGAGAAATCAGCTGCACTATTCATGGCATTAAAGGGACCTGCAACAGAAATTTCGCAAATAATTCCTGCATACGAGAGAGATGACTATGAGGCGTGAAAAGACGTTATGGTAGCGAGCATAGAAGACAAATCTACCAGATGGAATTAGAGAACCCCTATCAGAAGTCCAAAGAGACCTTGCAGGAATTTGCTTGTGAGATTGAGAAGCTAGCTCATTTGGCTTATGGAGATGGTCTTGGAGAATACCTCGAGAGGATAAAAATTCAGAGGTTTATCAGCGGAATAAGGAACAATTATAGCAGGCGAGAGGCGTATGCGAATCCAAGGCCAACATTTGCCGAGACTGTCTCGTATGCTCAGACAAAAGAAGCGGCCAAGCTTTTGTGCAGACCAGCATACAAAGCGAACTGTGCGAAGTTGGAAAGCCCAGATGTGATGAAAGGAATCTGGGAAACGTCGAAAACCGCCAAACTGATGAGAACCAAGATTTGCTACAACTGTAGAAGGCCTGGACACTTAGCTCGCGATTGTAATATGGGTTCTACGAGACAAATCGATAACAAGGCGAGCAACGTTACTATCAGGGGATATGTGGATGAACATGAGCGAGAACTAACTGTGGACACGGGCGCGTCAAACTCCATCATTCGATCCGATTTGATCACCGGGGAAATAAGCCCATTACTTGGAGCTAAGTTGAAAACATTAACTGCTGAGGACGTCAGGGTTCTGGGAAAAGCCACGTGTAAAGTCACCATTGGAAATATGACAGTGTTGCATGAGTTCCTAGTAGCGGAAATATTAGATGAAGTCATAGTTGGTGTGGACTTTCTCCTTGGTCAAGGAATGAAGATCGACCTAAAGAAAAGAGTGATAGAGTATGGAAATATGCAGTTACCGCTAAGTATTGGCCACGATCATGCGTACAACAGAAATGATGTGCACCTGGTAAAGAACGAGCAGCAGAAGGGAAATACGTACGGAAATGGCAAGATGTCTCGATCCCTAATGAAGAAGTTGAGAGAGGTACGCAAAACTGTTGAGCAACGCTCTAAGGTTATGAACAACAAGGTAGAAGGATGTATTAAGGCGAGGAATCCTGAAAGCTTTGAAAAAGGAGATTTAGTAATGCTGCACAATTCTCCTCGGAAGAAAATCTTGCACAGCAAGCGGGAAGGTCCATACAAAGTAATTGGACGAATAAATAGTACGGACTATCGAATCCAGAACGTTGGAAAAGCACGAACCAAAATAAAAGTGGTTCTTTTAGAAAGCCTCGTGGCGTTTGGAACAGATGGTATGTCTAATCGGGACGATCAGACTTAGGTGGAGGGCAGTGTGACGAAAATCCCATACCAAGGACAAACAAAACTGTTGACGATGTAAATGCAATTCCCGGAAGGACGGAAAATAAAGAAGCGGCTGTATAATGCAAATTACCCATACCAAGGACAAACAAAAGGGTAGACAGATTAAAGGAAATTCCACGTCGTTAAGGATGAACGGAGTAGCTGCAACTACCGCAGGCAAACGAACAATCAGCCTATCCTTAAGCGCGTGAACAGAATGGTTAGGTCATCTAAAGGTATAAAAAGAGAGGCAGCCGCTATCACAAGAAGAGACGAGTAGACAACTTAGTGGAGTTAACACTGCTGTGAGCTGTGTGTGTTTGAGAAACGGATAAGCTGAGTGAAGCAGATAATAAGTGTGTATAAATAATAATAAATAAATAATAAATTGTAGAAACAAATTTCTGACGGTTAAGAAGCCGAACAAATAAATCTTGGGAGTTTGTTTAGTAATCCAGTGATCGGACTCGAAGGTTTTGGAAAATAATCGAGGTGAATTTAGCAAATTCGTTACAATATAAAGAGATGATATAGGGCATATTTTTTACAAAAATTACTCATACGCATGCACCATTATTTAAAATGGATTTCCACCCTTAAAATACGTTTTCCAACACTCTTCAACAAAGAAGGTAAAAACATATGTTATACGATCTCTGGCGGAATCTCTGGCTCTCAACCAATGTGAAATTGTTATTAATTTTTCTGAAAAGGACAAAGGAAATCATTAACCAAGGGGAACGTGGAACGCGTTTGCTAACTTATTTAAACGACTACTTTTTGTCCTACTATTTTAAGCTTCAAATTATTTTTCCAAAATGGTAATAGGGTAAGTACTGAGTTTAAATTTTTTTGTTATATTTACGTAATGGTTTTTTTTTGTTTTCCACATATGCAATTGGAATGATCTAAAACGCTAGATTCTTTGTACGAGCCGGCATTATTGTTGGTACTGTATATTACTCAAAGAAGTTGGGAGTGTGGGGTAGTCCGGAGGAGACGGAAAAAATTTACAATGAGATAAAGGAGACTCTTCGACCACATGCCAAAGAATTGGAAAAGAAGCTACCCTTCGAAGTACCCGCACTGCCCCAGACCGGTGAGGCACGATTCCTTGCGAAACACTATTATAATGAAGGTGTAAAAAAAACCTTTCACTTTATTGAAATGTTACCCTGCTACACTGGCCAATTGCTGTATAAAGCTAAAACAGAATTTGATAAATTTTCTCAATCTCCAACCCCAAGCGCAGAGAAATAAATGAATTCAAATGTGTTATTGAGAAATTTCGATAAGAATGAAAATAAGTTTTATAAAAACAATATAATTCAATAAAAGAAATATGTAATTATCGAGTAATTTCAATCCCCATTAGTTTTACAAATACAAAAGATCATAGTCTAATCTAACATATATATTTGCTTGATGCGTTAGGTGTTGTTAACAAGCCCACTTTTGAATATTCATATACACGAGTAATGGAAACGTACCGTTCCGTCATATGGAAAATAAGGTAAATTTTTGAGTTCTTTCAAGTTATATATTTTCCTGTGTTCATTTCATATCATTTAACAAAAAAATACAGTGAGATAGTTAATATCGCTCCACCATACATGTGTACTTTAATGTTTCTCAAAAAAAAAAAAAAAATACCACTTTTAAACTCAATTAAAGAAATAAAATCTTTTTAATTCCAATGTTTAAATAATACTAATTTTATTGTGTAGCTGTTGTTTATTTATTTTTTTCAAATTTTCTTAATACCGCATTAAAATTTATACATACCGATGATGAATTCCAGTTGCTTAACGATAAATGAAAGTCATATTCTTTACTTGGATTTTTTGTTGAAAGGTGCAACCTTAAATGTATGTTCAGTAATTAGTTATTATCATTAACTTCTTAAATTTAATTACAACTATCAATTGTTCAAGAGTTCTCCTCCGTTTATCGTTAAGGTCATTCCTCTTGATAATTTTATATTTTCAGATAAAAAAGAAAAGAAAAAAGTGTAGTGCCGACTAATCGATGGTTTTCATTTATGTTGCCCCTGCGTCAACCACAAGCATACACATGCACACCTATACTTAAAACGCCACCTCTGCTGTAAACATACTATATTTGTGTATAGGCAGAGGCTGATATAAGATGGCTGTGTTTGTTACATCTGTTCCATTTTAGTTAAACACCTTATTGCTTCTAATATGTTGTTTATTCTGTTTCCGGGTTCACTGATTTATTCTGTTCGGTTGATTTCTTTTTATTGTTAAAAGGCAGTATTGGCAGCCACAATTCAGGCCTTAGTCTCCACTGCCGGTGTGGACTCCACTTTCGAAGCGGCAGCAGCCGCATCACTAGCTGCTGATGCTCCAGCTGCAGCACCACCCTTCTTCTTGGCACCACCCTTTCCTTTCTTGCTTGGCTGCAACGGTGTAGCAACAAGTTCCTACACAAAAAGTAGTAAATGTAAATGTTTATTAATGTATAAATTAAAAGATGATGCTGCACTTTAAATTACTTTCAGTTCTGGCTGGGCTATGCTATGCTCACTGACATACAAATCTTCCGCAAAAGGAATACCAGTAACCAAATTGACACCATTGGGCATAAGCAACACGGTATGTTTGAACTGCGCAACATATTCAGCTGAAAAATAAAAAATCGTTAAACAAACGAAATTTGGCAAACAAAGTAAATTCTTTATAAATATATATATAAACAAAATTGCTAAATTCTATGTATGCGTCCTTTAAGATGGAATTGTTATTTAGAGATAACTCCATTCACGAATAGGCCACAACATTAATATATGCAAGAAATATAGCTACAGTAAGTCGAGGTTGTTATTGCAGCAAGCTTTTACTTGCAAAGGCTGTTTTATATGTATTATTAAATATTTAAATATTATCTCAGTAATAAATGTTGCTTAAAGTACGCAATAAATACATTTAAGAAAATTTAAAACTGTATTTTCATCTAGCAAGGTGTCTGGCCGCAAGACGAAATTGAAGCCCATTTACGGAATTAAGCCTTGCAATCGAAACCGCTATTAATTTAGCCGTACTCACCTGGCTTTTCGTACAAAACTTGGAAAGGTTCAATCATTTTGTGGGATACACATTCAACAACACCCATGCGCGCCTTTGTTTCTTCATCGAAATGTCTGATATTGAAGGGCATATTTCCATATTTTGTTTTAACCTATACACAAAAAAATATTTTTTTCGAATTCTTTTAAATTTACAACTTAATATTAACAAATATATAATACTATAAGTGCAAATAAATTTACCAGCTTACCTCTGCCAAAAGTGCTCGCGAAGCCTTTAATTTTAACATGTAATTCTCATCCGTTTTCTTGTATATTGAGACCTTTGTATCCTTTTCACGACCCTTTAAAACACCGAAAGAAATCACTTTTTAATTTTTTTTCTAAAAAATATAGCCAAATAGTAAATTAATACATGTCCTCAGATCTCATAATCTTACAATCTTCGAGCACACGTCTCTCGGTGCAGTACAAGTGTGCCAAATCAATCTAGAAATATAGCTCATGAAATGGTAAGCAAACGAATAAATTCGTTTACTTTCACTTGAGCTTTACCAATTGACGTGAAACTCTCAAGCGCTTTTTTTTAATCATTGGATATGGAAAAGTTGAAATAAATAAACGTATATCTTTTACTCACAATGCCCTCGCCACTGCTCACAATAACATCAATAGCATAAACTTCATGTGTCTCAAAAGTGCATTTCTCATGTTCTTTACGCTGACTTTCATTAGGATTTTGTATAATAGTCTTTTCACCATCGATTTTAAATTGTTTCAACTCATGACTAAGCATACCTTCGATCGGTTTACATTTGTATGATTCGCTGATTTGTTGTACAGCGTCAGTGATCGTGTAATTCTACGATTAGTAAATAAAGAAATAAGCATTTGAATATGTATTTGCAAAATATAATTTTATTAAGTATATGTATATGTAAATTATTTATAAATTAATATTGCTTTTAAAACATTAAATACCTGTTTACGGTCGAAAACGAAAAGTTCCAGTTACGCAAACTTTCCATAGTGGACTGTATATATTTCTTTACGCAAGCGTTGAGATGAACACTTGTATTTACAAACAAGGAACAATCCGTTTACTTGCAATTTAAGATACTACTCAATAGATTTTTTTGTTTAAAGATAATTAGGGGGGGGGATGCATCTTAGTAGCATTACACCATTGTGGCAAAATTAATATTGCTTTTAAAGCATTAAATACCTGTTTACAGTCGAAAACGAAAAGTTCCAGTTAAGCAAACTTTCCATGGTGGACTGTATATATTCCTTTATGCAAGCGTTGAGATGAACACTTGTATTTACAAACAAGGAACAATCCGTTTACTTGCAATTTTTGTTACTAATCAATAGATTTTCTTGTTTGAAGATAATTAGGGAGGAATGCATGTTAGTAGCATTACACCATTGTGGCTCAACATGTTCTCTCTTGCAGACAAAACTTAAGATTTTGCTAAAGTAGCAAAACCGTAGATATTATTTTGTCTGCATGCAAAAATATTGTTGGTATATTTTGGGAAATTTCAAATTGTAATTAATAAATATGTTATATTTTTTAAATACTTATGTTAATAGCTTCTTACAGATTTTAAAACACTTACGCTATTGCCCGCCTTTAATAACCGTAATGCTGCCTGCACTGCCCAGTAAGCTGCTAAAACAACATCAGCTTGACGTCCAGTCACCTTTTTATCCTTGGAGGATCCAATAACTATTGTATGTGCTGCTACGGCAATAAAACCATCGATGTGCGCACCAAGATCACTTAAAAAATTTATGATATTGATTAGTTCGGTAAAGCAGTTTATGATTTATCTACACATTCGTACAAATAACTTTGTATATGGGACATACATTTTAACAACATCTCCTTCCTTGAGTGTGTAATCGGTATCATTCTTCGAGGGAGAGAAGTGGCAAACGCAATTGTTCACCGACAAACAAGTTGGGAATGCAATACCTTTTTTTAAGTCCTTTTCTTTCTTGTACACCTAAAAGGTATAAAATAACTGATTAATAGATACTGTCTTTCATGAAAATATGTGATAATAGATATTGTTTGTTCTCAGATCTCATAATCTTACAATCTTTGAGCATCAATACCAAAAGCGTTTGAAAATGCGCCAAACAGATTACTATATAAAATTTTGATAATCAGAAGTGGTAATTCAGGTGAATTACTGCAATTTTCTACACAGATGATATGTATAGCTCTCAAGCGTATAATTTTAATCATTGAACATTATTTAATAAAAAAAAAAAATTCAAAATTAACCACAAAAAAATTCATTCTTACTTTGCTAGTTTCATCGATGATGAGGTTGTCGCCCTTAGTGCAGATGTCACGCACAGACTCTTCGGCTACACAGAGATCAATAACAGCCTTCAATGTTTCTGTAAGCAAACAGAGAATATCAGTATTTTTTTTTTATCAAATTTCGCACAAATATAGCTAAATTAGCATGTGCATGACAATATAGAAATAAATAAATGCGTGGCAATTTCCATTTCAATTCTAACCGGTTTTTTTGGACACAAATATTATGAATATTATATCAATATGCAAAAAAAGAAACTGATTTTTTGGATATAATGAACAAATATGCTTAAATATAACAAATTATAAAGAACTTTAATAAAAAATAACCAATGCAAGCCTATGGTTTTGTTTGCGATTTTTATAGGTTATGTTCAATGGGGACGGTGGTGCTTTACGCGCCGCGTGGCTTGCTCTGCCGACTTCTTTGTACGTACATCACAGCGAATGATTAAACTTTTTTCTATTTACGAGATTTCTTGGTTCTTAAATATAAGTTAGGAAAACACGAAACTATTTAAATTCCGAGTATATTTGGAGTATTATTTTTTTCGTTTATGTTGATATATACTTACTGTTGACTATTTCACCGGCTAATTTGTATTTGGTTACCACCAAATCTTCAGCAATAGTTTTCTCTGGTACTTCTTTTTCGACTTCGGCCATTTTCCTCGTTTAATATAAATTGAAACGGAAAATCCAAGTGAGCCGTGGATATACAGAAACTACGAGTAAAATGTAAGCTTCAAGCCTTTTAATTTACGGTTATTATTTAAAATTGTAATTTGGTAATGCAGATTTATCTGCAAAACTCAAAATTGAAAAGTACTTTTGTATAAAAACGCGATCAAATCACACAAAAAACCTTTATTACACACGTTGCTCTTTTCGCGACGGTGGAATTGTGTAAAAAGAATGCAGACGATGCGAACACGAAGCATTGAAAGTTGATATATGGTTGCCAACTCCTACTATTATTAAAGAGACTGCAAATTGAGTTGCCGATTTTTATTTAAAAATGCAGAGATCGTACCCGAAGGATTTGGGAAATCATCGAGGTTGATTCAGCAAGATCGTAACAATTGGTGTCAGAAGTGGGATTGTTAAATAAATCCCAAAGGATAATAATTGAAAAATGGTGAAAATTCAGGAATTGACGATACCTCCTCTCAAGATGTATCCTTGAAGGATGTTGACAAGGCTATTTATTCTGCGAAGGAGTTGAAGCAGCCATCAAGTAGGATTCAAGAAGAGGCCCCTAGCTCATCTGCGGGTATTGACATGAACATGTTATTGGCTGCAATTTCACAAAATATATCTGCAATTAATGCCAGCATATCAGAAAAGATGGATGCACAGGATGCCCGTAATTCACAAAATATGTCTGCAATGAACGCCAACATCTCACAAAAGTTGGATGCAAAAATGCTTGAACAAAGGGAGCAGATATCATCCTTAGAAGGAACAATCGCGCAAATACAGCAAAATCTGGTGAGAGACAATGCGGAACTTAAGGAAAGGCAGGATCAAATCGAGGGGCGACAAGACAAAATAGAGAAGCTAATTGAAGCCAAAGTCAACACATTGGAAGGTCGTTTTCGGGATTTGTAGTTAAATCGTCCAACCACTTCAGTGAAAGCTCCCAAGGTAAAAACACCATTCTTTGGCGGTAAAATTCCATTCCAAGTCTTCAAGCTCCAGTTTGAGAAGACGGCTGAAACAAATAACTGGAGCATAGAGGAAAAATCTGCTGCACTATTTGTTGCGTTGGAAGGACCTGCGGCAGAACTTTTGCAGACTATATCCGAACGTGAGAGAAATGATTACGACGGATTGATGCGAGCCCTGGAAAGACGCTATGGTAGCGAACACAGAAGACAAATTTACCAGATGGAGCTAGAAAAGCGCGACCAAAAACCGAACGAATCTCTACAGGAATATGCTTCGGAAATTGAGAGATTGGCTCATTTAGCCATTGGAGACGCAGCGGGCGAGCATCTCGAAAGGGAGAAAATACAAAGATTCGTCAGCGGAATTAAAGACGTGTACACCAAGCGAGAGAAATATGCGAATCCAAAGTTAACATTCGTTGAAACTGTTGCGTATGCTCAGACACGTGAAACGGCGGCACTCATAAGCAGACCAGCATACAAAGTCAACAAAATAGACGTTGAAACAGCAGATGTGAGAACTCTGAAGTCGTTAGAAGGAATTAATCGTTCTGGTGTCAAGAATCAAGCTGGAAAATGCTTTAAATGTGGAAAGCCTGGTTACTTTGCACGCGAATGCAAAACGGGTTCCAGCTCACAAGAAGGACAGCGAAAACGGAAGGCTGACGAAGATAAACCATCAACTTCTCAGTCGTTAAACTAAAACGAGCCAGTCTAAAGGTGCGTATGCTGGCTCCTGCAATTGAATGCCCCATGATCTCCATCTCGCAAATTGGCAGAAAAACGAGCAACATTACTATTGGTGGATATGTGGATGGACGAGCGCGAATATTAACAGTGGATACGGGCGCATCACACGGCATCATTCGAACTGACCTGATCGCTAAAGAAGTGACCATTATCTGGAGCAATATTGAAAACGGCGACTGGTGAGGACACACAAGTGGTGGGAGAAGTAACATGTGAGGTCACAATAGGGAATGTGACGGTGTTACACAGCTTTATAGTCGCGCAGATCGTAGATGAGGTAATCATAGGAGTGGATTTCTTGATGGATCAATGTATCAAGATCGATTTGAATAACAAAAATTTGGAATAACTGTTGATGCGAGAAGAATTGGGGAGAAAGCGTCTACTGTTCTCGAGGAAGAGTTAAGAGAGATCAAAGAACGTATATGAATTCATATACGTTCTTTGCATATACGTTCTTTGCTTTTTGTTTCCAACGATGATGGAATGATTGCCATCTAAAATGGCATGACAAAAAAAATTTTCGGATATTTAAAACACCCTGTCTTTATGCTTTTCAGAGAACGTATAACAACGTTCTCTGGCTTAATTGACAACCAGCTGATTGACTTATATATAACGTTAATCGCCAAAGATAGTGTAGTATAAAGCCTTGTGACAAAAATGTAAATTGGATAAAATAGATGCGTATTTAGCTTTATTTCTCAAGTTACAAATACAATTTGAACAAGCGCGATGTTTGCTCGTATGGCACAAAGATGTCCGTTGGTGTTATTAGTACGAAAGTGTCATCTAGATGTAAGTCCACGAAAAATGCCTCAGCTATGCAGGCCCCGAATCGCGCCATTCCCGCCGTCTCGTGAATTCTACCAAAACCGTAATGGAAGTTGTGCTAATACAACTTTGTCTCCAAGTATATGGAGTAAGATCTTTGGAAAATATCTTTTAGCCACTAATATACTAAGTTCGGGTATATTAATGGTGTTCGGAGATATGATTGCACAAGAGATTGAGTATCGTCGGCGTGACAACGGAACAAATGAATTTGATATTAAAACAGAACGTTATGATACAAAGCGAATTTTCCGAATGTTCGTGGTGGGATCTTTACAAGGACCGCTTCATCATTTCGTCTACAAGTGGATGGATCAAGTGATGCCAGTGGCTAATTTAAAGAACACATTGCGAAAAATATTGTTAGATCAACTGTTTATGTCACCAGTTTGCATTTTAATATTCTTTTATACGGCTTGCTATTTAGAGAAAAGATCCTTACAAGATACAAACAAGGAGCTATGTGAAAAGTTTCCGGTTATTTATATGACAGACTGGACGGTGTGGCCTGTAGTGCAGTTCATGAATTTTAGATATTTAGATACTAAATATCGAGTACTGTTCGTAAATGTGTGTACAGCACTTTACAACATATTCCTTTCGTATATGAAACACGATTATTGAGGTGAAATTTATTTGTTTTGTTCCTTTAATTTTTTTGTGATATATTATTTTTAGTCAAATATGTTATACAATGTAGTTTCAATAAAAATTTTCGGTAGAGGCTTTTCTACAATTGAATTGTAGGTACAAATACGTATATTAATTTTAAGGATGTTACGGAACATTGTTTTTTTTTTTTTGCTATTTATGTCAACAAACATATCATTAAACAACATCTGCCTCAGTATGCATAAATGAGTAAGAATGTTTGTCTACTCAGCAATGATCTACCAAGCTTATTTTAATTATTTATTTTCTATACAATTAACATAGTCATTTTAAACTAGGCACAAGTATTTGCGTTATCTTTTATTTATTTTATTGCTTAAAGGTATTTCGCTGCTTATGACACGTATATAAATAGAAGAGAAATAAAATCATATAAAATATATGTTAATAATAAAAGATTTAATAATTTATTGTACCGACAAACATGCTTCCCATTAAATGCATATACTCCTGTTTTATGAAATTAGCTATTAATGGAACAAGCGGTTCATTTGCTCTTGCTATTTGTTGCTTAATAATTATACGGAAATCCTCACGGGCTCCCTTTTCCGTACCACGTGTACCTACACGGGTATCCGTTAGCGTAGGCGACAAATCAAAAGCAAAGTCTTCGTTATGTGCATGCCAGATATGCATAAATTCTTCGACAAAATCGATTGTTACTATGTACGTAGTAAATGAATGATAAGAAAAAGACCGTCGCGTTGTTATAAGTGCAAATATTTGTTCTGCCATAATCGTTTCACGTGGATATTCTAGTTGTAATAGTACCAATAAATTACCAAGTATTTGATCAGGGCAATTGGGTTCATAAAGCTTCCGCTGTAAAAATAGATAATGTTATTATTATTATTTTTAATATTGTTCTGTAAAACTTACACTTAAGGTATTCAATATTGCCTTCGTACAATACTGTACTAACGCCTTTTGTGTCAATGGTATAAATATCATATGACGCGGGACTTTCAGAGTTAAATGCTCTAAAATTTGCCCTGGTGTTGTCGGTAATTCATCAATAATATCTTTGATATATCCATATCCCTTTAGCTATATTAACAAAAAATATAATATGAGTTAAAATAGGGTGTAAAATACCTTACTGTCATATTCCCTTGCAACAAATTAAGGCTTAATAACTGCAAATTATGTATTAAGCTGCTGGTAACCATCATTTCAGACATCAATTTTTTTGCTTCTTCTTTATGCCCGAAATATATAGCTAAATCGAAGAGGAATCGCGATATCCATGGTGCCAGTGGTAGTGTGAGAAGTAATTTGCTGAAATCACGCTGAAATTGATCCGTATTTAAAAGTTGCCAACATTGTGCCGCATGAACAAATGCTTTAGATATATCTTTACTTGTTGGTGTAGTTAAAGAAATTTGCGGAGGTTCCATACTTTGTACATCTGAAGATTCCACATTCCACTCGGCTAAAATTATTAATACACAATAAAAAAAATTTTTTTTTAAGAAATAAAATGATCGCTTTTACCTGTGAAACCTTCTACCAAAACGTGATTAATTTCTGTGTCATCCGCTCTGCCATAACAATTTTTTATATAGCAGTGTAGTGAATAAATAAATAAACTTGTAGCATAGAAAAGTACTTGAGTACTGCCTGCAGCACTTATGGACACAATTTCAATAAGCTTGTCCCAATACACGTTCTGACCCCAAGTTTTATTAAAAGGTAAAAATGTTTCCCAACGTAAAATTTTTCCACAGAGCATTAAGACTTGAAATATTTTCTTCCATATTTCATTGGTATCGCATTTAACTTCGTCATCAATTATTTGACGTATATAATATTCCAATGAGATAGTAAATAATCGGCAAACGAGACCTGGTGACAACTCCGGAGTTTTGTGATATATTAGTGGCAATGCTTCTGCTACAAGCATTTCTTGATATTTTTGGGGATCTTGTTTCATACCATCAGCTATCATTTCCAATAGTCGTGGCTATAATGGGAATATTCGAAGCATTTATTATAGTAAAATTTTTTACTTAAATCTTACCGAATGTGTAATGGCTGCTTGTGGAAAACGTTTTAATATAAGTAGTAATAATTTGCATTGGTGGATACTATTTTCTGTGTTATTAACTGTGAGTAGTAATATTTTATGCTGCACATCGTATGACACATGCTGAAACATCTTCACATAGAACTCTTGCAATGGTGTGATTTCATTTTCTGGAGCCCGAAGTGCGTTAGTAAGCTCATTTATTTCATTCCACAACTCGACATTCTGGCTTTTAAATGTCAATGCCCTGAAAGAGTATAAATAAATTTATCCTGATAAAGAAATATACGACATACTTACATGCTGCTGAAACACTTTGCAGCTTCCTCAAAATTATTCGCCTCCTTCTCTAGCTTGTACGCTTCAAACTGATTGCAGACAAAATTTAATTGAATTGTAAAATTCTTATTTAAATTATTGAGTTCTTACCATTACGTTGAAGTTTTTTGGATACAATGTTTTTGCTGTAATTAACCAGGCTTTGGCTGCAGCGACATCGGTGTCTTTAATCTTTTGTGCCTGAGACACTAAATAATTTTCTTCAGCAGTAGCTAGCTCCATACTTAATTGGGTTTAAACGTTAATAATGTAATCTAATGTAAAAGTTTGAAAATAAAAGTCCAAAATACTAATAAACAAACGAACCGAAGATTCGCACTGTTTGTTGTATATCCGCAATTTTATAATGATAACAAATTATTTTGATAAATCGACCGCATAGGCGAATTTACTTTGAATTCGCCTTAGTTGAAATTAAAATTCCAACTTGTTACCATATGGAAAATTTTAATATTTTGATGATTTTGTTTCTTAAATGATTATCTTGTTTCGCGAGATTAATAAAAGATTTTTGAAATTGCGTAGCAATTACTGTAGTAATTTTTGTTTGTATCATACTTCTTTAATCAATATTTTTTTTTAGATACATAAGCAGTGAAAGTGAGATACAATTCTAAAGCCAACCCTTGTTTTAAGATGATCGCTCTTGTGCATATTGTTTATTTCAAATAAAAATTTTTACGTCGACTTGTATTTGTTTGTAGGCAAGTTATTTCATCCGAACAACAGTTCAGTCGATGCTAATTATTTATCATGTATTATCGGCAGTTATAAATATAATTTTAAAATCGATTTTCCTTCCATTAACATATGATTACGCCTAAGTGTGTTAATCATTTGAAATTAGCGCAATATTTCAAAGTTTTAAACAGAATATAAGTGGTGGTTTTAATTCGTTAAAAATAACTTTTTTAATTGCTGTTATGAATTCTAATGGATTTGAACAATGGGTATGTTCGATTATTTTATACAAAACACATGTAAGTTTATTTTTACCATTGATAATTTTTCTTTTTTACATAGGGTGGTTACATGGAGGCGAAGATCACGAAGCTCGAAGAGCAGTTCTCCACGGCCAGCAATCCTTACCGAAAATCAAATTTATTCGCTGGGATATCCATTTTTGTAAACGGTCTCACTAATCCTTCAGCGGATGAGCTAAAACGTATGATGATGGTGCATGGAGGTACCTTTCATCACTACGAACGATCGCATACTACCTACATTATAGCGTCCAATTTACCTGATGTGAAAGTACGTAATATGAATACAAGTAAAATAATAAGTCCCCAATGGGTTGTAAATTGTATAAATCAAACACGCCTGCTGGATCACAAACGTTATTTATTATATACGAATCAAAAAGTATCCCAACCAGGTTTATTCTTTAAGAAACGGAAGTTGCTTGAACAAGAAAATGAGGTGCCCCCAAACGATAATTGCAATGATAGACAAAATAAAGATTCTTTACGCAAATCCGATACAAACACTGTAGCAGAAAGTGATAACGCAACTAGTAAGGAGCTTGCGCGAACTGCGGTAGACCCCAGATTTCTTACAGAGTTCTATAATAATTCAAGATTACATCATATCGCGACACTTGGCGCTGGCTTTAAACAATACGTGTCCGATCTACGTGAACAACATGGAACAAAAGGTTTTCCAGCTCGTGCAAAATTAAGAAAACTGTCAACTGTAAGTACAACTAATTCGTCAGCAACATGGATCATGCACATCGATATGGACTGCTTTTTTGTGTCAGTGGGACTGCGAAAAAATCCTGAGTTAAAGGGTCAACCGGTTGCTGTAACACATTCAAAAGGTTTTTCTTTTTTAATAGTTTCAAATAGAATTTAAATGTGAAACAATTTTTAATTTTCAGTGTTTTATTTCAAAAACAGCACTGTAAAGACTAAATTCTATTCTTGCTTCTTGCAGGTGGAGCAAACGCCACTGCCGTGCCTGTTCATCCTTCTGCCGATCGCAAGACAGAAATGGAACTTTTTGCGAAACGCTTTGAAGAACATTTACATAACAATATACTCTCCGAGAAGGTACGAAGTGGTTTTGAAGCTAAAATGTCTCTTTCGGAAATTGCTTCGTGCAGCTATGAGGCACGTGCCAAAGGCATTAAAAATGGTATGTTTGTTGGGCAAGCATTAAATTTATGTCCTGAATTAAAAACAATACCATACGACTTTGAGGGGTATCGCGAGGTAGCATATACCCTATATGACACCATAGCACAATATACGTTAGATATCGAGGCTGTTAGTTGTGATGAAATGTTTGTCGATTTAACGGATATATTAAATGAGATACATATGGATCCAATGGAGTTTGTGCTTGCTGTACGGGAAGAAGTGCGTTCAAAAACTGGTTGTCCATGCTCCGCGGGTGTAGGGGGAAATAAGTGAGTATTGAAGTAAAAAACTGTAATTCATATACATATGCATGTTTTGCGCTAATCTTTTTAACACAGATTGCAAGCACGTATGGCTACAAAACGCGCTAAGCCAGATGGTCAATATCAGTTGTTTCCAGAAGTTGCACAGAAGTATATGACCGATATTAAAATAGATGAGTTACCTGGTGTAGGAAGTAGTACAGCTTATACATTGAAACAGAACAATTTGGTAACGTGTGGAGATCTCCAAAAGGTTTCATTGTTAAAATTACAAATGCTTGTTGGCAAGAAGTTCGGCGAGACACTTTATCAATTCTGCCGTGGCATAGATAATCGTTCACTGATTTATGGTCAGGTAGAATATGCCTTAATAGTTGAAAATATTTTAAAATAAATTTCGAAAACTATTTAATTTTCAATTTCAGATACGTAAATCCGTATCAGCGGAAGTAAACTATGGTATTCGTTTTAAAGAATTCTCTGAATTAGAAACATTTATGCGTCAATTGTGCACGGAAGTACATACACGTCTAAGCGATATCAAACGACAGACAAAATGTGTCACATTAAAATTGATGGTTCGAGCCAAAGAGGCACCAATCGAGGCGTCCAAATTTATGGGTCATGGCGTATGTGATAATCTAACGAAATCAGTAACACTATCAGGGTACACTTGTGACTTAGAAGTGATCACACGTACTGTACTGGCGACTATGAAGGCTTTAGCAGTGCCACCAAATGAATTACGTGGTATTGGTATTCAACTTTCCAAATTAAATGATCCCAACGAGGGCAAAGAACGAAAAGAGAACGTTATAATGAATTTGTTTAGTAAAGTTGCGGACAAGAAGAAAGGTAAATGGTTAATATAAATTTTTGAAACTCAAGTACACATTAAAAATGTAATATATAGAAAGAATAACTAAATCGGATGAGGATAGTTGTAGCGACGTCACTATGCAAAACAGGAATCCCAATGTACCAGTAAATTGTAAGTCAACGCCACACGATCAAAAGCCAGACCATCACATTAAAAATACAGGAAAACGTAACCTTGTTGACAACAATGCGCTGGACAAAAAAGCAAAAAATGAACCAGAAATTGTAAACCTATTTAAAAAAGCAGCTACAAAACAAGCATCAACTCTATCTTCAACACACGATTTGAGTAATGGTAATTGCTTGCCAAAAGATATTGATCCAGAAGTTTTTGCGGCATTACCACAAGATATTCGTAACGAAGTACTAAGAACATACAATGCTCCGAAACAGGGTTCAGTCCCAGCCATTCCACAGGGCTCAGAAGCTTCAACGATTATGCCACCGCCAGCTCAATTTTCAAAAAATTCAAATAGAAGCCTATTAAATGAAAGTGACCTGCAACCATCCACATCTAAGGCAGCTGCATTTAGGCATCAACAGAAACAATTTCGAAACAAACAAGAAAGTCAAGTGAATTTCAATAATATTGAATCAAAAGCCATTCAGCAACATATTGACCAGGAATTCTTAGACGCATTACCGCCAGAATTACGCAACGAAATTGAGGAAAATTTCGGTCAACCACCTGCAAGATACGAAGCTATTTCGGAAATAACACAGAATCAAATTGATCCAGAATTTTTAAACGCATTGCCGTCAGAATTACGCAACGAAATTAAGGAAAATTTCGGGCAACCACAAGAACTACATAAACCAGATAGCCCTACATGTAAAACAGACGAAACACTTAAAAATATATTCATGGAACCGAAATGTGAATATTTACTTTTGGATTGGTTGAAAAGCTCCAATGTGCCAGAAACAGTTGATACGTATTTAGTTTCTAAGCATGCAGCCGCTATGGTCAAAGAAGATAAAATTGATCAACTTTACACAGCACTAATGTTCCTCTGCAAGTTCGTAATTATATATTTATTTTATAGTCTAGATATTCAATTTTTTTTCTCGTACAGATTAATAAATCAACAGAAGAGCAATGACTGCAATTGGCATATGGCCTATGGGTCCATAATTCAATTGGTTCAAAAAGAAATGGCATTGAGTTATGATGGTCGAAAATTGTTTTTAGGCGTAAAACTAAAATGCGATAAATGTAAATGGAAGTAAAACCAAAGTATTATTTATAATTAAAAACATGTTTTCACTACACTATACATCCACCAAGTTATTTGAAATATAATTTCTTGATATAAATCTAATGTCAGAAATCACAAACAGCACTTTGTAGAAGTACCTTTTCCACACTTCGCTTTTGATACATCCAAGTTCAAAAGATTATTTTCATTTCGAGATATTTTTTTCTGAAACTATTAGGGTGAGCATACACATAACATACACCGGGTAGAAAAACCAAGCTATCAAAGTGAAATAGTTTATATTTTTCCAAACAATATTTTTTTTAAACAAGAAAGAAATTCATTGATTTTATAAAAAGAAAACATAAACGTAAACAGTAAATTTCATGTAGAAAAATTAAGTTATCAAATTGTTTAATATCTCATCATTTTGTATTGCTCGTTTACCCAATGGTTGTTGCATGGAGTTGCCCAGTTTCAAACACTCATTTTGAGGAAAATTTTTACAAGCTTTATATATGCAGTCCTTCAAATCAACTGGGTTTTGGGGTCTCTCCAGCTATACGCATCTTTAGGATTGCTCATGCATTCTCAATTAGTGACAAGTCAGTGCTTTGAGGAGGCCATTTCAACACACTCATATTTTCATTTTTTAGATATTCGGTGATGACTTTTGCAGTATGAATTTGCGCATTGCCCTGTTGAAGAAGGAAATCCGGTCCAATTAGTCGTTGACCTTCGGGGATGACGTGCTCCTTTAAAATTTTTTTTAAATAAACTGCAGCAGTAACTTTTCCTTCCAGAACCACAACTACAATATTGCCAGTGACATTCGCAGATAAGCATCCCCAAAGCATTAAACCCTCTTCCGTCGACTTAAATGTGGGTAAGGTGCACTTGTATGACAGTTCTTCCTTGGGTGAGCGCCAAACGTAAACCATGCCATGGGAATAACGAAGCCTAATCATCGACTCATCACTTCAGAGCATTTTATGGCAAAAATTTCGAGGTTTTAAATTATTTTCTCAACTTTCTCCGTTATAACTGTATGGCGCCCTTATCTCTTCTTCCTGATGGCTCGATTTTCTTCGTTGTAGCCAGAAATAACTTTGCATATTGCGACCTGGCTTTTATTAAATTTTTTTTTGGCAATACATCGCTGTGTGTGGCCATCTTTATGCAAATTAATTATGGATGAGCGCTGTTCTTTCGTTAGTTGCTTAAACTTTCCGATTTTCAGTAATTTTTTTTTTTGCCCCACTGTAAAAGAAATCGCAAGAATATTTCAAAAAATTAAATTAAATTAAAAAAAAATCAAAGCTTTATCTCTCTAACATCGTTCATTAAGCGTTCATTAAACGGATATTCATGACATTTTCAAGCACATTGCTTTCACATTACATCCCCCGACCCTTGATTTTCTAACATGATCGATCTATTGGTTGACTGTATTTGCAATTTATTATTATTTTATAGCTTATCGATTAGAAAAACACTGAATTTAATTCATAAAAGCATGTTCTCATTTTTTTAATAAAAAAATTATAATAAAGAAAAAATATATAATCAATAAAAGTTGGATTTTTTGTTTCTTGGTAATAGTTTGTTTTGTAGTTTAGGTTGAAAATGCTTATTATTTTTGTTTTTGTAGTTTAACAGCATACATAAGCAATAATATACGTAAGTGCGTAGCAATGAAATTGCCTTTCCAAAGTTTTTCTCTTCCTTTTTTATATGAATCAATTAAACTGTGTGTTATATAAATGTCTCTTATTTCCATCCAATTAGGGAAGCTTTAGGATTATTTAATATTTGGGCATATAATAGAACAATTTATGTTATAAAAAATTTTTGGGATTTTATTTATTTGTTTTACAATTTTTGTGGCCATGGAAGTATGTATTTATATGAGAAGATTAATTGCATGGACATTTTTTCGTTTCGAATCATATGAATACACTTTCTTGTTGACAACTGTTGTTGTAGCACTGTGCACAAATTATGTTGTCTTAATTTTAATTCAATAATTTCATTGTAATTACTTGTGTACATTGTACTGCATGTGTGTAGTCTTGGTTTTAATATACTACACTACGTAGTCTATACATATTTATATATGTACTCGTACTTCTTCACCTAGTTGTTGAATCTCTGCTTTCGTTTAATTTTTTTTTTCTACTACTCCTTTTGAGAGTATGTCCGTTACGTAAATCGATCCTCGTCATTTTGTTGAAATTTCTCTTCCTTTTTTTCTTACTATACCTCAATTTCATATTTGCATTATATTCATGTGTGTATGTATGTAGCTCTGAATGTTGTTGTTTTTGTAGGGCGGGTATGTGGCAGACAAACATTAAAAACGCTATCGCGCACTTCCGTTTTAGCGGCTGAATTCAGGCGCATCATCGCGAGTGATGTCACCATACTTCCAGATGACCAAATGTGCAGCCAAAGCAGCTTGTTGGGCGACCCTATACTGCTCCACCAAATCCTTTAATTTACGTTCTCGACGTTTCTCAGCTAACACATAACCATCAGCTACCAACTGTTTACCAATATCAACATTGGTGACAGGGTCATGCACAGTTGCCAATGCCGGCCCAGTGGCAGCTTTTAATTCAACATTCAATTTTACATTACGATTGAGCACATCCTCCGCAAATATACGTAGGGCTTCTTCCTTATCCTCATCGTCGGAGGGTAGTTGAACCAAAGCTAGTGCATACTCGGTGGCATACGGTCTATCGCTGGTGAAACCAGATGGCAGGGATGCTAAGCGGCTTGTAGGCACGGTCTAAAAAACAAAACAAAATATAAAAAAAAGATTTTTAATATATATATATCATTTCAAGACATATGTATACAAATTAAGTTTTGGTTTGTTGCATTAGAATCGAGCTGACAGTACATATAATTTGATCCTCGATCATCCACTGTTGGCTTTCAATTTTTTTTGCTTTCCACAGTGTCAAAGTGTGGTGAAACAAAAAAATATTGTTCCTACACTCTCGACCATGTCCGGCAATAAAATTTTTTATCGCTACAGTGTAGTTGACGATAGAGTTTATGCTCATGACAAGCAATGATCAAACAATGTACGAAGCCATGTAGGCACGCACGATCCTCTCGCTATTTGATCTGGCAAGCTTATGACTCATGCGTTACACTTTTAACCGGTAACGGATCTAAGGAGCTTGCATATGATTTAGACCATATGGGAATTATCGTATTGCATGTACAATTTATAAAATTTGTTAAAACTCACCTCTTTGTTACCATAGTCGATGTATAGCACAGTAGCGTTGTTTCCTTGCACACGCTCCACCTTGGCGCGATACCATTGATTGTCGGCGGAAAACTGCGCTGCACAGATGTCACCGCGCTTTGGCGAGTAGGCACCCGCTATTGGTGGATTTGCTTGAAAATCTGCGTGTAATTTCGCCATCATCGCCTCCAGTTTGGCGCCGTTCTCGACGGCTTGCGCAAAGAAAGTTAAATCGGCAGTAATTTCAGTTACAATAACATCCTCGTAGTTTACTTTACGTTCTACAGGTGCCTTTTCATCTTTTTCTTCTTCAACAACTACAGGTTTTTCCTCAACCACTTGCTCTACATAATTTGCCCAAATATTCTTCTTAGCTGCTTTAGCACGATCTTCGGCATTCTTGAGCTGACGATAATATTCGGTCTTCTCGGCACTGAAATGCACCTCGGCTAGACCTTCCTCAACTAATGCAACTGATAAGTTCATATTGTTGTCCGTCCATAGCCAACCAATAACAGAAGAGCCGGCCTTATCGGTGGTGTCAATATGCACCGATACATCTCGTTGTAGCACACGATCGCGGGTAAATGCTAATGCCTCTTCACCATAGGGTTCACCCTCTTGAGCTGGAACATGTGGGGAGCTCAAAGCTGGACGTGAAGAACGCGGACATGAGATACCAGCCAATAGGAATGTCACAAGACAACTATCTTTCGGTATATACAAACGTAGACGGGAACCACTAGCAACAAATTCAACAATGGCCTCGGTACGTAAGGCACGTTGCCAAGAAGGAAGATACTGCACTTTGATGCGGGAATGATCGACGGTCAAATCATTAATACGCAATGGCACGTTATCCTTTTTGCCAAACATACCCTTCTGACCCTTAATGGCTTGACTTTCAGCAGCTAAAAGTTGATCGTAAACTGAAGAGCGTTGATCATCATCTTGACGATGGCGTACGCAGTTGGCCAGGCCTTTTGCGACCATAGCTTCAGCGACATTTTGTCCACCAATAAGAACAGTGTAACAGTATTTCTCTGGGAAATTGTCACGTGCTGGCGAAATATAATCCAAATTACATTGTACTTTTTTGTTGATTAACTTCTTTCGTAAAAATTCACGTGTTTCGAACATGAATGGAATCTCATAAAGAGGGCGGTAGTTTTTACCACGTGGTGGTAAGCCAACTTCACCATCGGCACCAATTACGGAGCGGGTGTCACGTGGTGGACGAATCGATGAAAAGAATACCTTCTTAACTTGACCATTGGACAGACGTACACTAATAGCATCACCATTGAAAACCTCTACAACAGTGCCTGTGAAATCTTTCTCCTTGGCATTAACAGTTGGTGCCTTTGATTGATAATCTTGCCATAAACGCAGACGTTTCTCCTTGGCAGTGCGCTCAGCCGCACGCAACTTTTCTGCACCTATAACGGTAAAAGACGATGATTGTAATAATAAATACTACAGAAAAACCCGCAACAAAAATTATAAATTTAAAACTTTAACAGTTGTATACATTCATGTCGACGGGGTGAAATGATCTTGCTACTCAAATATATTAAAGCATCAAAATCTTGGATTCCGTCTTTGATATTGCATCAAATTGTGTTAAAAGAAAGCAATTCAATGTCATTGCAAAATGGTGCTTAAGTAACACAATCAGATGCATGTTTCCATAATATTCAGAAGTTACAATTAAAATAAGAGCAATATGGACAGGCTAACGAACGCTTAGGTCATTTTGACGTTGACAAAAATACCTTGAAACTGTTATTAATCACTAACACGGGCATTAAAAGTTCTAGCCAAAAGATATTGCATATTTTTCAGCGAAAACCCTCAATGCCAGAAGTTTTAGTGTATTTCCATTCATTTAGGATTAATAACAATTTACTTATAAAAACTGATTTATATTAGTTTAATATAAACCTTGAGAATGTGTATAGCAAAACTTACCACTCTTCATCACGGCCATCGACCAGTCGACACATTTAGCCAAGCCCTCGCGCAGCAATGACTCGGCAATATTGCCCTTCGGGAAAATAATCGTACCAATGAAGTTCGAATTGTTTACAGACTCCAGACGAATTTCTACTTCACGTTGCAAAAGACGTGATTCCACGTAGAAACGGGCCTCATCGGCAAAGGGTATTTTCACACTTAAATCTGGCTTGCCATCGGCATCAAGTTTCACACCTGGACAGCGTATACCGGCAATCATCAGCGTTACATATTGGAAGTCTGGCAGAAGGAAGGCACGAACCGTCGAACCATCACGAACATGTTCGATGATTGCTTTAACAGGCTTTCCACCATAATACTCAACAACATGTGCGGGATTCTCTTGTGTCCACTTAATATGGCGTACTTTCTCAACAGGTGGCACATGTGACCATTTGCCACGATTTGCACTCTTGGCTTGGTCTTCCAATTCAATGAGACGTTGTAATTCGCTGGATGGTCTACCCTCACGACGAACGGTTACGTAACCTTCACGTACCATTGTTTCAACAACATTCTCACCGGTTTCAGCATCCTTACCGAGCCAAACAATACCATATTCGCGATTAGAATTGGCAGGTTTCTCAAATGAAAATAAAACTTCTTCACCAATCAGCTTCTTACGTAGAAATTCACGAGAGTCCCAAGCCCAGGGTTCGTCCTTAGTTTCATCGCCACCAGCACCGGGACGGCGAGCTAACTTGGGAGCCAGAACATACGAGAAAGTTATTTGTTTTTCCGGTGGTGGTGCGCCCTTCAACGCACGAATGACTACAGTGTCGCCGGAAAGAACCTGTCGGTAATAAAAATTACAAATTGATTAAAATTTTAAATATATTATTAGTTATTTTAAAATATTGTTCAATTTTGGATATATGTATGTATAGTAGGTACATTATATGAGCAGTTAAGGTCAAATATAACCAAATAAATGAAACACTTTCTTCACAATAAATATTTTTTATATTAATACCCACGTGTTGGGGACTAAATAAGTGAAGTTTGCCGCAGAAAATAGTGGACGCTTTGCGCCATCTACTGTTCAACATATCATTATCCACGGGGCAGCTGCATTTTTTTATAAAACTACTTCTAAGTGTTCCCACAAGAGACTCCAAGCAAATATTACGAATTTATTTATATTGTATGAAATTTTAAGTGCTGGTGCAGATAAGATTAAAATGAATGTATATCTAAAGCGATAAGCTATCAGCAAAAAAGAATATTAAAATATGTTAATTAAATTTATTTCATCTCCATTGTACACGCTGCCAAATAGGGTATGCTGTTGTCAAATTTTTGTATATTCATTTGTTCTTTTATTTATTTACTTGTCAAAGAGTGAAGGAAAGTTGATAAAGATGTTCTTCAGGCTTAAAATATGAACATTTAAATGTATTAAACAAAGAACAGATATTTTTGAAAAAACTATTTTCAAAAAAATAAACAGATAAAGCAAGAAGGCAATTACTAATTATTGTAATTACATATTCTTTCAGAAATATACATTAAAATATACTATAAAATGAAACTAAACAAATCATGAATGCAAACAATTGTGGTTATTAGTCTTTACTTTTTCCATCCTATAGGGCTTTCGCTTTTATTTTTTTAAATATGAATTCCTCAAGCTTATTTTGCCGGTTTTTGATTAAAGAACAGCCACTTTTGAACATTTCAGCACATTTCTGTCGGCTAAACATTCCATATTTATTATGTGTTATAGCATGAATTTTGTACTAGAACAATTATAATTAATTTTCAAAATCAATAAATATAATAATATTGAATAATGGTCCCAAATACGCATAGGATACGATTGAAAATATAGTTCTATTCCGTCCAAAGGTTTAATGTGCAATATATTAAATTTTTTTCGCAGTGTATATATATGCCCACCTAAAAAAAGTTTATGGTAATATAATAAATATTAGTTAAGTAAGCAACCATAGCACTTACGAAATGCATTTTCAGGTTCTGTTCAGTACAGCATTTATTATACAGAGATCTTCCTTTTCTAGAAAGCAAAAACATTACATCCACTTTATGAAGTGTTTGCCTACAGATCTGTTAGGGCTTTTAAACTGTAATAATAAAAACAATGCTTCTTCGCAACTACATCAATATAAACAACAAAACACGTTGGCAAATGTAGTCCTGCTGCTTATAAAAATATGTATGTGGCGAAAACAATTTGAAGTGAAAGTGAGGTTATGGACGAGATTCCAAAATCCAAAAGCGGTGAATAGGCAAACATTGACATCTGCCTCTGCGGCGTTCATGTCCGAAGCAGCGATGCTTGCAGACGTAGCCAATTTTAGGCTTAGGTAAATATGTATATTTGAGGAATAAAACGACAAATAAACCGGTAAATTTGTGAATATACGGGTCTAAAAAGTTTTAGAAATACTGGTTTTGAGTCCGCTAGCATAGAATATCCTAGTATTCATTCATTACACTTGCATATATTAAGTAAAATACCAGCAGTCATACCCTTTTGAAATCTGCCAAGTTGGCACCTCCATGAGACTTTCGTTTTACCACTCTCTGGTTGCACTGCTCACTCATATTCAAATCACTATACATATATCTCACTCACACATATTGAAAGCAGCTCTGCCGGCGTAAACCTTTGTCGCCAACACGCTGCTGCAATTCAATTTTATTTTCAAGACCCTTTAATGATGAAAATTTGGAAAAACACATTTTATACAAACTCTACGAAAAAATTCTATTGTCAGAATTAGTATCGAATATCTTTATACTGACCTGTTTCACAATACCACGTCGTTTCGGTGCAGACGATGCGGAATCACCATCCTTATTTGCCGCCGTGGCTGGAGCTGCCGCTGCTGGTCCACTCATTTTCCTAGATATTCACTTAGTTTTTATAGCGGGTGTTTAAGCACTGATAATTTATAGCGTATGCGCTATTTAATGAACTTTTTTCTGGCTTTCCGCAATTAAAGTATAATTGAAAACTGGAAAAATATATTCTTGTTTAAACTCGACGTCCACCTATTTGCTTCTGCTTCGTCCGTTCCACGTTTGCACAGAAAACGAACACACCACCGCCCGTGAAATTTTACTTCGGTTTGACAGCCGTGGTGCAACGAATAAGAAAAATGTCAAATTGAAAAGGTGTCATGTGACGTCATATATCGGCAGGGTTGCAAAGCATAATAGTAAAAACTAATTTTTGCTTATAGTCATGAAATTTAAGCAACTATTTAAACAAAACACCTAAATTTAAATACTTTAAATGGAAATACATTGATTTCAATAGTTTTTATTATTCTCATACATCAAATAATTTTAGTGGAAAATTATAAATGAAATTTTTGTAAAATATTTCAACAATTGTTCAACACTATACATGAGCACAGTTAGAAAGAGATAACCGTCTTGCTTAACCGCCGTTTAAGAGCCCGCCAAACAGGGATAAACGTTTCAAAACCTTAACCCATTGTTGCTTTTTGACTGTGACGAGGAGGGATAATATGAGAAATTTCGGTAAATTTTAAGGAATAACAGGGAACTTTGAATAATTTAAAAAATATAACAATATTGTAAAATTGACACATATAACAAATTATTCGAAGATTTTATGTCGTATCCAACAATAAACAAGCCAAAGTTACTAGTTGTCACTTTCGATTGCCTGCACCCATCAATTCCGCATACGACTGCAGATTGTTACCAAAGTGCAAAGACCTCATACATCTTCAAGTCGATAGTCGACAGCACATAGAAACGTGAATCGCAACTAACAAGGTGTTCGACCAGCCGGTCAGATGAAGAAGCTGAAGGCCTGCCAGAACTACGCGCTGAGAATCGTAACAGGGTGCTGGGTGAAGGAGTGACCGACAAACCCATTCATAGAGACCGACAAGATCTTTATTAACTCTTACTGTAAATGACTGGCTCGGAACTTAACCACCACCCATAACAGATGGAAAACGCAGGCGCTACAACAATAGCAGCAACATCGAAAAACTCAAGCCTTCTAACATCCCTCTCCCTTCGAATCAGCTCGTGTGGGTCTATTCTTTAATTTCCCTTTTTTTTTTTAGTTTTGAGATTGCTTTGAAATGTTAAGAAATTTTTTAATCATTTTTGAAGTTGTTTTCAAAAATTTTCATGATCGTCTTTGAATTCACAAGAAATACATTTTCTTTTAATAATTATATTTTTCTGTTTCCATAGCCCATTTCATGGACCTTGACGACTTGAAACTAGTTTTACTTGTTTCTACGCGGGGCTATTTTATCGTATAATATATGCGTGCAGAAGAGAAAAAATACCACATACCTCTAGAATTCAATTAAAAGTCAGTTTTAGGTTTAAACTATTATTAAAAGACTTTTTTGGTAAAAACCACAGAAGTAACAACACTGCCGGTTTTGCCTCCAAATTTAAATGTAGGTGTTGGAATGCTGCATTTTTTAATGAATTTATCTGCCAAACTGATTAGGATCTCATCTTCGGTCCAATTGCAAGATGTTATAATAAATACACTATCTTCATTCATTAAGCTATGCACTGTAGACAGATATGCTTCGCGTTTCTCCTTCGGGTTTTCCGGACATAAGCTTATAGCGTCATACGTCCCCTTGTCATGAACAATTGTGAAAGTGCCTAATTGCTGTTGGCAAATATGTGTATTCAACAAATCGGCGACTTGATAGCGTATATTTAATTCCTGATCTTTAGCGATTTGCTCAGCTAAATCTATAGCATTTTGTGAATAATCTACTCCAAGTAAATTGGAAAATCCTTCTCGGGCTAACTCAATTAACAGCATGCCATTACCGCAACCCAAATCAATAATACTGACATCGTTGGTTAATGTTTCTTGTTTCAAAATCCAGTTTATAACACGAAACTGTGAATCTTCATCAAACCAAATTGTTCCAACATCGCCATGGTTTTTATAATTTGCAATTTCTTCGTCGTAACTGCGATCCCAATAGGTTTTAGTACCAAGCTCTGACCCATTAAGTTCGTCTATTGACATTGTATAGGATTGAGAATCTAAAAATTTAGTTTTTTAAAAAGTCTATTATGTTGCTATGTTTTTCATACACGTGCAGACATGTTGTGAAAATTTTCCAAATAAATTTATAAGGCCGGTTGTTTCGGTTTATTGTTGCTCCTATCAGAAAACGTACGTTCTCTGCTCCTATTATTTACTGTTCACAATGGTTTGTTCATGGTTGCATTTGCAATAAAATTTTATTTCGAAGTTAAAAACACATCATTTGCTTATTGTTTTTCATAATTTTTAATAATTTGCTGTTTAACTTAACAACGAAATGAATTATGCAAAGTTTAATTAATTTGAGGTTAAAAATATTGTTACGATCTTGCTGATTAACCTCGATGATTTCCCAAATCCTTCGGGTACGACCTCTGGATTGTTAAATAAAATCGCCAACTTAATTTGCAGTTTCTTTATTTATAAAGAATTTAATTAATGTCCTTTTGATTATTCAGAAATTCACAATTCAATTACAATTTACTTTACTATTTACAATCACTTGTATACAACTTCCACAATGTACTGTTCATTACTTTACTGCAACGCTTTTCTTCACGACTGATTACTGACTGACTCCTCTGCAGTCGTGTGACCTTTATATACCTGTTTGCTGCTTGAAAACGAAACCCACGGAATAATCGCGTCGTTACGATAATCGTCTCGTTTTACGCTCTAGAAAATGCCAGTTGTCGGCTCCTCTCTTTAATCTGTCATTCGCTTCGCATTTTCGCCACACTGCCCTCCACCTAAGTCTCATCGTCCCGATCAGACACATTCGCTGTTCCAAACGCAGAAAGCCTCTCTAGGTGGACCACTTTCATCTTGCTTCCTGGGCTCCCAACATTCTGGATTCGATACACTGCGTCATTTAGCCGTTTGATTACCTTATATGGACCCTCCCAAACGCATTGAAGTTTTTGGGACAAACCTCTCTTCTGTTGTGGACTGCACAGCAACACCAAATCTCCACTTTGGAAGCCTTCAGAGTTCATCGCTTTGTCATATCTGGCCCTCAATTTGTAATGCTTTCGTGGTTTTAGCCCTTTAATTGCTATGCACTTCTTGCAGTTAGCAACCCACTCAGCGATCGATTGACGACAACCAACCCAATAGAACCTCTGCTTGATCTCCTCCAGCATTTTCTTAATGCCTAGTTGCTCTCCACTAGGACCATTGTGAAATTCCTTAAGAATATCCCGAGTTCTTAACCTCGGAACTACTATAAGCTTCCGAGAGCACTGGCCATCTTCACTTTCCCATACTCTATGCAAACAGCCAGATATCAATTCTAAACTGCTCCATTGGGCCCAGTATGCTTTCGCGATTGGACTTTCTGCTGCCATTTGCTCTTTACTTGGCCGTTTGTTCACCTCCACTGCGTGCATTACCAGTTCCAAGTCTGGGTCTTCCTGCTGACATTTTCTTAAATGGCTTGCCTCCCACTTTTCTGCTCGTGTAACTGTTATTCGCCGGACGTCTATTATGCTCTCAGCTTTTGAGCAATGCTTGCGTCCTCTTTCCTCTCTGTTGGAACTCGACTGGCATTCGCGTGCGAAGTGACCCGCTTCTCCGCAACTGAAGCACTTTCCAGCTTGACTCTTGACACCAGAACGATTCATTCCTGCTATCGACTTCAGGGTTTTCAATATTTCAGTCCTCACATCTGGTGTTTCTACCTCCAAACGCTTCACTTTGTGGGCCGGCTTACATAGCAGTGCAGCTGCTTCACGTTTCTGAGCATAGGCAACCGTCTCAGCGAATGTTAACTTTGGATTCGCATAAGTCTTTCGCTTGGTGTACACGTCTTTAATTCCGCTGATGAACCTCTGGATTTTTAATCTTTCGAGATATTCAGCCGACGCGTGCCCTGTGGCTAAATGAGCCAATCTCTCGATTTCAAAAGCATATTCCTGTAGAGATTCATTGTGTTTTTGGTCATGCTGTTCCAGCTCCATCTGGTAAATTTGCCTTGTGTTCGCTACCAAAGCCTTTCCAGGGCTCGCATTACTGCGCCATAGTTATCCCTCTTACATTCGGGAATAGTCAGCAAAATATCCGCCGCAGGTCCTTTCAACGTAACAAATAGCGCAGCGGATTTTTCCTCGATGGTCCAATTATTTAACTCAGCCGTCTTCTCGAACTGGAGCTTGAAGATCTGGAATGGAGCTGTGCCGTCAAAGGATGGTGCTTCTACCCACGGGCCGTTCATCGATCTGGCTGGACGATGCAACTGCAAATCTCGGACACGTCGCTCGAGCTCGTTGATTTTGGCTTCAATTAATTCTTCTATTTTGTCTTGTCGCTCCTCGATTCGATCCTGTCTTTCCTTAAGTTCCGCATTGTCTCTCACCAGATTTTGCTGTATTTGCGCGATTGTTCCTCCTAAGGATGATATTTGCTCCCTCTGTTCAACCATTTGTGATGTAATGCTGGCATCGATTTGTGACATGTTTGCGTTCATTACAGACATATTTTGTGAATTACGGGCATCCTGCGCATCCAGCTTTTGTGAAATTGCAGCCAATAACATGTTCATGTCAATACCCGCAGATGAGCTAGGAGCCTTTTCTTGAATCTTACTTGATGGCTGCTCTAACTCCTTCGCAGAATCAATAGCCTCCTCCTTGTCAATATCCTTCAAGGATACATCTTCATCCTCGCGGCGGAATTCGTTTTCGTTCAAGTCGATGCCTTCGACTTCTATTGCTTCTCGCAGTCTCGATTGCAGCTCTGCCTTATTTCCTGTTGTAGACAATCCTCGCTTGGCCAAATCCTTCTTGAGAAGAGGTATCGTCAAATATTGAATCTTCAGCATTTTTTAATAATTATCCTTTGGAATTTATTTAACAATCCCACTTCTGACACCAATTGTTACGATCTTGCTGATTAACCTCGATGATTTCCTTAATCTTTCGGGTACGACCTCTGGATTGTTAAATAAAATCGCCAACTTAATTTGCAGTCTCTTTATTTATAAAGACTTAATTAATGTCCTTTTAATTATTCGGTAATTCACAATTCAATTACAATTTACGTTACTATTTACAATCACTTGTATACAACTTTCACAATGTACTGTTTTTATTACTTTACTGTAATGCAATCTCCACGAGTTTAATTCACAACTGATTGCTCTTGCAGTCGAATGTCGTCCTTATATACTTGTTTGCTGCTTGAAAAACGAAACCCCCAGAATAATCGCGTCGTTACGATAATCGCGTCTCGTTACGATAATCGTCTCGTTTTACGCTCTAGAAAATGCCAGTTGTCGGCTCCTCTCTTTCATCCGTCATTCGCTTCGCATTTTCGCCACAATATGTAAACAAAATGTTTGTTGTCTTTGATTTTTTATTGTGAATCGTATTTTTCTGTTTAAAACTTTCCGAACAGTTTCCAAAAAATGCCAAAATATTTTCTCTGCGCCGTTTTGCTACTTTTTATTAGTAATTTATAAAAAATAGTTTCAATTAGTTAGAAATTCAAAATATCACAACTTTTTCGTATTTGGCACGAGTACAAAACATAATACGGTTCATAAGCAGTGTGAACAATTATTTATTTTTAAGTGTTTGCTGAGGAAATGCCACAACGCCGGATTGATAATCGCCGAGATAATGGTAGAGGAGGTGTTGGCAGTAGCGGCGAAGGTAACATGCGTGATGGAGGGCGTGGTAGAGGTGGAGGAGGTGGTGGTAGAGGACGCGATGATGGCGTACGTTCTGGACGCGTAGAGAAGCGGTATGATGATCGGGGCCGTCGGGGTGGTGGTGGAGGAGGTGGCAGCGGTAGTAACAACAACAATGATTTTGCCGGTGAGTTTACTACATGTTATTGTTTGTTTTTGAAGGCAGTAGTAATTTTTGTTATTCATTAAGAACCAAACAAACTTTGTTTTTAAAGTCATTACAAAATTCAAAATTGAAAAATTTATAAAAATAGAAAATGCAACGGCTCTTCAAAATATTGTATGCTAATTTATTTTAACGAGATACACGGCAATTCTTTTAGCTTTATATAATTTTTTTTTATAGGACTATGCAACGTAAACTGGTCAGACGTGCGCCTGCCACCCTTCCAAAAAAACTTTTACCAGGAACACCCAAAAACTCGCAATCGGACACCACAAGAAGTAGAAAGATATCGCAACGCTCACCAGATAACAGTTCGTGGTCCAGCACCCAATCCCATACAGTACTTCGACGAAGCTTGCTTCCCCGATTATTGCCTACGCGAAATCAGACGTCAACGTTATACGGAACCAACACCTATACAAGCACAAGCATGGCCAATCGCAATGAGCGGACACAATCTCGTCGGTATCGCTAAGACAGGATCAGGAAAAACTCTTGCTTTCATTCTACCCGCTATAGTACACATAAATAATCAACCGCAATTGCAACGCGGTGATGGACCGATCGCATTAGTTTTGGCACCAACGCGAGAATTGGCACAACAAATACAAACTGTGGCAAACGATTTTGGCTCGAGTGTTTATGTGCGTAACACATGTGTATTTGGCGGTGCACCGAAAGGAAAACAAGCAAACGATTTAGAGCGTGGTGTTGAAATTGTAATTGCCACACCCGGCCGATTACTAGATTTTTTAGCAACAGGTGTAACAAATTTGCGGCGTTGCACATATTTGGTATTAGATGAAGCAGATCGAATGTTAGATATGGGATTTGAGCCGCAAATAAGAAAAATTCTCGGACAAATAAGACCCGATAGACAGATACTTATGTGGAGTGCAACATGGCCAAAAGAGGTGCGACAACTTGCCGAAGACTTCCTCGGCTCATACATACAGGTATGTACATATGTCATATCAAATGAAAACTACTTAAAATATTACTAAACATCAATGGATTGTTCTTACATTTTAGGTCAACATTGGTTCTTTAGAGTTATCCGCCAATCACAATATACGACAATATGTCGATGTATGCAATGAACATGATAAAGGCGCAAAATTAAAGGATTTACTCTCTCACATTTACGATCAGTCACATACGCCTGGGAAAATTATAATTTTTGTGGCAACGAAGAAAAAGGTTGATGAACTATCGCGTTTTATCCATGGTTTCGGTGTACGTGTCGGCTCCATACATGGCGATAAATCGCAGGTCGATCGTGACAATGTCCTGGCAGATTTTCGCAGCGGTCGTGCAAATATCTTGGTTGCAACCGATGTAGCCGCACGTGGGTTGGATGTGGACGGCATCAAGTATGTCATCAACTTTGACTTTCCACAATCGTCCGAAGACTATATCCATCGAATTGGTCGTACCGGACGGAAACATGCCACTGGTACATCATATGCATTTTTCACAAGAAAGAACGCCAAATGCGCACGCGCCCTGATTGATATACTGCGCGAAGCCAATCAAAATGTAAATCCCGAATTAGAGTATATAGCGCGAAGTTCAGGCTCAAGTGGTGGACGTAGTCGTGGTGGACGTTTTGGAAATGCTAACAGTGGTGGCGGTGGCAGCGGCTTTGGATCGAGTAGACGTGGTGGTGGTGGTAATGCATTTAGTTCTGGCGGCGGTATGGGCGGAAATTCTGGTTCACGCTCGACTTCTGGATATGGTAATGGCTATCGTGGTAACGCAATGATGGGTGGTCATGGTGGCAGCGGTGGTGGGGGATATGGCAACAATAGCGGTACTGGTGGTGGTTACTCAAATGGCGGTTTAAGATCGCGAAATTACAATTCACGGCATTAAACGGGGAATGAACGCGCCGAATAACAACTGGAGTTTGGTTTAGAATTTAATGAATTTATACATTTAAAATATGAATTTTAAATAATACCGTTTTCGAATTTTGCAACGTTTTTTAAAAAGCAAACAATTACTTGAAATTGACGTATTGAAAGAATGTTGAAACCTACACATTGGCCGACCAGCTATTATGCGATAAAGGAATAATGTACAAGGTGGATTGTACATAGGAATATATCAAGCAGAAGTCCCCGGAATTTAGTCATAAGCAGATTTAATTTTCGAATTACCGAATGAGTCATTGAGTGGTGAATTTATTTTGGATAATACCCTTTTGAATACAGTAAAATTTCGGCATTAACACCAGTCAAACAGATGTAAAGGAAGTTACTGCTTTGTATAGAAAAACAAAACAAGAGTTGTGAAAAGAAGAGAACACCGATCAATGTGTACAATCTCATTTTAAATACATATGCATGTATATATATTTGAACTACAAGTATATTGAACATTTATTAAAAAAAAATAAAATAAGTGAAACTGAAGCTATAACAGCAAAAATTAAGACAGAGAAGTGAAAAAAAATAAAGTTTTATTATTTTATTATTATATCAAAGGAATTTGTTTTATTTTTTTACAATATACATATACGCACGTATGTATATCTATGTTTGTAAGTATGTATATAGCATATTTATAGCATATAAATTTAAGTTTTTATATAGAAAAAAAATTATGCATGCATTTTCCTATTATTACACGCTTTTGTATTTGCATTTTTGTATGCTTTGTTCTTTACAAATTTAGTACTTAAATACTCTATTGTGTATGTATGTATATATTATATGAATGTATGTAGTTTTGTTTTAGGTATGCACTAGTTCGTATGTTTTAATGTAGATTTAAAAATACATGCATTTTAAAATTACATTTGTTTTAATTAAAAAAAAAAAAGAAGATGAATTTGTGCACTTGTTCATCGGGCACATTTCTCTTGCTCCACCTTAGTTTTCGTCATCGTCTCATTGGCCCTGCTGCTGTTGAACTCGGCGTTGTGCTGGAATGAGAAGAAGTAATATTCAGAAGTGGAATATACTACATATAATTAATAATTAAGAGTTAAAAAACGTAAAGCTGGACAGCATATTGACTAATTCTCACTGAGTTAGTACGGAAAAGCATGTCTGAATTCCAGAAAATTTGTGAATCCATATACAGTGGCTCGCAGCTTATTTCAAGCAGATTAAACTTATCAGTTTAAAGTAAAAACACAAATGAAGTAGTTAATTCAGTTATGAATTTTTATATGAATTTATTAATTATACTTTTAAGTTTAAAATGTAAAAGCAAAAATATATTTCCATTTTATTTTTCGTTATAACATGTAGGCGCAGGCACCACAATGTCTGCGTTCAGGTTTATAATTATTTAAAAAAGCATTAAAAATTATAGAGAGAAATTAAGTTTAATATTTTGTTGTTTTAATACCTAACTTAATCGGGTTGGCATTGAAATTACCAGCTTATCTGTTTCCTTAGCTGTAACTCTTCGCAAAACCTCTTTACTTGTTATTATATGCTGACGAATTCTTTTTTCTAATATATACCAAAGGTGCTCTTTAGGATTGAGGTCGAGTGACTGAGTAGGCGTTTTAAGCTGACTAGGGGCATTGTACAAGAGTCAAAGTCTGACTATTTGAGCAGTATGCTTCAGAACGTAATCCTGTTGAAACCAAAACGTCGAAGATAAGCCTAGATTCTCTTCACTTTGTTTCAAGTTCTTTTTCTATAAGAATTTAAGCTGACCCACAACATTAGCCGCCATGCACCTCATCCCACACCATAATTCTATCACCACCACTGTACCAACAAGATTTTGTTTTTGAAGGGCAGTTCCTGATTTGCGCCATACAATTTGGAGGCCTTTTATGCCGAATATAAAAAATTTGCTCCCATAAGTAAAAATTGCTTGTTCCCAGAATTCCGAAGACTTATTTATGTAATTATGAGCAAATTCAATGCGCTTTCGTCTGTTGACAAGTGAGATATAAGGTTTTTTTTCGAGCGACTCTACCAAGATATTTAGCTTTACGTAAAATTTTTCTAGCAGTTTCTGCACAAATTGTTTTTTTTTTAAACGTTTTATTTAAGTTTTCAACTATATTTGTTGACTTAATTCGCGGGTTAACTTTCACCACATTTATTATTTTACGTTCTTCCCGTACTGATAATATTTTTGGACGGACAGATCGGGGTTTCGACGCTAAAAAACCGGTTTGCTTGAAATTATTTACTACGCGCTGGACGGAGGAATACGTTCTTCCAATAGTTTATGCAATTTTTCGGAAACTTTCGCCATCTTTCCACAGTTTAATAATTATTTTATTTTCTGGCACACTAATTTCTTTCCCTTTGGCTTGCATTTTTCAAACTAATATTAAAACACGTCACGAACTCTTTAAATGTTTAATTAGAATAAAAGACAATAGAAAATATGCAAAATGAACTTTGTGGTAGGTAAAGGGTGTTTTTTTTTTATAGAGGTATAGAACTTTAAGTTGCAATAAAACAACGATGGATTATTCGATTGACATGAATTTTATTTATCCGAAAGATAATCTTGTGGCATTACATTTTAAATATGATTTCTGGCATATGACCGCCACGGCTGGGGCGGATGTAGTCCAATCTGGACGTCCAATTTGCGATGACTTTTTCCAACATTTGTGGCCGTATATCGGCAATAACACGGCGAATGTTGTCTTCCAAATGGTCAAGCGTTTGGCGTTTGGCTTATCCGCATAGACCAATGACTTTATATAGCCCCACAGAAAGTAGTCTAGCGGTGTTAAATCACAAGATCTTGGAGGCCAATTCATAGGTCCAAAACGTGAAATTAGGCGGTTACCAAACGTGTCTTTCAATAAATCTATTGTGGCACGAGCTGTGTGACATGTTGCGCCGTCTTGTTGAAACCACATCTCCTGGACATCATGGTTATTCAATTCAGGAATGAAAAAGTTAGTAATCATGGCTCTATACCGATCACCATTGACTGTAACGTTCTGGCCACCATCGTTTTTGAAAAAGCACGGACCAATGATTCCACCAGCCCATAAAGCGCACCAAACAGTCAGTTTTTCTGGATGTAACGGTGTTTCAACATACACTTGAGGATTACCTTCACTCCAATTGCCAAACCAAACTGAGAATAAATCACTTGATAGCTGTTAAATCGGTCGCCATCTTGAAAAGTAATGCCAACTTTAAGTTCTATACCTCTATAAAAAACACCCTTTACCTATGTTTACTTGTTGCTGCACTTAGATGCAGTTATTTCGAAAATGAAAATAGGAATAGGAATTTTGCTCACGACTTATTTCATGCACGCGCACTTGTCTATGTTGCAGCGAAAGCCAGTTGCGTGGATAACGATAGTAAACTTTTCTAATTCTTACAATCGACATTCAGTAATAGTTTAAAGTCAGTTTCAGTGTGTTTTTGAGCTTCACATTATCAGCGTACTAATTCTATATAGTTAAATGGAACGCGCCGTATGACGATTGAACAGCGAGAATTGGTCATAAAGCATTTGAAAAATGGAAAATCGCAGCGAAAAATTGTTGAGATAATTAATTTATTAAAATTGAGCATTTTGTACATGGAAATCGTATACAATGAATAAAGGCCGAAATGCAACAAATACAATTTTCAATGAACGTTTAATTATACGAAAAATTAAAGCAAATTCCAGATTATCAGCTTTAAAATTAACCACAGAGGTTCAGGGGAAACGCAGTGGCCGAGTATCCCGAAAGAAGCCATTCATTAGCCAAAAAAAAAAAAAAGCTAAGCCGAGTTGCCTTCATCAGGGAGCTGTTATACATGGCGGGTGCAGAGTTATGGTATGGACATGTAGCACCCGGAGTTAGAAATTTGGTCTTTATTGAGGGTATTATGGATAAAACGTTGTACTTATACCATCTATTCCTGGTGATTTGAATTTCTCAAAGGACACTTACCGATCTATAGCTGATTATATTTTTAGCTAAAGACCATGTATCGTTTGTTAGGTTGGGGCTTTCTCTATTACCAGATAACATTTTGGTTGTGGAACCTGGCAAATGTATTTTGAGCACAGTTACTGCGCGTTACTTTTCATTCTTTGTGTATTCATTCTCTCCTAGCTAATTTTAGGACATTAAGCAACAGGTTCTGTAAACGGGTATTTACTGTAGGGTTTTCTCAGCCAAGATTAGAAAAAAATTCTTTGTGAAGAGACCAAAAATTTACTCATTTACTACTTTTAGTATATTCCATGTCAAACTTTGATTAAATTAAGTTTCGGTTTAGGAAATAAATTGCTTAAACTGCGTTTGTAAATAACAATTACCATTTTTGTATGCAGTTAGGAACATGCTAACATTATCAGACACAACCTGCGGGTATTATTATATATTAAAATTCAACATAATTACCTTTATCCTTATGCTTGCGTTCCTTATTTGCTTTGTTTGCCATTTTCGCACCACCGGGATTACATCTTTTGGTGGTTTTACGTATCGGTTCACAGCTGGAGTCCGGATTGGCATCGGTGGCGTCAGTAGCGAGAGGGGAATTGGCGGTTGTGGTCGGTTTCAATTTATCCAATCTCGTCATTTGGCCGTTAGTGCATTCTGACCAGGCACCCTTTTCATAGCGGCATGCTGTAAATGAAAGAAGAGAAAGACAAATGAGCGAAAAAAATGTGAAAATGGTCGAGAGGAGAAGTAAAATATTTAAAAGATGGTTGCATAAGAAAATGTACATTTATTTGTCTAAGTTAATCAGTGTTGGGATATCTGGTCCTTTATGGGCTGAGATGGTAACTAAACTAAACATAATTTAGAACGGCTTTTGCATTATGAGGCTTAGGAAGTCAGAGTTGAAAAGCAAATGCCCGTCATAGGTTGCTAATGGATTGTAAAACAATAGAGGACGAGAATAATGAGTGACTTGTAGAGGTCTTTACTTTTCAATTGCCAACTCAATCCAAAGCGGAACATGCTGGCAAGAGTGATTCTGCGTTGGATTTCAAGGCTGACATTGTTGGTGTTGTTAATGCTGGTTCTTAGATAGACTAAATTATCTACGACTTCGATGTTATGATTGTCAGCGAGCTGGGAGCCATGTCGTGAATGCGCTGATTGTTTATTTGGTGGATGGCTAAATTTCGTCTAGTCCGACACTCATTCGCTTCGCCTCTTTGTCTAACCTGGAGAGCGCAGAACTTACGTTACGGCTGTTATGGTCAATAATATCAATATCATCGGCATACGCCAAAAATTATACACTCTTGTTGAAGATTGCACCTTGTCCGTTTAGCTCTGTAGTTTGTATTATTTTCTCCAACGTCAAATTGAAGAAATCACGCGATAAACAGACAGTTTACATAGCTGTATGAGTTTTGTGGAGATATCAAATCCAGACATATCGACGTAGAGGCAGTTTCTTATCGTGCTGTCGAAGGCAGCTTTAAAATCAGTGAAAAGGTGGTGTGTATCAATTCTTTTCTCTCGGGTCTTTTCCGCGATTTGGCTCATGGTGAGTGTCTGGTCAATGGTGGATTTGCCAGATTTAAAGCCACACTAATAAGGTCCGATCAGTTTGTTAACGGTGGGCTTTAATCTTTCACATAATACGCTAGATACTACCTTATAAGCGATGTTGAGGAGGCTTACCCCACGATAATTGGCGCAGACTGTGGGGTCTGCCTTTTTTTGAATTTGGCAGAGTACACTTAGGTTCTATTTTCATTGTGTTCGTTGACGGGCTTTCTTTGTTGCACAGAGGCGGATGCGTATCTTTACTGCTACAAGATAATGATCCGAATACATACTTGGTTTGGAGAAGTCAATCAGCATCAGCCCGTTTGGGGATGTTTCGTCGTGAAGGCTGAATTTTCCCATTATTGTGCCAAAAATACGTTCTTTGCTCACCCTGGCGTTGAAATAGCCCAGCAAAATTTTGACACCGTGGCAGAGGCAGCGCACATAAATGCGTTCAAGGCTCTCATAGAAAGCAGGTTTGGTCACATCATTCTTATCTTCTATCGGGGCGTGCTCGCATATCAGTGATATGTTGAAGAACTTCGCTTTGATGCGGATTGTGACTAGACTCGGCGACGGTGTCTCTCTCCCACCACAAAACCAACACTAAATTTTCACTCCTTTATATGTCCGCTGGAGTAGATTTCCCAAAGACCCACCTTCTTCTGTCCTTCTCCCGTCCATCGCACTTCTTGGACGGCTGTGATGTCAGCCTTTAGTTTTACGAGGACATCAACCAGCTGAGCAGGGGTGCCTTCTCAATTAAGGGATCGGAAATTCCAGGTGCACGCCCTCAAATCGTGATCTTTTAAATGTTTGCAGAGGCCGTCATCATAAGTGGGGTCTCTCATCGGCGGCATTTGTTGACTTTTCATTAGATCATAATTTTTTTATGTGGTGGGTCCCAAACCTTATACCAAACCGAGCGAATTCTAGGTAGTTACCCAGAGGATACTCGGTCTAAGCCCGAAAGTCGTGAGCTGCTTGAACCATATGTAAAAGAATCGGTTCTGGTCAGTCCCAGGTGAATGCCAGTCAAAAACTTTCCTCACTTGCATGAACATCTGCGCCTGGCTCAATCCTCCAACCAGCATAACCACCAACAACAATGTCAGCCTTGAAATCCTAAGTCGATTCAGTCTTGCCAACAGGTGCTGCTTTACACTGAGTAGGCAATTGAAACGAAAAGTTCTCTCTTTACGAAAAAAAAAACTCTAGAATCTCTCTCATCTATCCTGTCATACTCTAAAACTTTGGCAACATTCGATGAGTCTGCTTTGAGAGTATTCGAGAGAAAGGTGCATGCAGAAGATTTATAATATATGGCCCACGGAAAATACTACAGACGATGAGCTGTATGAGATATATGTCGAAATTGACATGGAATAAACAGACATTGGATTTGCTGACTAGGTTATGTAGCCAAAATTAACTTAAATGTTATAGTTCTGTAAGTATTCGATGCAGTATTCTCTGGTGGAAGCAGTGGAAGCGGAAGACCTCCACTCTGGTGGAAGATCAGGTGTAGAAGGATTTGGCTTCACGTGGTGTATTTCATTGGTGCCTAAGGGTGATCCACTTCGAGGTTCCCTACTTTCTTAAAGCAAAAAACACAGCAAATTCAAATTTAATGCAGAATGTTTTTTATCATTCGAAAGAACATTTTTCGGCATTTATTTCTTGAAGCTTATCTCTTTCAAATGTTGGCCGCGGCTACGTCTCAGATGGTCCATCCGTTGAGTCCAATTTTCGATGACTCGCTCGAGTATTTCGACTGGTAAGTGGCGCCGTCTTGTTGAAACCAAATGTCGCGGAGATTACGAGCTTCAATTTCAGGCCTCAAATAGCCGGTTATCATGGCGCAATAACGGTGGCCATTGACGGTTACGTTCTCACCGGCATCATTTTCGAAGAAATATGGACCGATGATTCTATCGGCCCACAAACCACAACAACCCGCTGATTTTCTGGATGAAATGGCAGTTCTTGAATCTCTTCAAGTTGCTCTTCGTCCTAAATGCGGCAACTTCGCTTGTTTACATACCCATTGAGCCAGAAACGGGCCTCATCGCTGAACAAAATTTGGCTCCAAAATGTCGGATCTTTTTGGAACTTTTCAAGGGCCCATAGAGCGAAGTGGTGTCGCTTGGGAACGTCAAGCGGCTTCAGTTCTTGCACAAACTGTATTTTAACGCTTTCAATTTAAGATCTTGACGTAAAATGCGCCAAGTCGTGCCATACGTCAGTCCGAGTTGCTACGAATGGCGCCGAGTCCACTCTTCACGGTCTTCGTGTACACTCTCAGCTACCGCCGCTATATTTTCTTCACCACGTGCTGGACGTGGTCTATTCGGTCGAATATTATCCAATAATGAATGCTGAGTCTAAAAATGGTTGATGGTGTTGCGATTATGTTCACCATAAATTGAGCGAAGCGCACGAAACACATTCTTTACAGAACATGAATTTTCATAATAAAGTTGAATGATTTGTAAACGTTTTTCAGGCGTAATTCTTTCCATGATGACATGCCTAACATTACTGAACAAAAATAACATGACAGCTTCACACGCCTCACGCATGATCTGTCAAAAAAAAGCTATTAAAAAAAGTACCTCTATTTGGATCACCCTTTAAGGCGGCTATAATTGCTTTAGCCGAGCCTATGCCATGGAAGAAGAAAGTAAATATTTTCTTTTTTATACCCAAGGCAAAGAAGATAAAATTTGTTCTTCAAATGACTCTATTACGGCGCTATCTAACGAGTTCAGATATATGCTCACGCTACGAGCCAGTAAAATATACACAAGAAATTTCATATGTCGCTTAATTTGCAATTCTTTTCATAGTAATTTAGGCATAAACTCAAAGAATATTTGATTTCATATTTAATGTTTGACATTTGAGGGGTAAAGGCATATAAGAAGGGAAAAAAAACATTAGTTAGCAATTAAAAGCCATATATACGGATATGAGATCCTGAAAACGCTTTATTTTATTATTTTTAAAATTTTTAAAACACAAAAATTTTTCTTTCATATTCATTTGGTGCTTTTGGAAAAAACGATTAATAGCATTAGAGTTGCGCTGTTGAGCCATTTCAAAATAAAAAAGACCTTCGGGACGTATCAGTGATAAACAGAGTCATAAATATGTACATATGTATGTTATAAAGCAAATATTTATTTTGTTTGGTTGGAATGCTAAAGTTTACAATTTATACGCAAGCATGAATTTAAAAATTAAAAATAAAAACTCAATGGTAAATACGATTTTTTTCGAGTAGAGAATTTTGGTTATTTAAATTGAGTGCACACATACATATATGTACATTTGCTTGCTAGTAAGTAATGCAGGAAATGTGGGGAAATTGCATTGAAAATATTTTAAATAAGAAAAAAAACAAAATGTCACTCATACGCCAAGCGGCCCTCCAAAGTATTTATGAACGACGGTTTTTGTGTTTGAAAATTCTAATTAAAATATTAAAATGCGCTTGAGTGGCACGCATGAAAGTGAAAAAGCTGCACAATCTCCATTTTATTTACGTACATATGTATATGCTATTTATGTATGTGGTGTATGTGTGTGTGGTTGCTGTTGACATTTTTAAGTAGACTGTCAGCGATTACTGATTTCTGACTGCTGACTGTTGGCTCCCAAACAGCGTTTAAAGCTTCGCGTTTTCGCTATTTTAATTCGTTTTTTTTTGAGTTAAGTTTTTCTGTTTGTGTGTGTGCGCGCGGTTTTCATGCGACTATTTTGTGCTTTTTCACTCCCTTGAAATTTAATTACGCTTTGTGTTGTGCGAAGCTTATATTCACGCACACACCACCACCAGACATTCATATGGAAGTTAAATGCATTTGACTTACGTTCAGTCTATTGCAGAATCACACACACACACCCTCACGAACATAAAAGTATAAAAGTATTTAAGTAATAATAATTTTTTTCTATCAATTTTTTTTATTTAAGTAAGGAATTTGCTCTTCGGGGTGTAGTATTTTGTTTGCCTAACGGTTTTTTTTTAACGTAAGCTAAACGCGTTGCTAGGGATACGTTCGTACAGCTCATGATTTTAGTAAAAACAGAAGTTCTTAAGGCGTATATAAAGCTTCTTAAGTTCTCCAAGGAAGCTCAAAACTGAAAAATTTTTAGACTAACCATACTCTGCCCATGGCACTCCACGCACTCACCTGGATTTTTGACAGAATACGAAGGTAGATCGGGTAGGCAAGGTGGGTGCCTTACGACGCACCTAGCTTTTTTAGGACTGAAAACTCCCTTCACACTACCTTTTCCCAGCAATAACGTCCCCGAACAATGGTTAATAGACGGGTAAGATTCGATAGGAAACAACTCTATCCTTCAACACTGCATAAATGCCTTCCTAAATTGCAGGAAAACTCATGTTCAATGGGGACTAGACATGATAACTCGAGAGGTGAATAGAGGCACACCACAAGGAGGGGTACTAACAGCTCTTCTCAGGATTCTCGTAGTCAATAAATCGCTGAGGAAGCTAGTAGCCCCCCCTGTCATTCTTACGGTTTATTCAGATGACATTTCGATTATTGTAAGTGGTTAGTGCTTGACAACCATTGACACTCTGACAAATTAGGCATTAATTCAGTGGAACTCAGTGTCAACCCTGATAAAACGGAAATTCAAAGTGCCAAAGAGAGGAGAGAATACATTATAGCCGAAACTAAGCACTACGTACCTGAGAATTGCGTTGGATAGCAAGTTTTTGTGGAGGTTCAATGTAGATGTTGGAAGTAGAGCGAGTAAGAAAGGCATCAGTAAAAGGATGTTGAGATGCACTTGGGGCCTGTCACCGCCCTCTCACACTGGATCTTCGTAGCGATTGTGAAATCTATACTTTTCTGCGAAGTTTTAGTAGGGAGAAAAGCTTCAGAAAAAGCAACGTATCTGGATAGGCTGGAAAGAGTTTTCAGACTGTCAATGCTCAGCATCAGCGGATAATTTAAAATACCCTCATGCCCAGCGCTTTATGAGATTTGAATATGCCGCCCGTAACCCTAGTAACTAAAAACAAAGCAATCAGAACTGTTGAGAACTGCTTTAATCAGTTGAAAGTCTAGTATAGAGTTATCTTTGAGAAGACGAATGCACTGAATTTCGAGAAACCTTTGAAGGTTACAATATAGGCAAATGGACTCAAGTTTGCGAACATAGCTTTACAGGTGGTTTCAAAAGAAGCGGAAAAGTTGGGCTAGCAGTTTACTGCCCCAAACTACCTAAGCAGTGCAGTATATTCCAAGCTGAGATATTTGCAATAAAAGCTGAAACTCTTATCGCCGAGCATTTACGGGAAGATGATAATCCTTCCACGAGTCGAAGGGTTTCCGAAAGAAGGATGAAGACAGATAGTTCCTCTTTCGCTGAGTTGAGAGACACTAAAAGCAAGGCGTACCCCGTTGAGTTGTCTTGGGAGAGCGCCATGCATGAAATGCAACAAAAAGCCCGGAAGCAGGACTCACTGCATCAAACACTAAACGACGAAGAGGAAGCGGGGAGTGTCTCATTTGAAAAACCTTTCCATCGAAGAAACGAAGGGCATGGGCAAGTATGAACGAAGTTTTTCCAGTCTAGCGCGAACAGCGAAGAACGATATAAGGTTCCAGAACTAGGACGTACTGGTGGAAGGGGCGACCCAAGAAGACGTGGGCCCAGCGAAACTAGAATCGTGAGGTACCTAAAGAAGTTAGAAAGAGGTACAAGTCCAGGTACTGCCCGGGTCCAAGCAAAATAACTGGTACAGCAAATAAGAGCAAACAGCAAGCGTACAAGCCCTCTAACAACGCCAGTAGAGAACCAGCCGTCGAAAAGACTGAGACTCACCTCTCCAGTTGGATAACATGAAAGGTCAACTGTCCCTGGCTTGGCCAAGGACACAGCTACAGAGAGGCCTAAAAATCCGTCAGGCCGACAGTGCTCCATAATGACTTCCCCACGGAGTTTCTGTCGCCGGAGCAATTGACCGATATCAGAGATGTCATAAAGGATGAGGTGGTCAAGGACTTGAAACAACTGCAGTTGACAGGAGCAATGTACTACTCATTGTCGACTGCAAAAGCGAAAGTAGAGCCCAATGGCTAACTAAAGTAGTACCCAATTGAAGTAGCTGATCGGTAGGGTGTAGAAATAACCACGAAAATTGGCGAAGATATACCCCCAATCCTCAGCGTAACGATTTTCCACACTCGAAGCGTGAACAAGGGGCAAGTATATGAGCTAGACCTGTTGCAAGTCCAAACCGAAGGTCTGCACACCTCACGCTGGGAAATACTAGAAGAGAAGGAAGAATCTACTTACCTAAAGTTGAACCTCTACGTGGACGACGAGTTGTTCACTAAGATGACATTGAACAGCTTAAGACTTAACTTCAAGCTTGGCAGTGTACTTGCTAAACTATGGAGGTCAGCAGCACGAGAAGAAGAACCCAAACAAGACCCAATAGAGGTTGAGACATAATAGAACAGCGCAAAGAACAACAAGAAACAGCACCGAAGGAGAACGCTTAGTCAACAGAAACAGCAGCAGACGAAGTTGTCCCCTCGACGAAAGAATTGGAGGAGCTGACAGTAGACCTTAATCTCATGACGTTACAGGAAAATAGCGAATATCTGATGCTCTCCGATTACGAGGAGCACACAGGCGACGTAGAATGAGCCCGAACGTAAAGATAGCCCAGATTAATGTACACCATGCTCTAGCCGTCTCGGCGATATTAACGCATAAAATAGTCGCGGATGATCTGGGCATTGTTCGTGTGCAGGAGCCATGGACCTAAAAAGGTCAGGTAAGAGGAATAAAACATAAGCCCACAGTTGTTCGCTTTCTCTCCTATTGCTATGAGTGGCGGGAAATCTGGCATTCTTTATTTCCTAGTGAACATTATTAGCTCTCTCTTTTGTGAAAATGACGTTGAGAGCGTCTAAAACACCACCCATTTCGGGCGAAGAACCTCTGCTCATCTGTAATACATATATTGATCTATTATCCGATCCCGTCAATAACTTGGGATAAAGAGTTTAAAATCTACCGACAACGGTAGATATTACTAATTTCCTTGCTACCAAAGGCTGCTTTAAAATTAACGAAGAGATGTGGATTCTTTGGTAGATTTACCAAATCTGAGGCTACACTCATACGGACTACTCAGTTCACAGATCGTGGGCTTTAATCTTTCACAAAAATTAGGAGGAAGGTGTGTTTGGAGGCGACCCAAAACTATAAATTTCTCCATTTATAGCAAAAAAAAAAAAAAAACACTAACACGCCCAACACAAATCGGAGAAGGATCTAGGCCGAAATTCGCTGCAAGGCTTTTAAAGCTTCAATTATTTATATATTTATTTTACAGTTAATAATCCCACCCATATGAGTTGAGTAAGGCCTGCCTTACTTATTCAGTTTAAAATTTGCCTGTATTTGCGTACGTGTGTGGGTGGCTGTGTCTGTGTCTACCAGCGCGCTTGCTCTAATTAAATTGACTATCGCTTATGCAAGTGCTTACGTACGTATGTTTGTGTGTATGGAACCGCATCAACTCAATGCCTCAATGCACTTGCCACTTTACTGCTTTTGCTCACTTTGCCACGCGCGGTGACACACTTCCATATATACGTATATACACTGACGTATGTAAATATGTATGTATTTATGTAGGGATGTGTATCTGCATGCAGCAAAGTAGTGTGCCTTGCAGCGGTGAAGAGCTGTCGCATATTTGTGTATAATTTTTGTGAATTTATGTATGTATGTATTTGCATGTGTATCTGTAACTTTCACTTTTTTCTGCTGTGCTCCCCAATTAAAATTGTATTTCATTTACATGCATACATATTTTTTAATTTTAATTTTTTCCTTCTTTTTTTGTTGTTGTTGCCATACCTGCATACAAAGCCATTCTGACAACTTACTTTCATGTAATTGCAGTAGACGAGCCTGACGCAGCGGAAGTTTAAGAAAACCAAAATTTTTACTCTTCATATTCTCGTTATGTGGAAAATTTACTATTGTTGTTGTTGCTGCTGTTGCTGTTGCTAGCAGGCAAGTAGGTAAACGTGCAGCAAGCAGCGTAGCACAGTTTATTTTCTTTATTTCATAATAACAGAAATGAATGAAAAAAATGGCGCATTTCCGTTAGATTCCATTTATTGTGGCATTTCTTTGAATGAAAAGTTTATTTTAAAGCGGATGCTGGAGGTAACTGGTAACTGTGAAGAGCGAATGTATTTTCAAGCGACATTTTCAATTCATGCGCTGCCTAATTACATAAATACTCGTACTACATACATACTTAGTACTGCGGTGCTTGGTATTTTAAATTTTTTTACAATATTTAGCTAAATTTAAAAAAAAAATACTATAAAATACTTTATTTCATAAGAATTACATAAATTTATTTGCAAATAAATACATGACAGATTAAATAATAATTAATTAAAAATAAATAAATAACTAAACAGATAAGTAAATAAAAAAAAATTAATTAACAACTTAAAAATGAAACAATTAAATAAATAATTAAATAAATAGATAAATATATGAGAATATCAAAAAATCGCTATAAATAACTAATAAATAAAGAACAAATAAGTAAATCAATTAAAAAATAAATTAATAAATAAAGAAATAAATAAATGGATAAATAGAGCATATAAAAAATTAATAGAAGTGTAGATAATTAATAAATAAATAAATAAATTAAAGATTATTAATAAACAAGTAAATAAATATACAATCTAAGAAAACAGGTATACGCATGGGGATTAATAAATTAATAAATTAAAAGAAAATAAATAAATAATCAAAAAAAAAAAAATAAATAAATAAGCAAATTAAATAAAAATCAAATAGATTATAAATAATTCGAAAATAAATTAATAATTAAACAACTAAAGTAATAAATTGATACATAAAGTAAATAAAAAATTGCAAGTTAATCAATAAAATAATTAAAAAGTAAATAATTAATAAATAAATAAATTAAAAATTAAATTGATAATAAACCAATAAATAAATGGAAATTTTAAGAAGTAAAAAGTAGAAAATAAACTAATAAATTAAGTATTTAAAATAAAATAGTAAATAAATAAATAAAAAGCAAATAAAAAACTAAAAACGGAAGATATTTAAAAATGAAAATAAATATAATAATAAATAAATAAATAAGTAGATAAATAATTATAAATTAAATTAACAAATAAACAACTAATTAAATAAATATTTATGTATATAGAAAATAAATAAATAAATAAAATAACTAGAGCAAATAAATTGATTAAAACTTAAATAAATAAATAAATAAATAAATAAGTAATTAAATAAATAAATGAATAAAAAAATAAAAAAATAAATAACTAAATATTAAATAGAAAAAGGAAAATTAGAAAAAAATGGAAAATTTATAAAAAAAAGTAAAAGCATATAAAAAACTAAAGAATAAATAAACTAAAAGAAAATAATTAATATATGAAATGAACAAAATAAATAAATTTGAAAAGTAATTTAAAATTAAATAATAAGATAAAATTAAATGAATAAATAAATAAATATATAAAAAAATAAATAAATATATAAAAAATATAAATATATAAATAAAAAAATAAAAAAATAAATAAATAGATAAAAAGAAATAATATAATTAAATAAATAAGTAAAAAAACATAAAAAAATTATTAATTAATGTAATTAATAAGCAAATAAACTAAAAATAAAACACTTAAGTAAACAATAAACAAATAAATAAATAATTAGAAATTAAATTAATCAATAAAAAACTAAATAAACAAATAATTATACATATAAAAGAATAAATTAATGAATAAAATAATTAAAGAGTCAACAATTAATAAATAAATATATAAATTAAAAATGAAATGATTAATAAACAAATTGAATAATTGTGAAACAAAAATAAAAATATAGAAAAAAAAAACGAATAAATAAACTAAAAAATAAATAAAAAAATAAATAAATAAGTTAAAAATTAAATAAATCATGAAAACATACTTAAATAAATGGATAAGTAAGAAAATAAATAAGTAAAAAAAAATATTATTAGTAATTTAATTAAAAATTAAATAATTAGAAACTTAATTAAAAATTGAATTAATAAATCTATATATATATATATATATATATATATATATATATAAATCAATGCAAATTTTGATGAACGCCTATAACTTGAGAACCACCAGATTACTTTCACAAAATTTTTGGAATTATAAAGAGATATTAGGAGAAGGTTAATATGAAGGTAGATAAATAAATAAATTATTAAAAACATGTACAATTTTTCTTGGATTTTTTTTATATTTCTCTACCGAATTAACAATTTTTGTTTGTTCTACTTTGAATAATATCGTATTCCAAATACAGCTTTTGCTTGACGAAATGTGAATATTTTCTATTGTTAGTACTTTACCGAAAGCATCGGTATTTTTTGATATTTCTGTGTTCTTCAATTTTAACTGCAAAAATGCAAGAGATTTGATCTTATCTTGGTAATAATTATAGGCAAGAAACATAAGCAGAATACCGAGTTCACATTTTCTATGAGTTTTCAACGAAAAATTGTTTTTGAACAAATAATAAAATGAGTCGACTGATTTGCCGTGGTAATGCGGCAAGGTAGTGCAGGTAGAAAGCAATGTCGAGCCGGCTAGAGGTAGTGTTCTACTGATTACTCCTCTTCTATGACCCTGCAGCTGTGACAAATATCTATAGAGAAACAGCACATCCACATTCCATGAGTTTCTTTGGTGAGTTAGGTTGATTGTCATACTAATGTATAAGCGGTTCAGAAGGAACAGATATTTTCATCTTTTTACTGTCTGGCAACAAAGCATTTGGTTTAATCGCGTCAACTGATATTCGTCTTATTAGTGAAAAAAAAAGAAAAACAACTGCATCTTGTGTCGAATTTATTGTGGTTTTCCTTCTAGCTAGCTCGCGAATAGCATAGTTCCCTAAAATGTTCCCATGTTCGATGATCCAAAACATCTAAGCTTTAAATCTAATGGATAGTTTTTTTTAAGTTTGCTTGCCATTTTAGTTGCAAGTGTGGTTTCATTTAAGAGACTTGATGGCAACGTGACTGCCAGAACATTGTATTATGATAAAAAAATTTAGTAACCACTAAGGGCTTCTGTGAAGGCCAGGTAAGATTCTTACGTAAAATACCTTATCAAAAGAACAAAGTTTGTGTTATGTAGCATATATATCACAAAAGTAGTCAGAGTTAAATATTTGTCCATGTCATGCACTGCCGTTTTTGCAAGGGTAGTGCTGCACTCGGCATTATAGCGTTACAGCTCGTTAGAAGTTTACCACACAATTCGGACGGCAGTAGGCTGATTGGAGTTCGAAGGGGTTTCGTAGAAGTGGAAGACAGCGCTCCCTTATTGTAGAAGAAGGTCGATCGCTGAGTTTTTTCCAGTTAGCCTTAGAAGTGACATAGTCGATAACCGTCCACCGTCCGTAGAACAAGATCGCTGTTGTTATTACGGCTTTGTTTAGCAATTATATAATATAGCGTTTTAACAACTCCTCGTGTTCTAACTTAGCGCTGATTCAAGGAAATTATGGTGGCCACAGGTGCTGAGTGAACAACAACGTGAGCTGGCATTATCCTGTTCCAGGGTTGCTCGGAACAACATCTAAATTTAAGGAAGTTTTTTTTTCGCAGAAAATGCCATTAGCTCATAGTGTTCTTCTGATATGAAGATATCAATTTGTCACAAAAAATCCACGGGCAGGACATAGATACCGCGCCATAAAAGGTCAGCTCAAAAAGTCGAAAATAAATCAATGCGGTTTTCTCCACGACTCGCAGACAACATTATAGATCAAAAATTTCTTTCAATAGTTGTGAAGGGTCTACGAACGATGGTTTGAACAAGAGGAATCGTATTTATAGAAAGAAATTATTCCTAAATTTTATAATAATAATTTTTTCAAAAATACGAGGGCATTCCATTTTCCTTAGCAGTTGCGACTTTTTCTTAAAAAACTCGAACCATCTAAAAGGCAATAGGGCAAGTACCCAAGTGGGTATCGGGATAATCATTTGAGGAAATTTTGTTACCAAAAACATACCTTGATTCTAATAATTTCAGATCTCAAACTCTTGCTTAATATGAATTAAAAAAAAAAATACTAAACATAAAATACATATTTTCTTAGTAAATTTAGAATCTAGAAGAAAATATAAGGGGTAAAGAGATATGAATTTAATGGTTTCGAAAGCGCAGGGCAGGGTTTTGTTTTGGTAAAAAGTCAGGCATTTATGACAATGGACTTCTTAATAACCGCACAATGCGTTAAAGTTGTCGAAACCTACTACAAAAAGGGTGATTCAAGCGTGACCACGTTTTATGCTTTAAGAGATTATGATGCACTTAATTGTCCAACTACTCAAGCAACTGGTAAAATTTTAAAGAAAATTGAAGCGAATGGATCGCCAATTGATATTGTAAGGCCTGTGCACCATCGTATTGCTCGTTCCACCTCAAATATCGTTGCTGTAAGTGAAAGTGTAGCCGAAGACCCGAATGTGCCAATTTCTCGACGTTCTCAAAAGCTGGGACTTTCTTACGGCACATTATAGCGTATTTTGCGTTAGGGCTTACACCTACATCCATATAAAGTCCAGCTCACATAACAACTGAAGCCAGCTGACTATTCACAACGACGTAGTTACGTCGATTGCGTGCTTGACCAAAAAGGAGTGGACCGCGAATTTTCCAACAGAATTTTGCATTTGGGGCTCCGAGGTTCTTGAAATAATTGAAGAGAGGACAATACACCCAAAAAAACTTATTGTCTGGTGCGCTCTTTGGTCCGGGGGTGTGATTAGACCTTGCTTCTTTGAAAATGATAACGGCGAGACTGTCACTGTACATTCAGAGCGTTATGGACGTATGATAACCGACCTTTTGGGTTTTCAATTGAAAAACACGACATGGACAATATGTGGTTCTAAGAAGATGGTGCCACATGCCACACAACACGAGCGAATATGGTTTTATCACGAGAAAAATTTCCTGGCAGCGTAATCTCTCGTCTTGGCAATGTCAATTAGTTACAGAGATCATGCGATTTGACCATCGTTGGACTGTTTTTTGTGGGGTCACGCGATGGACCGTGTTAATGCGGATAAACGTTTATCTCTTGAGCACTTGAAAACCAAAATTCGTCAAGATATGACTGAGATACTGCCCAATATGTGCCAATATACAATTATGAAATTATTAATGTTTTTTAATTCCTCATCTCATTTTCGATGAAACTATGAATTTTGTAAAACAGTACGTCATATTGAAAAAAAAATTAAAAAGCGATTTAAAAACAAATTTTTAAATATCTCCAAATGAGTGTTTTTTGTTGTTTTTACTTTATTCAATATTTTTTATTATTTTCTAGTAGGCCATCTTCATCAATAAGCTTCCCACTTTAAACATACAAGGATGATGTGCACTTACCATCTCCTTCACATTGAAAGAGTTGCAAAATATACCAGATTTTGTCGCTTCCATACCATGCATGGCCACACGTACTTCGAAAAAGGAGGAGAAAAAAAAAACAAATCAGTGTCGCAAAAGGTGTGCCTCAAGACGTGCTGCCATTAATAAACTGCTGCGATAGCAACAACAACCAGTACATAACACATAACGGAATCTCTTCCCGTAAACATGTGACATGAATAGTTGTAGGTAAATGTGAGTTTGTATGTATATACACACATATGTGTGTGATTGCAAGCTTATGCCTTCGGCTAGTTGAGGGAATAGTAAAGTGTGCAATTCCTTTTAACTTTCTTTCTTTTCTTTCAGTCTAAGCGTGTAGGCATTTTTTAAGTGCATAACCTTTGTCAACAACAATGACTTTAGTTTCTTCCTTTGTAAGTTCGCTTGAGGTGCTAATGGTCTTTTGCACATCCTTCCTTGGTATATTTACTTAACGGTAGATAAGAGCTTTAAATTTTAGTTATTTTCACTTTTCTTTCAAATAGTTTCACTCATTTGAGCAAAAGCCTGTTTTTCGCAAAAAAAATCAAAAATTATTGAAAGGAGTGGAGTAAAGCTAATGGTGTGAGAAGTTTGCAAAGTTTGTGCTATTTACACCGATCAGATAGGGTTTGGGTCAGTTTGGGCGTATATAAAATACATTTTAAAGATGTTGTGGTCTGCCATAATTATTTCAGCTAGTATAGGGTTTAAGGAAATACTTTTCGCCAAAAGACAATCATTCGAACTTCAAAATCTCCGATCGTTCAGGATTTTTTTTATTCATTTCGTGAATCCAAAATTTTTTGCTAATTAAATTTTCTTGGATGAAAACGTAAATCACTTTGATATTTAATATATATAATCCATTTCGAGGTTCCCTACTTTTTTAAAGCAAAAACACAGAAAATTCAAATTTAACCGGGGAATATTTATTATCATTCGAAAGAACATTCTTTGGCATTTATTCTTTGAAGATTATCTTTTTCAAATGTTGGCCGCGCCTACGTCTCAGATGGTCCATCCGTTGAAACCAATTTTCGATGACTCGTACGAGCATTTCGACTGGTAACTGGCGAATTACACGCGTGATGTTTTGCTTCAAGGCCTGAATCGAAGCGAGTTTATCCGCTTAGATTTTAGATTTTACACATTCCCACTGGAAAAAGTCTAACGGGGTGATATCACACGATCTTGGTGGCCAATCGACCATCCAAGAACGTGAAATTATCTGCTCATGGAAGTGTTCTCTCAACAAATCCATGGATTGAAGCGATGTGTGGGAAGTGGCGCCGTCTTGTGGAAACCAAATGTCGCGGAGATCACGAGCTTCAATTTCAGGCATCAAATAGTCGGTTATCATGGCGCGATAACGGTCGCCATTGACGGTTACGTTCAGATCGGCATCATATGGACCGATGATTCCACTGGCCCACAAACCACACCACACCGTTGTTTTTTCTGTATGAAATGGTAGCTCTTGAATCTCTTCAAGCAGCTCTTTGTCCCAAATGCGGAAATTTTGCTTGTTTACATACTAATTGAGCCAGAAATCGGCCTCATTGCTGAACAAAATTCGGCTAGAAAACGTCGGATCTTCTTGGAAATTTTCAAGAGCCCACAGAGCGAAGCAATGTCGCTTGGAAAGGTCGAGCGGCTTCAGTCCTTGCAAAAGCAGTATTTTGTACGCTTTCAATTTAAGATCTCGACGTAAAATGCGCCAAGTCGTTCTATACGTCAGTCCGAGCTGCTGCGAACGGCGTCGAATCGACTCTCCACGGTCTTCGTGTACACTCTCAGCTACAGCCGCAATATTTTCTTCACTGCGTGCTGGACGTGGTGTATTCGGTCGAATATTATCCAATAATGAATTCTGGGTCTCAAGATGGGCGATGGTGTTGCGAATTGTAGGCTCAGTAGGCCGATTATGTTGACCATAAGTTGAGCGAAGCGAGCGAAATACACTCTTTACAGAACGTGAACTTTCGTAATAAAGTTGAATGATTTGTAAACGTTGTTTAGGCATAAGTCTTGCCATGATGAAATGCCAAACAATACTGAACAAAACTAACATGACAGCTTGACACGACTCATGCGTGATCTGTCAAAAAAAGGCTATTGAAAATAGTACCTCTACTTGGATCACCCTTTATAAAACCGACGGCGAAGATAATCAAAATCGAAAATAAACTATAGTACTTCTAATATGAAATAAAAGCTCCTTATAAAAATCCATCAGCCGTTCGGAGACGGTTTAGAATAAACTGTAGGACCCTCCATTTGTTGGTAACAACATTATCACGCAAAACCACAGGAGGAGCTGGGCCGAAAATCGCTTCAGTGGTTACATAGCGCCAAATACTCATAGCTTCCATAGAACTTATAGTTCCCAAAAAATTTTTCTTGATAGAGAGTGCCATGATGTGACTATGGCATGAAATCAATTTTCGGTCCCATGAACGTTCGACATAAGCAAAGTACGGGCAACTGAATCCATCTAAATCTGGCGAGTACAAAATATAGTTCCCATACAATTGACAGTCCAAAAATGGGATTTTGTAATAAGCTCTCATACCGTGGCAGCCACGAACATATAATTTGGTAAAAAGTACACATATTATAAGTGAAATATCGATAAATAAAGTAACGTAAATCGGCTGATTGGAAGATATATATCTACCATACAATAGACTTTTCAAAAATGGGACTTTGTGCAAAAACTCTCACACTCAATTAGCTAGGAATACATAGATAGCTGTGAGGTGTGCATATCAAATGTATAATAATTAGGTAGAAAATCATCAATATCAGATGATTAGAACATATAGCTCTCATACGATTGACTTTTCAAAAAAGGTTTTTTACGTCAAGACTCAAGAAAACAAATGGCTAGGGCTCCATAATTTACTGAGAGTTATGTATGTGATACATGCAAAAAAAATGAAGCAGAAATAATCGAAATCGGATGATTAGAAAACATAGTTTTCATATAAATGACTGTTAAAAAGTACATTTTTGGCTCAAAACTTTCATATTTACGCAGCTAAGAACACAAAATTTGGTATAAGCACAAATATTACAATTAAAATATCGACAATGAAAATCATATAAATTGGACGGCTATACTATCAAGTTTCTACGCAACAGTCAGCTCAAAAATACGTTTTGGGCTTAAAACTCCCACGTTAATGCGAACACAAATATAAAATTTGGTATGCGGCCTACTTATTACATGTACAATATTTATAGCAAAAATCATTGAGATCGAGTGACTAGAACACAAAGCTTCCATACAATTTGCTGTTAAAAAATTCGTTTTTGACTCGGAACTGCCATTATGAAACAGCTATGAATGTACAATTTGGTATTTCGCACACGTATCATATGAAAAATATTGATTTTAAAAATCATCGAAATCGGCCGAGTATATTATATACCACCCATGGAGTTAACTGTTCGAAAACGGGGTTTCGGGTTAAAAATGCTTATTACCAAGCCAGTAAGAACATAGAATTAGGTGTGCGGCACATATACTTATATTTCAAGTAAAATATTGACACTGAAAATCAGCGAAATCGGATCATCTCAACATATAGCTCTCAAGTAATTGATTGTTCAAAAAAGCGTTTTTGAGTTATAGGTCGGTGTGTAAGCGGCTTATTATTCAAATATAAAACAAATTACCCGAATATTATTAAACTTAAATTACAAATAGTCTTTCTTTTCGCCGGTCGGCGGTTTGTAACTGTTGTAACTGGAGTGTAAAACCGCCACAAGTTTTACTACTAAAAATATGTTGAGTCAGGCAAATGCTCATATGCGCTTCACTCTAATACAGTGATTATATGGCTAACTAAAATTTCAAGGTAACTGTCCTTCCAACGCAGGATATCATATGTGAAGATTAACAGAAGTTTGACAAAACTTGGAAAATTAACTAAAATTCGTAACACGTACAATATTATTCACAAGAACTGGCTGTTTTTTTCGGTTTTCGATTTATTTTTCTGCTACGTGAAAATGTTTTTGTTGTTGCTGTTACATCAAGTGTGCTATTTCGCACTTAAAACTATTCAAGTGAAATTTTTCCTTTCAGTAGCAAACTTTTTTCCCTATTCGACAGGGTGTGGGCGTAAGAAAAGAGTTGGAGAGAGAGACGAAGCTGGAGGAAGGCAGAAAGAGAGAGAGAGCGAGTGCAGAATTGAAAGGTGTGACTTTTTCTACGACAAACGTGTCAAAAGTCCACCTGCGCTCACTCGTCTATAACAGCGTCACATGTGTGGTTTGGCTGTGATGTATACATATGTATGTGTGCTCTGTGCCAACTGTGCTCATTCTACACACTCTACATATGCAGCATTTGTATGGCATAAAGTGTGTGCTTTCACAAGTACTTTTTTGTTTGCTCCAACGCCAACGCTTTCTTTCAGTTACACATGAATGAAGATTGCATTTATCGTACTTATGCACACATGTGCATATACTTATACAAAAATATGTGTGTGTGTTAGTATTTTATCTGGACTCAATATTGCTGTTGCGCATTCAATTCTGTGTATATATGTATGTATGTTTCTATATATAATTTAGGTACACGAAGGTCAAGCATCCTTTTTGTCAGGTGCTAAAACTGTTTGTTGTTGTTAGCAGCACTTGAAATACGTTTTTGAACTACACCTGCTGAGTGTAGTAGTTAAACAGTGGGTGTGTTTGTGGGCGTTTGTGCGAATGCATTGAAAATGCGAAAAAAATGTGGAAAATGACGAAAATTCTTAATAAAAGAAAAATATGCTGCTGTATCCTATCGCCAAGTCTTTTTTTTTTTTTGCTGCGCTGCTTATGCTTTCACTCAAAGTCAAATCAACTTGGCCACGTTCTGTACTCTTGCACTTCAATGGCGTACGGCGAACAGCGAAAAGGTTTTTTAGAGGACACAAGCTGACATTTAAAGCAAATCACAAATGGCGGTGCGGTTCATTGAATTGCAGAAAATGAGCAATGAATTTGGTATTTACTTATTCCTTTTCATTTGCTTCTGCGAATTTCAAGGACGATACGTGAGAAATTGGAAAAACGAGAAGTTTGTGTTTTAATTGCGCGAAAAATATGAAAAACTAGAGAATCGTATTATTGGCGTTAAATAACTGAAAATAATACTGAAAGCAGTAAATTCAGCATTTTTGATTTGATTAATATTCTGAGTAATTTCATAGCGGTGATATAAAAACTAAGGGAATGACTGGGATTAAATATCAACGAAAGCTTTATGGATTTTATAACACAATCCGAAGCAAAAAAAAAAAAACAATATTGTAAGCTGTTTTGGTTATTTTGTTTGTATTCCTCACGTTCCTGGGTGTACTGAATCCGGAAATTTTATTTAAGTTTGCCACAAAGGGTGATCCAAATAAAGGTATCTGTTTTTTTGAAGGTACCATCTGATTTTTTCAAAAGCCTTTTTTTGACAGCTCATGCGTGAGTCGTGTCAAGCTGTCATCTTATTTTTGTTCAGTATTGTTTGGCATTTCTTCATGGAACGACTTACGCCTGAAAAACATTTACAAATCTTTCAATTTTATTACGAAAATTCACGTTCTGTAAAGAATATGTTTCGTGCGCTTCGCTCAACTTATGGTCAACATAATCGGTCTACTGAGCGTACTATTGACAACACCATCACCCATCTTGAGACCCAGCATTTATTATCGGATAATATTCGACCGAATAGACCATGTTCAGCACGCAGTGAAGAAAATATAACGACCGTAGCTGAGTGTACACGAAGACCGTGGAGAGTCGATTCGGCGCCATTCGTAGCAGCTCGGACTGACGTATGGCACGACTTGGCGAATTTTACGTCGATATCTTAAATTAAAAGCGTGCAAAGTATAGATTGTGCAAGAACTGAAGCCACTCGACCTTCCCAAGGCGCCATCGCTTCTCTTTATGGGCTCTTGTTCCAAGAAGATCCGACGTTTTCGAGCCAAATTTTGTTCAGCGATGAGGTCCATTTTTGGCTTAATGGGTATGTAAATAAGCAAAATTGCTGCATTTGAGACGAAGTGCAACCTGAAGAGATTCAAGAGCTGCCATTTCATCCAGAAAAAACAACGGTTTGGTGTGGTTTGTGGGCCGGTGGATTCATTGGTATATATTTCTTCAAAAATGATGCCGGTGAGAACGAAATCGTTAATGGCGACCGTCATCGTCCCATGATAACCGACTATTTGATGCCTGAAATTGAAGCTCGTGATCTCCGCGACATTTGGTTTCAACAAGAGGGCGCCACTTCCCACACATCGCACCAATCAATGGATTTTTTGAGAGAACACTTCGGTGAGCAGATAATTTCATATTTTTGGCCGGTCGATTGGCCACCAAGATCGTGTGATATCACACCGTTAGACTTTTTCTTGTGATGTTATGTAAAGTCTAAAGTCTATCCTTCGATTCAAGCCTTGGAGCAAAACATCACACGTGTCATTCGCCAGTTACCAGTCGAAATGCTCGGACGAGTCAACGGAAATTGAACTCAACGGATGGACCATCTGAGACGTAGCCGCGACATTTGAAAGAGATAATCTTCAAAACACAAATACCAAAGAATGTTCTTTCGAATAATAATAAACATTAAATTTAAATTTTCTGTGTTTTTTTCTTTAAAGAGGTAGGGAACATCGAAATGGATCACCCTTCTCATTATTAGGCATCGGAATTCCATGAAATATGAGCTTCAAGTAAAAATACGTATTTATTGGATATAAGGAGTGAATCCTTATTTTTCTATTATATACATCTGTTATAATAGAAAAATAAGGATTCACTCCTTATATCCAATAAATACGTATTTTTACTTGAAGCTCATATTTCATAAAATTCCGATGCCTAATAATGAGACCTATAGATCGATCATGAGTTCTTTTTCTCATTGAAAATATGGATTATGGGATTAGCTAGCATAGATGACGATGCGGGTCTCTAAGAAAATGTGAGTGAAGTTGTTGTCAGCGAGTTACCACGTTTCCTGAGACCTATTAAAGATACACTTTACTTCATCAAGATTCAAAATTTAAAAATAAATAAAATTTTCAAATATTGAGTTATATTTGGCCAATCATCTTTTTTATACCTTTCATGTACATGAAATGGTATATTAACTTTGGTCCGAAGTATGTAAGTTCTAGAACGAGCAGAGAGATCCCTACCAAAATTTATACCGATCGGATCAGAATGATCAGCTGAGTTGATTTAGCCATATTTGTCTGTCCGATCGTCTGCTTGTACGCAAACCAGTCCCTTAATTTTTGAGATATTTCAACCAAACTTGGTAGTTCATTTACACGTTTATACGATCCATTTTTCAGATCTGAAATTTTGAGTAATAAATCCGTCAAAAAAAGTACATAAGAACATGAAAGTTGGTATTCTATACAAACATAATGAACTGCAAATTGCATCTGAAAATCATCGAAATCGGATTATAACATATAGAAGATATCATACACCGATTTGTTCAGATGTGACGATTTGGTCAAAACTCAGTCAAAAAAGCATCTAGGGTCGTGACATTTGGTATTATCCATACGTATTATGAATTGCATATTAGTAGTGAAAATCGTCGAAATCGGAATACTATATTTAGCCCACCTACGACCGATTTGTCTAGATATGGCGCAAATTCAATTTTATTTTGACACTGGAAATCATGGAAATCAGATTTTGTAATTTGCAATAAATTTGATATGTTCATGAAAGGTATAAGGGCTTCGGCATGACTGAAGACTGCCGTTCTTTCTTGTTTATACTCAAAGTGGTCTAATTTTCTTTAATAATACCCACTATATCTGCAGTGAAAGATACTAGTTGTTAACTAGAATCCTACTAGTTTGCGTTTGTCCACTCACTAGTTCATCTTCCATCTATTTCCCATGTAAGCAACTGGTATTTTCAACACAGCGATATCCTACGAACTGCCATATATGTATCATCCCAATAGGGATGATATGATTTCTAAGTCTTGTTTTGGGCTTTTTTAATATGTCATGATCCGCCGTTTTTCATAGTATTCAGTAATGTTTACAATTTCATTATTGGACCACCATAAAGGTCATGAATTTGCTGATTTTGCCTTGGAACAACATTTTTTAAGAAGATCATCTTCTCTTATGAGGCTCACTTTCATCTGAGTGGTGCGATAAATAAGCAAAACTGTCGATTCTGGTGCAAAGAAAATTCACAAATCACACTGTCACTGTCAATGGAGAGCAGTATAGATTGATGATAACCAACTTTTTATAGCCACAATTGGAAGAAGTTAACAACATCTGATTCCAACAACACGGGACTGCGAGTTACATAGCACGTTCGATTATTTCAAGGAATTATGACATTGAATGGCCTCCAAGAAGTTGTGATTTAACACAATTAGACTACTTCTTGTGTGCTTGTTTGAAGTCATTGGTCTTTAGCAATAAACCAGACTCTCTCAAGCTTTAAAAGTCAATATTGAACGTGCTATTCATGACATACGACTTGATTTAGTGGAAAAAGTGCTCAAAATTTGGGTTCATCGAATTCGTTCCTGCAAAAGAAGTCGTGGAGGCCATTTGAATGATTGTTATATTCAGAACTCAATTGTATCGATTTTTCCTCACATTAAATAAAAAACATTTGAATTTCCTTAACAATTAGTGTGTGTTTTTTTTAAAGAAATCATATCACTCTTATTGGAAAATCCTATATATGGTGAGTTTCTAATTCACCAAAAATAAAAGCGACAACACACCGCGTACTTCAACATAACTTATTAGGAAATGCAACCCAGCCGTGGTGGTGAAAATTAGTAGAATTCCCGTTACTGGTGAACTTATGAATTGATTTCGTCCTATTTCATACCAGTATTTGACTAGAATATTTGCATACTAGTCTACGTTTTCACTGCAGGGTTCCTAAAAATTTTCAACAATTTAGATTTTATAGCTCATGAGTTTGTATCCGCAGGATATTTGTTAGTCTTTTCGTTTCTTTTCTTTCGTCGCATGGTGTTTTGCACTTTTTATTATGGACGCTTTGGAGAAAACGAAACTAGTAGTTTAAGTGATTTTTTCTTCTACGTATTCTTTAAAAGTACTCCACTTTTGGCTGCCATAAAAATGTACTTAAATCGATATGTATGATTCTATGTACACCTTCAAAAATATTTTTGTGTGCGATATTTTTTTTCACATTGGTCTATTGTGATAACAAACTCGAACGGCACAAAAGAAAAAGTAATACCCGTATATTCTTATGAACGAATGTACGAATATAAGAGAAAGCATAAAATGTGCATACAGGTCAAGAGCTGTTGGTGGACTTGTCAAAGGATCAAAAGCAAAAAAGATAAAAGTTGGCCTTAAGGTATAATTAAATATGCTGGAACGTGGTGAGTTGACTTTGTTTATGTATATGCCAGCGTATGAAGGGACAAATGTCAGTATGTATACAGTGGTGGACAAAAATCTACATACACGCATCAACGAAAATAGTTGAATTGAATTTAATGACACAAAAAAAAAATATATATATATATATATATTTAGCATAAAATAGTAATATCAGGTAACAAGATCTTTTTAGTATTTAGTTGGTCGACCGTTCGCATCAATAACAGCTTCGTCAACAAGCCGTCTTCTCGTCTAAGATACTACATTTGTCAATTTTGAGGGTGTATTACTGTTCCAAGCTTAAATAAGACGTTTTTTGAGTAATGCTGAGCTGGAAATCTGATTTTTCGAATTTTTGACTCAAAAATCTCCCAGAATAACATTCAAATGTTGAATAACATTCAAATCTGAGCTCTGAAGTGGTGTGTTTGGTTGCCTTGGAGCATGATAAGGCAATCAATCCTTAACAACAAGCGAACTGCGTTTGCTTTGGATCGTTATCCTGTTGAAAGATCCAGCCTGCATCAAGCTCCAAACTGTTCAGCAAAGGCTTCAGATTAGCTTCCAACAATGACTTATAATTCAACCGATCCATATTACCCTCAATAAAAACAAGGTTTCAACTCCAGATGCCGCAACCGCTCCTCAAACTATTACGTTGCCGCCACCAGGCGTCACTGTTGGTACTATATTTTTGGCGTTAAGTGCAGTGTTTTCTTTTCTCCAAATTTTTGCTCTTCCATCGCTGCCAAATATGTTGAACTTCGATTCGTTTGGAAACAAACCTTTTTGCCAAAAATCCATTCCCTTGTCTAAATGTGCTTTAGCGTACTCCAAGCGAAGTTTAAAATTTTTTTTGAGAAATAAGAGGCTTTTTATGTGGCGTTCTACTGTGGAAGCCGTTATCGTTCAGAACTCTTCGAATAGTTCTTCGATGGACACACTTTCTTGATGAACTTGCGTTATTTTCGGCTAATTTTGGAACAGTAACTTTAGGATCATCATTCACTTTCTTCAGAATAAAGCTGATATCTCTTCGAGTTAGTTTCTTCGGGCGGCCTATTTTCTGTGGATCCATTTTTTTCAAAGTTTTTTACAATGGTCTGTACCTTTGGTCGACTTAAGCTTCAATTTTTTGAAATTTCACCATACGGTTTCTTCACTTTTATGTGCTGAATAACCAAGTTTCTTACGTCAATGGATATTTCTTTTCGCGGAGCCATTTTTGATGCTAATGCGTTTAAACCACAACTAAATTCAATACTAGCAAATTAGAAAACATAATTAAAAAAAAAAAGAAAAATTGTAAAAAAGTATACCTAACCGTCATAAAAACACAGCATATCGACATAACTGCTAGTAAATCCGTGATGTATGTTGACTTTTATCCGCCACTGTATATTATTTACGAGAATACTATGTAGTTTTAGCAAAGGCTCAGATTGAAAAATTCTTTCGATTGTTATTCTTCGAATTTTTTACTCAATTTAGTACAAACAGCATTGAAGATTTTCATGCTTAATATGAAATTTTCGTATGGGAGCTTCGGAAAGCATATTCACAGATTTCTATTCACACTTTTGCACTAATAATTGAATAAATAATGCAATTCACAACTGAAGAGGAAATCCTGGAGTCCAAGTTTATAAAATTATTAAATTTTTCTTTTGAAACGAAGTGAAAAAAAGTAAGAAATCAAAATTAATCTGAAGCATACTCAGAAGCATTAAAGTAATTTCTGACCATAATTATAATATAAGATGATATCTTCACGTAAATAAATATAATAGGGTATAATAACATGTATGTACGTAAGTATATAATATGGTATGCATGTAAATACCGTCTTTGATGAGTTGTGTTTGTGACAACACAAAAAATATATTAATAACGTACATTTCGTGTAATAACAAAATTTCTGTATAAGTTTTTTCCTCCCCCCCAAACTTGCTGTGAATGGTGGTACACGTGGATAATTACATGAGAAATGTGTGTGTGTGTGTGTGTGTGTGTAAGGACATCGGGAAATATGCACCATCAACTATGTACTCGTATGCACGTGTGTGTATGTATACTTACTTACTGACTCAAAAAGTGAAAAGAAAATAAGTATAATTTGTGTTCATACTTGATTGCTTTGGGAGTTGAACATGAAAGCATCCGTGTATACCTCAATTTAACTATATATGTATGTATGTATGTATATGTGTAAGTACTTGTGAATGTGATATGGTCAGCATGTGATGCTAGCGCAGCTTTCGTTACATATACATACATACGAGTTTGCTCATTTTTTACATGAATGACACAAAAATTTAATCACATTTTTATTAAAGAAAAAAATATTTTTCATTGGTTTTTGGGTCAATGTGATGATATATTTAAAAATTAAATTTTTTGTTTTTAAATTTCGGTGTATTTGAAATTATTGTGTAAAACCAGGAAGTCAGAACTCTAGAATAACGTAGACGGTGTTGAACAGCAGTCCGATTGTGTTAAACTAACATGTTTTTGAAAGCTGACATTTCAAGAAATATAGGGTTATCCATTTTGTAAATCTAAACAAAATGCATTTAAAATAATTTTTTATGAATTTCCTTTTTTATTATATAGTTTGAACCTGGGAATTATATGTGAAATACTACATCATTCCTGAATTTTTGCAATTTTCAATCTGTTTGAGATAATTTTCGACCACTTTTTGGCACATTTTGAGCGTTATCTCAGCAATAACTTGGTGAATGTTTACTTTCATATCTCAAGAGTCAAACGTTTATTCTCAAACACATGATCTTTCGCAAAGCACCACAAAAAAAGTCCAACAGTGTCAAATCGCATGATTTGGGTGGCCAATTGACATCGCCAGGACGTAGCCGGGAAATTTCTTTCACAATAAAGTCATACTGGCGCGTGTTGTGTGCTATGTGGCACCATCTTGTTGGAACCACATATTGTTCAATCAAGTACATATTGTTCGTGTTCTTCAATTCTCTGCCAAAAAAATTCGGATAACACACGATCATAACGCTTCTTATTGACAGTGACAGTCTCGCCGTTATCATTTTCAAAGAAGCAAGGTTCAATCATAACTCCAGGCCAAAGAGCGCACTAGCTAGTAAATTTTCTTGGGTGTAATGGCCTCTTTTTAATTATTTGAAGATTCTGCGAGCCTCAAATGCAACAATTTTGCTTATTTACATATCCATCGGGTGAGAAATGTGCCATATCGCTGAAGAAAATTTTGTTGGAAAAATCGCGGTCCACTGCTTGTTGTTCAAGCACCCAATCAACGTAACTACGTCATGGTGAATGGTTAGCTGGCTTCAAGTCCAAAATACGCCATAATGTGCCGGAAGAAAGTCCGAGCTCTCAAGAACGTCGACACATTCGATTCCCCAGCTACACTTTCACTTACAGCAGCGATATTTGAGGTGGAACGAGCAAAACGATGGTGAAGAGGCCTTGTAATATTTGAAACCGATGCAGTCTCTTCAAATTTCTTTAATATTTGACCAATTGCTTGAGTAGTTGGATGATTATGTGCACATAATCTCCTCTTAAAGTACTAAATGTGGCCACGTTTGAATCACTATTTTTGTAGTAGATTTCAACAATTTGAACACGTTGTGCTGTTGTTAAGCGATCCATTTTCATAAATATCTGGCTTTGAGCTCAAACAAAACATTTTTGGTTTGACAGTTGACTTTGACAGATGTCAGAATGCACCCCTGCACTTTCGAAACCACTCAAGGGATAACCTTTTATATTAGGTAAAGACAGTTTTGTAAATCTTTATTCGCCAGTCTCAATTAAAAGGAGAATCTAAGTTCTATGCAGAACTATTTATTATGAAATTAAACGCTTAAGTTGAGGTTAATGTATTTCTATATTTTTTTTATTATAACTAATCATAAAACCAAATTGGGTGAGCAGTAAGAATTACTATCTCATTTCTTTTTAACTAGTTACGATTAAGTTACAAATTGAGCGTCGAAATGACGACATCTTAAAGGATAGCAAATTTCCACTGTGTAGCGTGCACAACTGTTCACCACAACAATGAAGGTTGAAGGTTGAGCACAGTTAATCCTCTGAACTGTTTTATGATTTTTACTTTTTGCTGTAACTCCCCTTCGACTTAATATTGAAATATAAAATGGCCAGTTAATTTGATATTTAATGCTTAATTAACACACTTTATAACTTCTTCTCTGCGCTCAATCTTACTTTACTACAAATTGTATACCTACAAATATGCCTACATACATAAATATGCGATTTATTTACTATCCATCCATTTTCTTTATATCCTTGGGCTTTGCCTTTCAAGTTCTTATTTTCTTTAGCTTGTATCTTTGTGTGGCTCTTTTATTTTTTTTATATGTATTTAAAGGTTATCTATTTAGTGTTTTCGAAAGTGCAGAGCTGTATTTTGACAACTGTCAAACTTAACTGTCAAACCAAATATGTTTTGTTTTAGTTGAAAGTCAGGCACTTATGGCAATGGATCGCTTAACAACCGCACAAGGCGTAAGATTTTTTGAAATCTACTACAAGAATGGTGATCCACACGTGGCCACGCTTCGTGCTTTAAGATGAGATTATGGTGCACTTAATCGTCCAACTACTCGAGAAATTGGTCAAGTATTAAAGAAGTTTGAAATGACTGGATCGATTACAGATATTGTAAGGCCTCGGTATCATCATTTTGCTCGTTCCTCCTCAAACATCGCTGCTGTAAGTGAAAGTGCAGCCGAGGAAACGAACGTGTCTATTTCTCGATGTTCTCAAGAGCTAAGACTTTCTTACGGCACATTATGGCGTTTCTTGCACTTGGACTTACACTTACGTCTATATGAAGTCCAGCTCACAGAACAACCGAAGCCAGCTGACCATTCACCATGACGTTGTTGCGTCGATTGGGACCGCGATTTTTTCAACAAAGTTCTCTTCAGCGACGACGCTTATTTCTCAATCGGTGGGTACGCAAATAAGCAAAATTGTCCCATTGGGGCTTCGAGAATCCTCAAATAATTGAAGAGAGGCCATTACATCGACAAAAAAAAGTACTGTCTGGTTACGGAGGTGTGATTGGACCTTACTTCTTTGAAAACGACAGCGGCGAGACGGCCACTGTTAATTCGGAGCGTTAAGGTCGTGTATATAACCAACTTTTTTTTGGCCTGCGCTTGAGGAACATGACTTGGACAATATGTAGTTCTAACAAGATGGTATCAAAATCCAACCCAACATGAGCGAATAAGGCTTTATTGCGTGAGAAATTTCCCGGCCGCTTAATCTCTCGTCCTGGCGATGTCAATTGGCCACCGAGATCGTCCGATTTCACACTGTTGGACTATTTTTTGTGGTTCTACACGAAAGACCTTGCTTATGCGAATAAACCTTTAACTCTTGATTACTTGAGAACCAACATTCTTCAAATAATGGCCGAAAATTGGCCGCAAATCACCTCAAACCGATCGAAGACTGCAAAAATTCACGAGGCGGTCATTTGAATGCCGTAGTTCCACATATAAGGCCAGGGTTCAAAAGTAATTTCATGAGAAAAAACCAATTTTAAAAATTATTTTCAATGCATTTTATTTACGTTTGTTTTGGAAACCGCACAATGAATAACCCTGTATGTTTGTGTATTACTTACGCTTCTTGCATTTCTTCTGCATAGTTCTGGTTGCCAAGCAACTCGCTTCGCCTTTCTTGAGTGTCAAAATGCGTGTGCGTACATTAGTTTTCGGATCGCATTCGGTCCAAGCGCCTTTCGTGTAACGACAACTAGATTCTATAATACAAAAAAATTAACATAAGTAAATAAATAAATGAAAATTAAAAGAAAAGAAAACAAGCACTTAAATCCAACTGCTTAAACTAAACAGAACATATACATATGCATAGCAAATAAATTATCAAAAATAAATAATATCTATAACCTTAACAAAAATACAAAAAAAAAAATAATTAAAAAAATTTTACCTAAAAATATTGGCCAAATAGAAGTGTGGCAACGCCAAAGCACTTTCCGTTTTAACGCTTCACATATTCTATTCTAGATTTCCTATATATTCTTATGACTAATATTCACTTAATCTTTTCTGTAATTTGGAAGGAAGAACTCTGAAACAAACACATGTTGGAAATCTACAGAAGCTTGTACTGAAGTTTATACTTATCATAAGACAGGTTACGTATACGCACTGTTATACAAATAAGTTTGATATAATTATTTCGCGTCAAACTACGGCGAACTACGGAAACACAAAATACTGAAATTCATAATCCAAACTCGACTTTATTCGGATCAGACATATTCTAGATAAGTCGCTTGATTTTTTTATATTATTTTTACAAATTCTTGACGTTTTATAGCTTGATTTTCTTCCACTTAAAACTTATGCATAAAGGATACCTAGAAGCTGTCAAAGAATGGATTGCCAATGAAATATTTTTTTTTATCATTAAGAGATGTTGCCATAATTATATTTCTGAGATATTTTTGTAAAATTATAAAGTGTTCCTCTTTTCAAAGAAGAATTTTGAAAATAAAGAGTTTTCCAATAGGGATAATATGATTTCTAAGTGTCATTTTGGTAATATTTACAATTTCATCATGGCAAGATGTATGCAAATTATTCAATATTATTCAAAAATATTAATAAATAAAAATTATAAAATATATGTCGAAATAATCATTCTGCATTTTTGATTTTTTTAAGAAAATCATCTTCTTCGATAAGGCTCACTTTCATCTGAGCGGTGCGGTAAATAAACACAACTGTCAATTGTGGTGCGAGAAAATCCAAAAATTATTCATGAACAACCATAACATTCACATAAATTGACAGTTTGGTGTGGTTTTTGGGCTGGTGGAATCATTGGTCCGTACTTCTTTCGAATTGAAGCTGGCAGCACACCGTTACTGTCAATGGAGAGCGATTTAGATCGATGATAACCAACTTTTTATGGCCACAATTGGAAGAATTTGATCTTAACAACATCTGGTTCCAACAAGACGATGCTAAGTATCGCACATTACGTGCAACAGCCGAATTATTGCGAGAAAAGTTTAGAGATTCGATTATTTCAGGAAATTGTGACATTGAATGGCCTCCAATAAGTTGTAATTTAACATCATTCGACTACTTCTTGTGGGGTTATTTGAAGTCATTGATCTTTGGCAATAAACCAGACTCTCTACAAGCCTTAAAAGTCAATATTGAACATGCTTTTCACGACATACGACTTGATTTAGTGAAAAAAGTGCTCAAAAATTGGGTTAATCGAATTCGTTCCTGCAAAAGAAGTCGTGGAGGCCATTTGAATGATGTTAGACTCAGAACTCAATTGTATCGATTGTACTTCACATTAAGTAAAAAATACTTGAATATCCCTAACAATTAGTGTGTGTGTTTTTTTTTTAAAGAAAACTGCTCTGTAAATTTTTTTCTTATAGTCTATGTGAAACGATGTTGTTCTAATGGGCTTTATTTTGCTTTATTACATGGGTTTAACATTAGTTAAAATAAATATTCGAGGGCCTTCGTAGATATGCTATGCTATTTTTTTGGTTTTCAAAGAAAACAACAACAACAACAACAACAGATTACATGGCAGAGGTTGGTTCAGTGGTAGAGCACTCGCCTATGATGTCAGAATCCGTTGGTTCGATTCCTGGCAAAAGAAGTCTGATGAGGAGATTTGGTGATCTCCGAAACAGCTGTCACTTCTACCAATTTTTCTTTGTTGTTTAACAAAATATTCAATTTAAAAAAATTCTAACAAAATAGGCCTTTAGAATAAAGCTCATTCACTTATAACCACGAAAAAAATATATTTTTACTCTTCTTCTCCTTCTTCTCCTCCTTCTTCTTCTTCTTCTTCTTCTAACCGAAATGGTTAATCCCGTAGTTTTTTTTTTCGCAGGCCGGATCCAGCAGGGAAACCAGGCTCCACTCAACCTGGTCTTTCAAATGCAATGGAGGTCTTCCCTCTGATGCTCTCACTTAATTCCAGATGTTTCTACACCTGATATTTTCAACGGAGTAGATGTTTTCCCTCTTCCTTTGCTTTCGGAGCGGGCTGTACAGCATGCAAAACATTCAAAGCTGAAGTTTATTGAACCATCTGGATAAAATCACTTAGCCAAGGCGTTCACTTAACTATGTTATATTAATATTTTCGTATATCTCGAGCAGCTCGTTTTTCTAACACTTGTTGTTTTTGCCATTGTGAATGCATTGTCAAAAGACCATGAAACGTTCACAAAAACCCTTCTTTCGAAAACTTCTTATGGCGACTCATCAGATGTTGTCATCGTCCATATTGCAGCATGCGAATAATGAGCGACTTATAGAGTTTGGTCTATGTTCATGGAGAGACGAATATATTTTTCAATTGCTTACTCTGTTCAAGGTTGCACCTTTTAGCAAGAGCGATTCTCGTTTGATTTCAAGACTGATGTTCTTATTGGCACGTGCCAAAATTGATGAAATAATATATGAAAAAGTCTCACTATAGAGATCAATATGGTTTGAAACCTTGCTTGTTATCGGAGGTCCCGGAGGGGTTCTTCCCGATACTGTCAGAGCTTCTGCTGCTGCAGCTTTTATTCCTGCTATCGAAGGCCGATTTAAAAACGACGGTGGTATTTGTCAATCCTTTTTCATGGGTCTCTTCCAAGATTTTGCGTATTGTGAATATCTGGACAATGGTGGATTTATCAGTTATAAAGACCATAGTGCAGCCGGTAACCCATCGGTTCACGCCACTTTGTTGGTCTTCACGGACAATTGCCTTTGGGACTTCATCACAGTCGGCAGAAGGAACGTCTATTCCATTTTCATCATGAATTGGGGACTGTGTTACTTTGTCACTGGAATTCAGCGGGTTGGATAAGGGTTCGCTCCGTAAACTTAATACATTATGGGTATTGGTCGCCATATTACTTCTTTGGGTCATATATGAGAATGTTCCGCTACTGAAATTTTATGTTAGTCGCCGTATAATTTTCGAACTTTACCCTTATCGGCCTCCCTCTTTTTTACATTTCATGCACATGAAATGGTACATACAATAACTTTAGTCCGAAGTACATAAGTACTAGAAGGATAAGTGATAGACTGACCAAAATTTATACGGATTGAATCAGAATGGCGAGCTGAGTTTGTTTAGTCATGGCTGTCTGTCCCTCCGTCTATCTGAATTTAAACTAGTTCCTCAGTTTTTAAGATATATCAACCAAACTTGGTACATAGATATATTTTCATACTGTATATCATTTTCGGGAACCGTCCAGATCGAAAAAGATAAAAAATTCAAATTTAATGGGGAATGTTTATTATCGTTCGAAAGAGCATTCTTTGACACTTATTTTTTGAAGATTATTTTTCAAATGTTGGTCGCGACTACGTCTCAGATGGTCCAATCGATGACTTAATTTTTCGATGACTCGTTCGAGCATTTCTACTGATAACTGGCGAATCACACGCGTGATGTATTGCTCCAAGGCCTGAATCGATGCGGATTTGTCTGCATAGACTTTAGACTTTACATATCCCCAAAGCGTGAAATATCTGCTCATCGAAGTGTTCTCTTAATAAATCCATTGATTGATGCGATGTGTGGAAAGTGGCACCGTCTTGTGGAAACCAAAAGTCGCGAAGATCACGAGCTTCCATTTTAGGTATCAAGTAGTCGGTTATTATGGCGCGACGAACAAACCAAACCAAACAGTTGTTTTTTTCTGGATGAAATGGCAGCTCTTGAATATCTTCAGGTTGCTCTTCATCACAAATGCAGCAATTTTGCTTGTTTACATACCCATTGAGCCAGAAATGAGCCTCATCGCTGAACAAAATTTGGCTCTAAAATGTCGGATCTTCTTGGAACTTTTGAAGAGTCCATAGAGTGTAGCGATGTCGCTTGGAAGGTCGAACGGCTTCAGTTCTTGCACAAACTGTATTTTGTACGCTTTCAATTTAAGATCTCGACGTAAAATCTGCCAAGTCATTCCATACGTCAGTCCGAGTTGCTGCGAACGGCGCCGAATCGACTCTCCACGTTCTTCGTGTACACTCTAAGATACGGCCGCTATGTTTTCTTCACTTCGTGCTGGTCTATTCGGTCGAATATTATCCTATAATGAATGCTGGGTTTCAAGACGGGTGATGGCGTTGCAAATAGTACGCTCAGTAGGCCGATTATGTTGACCATAAGTTGAGCGAAGCGTGCGAAACAAGAATAGTATGACAGCTTGACACGACACACGCGCGATCTGTCAGAAAAAGGCTATTGAATAAAGTACCTCTACTTGGATCACGCTTTTTAAATAAATAAATAATTCGGTTTAAAAAAGTGACTTACTACACTTTCGTTTATAAGATCACAAAGAGAGGAACTCGATTTCTTTACCTTGGAATATTGTGTAGGAAAATTATTTAATTTTTAAAAATATTTATTTTATTTTATTAATTAGTTTTAAGTGCAAGACGATTTCGTGCTTTTAAGGACAAAAATCTTTGAAAACTTGTTAAAGTTTTTTATTTTTGAATGAAATTGCCTCAGAAGTCTGATTCGTAGAAACTACAAGTTTAACGAATGTTTAAATTTAAGACTTTCTTCAAAAGCAAATAGAGCGATTCGAACAGTATGTAACTGCTTATTTTATTATCAATTTTCTCATTCTCTTTGCTTTCAGAGTCTCGCAGTCTCGTAGTCTGCGAATGAATTTCAAATTAAGGCAATATGGCTTCCAGCATTTCCTTGAAATTTAATTTAACATTTGAAATACTTTACAAAGTTGTAAAGTATTATATATATAAATATATATGTACATAATATACACATATTGCGTACTTATTTGGATAGAAGCAGAATTACTCGACATCTGTCTTCTTTCTTTAAATTCATGACCTTTGAACTTTTCTGCTTGAATGCGCTTCAGTATATATATGTACATATATATCAGCTAATAAACTCTCCATATATACACACATACATATATGCCTATCCTTGACTGCATACATAAATACGTTGGTATTAAGTTAAGCTCTATCATATTGACCTTTTTTTCTTGCTCAAATTTCATTCAATGTTGGCAAATGATTTGCAAATTGGCTTTAACTGTGCACAAAACCCACAAAAATTCATCAACTCTTGTCATTGCAATGTCGACCGCAGGAGCCCACTGTGTACAACTTGAATATATGCTTATGTTGTACGGTTTTTTTTGCACTACATTTCGGTGATATGACAGATATAAGTACATACATATGTACATGATGTATGTATAGAAAAGGAGATTAGGATGGTTTTAATTTGCTAAAAAAATTGGGAATATATAAAGGGTGATCCAAGTAGAGGTACTTTTACCAATAGCCTTTTTTCGACAGATCACGCGTGAGTCGTGTCAAACTGTCTTGTCATTTTTGTTCAGTATTGAAAATTTCCAAGAGGATCCGACGTTTTCGAGCCAAATTTTGTTCAGTGATGAGGCCCGTTTCTGGCTCAATGGGTATGTAAACAAACAAAATTGCCGCATTTCGGACGAAGAGCAACCTGAAGAGATTTAAGAGCTGCCAATAGATTTTCTATAATTTTGAATGTTGCTCGAACCTGGATATCCGAACATCCGAATTGTAGTACGCAATGCTAACCTCTCGGCTATTGCGGCTTGCCTTTTGAACCATTGGGTGACCGCTAAAAGAGAGGGCGTTTCAGTGAAGGAACTGTAATCTGTAGAATCTTGTTGCAGTGTTCGTTCACCAGAAGTGCTGCTGCGAACGATTGTCGGTCGAGGTAAACGGTTTGCTTTCTTAATGTGCCCGAAATGTAAATCTATCTGCGTAGCTAGGTTGTGCTTAAGATCCGCCATTTTTGCTGACGACCAACGCAAATGTAGTAGCGACTACGATTTGAGAGCATGTACATGCTCTTCCCGTTCCTTAATTGGTAAGGTGCTGCTGCCAGGATGGTTGAGATCCTCGTTAAGACTAAAGTCTGTCATAATTGCTGTCCAAGAAGTGCGATGTATGAGGCATTGACGGGTTAAGGGTTCAAGAATTTACCCGCGGTAAGGCATGCCTCTCGTAATCCCCGAAGCCTCATTTGGGAACTTTCTGCGGTTACAACAACAACAACAGACATTCGACGATGACCAGAAGCGCAAATTTGGTGTCGGATTCGTGGTGGGAGTGATATTCAGTTGTCGAGTACTGCTATTTACTTGGATCAATGCCACAATTCGCATCAAATCAAACTTCTTCAACATATTGCTGAATTGAGCCCACTCTCCGCCAGAGGAAAAGGTCTATGTAACCAAGGATATCTATAAAGTACTGGAGTACACTTATGAATGCTGTCATCAACGTGGTATCGAAATAGTACTTAGCGACTTTAAGGCCAGGGTGGGAAAAGCAGGTATATTCGAATCGGAAAGTTCAACCTTCATGAAGAAACCTCCAAAAATGGCTCAGGTTCAGCTGTCTCGCAGGGGCTGATATGTGGTTATCTGTAGTACAAGATTCCTACACTCGGGTGTCACTTCGATGTCTCCGATTGAAAAACTTGCAACCTGATCAATTATATTGTGATTAACAGACCAAGAGTCTATATTGTTCTGGATGTGCTCACGCTCCGAGGACCTAACATCGACTGGCACCACTATCCTGTTGCAGCCAGGAAATACACTCGCTACTGCGCAATCAAAAACACTCGTAAACAAATGCAGGGAACTATGTGATGGCATTTTAAGCTTCTTCCATGCAGCTACCAACGAAGTTAGCGTTTTCCCAACAAGTTCAAATAGCGATACTAAGAGCACAAGAGTATTAAATGCTTACAAAGCTGAAGGTTTCAACAACGGTGCATACTAATATAGGACTATGGAAAGTGATTTGGTTACCGATGCGCAGAGTATACTGAGGTGAGAGAACTTCTAAAGTCTGCTGAATAGAAGTGAAAGACTCCAACGTAGAATCACTCTTGACAGTCCGTGCTACTTGGCACTGCGTAGGCAATTGAAATGAAAAATCCTCTCTCGACGAACAAGGTCAAACCTTAGAAGTCCATCATTATTCCCGTCCATCTATATGGTGCGGAGGACTGATTCTTATTGACAATAACTTCACACGTTAGAACGATGAGCTGTAAGAGTTATACGGCGCCATCGACACAGTTCAGCAAATCAAGAAACAGTGGCTACGCTGGCTAGGTCTTGTTGAAAGGATGGAAAGAGCACTCCAGCTATGAAAGTATTCAATGCAGTACTGTCTAGTAGGGGCAGAGGAAGAAGAAGACCTCCACTCCGTTGGAAGGATTAAGTGGAGAAGGATTTTGCTTCTCTGTGAAAAAAAGATACGACTGGAGTACAGTTGTTAACTCTGCTATAATCGAGTCATTGAGACAGCTATTTAATTAACAAATAACAGATGCTGAAACATATTTCGAAAATTTTTTGAGGACCTCCTTTCAACAAGAAATGCTAAGTCAACCGGCTCTTCTTCTGAAAATGAATTTTTGCAGAAAATACTCGGAGTTTAATTTATTCTAGGGATCAATAGTCTTTTAGGATATGGCCAAAACAGTTGTGGTTGCCAACTTAGGTAGCCGAGTTATAGTTTACATTGAAGATGGCTACAAATCTGGCCATTTGGGTTATAAAGGGTGTTTTTTATAGAGGTATAGAACTTTAAGTTGCAATAAAGCAACGATGGATTATTCGATTGACATGAATTTTATTTATCCGAAAGATAATCTTGTGGCATTACATTTTAAATATGATTTCTGGCATATGACCGCCACGGCTGGCGCGGATATATGGCAATCTGGACGTCCAATTTTCGAAGACTATTTCCAACATTGGCCGTATATCGGCAATAACACGGCGAATGTTGTCTTCCAAATGGTCAAGCGTTTGTGGCTTATCCGCATAGACTAATGACTTTACATAGCCCCACAGAAAGTAGTCTAGCGCTGTTAAATCACAAGATCTTGGAGGCCAATTCACATGTCCAAAACGTGAAATTAGGCGGTGTCTTTCAATAAATCTATAGTGGCACGAGCTGTGTGACATTGCCGTCTTGTTGAAACCACATCTCCTGGACATCATGGTTATTCAACTCAGGAATGAAAAAGTTAGTAATCATGGCTCTATACCGATCACCATTGACTGTAACGTTCTGGCCACCATCGTTTTTGAAAAAGTGCGGACCAATGATTCCACCAGCTCATAAGGTGCACCAAACAGTCAGTTTTTCTGGATGTAACGGTGTTTCAACATGCACTTGAGGATTACCTTGACTCCAAATGCGGCAGTTTTGTTTGTTGACGTAGCCATTCAACCAGAAGTGCGCTTCATCGCTAAACAAAATTCGCTTATGAAAATCGGGAACAGCGGCAATCTCGTTTTGGGCCCAAATTGCACTATTTGCAAGCGTTGAGTCTATTCACGATGAATTGCCAAACCAAACTAAGAATAAATCACTTGACAGTTGTTAAATCGGTCGCCATCTTGAAAAGTAATGCCAACTTAAAGTTCTATACCTCTATAAAAAACACCCTTTACTATAAGTGGAGCCAGATACCTGAAATAATGAATAGCGACACACTGCGCTATGAAAAAATTAGAATACTATTTAGAGTATCCTTTAAGGACACTATCATGATTTGGGTTAAACTGTAAACTGAGTTGTCTTCAATATTAATGGATAGTGTCAGCAAAGAAAAGAATGAAGATTAAATTTTAGAGCATACCTAACTCGCTGAATGTACTAAATTAAACTCACAGTCAAAAATAAATTTGTGCTGTATGTGTGTCAGACTTAAGCCGCACCACATGCTCTCGTTTCTTTTCTTTTTTTTTGCCGCCTGCACATTTTTTTTTACATATCGACCAGCAAGGACAAAATAACAATTCTCCAAAGAGAGAATGAACAAAAAAAAAAAAAAAAAAAAAAACGTAGCCCTATACACACGTAAAGCAATTATCCATTCGTTTTTCGTTTTCATATCTCTCTGTCTCTCACCCTAGTTTATACTCTACTTGAACTCCCGCAGGATGCTGGACAATATAATTTTCGTTTCGTATGTTTTACGCAGTGATTCGCAGTGCGGGTTACTAACCACATACATACATGTGCACATAAACACACGAAAAAAACACTTAACGGTAGCTAAGCAATTGTCGCTATTGGCAATTTCTCATCGCAAGAGATTTATGGCACATTTGAAAGTCCTGAGTGAATTTCAGAGATTAAAATATAAATTAGTATTGATTATTTTTGCTAATCAACGGGGGTATTTTTTTAAATGATTTTTGAGCAGAAGCATACAATAATTCTTTCAAAAACGTTTTAAATTTTTTTTTTTAAATAAAAATTAAAATAATTAAATAAAAATATTTTTGATTATTGTTAACTATGATTAATTGATTAATTAACAATTCATTTTCAAATATTTACTACTTATTTATGCAATGTCATTCCACAGACAATCTTCAGTGCGGACATTGCTTAAAATCATGGCTTTTTCACATCTCTCTTCCGTTACTTTGGTGGCGGAAATGCCAGTTCACTTGGATTCTCTACTTAATTACAATATTTTTTTTTCATATTTTTCGATTTTCTGTTCTTTCAAAAATGTGTTTTTCTGCATTGACGTACGAGTACTCGCATGTATATCTTTTTTTTGCTCCCTTGTAGCCTTAATGCTGTTACATTTTTCATATTTTTATCACATTTATGCGCTTCATTTTTAATTTATTACTGTCTTTTTTTAATAAATTTACCATTTTTAATTGTCATCTGATTATTATTTGATTGCAAGTCTTCTCAGCTTGCCAAGGGTTTCCTAAAAATGTAGAATAAGCGAAATTGAAAGGAAACTAACCTAAAAAATATTAAATTTCATATTACGCGTACAATATTTGAAATAATCACCATTGTCAAGTGGACCAAGCATATTTATAGAGTAAATAACCAGCAAAAACAGTTTTCCTGGAGACATTGTTAGAGGAAGAGTCCAATACTTTCTACTCGATAAAATTTCGAGAACTCCTAGTGAAAGCATTAACTTATACAGTAAACTTCGCTACATCTTACAACGGATGTATGCATGCCTGACGTTTGGAACCACAAAACGGAGACTTCCACAATAGGCGCCAATTATCGTGGGCTTATCCCTCCTCCTCAATATCGCACATAAACTTTTATTTAGCGTACTATGGGAAACACTGAAGCCCACCGTCAACAAACTGATTTAACCTTATCAGTAAGGCTTTAGACTTTGCGCACCTATCATGCAGCAACTACTCGAAAAGCTCGATTTTAAAGTTGCCTTCAATAGCAGAGCTACCCCTAAATCTGAATTTGGTATCTCTGCAAAACTGACGACGAGAAAGACTAAAAGCTTCGTCAGGTTCGAGAAGGAGCCCTTTGATATTAAGAGCGGATTCTGACGAGCTGATTCCTTTTCATTTGATTATTTTTAACTTAATCCTGAAAATACAATACGAGCTGAATAGCTAAATACCGAAGGTACAATCTTATGTCAGAACATACAACCGCTGACGCTTAAGCAGCAGCGTCTTAGCTCACAAAATTATCTTGAAATCTTTGATAATTTCGTCTAACTAGGAACTTGCATCAACACCAACAACAACGACAGACTGTAAATCCAACGCTGATTCACTCTTGCACTGAAAATTGAGGCAGCGGCTGCTTTGGCTAGGTCATGTCGACCGTATGGATGAAATCACAGTACCTGCTGGTGGAAGTAGAGTAAGACGAAGACGTCTACATTAAAAACTGACGCATCAGTCTAGCTACAAAAGTACGATTTGGAGTCTAGTCCTTCACGGGACGACTGTGCCAACTCGTAAGTGTTGGGCAAGCCTACTTAGCGTTGAGAAATAAAGCCCACATTAATGGGTAAAGCTGTAAGGGGCTTAAAAGAAAACTTTACAATTCTTCGTTTGAGTTTTCGATATACATATGTCTTTATGTAATTCAGGTGACTTCTTTTCCAGCATAAAATAGATTAGATTTTCCTTAGGTAACATGTTGAACTGAGACTATGGAATATTTTAACTCTATAGGTGGCGCGATATTCAGAAAATTTATATTTTCCCAAATTCTTGGAGACCGATCACTAGATTGTTAAATAAAAGTCTCCAACTATATTTGAAATTTCTCGATTATAAAGAGTTTACTCCGTTTCTTACTCAATAACTAACAATTCGCTTTACTATGTACAATCACTTACATTATAACTTTCACAATGTACTAATTTTATTTCACAGTAGTGTAATCACAAACGCGTTCACTTTACAATTGATTCACTTTGTAGATGAGTTTCGCCCTTATATACTCAATTCGATTGTACGCAACTGCCGCCTGGAACAATCGAATGGTTCTCAATAAGGAATGTTATCGATTCACCCTCTAGAACACGCTAGTTATCGGCTTCTCTCTTTCATCTGACATTCGCTTCGCACTTTAAGTTTAAATTCATAAAATCGGTCTTATTTATTAGATTTCAAAGTTTTCAAGTAAATTAGAAGTTGGAGGTTTTACGTACTATAATGAAAAATATTTTATTTATCCATGGTGGAATCAGAAAAATGTGTGATTGATAGCAACGTCAAACACATAATCGTGGAAAAATCGGCAGTCTTATTGGAAGTGTTGCTCACTCTTATTTAATTCATTGAAAAAAATTGGGAAATGGTACTAAAACTACTCCGTTTTTTTTTGATTGTAACTAACATCAAGCGTTATAAAATTTGTATATTAAATTGAAAAAAAAAAAAAAATTGAAATGATAAAATTTTAACAAAAATAAGTTGCAAAAATAAGTTGCAAGTCCATAAGGACCCAATTCCTTCTTTTTAGGCTAACTGATTAACAGAACATTCGTTCCTTTAATTAAGGCATTTTCAACCACTTCTGAAATTGTGATTCGGTGGTAGTCGTTTATAACCGTTTCTTTAACTTTTTCCAGGGCGCTCATTATCTTCATTGTTTTCTTCATGGCCTTGGAAACGCTCATATCACTCCGAAGCCTTCGTGCTTTTACCGCATAGTTCAAAAGTGGACTATCCAAGCCAGCGATGTTTAAAAGTTCTCGAGAGTTTTTGAGCACACTTCGTATTTCGTTTTTGATCGCAATATTCGAATGCATCTTAGAATTAGCATCTAGAAAATGCCTCATGATTCTTGTGTTTTATGTCATACAACGTGGGCAAGTGTCAAGCGTAACTTTTTAAAGTGACACAAGAAGATACGGATAAAGGAAATTGGGAAATGGGTTGTGGTATAGAACTTCTGAAGATTTCGAAAGTTTGTGAGCTTCATTTTGATTCGGAAGACTTTGAAGTCGATTGTGTAACATTAGATATATTAGTAGAATCGCAGTAGAATAGTAGGAATTTGCCGCTTTTAATAAACTATTCTAAAATTTATAAATCAGCTTAAACAGAGTATGTTTCTATCAACAGATGCGCCTTTTTTTCTTTCGGCAACATTCTCCATGGCAACATGAGTAAGTAGCAAATTCGTATATCCTAAAACTCGTTCATGATCTTAGGTAGAAAAAGCCCATTTTGGCTATCCCATGTTTGGTAAGATGAAGGAAGACATATTTATTCTATGCTTTCGACGTCAAAAGCAGTATCTTACTCGTATTTTCGACTTTTCTAAAAATTTTAGTGGCAATAATCGCATACAGCTTTCTATATATGTTGGTTTTAGTATAGTGAATAGAATTATAATTGTTGAGGAGCAAATAAGAAGCCGGACAAACAAATGGGATTTTATTTAGCAATCCAGTGGTCGGACTCGAAGGATTTGGGTAATCATCGAGGTTAGTTACGAAAATCGCTACAATATATACATTGTAACCGCTGAAGTAATTTTCATATATTTTCATTCTATTTTAAAATAATAATGTAGTCATAAAAATGACTCCCTAAATTTCCCTTTTTCTACTACTTTAAAAAACAATACCGAAATAAGACTGCGGAAAAAGTGAGGTGAGTCTACTAATCACACCGACATGTTATTTATCATTCTTTCTCACTTAAAGACCTTTTCTTTTGTTTTACCGTCAAGAAAATTCTGTCATAAAATTTACTAATTAAATTATTTTATATTTACCATTTTTTTACAAGCCTTTGAAGTAACTTTAAAAGAAATCCTTTTTGCCCCAAGCGCTTAACAAAAGAATCTGACTGTTGATTGTTGTCGCAAATTAACACTTTCACAAGATGTTTTTATTGAAAGGAGAGAGAAGTTTATTATACTTAAAGAAAGAAAGAAACCCACATTATGCAAGCGATATTTATGCGAATTGCTTTGCTGTGTTTTCGTTTCATTTTATGTTTTTCTGCTGTGTTGTTTTTACTATTTTATTTATGAAAAATCTGTTTTTTTTTAATATTCTATTCAGCACTCTATGTTAAGTATGTATGAATGTACATATATAAGTATATATAAATAAGTGTTTTTAAATATGCACTTAGGCACATAAACTTCTACAAGTATATGGGTCATGTATTTCGGTGAAATCCCTACAGATTTGAAATGGTATACCTCAAATAAGCATATCGTCAATTTATGCTACAATTCACCATTCATACCCAGTTGGAAAATTCGTAATGCATTACTTTTTTCAAATATGAAAATATTAACGAATTCTAATATACGAAAGCATGCATGCCAATGTAAGCGAAGTGGTAATTGGAGCTTCCGCCACAGCTGCTTGGTGCTGTTTTTTTTTCATCAAAACAGCTTTTCAACGTTTCTTTAAACAATTTTTCGATTTGTAATATACATTTAAATTAATACGTTGGCGGGTGGAATTTTCTAAATTTGAAAAAAAGAGTTAAACTATTTTGAATTTTGGTGTACAAATTAATTCGGTGCGTTCCCAATAGATGGCTCCACTTTCAAGTTGTGGCCGATCTTGGCTTTGCCTCTTCGAAAATGTGTGGATTTGTGCTAAATAAACTGATTTGGAGGGAAGGTTTTGATTTTTTGTTTTAATTGGAATCCTGTGGAAGTTTATGTTGAATCTACGTCGACTGATAAATCATTCAGAGAGTAGTTTCGACTCTTCAAAAATGGTAATTTTAGCGACAAAGAGCGTTCTGACCAACTCAACAAGTTTGAACATGTGGAATTGGAGGATTTACTGGATCAATATCCGTGCTAAATGTAAATTGAACTCGCAGAATCATTAGAAGTGACTTAATTTCCTCTCGGTTAAATCAATTTGTATTCTGGAACTGCTTCTTGAGAGACAACAAAAAAGGAGTTCTTGCACCGGATCGTGACTGAAGATGGAAAGTGGATATACTACGATAAGCCTAAGAAGAAAAAAATACTATGGAAAATCTGGTGAACCCGTTCCATTATCGTCTACATCGACGCCAAAAAAAAATTCAGGATTCAAAGGTCATGCTTTGCTCTCAGAAGGGTGGAGTGACACTACAAGCGGCTGAAACTGGGCGAAACTATTGATGCGAAACGTTATCAACTACAAATAATGCGTTTTAGATGTGCATTGCGTGAAAAACGGCCAGAAACAACCGATAGGTATATCAAAGTGATTTTGTAAGGAGCATTGGTCATCGCTTATCGAGTGGGAGCAGGCGTACTGCGAGTTGAAGCCAAAGGATGTCGAATGGCGATTTTTCAACTCGGAACTGCTGCTTGAAAGCCATCAAACAAGGAATTTTTTCGACGAATAAGGGCTGAAAATGAAAAGTGGATATACTATGAAAACCCTATGAAGAAAAAATGCTATGACAAGCCTGGTGAACCGTTCCATTATCGTCTACATTGAAGCCAATGTGCCATATGCTTTGCATAGGGTGGGACCAGGCGGGTGGATGTACTATGAGCTGTTCAAACCAGACGAAATCATCGATGCGAAACGTTATGAACTACAAAAAATGCGTTTGGCCTAGCATTACGCGAAAAACGGCCAGAAACAAGCGAAAAGCATGAAAAAGTGATTTTGCAACATGATAACGCTCGGCTCCCCGGAGCTGTCACGGCAATAAACTAACTTGCTTCTTCTGACTACTGGCTTTTGATTTGGATGGTCACCGGTTCTGGTCTTTTGAAGAAATAGAAAATTGCAGAAAAATTGGATCGAGGACATAGGGAAATAATACTTTGAATGATGTAATTTTTTTGTTTCAAAATATTTTTACACATATGCTATTTCGTACTAAAGGGTGATCCAAGTAGAGTTGCTTTTATCAATAGCCCTTTTTTGACAGATCACACGTGAGTCGCGTCAATCTGTCATGTTGTTTTTGTTCAGTATTTTTTGGCTTTTCATCATGGAAAGACTTACGCCTGAAAGACGGTTCCAAATCTTTTAACTTTATTACGAAAAATCACGTTCTGTAAAGAACGTATTTCGCGCGCTTCGCTCAACTTATGGTAAACATAATCGGCCTACTGAGCGTACTATTCGCAACACCATCCTGACCCATCTCGAGACCCAGCTTTCATTATTGGATAATATTCAACCGAATAGACCACGTCCAGCACGCAGAGAAGGAAATATAGCGGACGTAGCTGAGAGTGTACACGCAGACCATGGAGAGTCGATTCGGCGCCTTTCGCAGCAACTCAGACTGACGTATAGAACGACTTGGCGCATTTTACGTTGAGATCTTAAATTGAAAGCGTACAAAATACAGCTTGTGCAAGAACTGAAGCCGCTCGACCTTCCCACACGACATCGCCTAGCCCTATGGACTCCTGAAAAGTTTCAAGAAGATACGACGTTTTCGAGCCAAATTTTGTTCAGTGATGAGACCCATTTCTGGCTCAATGAGTATGTAAACAAGCAAAATTGTCGCATTTGGTTTGGTGTGGTTCGTGGGCCGGTAGAATTGGCAGTTCAAATTTCTTCGAAATTGATGCCGGTGAGGACGTAACCGTCAATGGCGACCGTTTGCGCACCAGGATAACCGACTAATTGATACCTGAAATTGAAGCTCGTGATCTCCGCGACATTTGGTTTCAACAAGACGGCGCCACTTCCCACACATCGCACTAATTAATGGATTTATTGAGAGAACACTTCGGTGAGCAGATAATTTCACGTTTTGGGCCGGTCGATTGGACACCAAGATCGTGTGATATCACACCGTTAGACTTTTTCCTGTGGGTATATGTAAAGTCTAAAGTCTATGCGGACAATACCGCTTCGATTCAAGCCTTTGAGCAAAACATCACGCGTGTCAATCGCCAGTTACCAGTCGAAATGTTCGAACAACTCAACGTATGGTTCATCTGAGAAGTAGCCGCGGCCAACATTTGAAAGTGATAATCTTCAAAAAAATAATTGCCAAAGAATGTTCTTTCGACTAATAATAAACGCTCCCCATTAGAATTGAATTTTCAAAACTAAAAAGTATGTTCCAATGTAATTTCTCGCATATACTCCAAAATATAATCCCCTGTGGATACTCTATGGAGCACTCGAATGTTATGCAGAGGTAAATTATATGGTACAGCTCTAGGACATCACGATGTTAATTGGACCATATTTTTATATGGATTGTGGCAGGTTTTGGATTACTCTATTGTCCGCGTGGAGTATATATATCACGAGTGCATGGAGTACGTCGTTTGCAGGGATATTCTGCAATATATAAATGCTTCAAGCGATAGCTTACTTTCTGCATTATCATATATTACCTTTTCCAAGTGGGTATGTATACATACATATAATATAGAGCTTTCTTTTTATATAGAATGCCATGAATACTATGAACGCGCAATAAATTTGGGTAGTAAAATTCATGTGCGTACACACATACATGCATAAATGCAATGCTTGATTTCGCTATATTTATGTTGTGAACGCGTGAGATTATCCAAACATTCACTGGGGAATTCATATACATATATGCTACATGTATACATACATATACATACAAAATTGTGTGCTGCGTATGTATAATATCATTATTTTGAGCTTTCCTATAATGGTTAAATCGTTTACTGATATTTTAAAATTTACCATAAACACAAATGTACATAAAATGGCGTACGAGCAGTGCTTTTTGGCAAGACACATTAGGTGTATTTAATGAGGCCATTAGCGGTGAACAGTAAGTATTAGGTAATGTTGTGTGCGAAGAAAACAATAATTCCTAAAACTTTTTTCCTAAAGACCATTCGATGAGTAGCCTTGTGGTAAGTGGTAAAGTAAAAAATGGTTAGTAAAAAATTGAATAATACAACAACAGATTACATGGCAGGCGTTGGCTCAGTTGGTAGAGCACTCGCCTGTGATGCCAGAATCCGTCGGTTCGATTCCTGGCAAAAGAAGTCTGATGAGGAGATGTGGTGATCTCCGAAACAGTGTCACTTCTACCATTTTTTCTTTGTTGTATAACAAATATTCAATGAAAAAATAATGTTTCTAACAAAAATAGGCCTTGAATACAGCTCATTTACTTATAACCAAAAACAATTTCAGGCCGCATTAAAAATACCCATAAAATTTATTATATTTTGTATTTCAAGGTGGAGACCTAACCTTGGCTGTGTTCGAGGCCTATATAAACCTCTGCGGATCTATAGATCAAGCACCCGATTGAAATGCAACTCCACATCGAAGCCCGCACTTGGGTTTAAACCGCAGCCACCAAGATACTTGCCGAATGAACAGGCCAGAGCAAATTCCGAAGGCTCCCGTTCCCCGTAGTGGAGATTTAGGTCTCACAGCCGAGACTACTACTGGTTGAGCTTTCATACAGCTAAGTACCGGTGGCCTAAGATTTCATCAATAAAAACATACAAGAATATGCAAAGAAATCAGCTAAATGTTGAACCTTACCTCAAACTTACAAGCCCCAACCTCACACAGACAGGCATAAAACCCCTGACAATTTGGTTGTATCGTCCTTGTCATCAGTGTCTAGAGTGTGCCCCTTGCAAACCATTGCACTGAATATAGGATAAGTAACTGACATCATGAGATGATCGATCGGATTCTAATTAAAGTACAGTTCCGGCAATCCCTAACCCTATAGTCGAAACCTAAGCATTTAAAATATGCTGGTATCGGGTTTTCGCGCCGGAGGGAAAATCAACCGATATATCAACGCCCATCCTCAAGAAGGGAGGACATAACTGTGTCCTTACCCCGAGTACAATGTTTGTTGTACCGCTGGGAGTCTGTTCCCAATGGTGACTAACCATCTTGACATCTTGAATTTGACTTCCAGAATCCCTTTGAGTTCTTCTCGTAAAGATCTTTCATGAACTCCTCAGGAGCGAATGAGGTCGGAATACCTAGGACCACAGCCGTGTTCCATGCCTCCGATTTACCTCTACCTCCAATCCTTCTTTAGGGGCTTGTCCTCGTGTACCTATACCCCAAAGACCCACAAAATCCACGACTTTCTTGGCAACTACGTCTGAGGGGATCGAGCTATCCGAACTTCTGGTTGTCCATAGCGCGGTTGAAGACGACCATGGCATTGGTAATGGCAATGTCGGAGTCAAAGCCCTCGCGGAATGCCTAACTAGCACATTGTGGATTCCTCATTACCGCCAGGGTTGAGGAGGTGGACGACTACCTACCTGAGTGGTCGGCAATCATCGGTAGACTTTCGAGGTCAAATATCCAAATTACGTAAAATTAAACAGGGGTTCCGAAGAGGGGTATCCTCTCCCCACTGCTGTTTAACTTTTATATTTCGACGCTTCTTCTACCACCAGAGGGCGTCTCTTTGATCACATATGCCGATGATTGTTCGATATTGGGGTCTGCCCGGGATATTAAAAGCCTTTGTTCAAAAGTACACCGCTATCTCGCCGACCTTTCCCAACTCTTCACTGCACGAAATCTACGGTTATAACCTGTGAAATTCTCAGCCACCTTTCTCACCAGCTGGTCGAAGGAGTACCGGCTAGAACTCAATGTGAAAGTCCATAAATTAAAAATTCTGACTATAAACAATCCCAGCAATACCGACGAGAACCGCTGGACAGAACAGCATACCGTCAAACTTTAAAAACCATTCATTGAGAGTCCGTTAACACCTTTGTGAGCTCTCTTCCCGTGAATTGTGTTCTCGCAATCTAAGTACCATCCTTTGCAGAACAAGAGTTCGAGCTGTTTCGAGAGACCCGCGTCACTCTGGCACAATTAAGGTTTGGATATTGTAGTCGACCCAACTCCCACTTATCTAAATTCAACCCTGATATACCCAACGTTTGTGCGGCATGCAACGAATCTCCGCACGACACTAACCCTCTATTTGTCTGCCCACTCAACCCGACTCATCTAACACCCCTCTCCATCTGGCCCGAACCCGTCGAAACAGCATGTTTCCTGGTCCTTTCGTTACAAGACATCGATCGCAGGTTTACCAAACCTTCACAACAACAACAACAGCTGCCTAACTCGCAACGTTACATACGAACGCAACACATTTGCAGACTGAAAGAATGAGAGGTTGAAATGTGTGGAGAGTGAAACGTGTGAGAATTTTGCAACACTGAAGCGTATTCATGTGGGAATCGAAGAAGAGATCTGTTGATCGATGCCCCAAGTATACTGAATTTATGGAGGGATCATTCCTTCAGGCTGCTACCATTCGGTAGTGAAAGTACAAAATCCGCAGATGGTCAACTGGAATTTTCAATCGATGAGGATAAGCGATTGCTCGCAGAGCCGATACCTTACCGGCAGAGCGGATCGAACTTGGCAGCAAAAAACCAACAAACTGCATGCATCAACTTTTTTTCAGAATATGGTTGTTCCCAAGGATGCCCGACAATTGTAACCTGAGCGTCTCTGCCCAATTATCGTGGAATAAGCCTCCCAACATCGTTTATAATATCCTATCTTGTAAGGTGTTTGAAAAATTTAAGTCCGCTGTCAATGTTTAGACCTGGTTCCATATACTTCTACTTCTTAAGGCAAAATATTTTACTTACTCTATTTACTTTACATCTATGTTAGAAAACGCCTTTAATAGTTTCATCAATCGTGTAACCACCTCGGACTGCCGCTGACAGCCAGAAGCAGTGCACACTTAAGAATGGCTTGCCAAAAATTTCCAAACAAAAATCTGAAAACAATTATTAGTTCATACTTAAGTCCAGTACTCGTACTTGCTCTTCACTTAACGTGAAATTAGCATAATTTTCTTTCTTATGTCTACCAAAAAACATTTCCTAATTGTATGCTGAGCTGCATCCTTGTTGTTTTGCCTTTATTACTTTTCGGTCCTTTACTTAAGTTCATAAACAAATAGATAATTGCTTTCGTAGATGATGCTAAAGAGTATTTGAGTGGTGAGCGTATTGATGAGCTCATATTAAAATACATGTAGGAAGTACAACAAACATACATATGTATGTACGCATGTATGTAAATATAAAGATTAAGTGTTCACTTCCATTTTACTTATTTTCTCTCTCCCTTTGTCCTCTTTACTTTCTCAATCTCGTTTGTATTGGCTAATTTGTATGCAAAAAAGCACACATACATAAATATATCCAATTCTACAGAAGTCCTACGCCTTTGGCCATCAATATACATATATGTATGTACGAGTAAATGGAAATATTTATACTCTTGAATGAATGAGGTCAGTAGCAGCATATTTAAGTGCATGAAGTTCAGTGTGTCTACATCCATTAATGATTGCAAATATTTATATACATATAAAACAGCCCTGTTTGAAAATTTCCAACTCTGTATGTACTGTTAGTTGATTGGTATCAGAAAACTGAAACTTAAAAATGATCCAAGTAGAGGTACTTTTTTCAATAGCCTTTTGTTGACAGATCACGAGTGAGTCGTGTCACGTGAAAATATAGCGGCCGTAGCTGAGAGTGTACACGAAGACCGTGGAGGGTCGATTCAGCGCCGTTCGCAGCTACTCGGACTGACGTATGGAACGACTCTACGACGCATTTTACGTCGACATCTTACTTGAAAGCGTCCACAATACACGACGTTTTCGAGTCAAATTTTGCCAAGCGATGAGGTCAGTTTCTGGCTCAATGGGTATGAGATCAACCTGAAGAGATTCAAGAGCTGCCATTTCATCCAGAAAAAACAACGGTTTGGTGTGGTTTGTGGGCGGTTGAATCATCGGTCCATATTTCTTCAAAAATGGCGCACCCAGAATCAAATATAATCGAATACTGTCTCTGTTTAGTGGATTTTGAAATATATTTTTTTACTCAAAAAAGGGGTGGTGCAAAGCTATTCTCAAAAAAAATTTCATATCTCATATTTTTGCATTTAATGCTAAAAAATATGACTTCAACTGACTTATTCAGTTACTGTTTTATTGATTTTTATATTTTTCAAAATCACCATTATATGGGAGGTGGGTGTGAGCTTTCCGTACTTGTTACCCAAGCAATATGTTAACCAAATTTCAAAAAATATCTCAACCCTTACGAGAGTTATAGAGTATACAAAACTTTTTTTTCTCGAGAAGTTGCTTAAAATAATTTCGAAAAAAATCTGATCTGAAATATTTTCTATACTAGTGGAGCTGTGCGCAAGAAAATATCAAAATTTCGTTTAAGTTTCTTTTATAAAAAAAATGTGGAAATTTTCAAATTAAATGCTACAAAGAGAAATTTTTGAATATTTTGTACGTAAAGTCCGAACAGAAAGTTTTCTAACTACACAATTTTCCTACAGGGCATTTGCGGTCATATTTTCGGCGTACCTTTTTATATTATAATTTTGCCATTGGCTTTCTTTGACAGACACATTTGCATACATACCATGTAGTTTATGATATGCTATTAATATTGACATTAGATCTGTTTTGGTTGCCGCAGGATAAGTAATTTTGTTTTAATATATAAATTTTTTATGTGTTAGTAAAGATTTGATAACTTACATATATTTTTTTTAGCCAAAAAAGTGCTTCTTGCCCTAATTTAGGTTTAAAATCCTTTAGGAGAGCTCCAAAGGCTCTTTAAGATTTGCTATTTGTGACAAAAAAAGTTAAAAATCTAGAAACAAGATTTGGAAATTAAGGCAGTTGTAACCCGAGAAACAGCTGTTGCTTCAGTCAATTAGCGTATGAATTCTTGAAAAACGTTTCAACTCGGTTTGAAATGTTATTAAGCAGCAGCACGAACAGTCCTTAGTGAAGACTGTGAAGTAGTCAATGGTTACGAATTTGAAAATCCTTGATTGTTACATCTTTCTACTGTAGCGGATAGTTTCAATCAAAACAGTCCTTAAGCAAAATTGGGCTCAAAATTATGCCCAACAGATCGATAGTCTTAAAATCTACGAGAAATCAAGGAAAAACTAGATAATAACTATGGGGACTCTGCACCATCAAGTTCAATGGCTAAGAAGTGGTTCACTGTTTTACGTTGTGGTCGTTCTAGTACAAGCAACGCCGAACGTTTAGCTCGCACAAAAGAGGTCGTCACGCCAGACTATGTCGATAAAATCTATGGAATGATATTGGAAGATCGGAGAATAAAAGTGCGTGAGGTGGTTGCGGCTATAGGCATCTCAAATGAGCGGGTGCATCACATTTTACATGAATATTTGAACACGAAAACCCTATCCACGCGATGGTTACCATAAGCGCAACCGTGTAACCACTTCAAAGGAGTGTTCGGTGTAAACCAAACGAATTTTTGTGCCGTTTCGTTGTGGATCCACCACAATATAATAGAGACGAAAGGACGATTAAGACAGTGAATTTCTCCGGGTGAACATGCACCGGAAAAGGCTAAGGGGGGTCTGTCGGCCAACAAAATCATCGCCACAGTTTTTTAGGAATGCATGAGGTGTCACTCACCATGGCAACAATCCAAAATTGGGCTACGAACTATGAACTACGAACTACGAACACCATCCAGCATATTCTCCAGACTTATCTCCCTGCGACTATTTCTTGTTTCTAAACCTGAAGAAATGACTGGATGGTAAGATAATCGGGTCAAATGAAGAGGTCGTCACAGAAAGGGACTCCTATTTTTAGGGCCTTGAAAAAAACTGTTATTAGGAAGTAATACAAAATTTGGAAATACGCTGGGCTAAATGGATTGAGAAGTAAAACGCAAAAGGGCTCTGGCTTATCAAACCACCCTCGCTTACAGATGGCTTAAAGCAAAAAGGAAGAGCAGGTATTAAAAGTTCTATACTCTACCAGAATAATTCTAAAATTGTGCTGGATTATCGTTCTTATCTCTTATGCCCCTACAAACTATATTCCGGTGGGAACGAAACTTGATTTATCACTAATGGAAGCAAATATGGTTGAGATGGATCGGATCATATTTTCTAAGTTCTTTATATACTTATATATATAGTTGGGGCTTGTAACCGCTGAAGCGATTTTTGGCCGAGCTCCTCCTCCAATTTGTTATTTTGCATCTTGATGTTTTACTAACAAATGGAGAGACCTACAGTTCATTCTAAGCCATCTCTGAACGGCTGATGGATTTTTATGAAGAGTTTTCATTTCATGTCAGAAATACAATCGGAGGGCTTTAAGTTCTCTGTCGAGGGGCGACCACAATTAGAAAAATTATATTCTATAATTTTGGATGTTGCTCGGCAGTACGCAATGCTAACCACTCGGCTATCGAGGCCGCCAATCTAAGTTCCTTAGTTTGATTACATTTACAGCAGATAATTACAAGATTTCAAGACTTACGTGACTTTTCTGATGTTGAGCTCTTTTCCACGGTTTCCATACGCACTTTCGAGCCCGAATTGCTGCCATTGCCATTACCATTGCCGCTATTGCCACCGCGTTTGTTATGTCCCTGATGTGATCTCAGCTGTTGACGTTGCCGGCCTTTGCCATTACCGTTACCATTACCATTACCATTGCCACTACCGTTACCGCTGCCATGATGACCGTGATGCTGCTGCTGTTGTTGGTGTACCTGGCCACCAATTGTTGCTGAGAATTTCTTCTCTTGCTTTCTACCACTATTCGGTGCATCAGAGTTCTTATTTAATTTCTTATTGTTATTATTGTTGTTGTTGTTGTTGCCATTTTTGTTGCGCTTGCCACTGCCACCAGCTGCAGATGGAGCTGCAGCAGCATCAACAGCCAATGTACTCTCATCAACAGCCTCCACATTGGCGCCACGAGCTGCACGACGCACCAATACATCACCCGACTCCATGGCCATTACCAATTTGGCATTCGCCAATTCGGCCGGGGTGGCGTGGAGGCTGTGCGCGCGTGAACGTTTCACTTTACCGCCAAATGTTTTGACACCACTGCGCTGATGGTGGACAAGGTCGTGGTCGCCATTCGGGCTGATGGCACCCGCGGCCGAGTTGTGGCCACCTCTAAGGCCATAAATTAATGTTGGCTGGCAGATTAATGCCACCAACAGCAGTACGCAGACCATTAGGAGATTCATTTTAACAAATAGTTGCCGCTTGGATTGCTGTGTTTGCTTCTGCTGTTGTTGTTGCTGTTTCTGCTGTTCGGCCTCTAACGGTGTCGGTTTTCTGGCCTTAGTGGCGACCGTGGCGTTGTTAGCCCGTTTCGCAGCTCGTGTACTGCGTGTTGGCTTCTTCGTTGTCCAACGCCGTTGCTGTTGTTGTAGCTGTCGATTGGTGTGCAGATTTGATGGTGAACTATTAGCCAAGAAGAAATCACTGTAATGACATGAAATGTAAAGGAAAAGTTATTTATTTGAGTGCAAACAACAACAACAACAACAAAACATACATATCTAAATAAATAAAACTATGAGGAATGGAAGACCTTGATTGTGAATGGATGCTTTCGGATGGAGACTACAGTCGAAGTACTAATGTAGTCATCTTACCGACACACTTTTCGCAGGAGAAGGAAGTAGTCTATGCATTTACAAAATGATTGTAACCTGGGTTTAGGGCTTAAAAATCTATAAATTTGCCTGATGTCAATGCCTCTTTCGGCTTTGTAAGCGTATGCGATCCGAGAATACTCAGTCTCAGTCTTGCAACGCGGAAAAGTTTATCAGAAAGTGCAACTACGAGAGTGGAGATATCAGAAAATCCCAAGTCTAAGTCCCACTAAGTGCGAGGGTTTTGAGATTGGGATGGAAAGGAGCTTCACTTTCACGCTCCAAATTAGGTTTGGCCGAGTTAGTCTAAGGCCTACCGTCAAATAGCAGACTTCAAGTTAACAGTGGAGCACATACTTCCGCCTTGCCTGGCATTACCAAAAGGGGGTGTCCATACGTGAAAGTTCGTCAGCATGCAGTTCCTTACCATTCTGTTTTGACCCGGTACCCATATAATTTTAATTCGGAAATATGTAAGTCGACGGCATAGATGGAAATGAGAGACATTACTTAACAATTTTGGCGCTCACTATGAGTGAGATCATGGCGGTAATAGATAATTGGCTATCTGAGTAAATGTTAACCTGTTTCATTGAAATCACACTTCGCAGCACAGTTGATAGCAGCTACATCCTTCTTAAAAATACTACAATGGTTTGAAAAACTAAACCCTCCACCGATGGAAAATTCTCGACAGAATATTTCCGTCAAGTTTCGACGTGAATAAGTTAAGTGCTTCTTTTCTCCAATGTCCACTCCAATTTTTGTATGAAGAGATTATGGTGAAGAAGGATCACCTCCTTCCCTGAGTCTTACAGTGATTTTTGCAGATATAAAACTACTAAATATGACGCTATTCTGCAGGTTCTGAGAAGAGCCACGCGTTGAATGATTTCCAGATCCTTACCTAAGGTTCCATTCTTAGCGGCCTTTACCATACAGAAGCTTGATAAAACAGGAATTGCATTTGATGCAACAATCTTTGCTCATGACAGCGGGATAGTAAAAAGGACTCAAAGGATTTCAACTCCTAATCATTCTGATACCTTCTACAATAACGGTCCGACAAGGTTTCTTCGCCGAGTCTTCCGGACAAAACCACTTGTAGCCAAGGGCATTCCCACTCGTTTCCTTACACGATGTTTTCTAGTGAGCTCAAGAGAATCGATTTCTATCAGTCTTATAAAAAAACAAGGCCTAGAGAGGATCCTTGAAATTATTCTCAGAAAGCAGAATAATAATTTCTCTTCCCGCACAGACCGAAGAAGAAGAAGATTGAAAATTTCAAAGAAATGTTTGGAGCACTCGAACATTGAACGAGTATTGAGTAAGTAATAATGTACGAGTAGCGCTTGATACGTGGACATCTGGGATAGCTTAGGTTAGGTCGGTCTGGTTGACTTCTTGGGAAGTCTCAACTAGACGATACCAGAACCTTAGTGTTACCAGGCAAACTATATATGATCAAAGCTTTACTGTTCGATTAGAGAACTAAAGTAAGCATTTTGACTCTTTGTTTATTGCTGATTCAAGAACAGTTTTTCCTTAGAAATTATGATCAAACTCTGTCTATCGAACGCTGGTCATTTGCCGATTAAGTTTTGTGTCGTCTAAGGACATTTACTGCATTTGTGGTGCTAATTTGAAGGCATGCAACGCCAATCGACAATTTAAAGTTAATAGTATTACTAGTAGCCTGGAGTCTGATCTCTTTGTCGCTAGCAAGAACGTCAAACTTTTCGTTATTCTGTAGCCTTTTGTGCGTTTCTAAAACCTGACGACACAAGTACATACTTTACTTCCTTGAATGAGACTCGAGTTCATGGCTATGTCAAATTTTAAAAGGATTCAATTATCCGGTTTATCTTTCATCTCTGCCTGACACTTTTTATGTGTGTCTCGGCTGTACTATGCACACATAGTATGATACTGATGATACCACTAAGTACCACTAAGTTCCGCGCTTGGACTACTGCTGTGGAGCGTATTCTATGACATGGTGCTGCGCTTTCCACTACTGAGGGAAGTTCAGATCTTCGGATACACGGATGACATTGCAATAACTGTAGTTGAGAACCTATGCAATTATACGGAATAAAAATCAAGCACTGGCTCATAGCAAACTCTTTATCTTGTTGGGTAAAGAAATGATGTAGTGCTAATCACAAGCAGGAAGAAAACTAAATATCAAAGGATATAGCATAAGGACACAGCAAGTACCTAGGAGTGTAAATAGACAAGAGACTTAAAAAGGAGACGTACATCGATAAGAGTCTGTGAGAAAGAGGTACATGGAACTGCCGTGACAACGAGAATTATGGCCAACATTGGAGGAGATGAGCCAATTTATATTGATGTACGCGGGACCAGCAAAGTTGATAAATCGTCTCAGTGCCATCAGGGTCACTTGTGCATTTCGAGGCGGTTGGGATCATAGCAGGCATCATCCCACCAGACATACTACTATCCGGAAGGCCAGGGTTGGAGTCCAGGTTCGACCAACATCCAAAATTACATAAAACTAATTTTACTAATTGCAGTCGCCCCTCGGCAGGAACTTTTAAGCCCGTCGAGTGTATTCCTGACGTGAAATATAAGCTCCTCATAAAAATCCATCGACATATCGGAGGCGGCTGAGAAAAAACTGTTGGTGAAAAAATCTAGACGCAAAACCTCAAATTGAAGGAGGAGCTCGGCCGAAAATCACATTAGTGGTTACAAAGCACCAAATATGGGCAGGCGACTAACGAATGTAGAGCAGAAGCACGAAGGACAAACAAGTCTCAACGAGTGACTAAAATGACGAGACATGGCAACGCCGGGAAGTTGGATCCACAAGCTTATTGGAAATGTGTAAGTAAAGATAGATAGGAAGCATGGAGGAACTGAAATTTTGACGGGACACGGTTGCTTTCGAAAATTGCTTTACAAGTATGGGCCTTGATGACGTGACGAATATTTCAAACGCAATTTCGTTTCATGTCCTAGGTATGAATGAAAGAGCCGATTAAAAAAAAAAATTTCCAAGGATCGAGTGAAGCCGGTTAATATCTTGCGGTATATGGTTAAATCGAAACTTTTCTGGGAAAGAGAGAGAGAGCGTGGTCTGCACCAGTTCTGTAAAAGATTAGAAGGAAAGAGCGACAGCGCAGCCAAAGTAGAAGAACGAACGAACGTTAGTCCAGAAAGGCATGATTGACGAGTCGAATGGCTAAGCTGGTCTCACGAAGTAATACCTAACGACAGTGGGAAAAATATAAAATATGAGGATAGAGTCAAGGGTTTAGTACGCTGATATACTCAAAAATGGCGGAATCCTTTGAAGTTTCCCCTTCCAAAACCAAAAAAAGAGGTGTTAACGTTATTGCAAATACGTGAAATTGGACTGAGTTCCGCATATCTCCGATATAACGGGAAATTTTAAAATTACGAAAATCAAATTTTTTAAGCGTGTTCTTCTACTCCACTTAACACTTTCAGATGGGAATATAAGTTTATATATGTATTCCAATAGCTTTTTTTTGACAATTACCCATGAGTGGTGTCATGCTGTCATGCCATTTTTGTTCAGCATTTTTGTTTGGCATTTCATCATGGAAAGACTTATGCCTGAACAACGTTTACAAATCATTCAACTTTATTACGGAAATTCAAGTTCTGTAAAGAATGTGTTTCGCGCGTTTCGCTCAACTTATGGTCAACATAATTGGCCTACTGAGCGTACCATTTGCAACAACATCTTGAGACCCAACATCTATTATTTGATAATATTCGACCGAACAGACCACGACCAGCACGCAGTGAAGAAAATATAGCGACCGTAGCTGAGTGTACACGAAGACCGCAGAGGGTTAACTCGGACTGACGTATGGAACGACTTGGCGCATTTTACGTTGAGATCTTATACTGAAAGCGTACAAAATACACCTTGTGTACCGCTCGACCTTTCCAAGTGACATCGCTTCGTTCTATTGGCTTTTGAAAAGTTTCAATAAGATCCGACGTTTTCGAGCCAACTTTTGTTCAGCGATGAATGGGTATGGGTATGTAAACAAGAAAAATTGCCACATTTAGGACTATGAGCAATCTGAAGAGATTCAAGAGTTGTCATTTCATCCAGAAAAAACCACGGTTTGGTGTGGTTTTGTGGGCCAGTGGAATCATCGGTCCATATTTGTTCAAAAATGATGCCGGTGAGAACGTAACCGTCAATGGCGACCGTTATCGCGCCATGATAACCGACTATTTGATGACTGAAATTGAGGCTCGTGATCTCCGCGACATTTGGTTTCAACAGGACGGCGCTACTTCCCACACATCGTATCAATCAATAGATTTATTGAGAGAATACTTCGGTGAGCAGATTATTTCACATTTCGGGCCGATCGATTGGCCACCAAGAGCGTGTGATATCACACCGGTAGCCTTTTTCCTGTGGGGATATGTAAAGTCTAAAGTCTATGCGGACAATCCCGCTTCGATTCAGGCCTTGGGGCAAAATATCACGCGTGTCATTCGCCAGTTACCAGTCGAAATGTTCGAACGAGTCATCGAAAATTGGACTCAACGAATGGACCATCTGAGACGTAGCCGCGGCCAACATTTGAAAGAGATAATTTTCAAAAAAAAAACGCCAGAGGATGTTCTTTCGAATGATAATAAACGCTCCCCATTAAATTTGAATTTGCTGTGTTTTTTTCTTTAAAAAAGTAGGGAACCTCGAATTGGATCACCCGTTATATGTGTATATATATTTACAAATGGACACTGGAAAGTTTTCAAAATCAAAAGTGTCAAAAGTGCTCAAAATGTTTTGTAAAATTATCTGCGATTCTGCTTGTTAAATGGAGAAAAGTTTTTCAATTTTGTACTAAATGAAGCTCAGCCAGAGAAAAAGTAGGGAAAAATAATAAAAAAATACGAAAAGTGTGCGCAGAAATTATGTTGAAAGAAAGAATAGGACGAGAGAGTAAATAATTTTGTAATTTTCTCAAGCATAGCGAAGCAGCTGTTACTGTGAAAAAAAACACATACACACACACACACACACACTATTACAAATAAGCAATCTTCTCTCATACAGAATTGTAAAACATTTAAAACTTCATTAATGCCAGCTCAGCGTAACGGAACATTAGCTATTTATCTACATACAAATACTCGACATTTACATGCATAAAAAAGCAACAAAACAAAAATACTCACTGCAAAAGAACTATTCAAAAAAATAAAAATAAAAAAATGCGCAGCACAGAAGGCGAGATGAAAGTGTGCAAAGTAAGTAAATGGCACGAAATCCGTTGCTAACCAATTTTTCATCATTCACAGCTGCTGCACTGCATCGATGGCGTAAAAATAATGCAACGCTAGCTTTTTATACTTCGTTGCAGTTTTACACACACATGCATGTTGCAGTTCTGCAGCGTTTGCAAGTGAGCGCACAACAAACAAGTGCAATAAGAAATTGATAATCGGAAACATGTGTGCTGTGTGCCGTATTTTACACTTGCTTCAGCTTCACTAGCGTGCACCACTTTTTTTGTTGTTGTTCCGAAAGTAACGGCACGAAGATGTTGCAAATCAAAAACTTCATTTATCTGTGAAATTCGATTTTCACAAATAATGATAGCGTTGTGTTGTGTTGCGTTTTTTATATTTTTTTAAATATTTTTTTTGTGTGTGTACAGTGGTGGGAATAAGGTTAAAATGGTTTACAGGTTAGTTTGCGCTGAGTGTTGGAGGTGAACTTATTTTCCACTTTGGGTAAGCAAAGGTTATGGTTTATGTCATATCGACTTTGTACTTTACGATCGGTTGCTTTATAATTCGAAAAGAGCTAATATCAATACGTTATTCAGTGCAACCATGAGTCATACAGCCTGTAAAGTGTTTTGTTACTGGAGAGTTCCAGAAGTCTGTTTTGAAAAGTAGAGTGAAGCAAAGTAAAGTATCTAAAGTATAAAAAGAATTTAAAATTAAGATAGAAACGTTATGTGTAGTGTTATGGGTTATCCATTTAGTGGCTTCGAAAAGGCAGTGCTGTATTTTGACAGCTGTCAAACTTAAATGTCAAACCAAACATGTTTTATTTTGGTTAAAAGTCAGGCATGTATGAAAATGAATCACTTAACAAAGGCACAACGCGTTAAAATTGTTGAAACCTACCACAAAAATGGAGATTCAAACGTGGCCGCATTTCGTACTTTAAGAGGAGATTATGATGCACATAATCGTCCAATTACTCAAGCAGTTGATACAATTTTAAAGAAATTTGAAGCGACTGGATCGACAATTGATATTGTAAGACCTGTGCATCATCGTTTTGCTCGTTTCATCGCAACTATCGCTGCTGTAAGCGAAAGTGTAGCCGAAGACCCGAATGTGTCTCTCTCTCTCGACGTTCTCAAGAGCTTCGACTTTATTACGTCACATAATGCCGTATTTTGCACTTGGACTTACACCTACAACTATATAAAGTCCAACTCGCTCAAAAACTGAAGAAAGCTGACTATTCACAACGCCGTAGTTACGTCGATTGCGTGCTTGAACAGCAAGCAGTGAATCGCGATTTTTCTAACAAAATTTTCTTTAGCAACGAGGCATATTTCTCACTCAGTGGATACGTAAATAAGCAAAATTTTCGCTTGTGGGGCTCCGAAAATTCTCAAATAATTAAAGATAGGCCATTACACCCAAAACAACATACTGTCTAGTACGCTCTTCGGCCCGGTTCTTTAAAAACGATAACAGCGAGACTGTCACTGTCGATTCGGAGCTTATGATCGTTCGATAACCGACTTTTTTTTTTTGTTCGGCAATTGAAGAATACGACTTGGACAATATGTGGTTCCAACAAGATGGTGCCACATGCCATACAACACGAGTGAATATGGCTTTATTACGAGAGAAATTTTTCGGCTGTGTCTTTCGTCTTAGCGGTATCAATTCAGATCGTGCGATTTGACAACTATTTGACCTATTTGTTGTGGGGCTCCGCAAAAGACCGTGTTTATGTGGATAAACCTTTAACTCTTGAGTACTCGAAAAGCAAACATTTGTGAAGTTGTGGCTGAAATACCGCCCAATATGTGCCAAAAAGTGGTAGAAAATTACCTGAGAAATTGTAGAATATCCTACAGTATAATCATTTATTCATCAATATCTAGCAAAGCTCAAGATATTGTTCGAACTTTTTCGAAAGCTCAAGAATTTGAAGCAAAGAGTACTTACACACTTGAATAATGATTACTTTCTAGTATTCTCACCACAAATTTTTCTCAGCACTTTTTTTCATAATTTTAAATGTATTTATGCAAAGTATAAAAATTCATTGAAAGGCTAAAGGCATTTATACAACCAACTTTGGAAATTTTTACTCTGCAGCTCAAATTGTTGAAAAGCTCGAAAATTTGAAAACCTTTCAGCAGTGCAGCAATGAACAAGAATCAAGTGAGTAACGTGCTACTCGCACTGCTGGATACCCGGTTATCTAGCGATCTAATATGTACTTGCATAATCTATTGAGCTACTGCATATTTCTAAACCATCCGATATGTATAAGTATTCAAAGTGAGGTAAATATTTTTAAAATCGTTACACAATAATCTTAAACTAGCTTTGAAAATAAATATATATAATAGTCGAAAGTGCTGTACCTTAGGATTTAGTTGACAGGTTTTAGAATAGTCCGTTGTTCATTCGAAATCGCTACAGAACAGTCATTAGTAAAGGGTAAAGTTGGCATTACTTTTCAAGATGGCGACCGATTTAACAGCTGTCAAGTGATTTATTCTCAGTTTGGTTTGGCAATTCATCATGAATAGATTCACGCCTGAACAACGCTTGCAAATTGTACAATTTTATTTCGAAAATAATGGTTCTGTGCGGAAAACGTATCGCGCACCACGTCCAATGATACGCACCAATGATTCCACCAGCCCATAAAGCGCACCAAACAGTCAGTTTTTCTGGATGTAACGGTGTTTCAACATACACTTCACTCCAAATGCGGCAATTTTGTTTGTTGACGTAGCCATTCAACCAGAAGTGCGCTTCATCGATCATCGACGATAAAATGGACGTAGTGCGCGATACGTTTTCCGCACAGAATCATTATTTTCGAAATAAAATTGCACTATTTGCAAGCGTTGTTCAGGCGTGAGTCGAAACCAAACTGAGAATAAATCACTTGACATCTGTTAAATCGGTCGCCATCTTGAAAAGAAATGCCAACTTAAAGTTCTATACCTCTATAAAAAACACCCTATACATCAGAATTTAAATTTCCAAAAGAATTTAACTTCCTAACCTCTAAATTCAACGTGGTTAGTTATATTTCAGAACACGAAAATATGCTTCGGAGTTGTCAACGAATTCAAAAATTCGAGAGTATTTAAATCTTAAAAAAAAAAAAAATTGTTTGAATAGTTAAATTTACTTTAGTGATAGTAGTGTATTTCAAAATGTAATGAATAATAGTAAAATGTATTTCAAAAATAGTTCATAACCTGCAAAATGACTAACAAGTTCGATATCAAGTTGCTAATTCCCTCTAATGATAGCTTAAAATGTAAAAAGATGTATAAAAACAGCTTAAAAACCTTTTTTCAACATTCAAACTATGTACTCATAATGGTTTTATGCCAAGCGTAACGAGTCCATGCACTTTTTGCAATGCTAGTGAATGTGCCGTTAACATTGTGACTCTTCCAGGAACGGATAAAAAGTCTCTCAATACCAAGTCAATGCATATATAGAAGCAAGTGCATTCAAATGATCCCCTTCATTCTAGTTCTCAAGCAAGATCTTAAGCATCGCAACGTGGAAAAAGACATTTCGTTTGTTGCCGTGATAACGGACGAAACCGCCATGATTCGAAGAATTCGGTGGACATTTGGTTAGGCGTCTTTTTCTCAAATGTTTAGGGCTTCAAGTGGATTTTGGATATCTACACCTGCCATTCATTCCTTGCAAACTTCAACTCCACTTCTCCATCTTCTTGCAAAAATGGTTGCATTGGAACAGATCTTAACGAGATTCTTCTTCGAAATGTGGCATTCTTTCGAGAAAAAGACAAGTAAAATTTGCCAAGTTGTCCGATGCTACAAAAATAATAATATAATATTCAAAGGTGTCGGTATAGATGTTTCAGCGTTACATCTGCCTTTCAGAAATTCTTGGTTTTTCAATAAGAATTTTGTAATCATTAAAAATCACAGCGACAGCATCAAAAACTTTCCTGAATAAGAATAATCCACATACTATTAGGTACACTTCATTAGTATGGAGTAACTTTTAGGACAATTGATTAATCCATTCATATGAAAATTATGCTTAAAACACAGCATTTTTGTATCAAATAATTAGAAAATCCCGTAGCCCCCAATAAAAGTCCAACGGTGTCAAATAGCATATTCACTCGCGTTGTGTGGCAGTGGCACCATCTAGTTGAAACCACATATTGTCCAAGTCGTGTCCTTCACTTGCAGGCCAAAAAAAAGGTGGTTGTCTTACGACCATAATGCTCCGAATTGACAGTGACCATCTCGCCGTTATCGTTTTCAAAAAAGCAAGGTGCAATCACACCTCCGAACTCAAGAGCGCACCAAACAGTAATTTTATTTTATTTTAATGGCCTATCTTGAATTATCTAAGGATTCTCGCAGCCCCAAATGCGTTAATTTTGCTTATATACATATGAACCGAGTTTCAAATGTGTCTCATCGCTGAAAAAATTTTGTTAGAAAAATCGCGGTAACCCAATCGACGTAACAACGGTGTTGTGTATGTGAGCTGGCTTCAGTTGTTGTGTGAGCTGGACCTTATATGGATGTATGTGTAAGTCCAAGTATAAAGTACGCCATAATGTGCTATATGATAGTCCCAGCTCTTGAGAACGTCGAGAAATAGACACGTTCGGGTCTTCGGTTACACTTTCACTTACGGCAGCGATATTTGCGGTGGAAAGAGCACGCACAGGCCTTAGAATATCTGTAACCGATCCAGTATCTTCAAATTTCTTTAAAATTTTACCATTTGTTTGAGTAATTTGACAATTATGTGCACCATAATCTCCTCTCAAAGCACAAAACATGGCCAGGGTTGAATCACCATTTTTGTAGTAGGTTTCAACAGTTTTAACGCGATGTGCGGTTGTTAAGCGATCCATTTTCATAAATGTTTGACTTTTAGCAAAAAAATATGTAAATTTAAAATTCCAAATTTCCGTTCTTGTATAATTTTTGATGGATTTTTGACGTAAAGCTTCATATCTCAACAAATCGGTGTACGGGAGCTATATGTTATAGTCGTCCGATTTCACTGATTTTCAGTACAAAAGTGCAATTCATTATATATGTCCACAATACCGGATGCTTCTTCGACAATCTGAATCTTATATCTATTGATTGTAAGGAGGAGCGGGACCGCATGATATAGTATTCCGATTTAGATGATTTTCAATTTCAATATTTGTTTGAATTTACGTGTGTGGAAAACTGAATTTTCAGATTCTTGACTCGAAACCTCAAATTTAAAAAAATAGGTCACAAAAATGATATAGTTTTCCGATCTTACCAGTTTCGACAAATTATCAATAAATCATAAAACAACACTCGCAGTATGATATATTGATCATTTGCCGCAACTGGTAAGATTGGATCACTACACCATTTTTTAAATTTGAGGTTTCGAGTCAAAAATCCCAAAAATTCGGTTTTCTACACACGTAAATTTCAACAAATATTGAAACTAGAACCAAAATTATTACACCATTTCATATTAATGTTCATGAAAGGTATAAAAGAATGCAAATAATACATTAAGCCACCATTTTTTTTTTCATTAAACCATCAAACAGATGTGCTATTAAAAATAGATTGAACTTAAAGTTTTTTATTACAGCACTAAAAAATTTCAAACGAAAAATCGTGGAGTATGAAGGAATTTTTGTGGTATTTATTGAAAAAGTGAATTTCAAAACGTTTAGCTGGTAACTGTTCCTCTTTTAACTAGATAAGTTGAAGTTATTACTGAACTGGTAAAAAATTTGAGGCCACGCTTAGTGAATGAGTTGAAATGTTTAAAATTTGTAGACTGAAAAATTATCGCAAATTGCGTAAGCTTGATTGGCTGTAAAAATAAGGAAAAACATCTAAAATTAAGATATTTTTTGGGGTATTCTTAAAGGGGAATATAATTTTTTTTAGTAAAATATTTTTTTGTTGGTAATTTATACATTTTGTGTATAGTTAATAATTATTTTAATGATGAATTAAAATTTATGAATTAAAAAAATGTATAGCAATCAATGTTTATCATACCAACACATATTAATATTTAAATAATTTTTTTTTGTGATTACAAAGCAAAGTATGCATATATTGAAAATAGGAAAAAACTATTTTCATTAATTATAATATAATAAAATATTTAAAAATTACACGCAACAATACATACACATATATATACACACACACACTTGAACTAAAGCACTTTAAACATGTATGCATGTACAAGTGTTTGTGTTTTTTTTATGCTTTAATTTTTACGCCAACTTTAATTACATTCTCATTGTGGTCAGCAATTATCGTTTAATTAATTACCCATTCATACAAGTGTGGAAAACACAACAATTAAAAATATATAAAAATAAAAATTTGCACTTACAATTTGCATTTAATTGCAATTTACATTATAATGCAGCACTTTCGAGTGAAAATATATGCACTCCGCACACACACACACAGTGAAAAATATATGTATTTGGATATTTTCTTACTAAATACTTTCAGTGCCGCTGAATAAATGTTGATTGTTGGTAAAATAAAAATTTTGTGCTTGTAGTAGTGTGTGTAATGTGTTTGTTTTTAACTAAAAATGTTAATTTAACTTTTTTTTTGCTCCTCTTAGTAGGCGAAAGTCTAGCAAGATAATGTTATTACTTGACATTTACACTCCTTTTTTACAGCATTTTTCGCCACGAAACCACTACATGGCGTATACGTAACCTAAATAAATACAATAGAAAGTGGGTGGCATTGCTTTAATGTCGGCATTAAATGGAATAAATTACAACTTAGTCTCAGCTTTAACTGGAAGAGTGATAGTTAGTGAAGAAGCTGCTTACTTAATTTTAGCATTAATTTTGCATGTTTTTATAATGTGTTTTGAAAACACTGACCTACTTTCTGCGATGTTGGTAGAAATTCAAAAAGGAACTGGGAAATTGGTTTAAATATATATTTTGATCAGAGAATCAAGCACATTGCAATGCAGTCTGATGCGGCTGGTTGCTGTGTCTTACAAAGGCTTGTTGGTACTTTGTACTCCCAGATGAAGGTTCAGTTAAATTTCGTCTACGCTGTCTAAAGCATGTTCAAGGTCGGACAAAAGCAAAATAGGTGTTCCAACGTTTCACTTATGCCCGCCTCCCTGCTACTATTGCTCATTCCGCCCGCGTGTGATGTCAATTGTATGTGAACTGTTACAAGGCCTATACATGTCCAGCAGTTAATTCTAGATTGCGTAAGCATAAAGTGAGTTTCACTGTCATTGCACAAGATCTTGACACTTTGGCATGCCGTAAAATGATTCAATATCCACTTCCAGCTCCAGCGGATATTTTATAGTACAGAAGCTTTAGCGTTTTTCGCATTTCATCGAATGGTTCGGTAACCAGATTCATGGCACTTTTGGCAATCTCATCAACTATTACGTTTCTAATTATGTCCTGGGAGCCATTAGATTCTGCTTCTAAAGAAATTTCTGACGAAATGCGACTTAACTTATCAATACATATGTTGATATTTTTTCATGTAGTTCCTGTGGTGTTAGCTAGCTCAAGCCACGACGAGCTTCGTCAGGAAAATACTTCAATATTCTGAAAGTTGAAAGAGTTTTGCCTGAGACCTAGCACAGCGCAATATATTCCGGCTCCCACTCAGTCAGGCATTTTTGATCCATCGTCCGTTTTGTAACAGGTCAACTGAAAAGTCCTCGGTCTGAAACATAGGTGACGCTACAAGAATTAATTATTTAATTATATTTAGTTAGCCCTGGTCTTCAAAATAAGGGCGTATTAATTTGACAACTGTCGGATCATTAGTTCGTGAAAAACAAATGGATAAATGGGAATTTCGAGTGTTGATAAAATATTGCTTTTTGAAGAGAAAAAATACAGCTGAAACAAGAACTTGCTTTGATGACGAGTTTGCAGACATTGCTCCAGGAAAATAAACCATCGAGGATTAATATGCTAAGTTAAGATGTGGTGAAATGAGCACCGAAGTAGGAGAACCAAGTGGACGCCCAAAAGAGGTTGTTATCGACGAAAACATCAAAAAATTCACAAAATGATTTTTAATGACCGATGAGATTGAAATCGAATGAAATATCAGGCAATCAAAAGATATCAACTGAACGTGTACATCATATCATTCACGAATATTTGGGTATGAGAAAGCTCTGTGCAAAGTGGCTGCCGCGCGATCTCACTTTTGACCAAAAGCAACGACGAGTTGATGATTCGGGGCAGTGTTTGGAGATGCTCAAGCGTAATAAACTCGAGGTTTGGCGTCAATATGTGACAAAGGATGAAACATGGCTCCATCATTTCACTCCGAAGTCCAATCGACAGTATGTGCCATCCATCCTCTTTTACTCAATGTGGCTTGAAACCTTCTTTCCCCAAATACAGCGTGGCACTAAGTAAAGAAAGAGGGTTCCAGCCGAAAATTCTCTTACTGCCGTAAATTTCACATCGGATTTCGCTGCAATGCTTTCCACAGCAAGGTTGGATTGGTGGTACGTAGAGTAACAACGGTTTCCTGTAAGAGGCTTTGCTGTCTGCTCGACTACTGCTGTGTTATATCAAAGTTTGAGGCCAGACAAAAAATCTGCACCTACTCACAAGCGTAAAAGGAGTTTTTCATCTTTTCCTCGATATTGAGTTTTTACAAAAGCTTGTGAAAGTCGGTGTTTCTATGCAGGATTTTTTTACCGTTATGCACAAAGTTCCGCATCCATTTTACCGTCTTTAGCTCGTCAGTTGGCCAGTGTGGTGATTTGCATATGACTCCCAGAGCATACTCCAGTTCCCAGTATAGCTAACTCATCTGCTTCACAGCTCCATACATACAAGTGAGGATAAGAATGGTAGTAGTACACCTTCCTGGCGTGTTCCTCTACAACGTAGTCTGCCCGGTTCTAATTTAATTCACTTCCGCTTTTATCCTTCTGCAGCTCAGTAAACTTTTTACATGTAGGACTATGGCAGCTTCTGCCCAACCTGTCTCCAGGCTATTCACCATTCCATTATTGGAGACATTGTTGAGTGCTCCACTGAGTGCTATGCTCAAAAAGACATTCAGCACATATTCTATAAGCCTCAGATCTCTATCTATACTTAGAGAAGGGCAGTGGATCAGCGGGTCCATCCATCGTGTATTCGTGTTCCGCTCTTAATATGTTATATGTGGGAATGAGGTTAGTGTTATTGCTCTGTATTCATTCAAATAGAGAGGACCTCCTTTTCTTGTCTTTGCTATGAACACAACCCACGCCTGTTAATCTTCCTTAATATATTGACAGCCGGTATGATGCCAGCACTTCTTCTGAATTATGACTAAAAATTTGTGACTGTTCCGGGGGGTTAAGGGATTTGAAGCCGTTCATCAGCAAAAGTACTTTATCATTGTTATGATGTCTTGTGAAACAAACCACATCATAAGATCTTTTAAAGGTTCGAATGTTGCCATAAGAGATATCATTTGGGAAATTAAAAAAACGTTTTTTTGTCTAGCCATAAATTCAAATTGTTGGAAAGCTAGATCCAGTTATAAGATTTCAGAACCATACTCAGATTCTGTGAATACATATGGGGATATATATAAATGTATTGCTTTTCGTATGCAGGGTATTCTATAAAAAAAATAATTTTTGGACTTTCTGTATGGAAGATTTTTTGATAGAAAAAAATATAAAATGTTTAGTTGTTGCTGTCAAAAAACACCGTAAGCTGAAACATCACGAGTATTCTGGACACTAAACTACTTAGCGGCTGGGCGAGTTTAGTCATATGTGAAATATACATGCGTCAGAAGCTAAAGAAAATGTCACTAGGTGGCACTGTGGTCGAGATATTTCTAACGAAGAACTGTATAATATCGAAAAAGGATCGTTCCATATAATAAAATTTAAAGATAAACAATTTCGTAGAACATTTTAGTCCATTTCTCACAAAAAAAAAAGAGCTTTTTGGCTGTTATTTCAAGAATTCCCAGAAAAAAAGTTCAGAAGCTCGTTAAAGGGTTATGGTGTCTTTTCAGATAAAATCTTTATATGATTAATGTTGAAACTTTTTGGTTAAATTTCTACAGGTAAATGTAGATTGTTAAAAATATTGCCGAGTGGAAGGATTTATGTGTTTTTGGTGCAATAGCATAGATAAAAGCTGTTGAGGTGTCAATTAAGAAGAAGTCTTTCCGTATTTCCCACACTTATTTAAGCGTTCATTAAGTATGTTTGTGAATTTTTAATTGAAAACCGCTGTCGATTTTGAAATTTGTGCAGAAATACCAATGGTCATTGGCTTATTTGCTTTGTTTGGCTTATTCCCTGTTCCATTAAATATTGCCATTCATTCATTCATCTCTCATATGCAATATGTATGCGTGAATATATGTGTGTGTGTGCATTCAAATAAATGCATAAACTTCCACAAATTAACATGTACACACATACAATAGGATATATGCATATGCATTGTCTATATCTCCTTTCATTCCATTGAAAAGTGAAGTTGGCAGCTGTGGACCCGAACAATGCAAATGCAAAACTGCTTAATTGACATGCAATGCAACTTATATGCATGCATGTATGTATGTGTGTATGTATGTATTTATGATATTGAAATATTTTTGACAGTTTAGCAGAAATCGACTGTTCATAAGCGCACACAATTCATTTAATGGATGAAGAATGCTGTGGGAATAATTCATTTGTGCAAACAAACCAACACTTTTATGAAATGAAAAACTATATATCTATGTATGTATATGTATGTATGTATGTATGAATTTATGAAAACTTGCATTCTGTTCTTCTAAATATATAAATAAATAAAAAATATATATAAAAAAAAAAATTAAGGTGGTTCTCATATATCTGTTTTGCACTCCCTTGAAAAATGAATAAAAAAAACTCAAAAATTTATTTCTCTCTTTTTTTTCTCATAGATATGTTTGAGACGTTGTTTATATCATCTTCTTGATATTTTTAGAATGAAAAGTGTGATGTTAAGTTATATTTTAACGGTATTTTTATATTGATAACAGATCAATCGAAAAGTCCCCGGTCAATCATGGTAAAATACATTTTTTTGGCAAAATTCAATTTTTTATTCAATATAGTTCCTTCAGGGATGACACGCTGATTATAACGGCTGTCCAACTTTTCAACACCATTTTTGTAGTACGATTTGTCCTGCGGTTCAAAATATGCTACAGTTTCGGCGTTTACCTTTTCATGCGACGAAAATTTCCCACCAGCGAGCATTCTTTTAAGATCTGAAAACTGGAACTAGTCGCTGGTTGCCAAATCTGGGGAATACGGTGGATGCGGAAGCAATTCGAGCTCCAATTCATGGAGTTTTGTCATCGATTTCACCAATTTGTGACACGGTGCATTATCTTGGCAAACAGCACTTTCTTTTTCATCAAATGTGGCCGTTTTTCCGACGATTTCGTCATTAAAGCGATCCGTTAACGCTTTGTGATAGTCGCTGTTGATGGTACTTCCCTTTTTCAAGGTAGTCAATGAAAATTCTTCCACGCGCATCCCCAAATACGGACGTCATAACCTTGCCAGCCGACTGTTGTGTTTTGCCATGATATGGAGCGGGTTCATCGTGTGCATTCAACTCGGATGACTGTCGACTAGACCTCGTAGTGATATGATGGCGCCATGTTTCATCCATTGTCACATATCGATGCAAAAACTATTGTTTATTACGCTTGAACATCTCCAAACACTGCGCCAAATCAACCATTCGTCGTTGTTTTTGGAGCTTTCTCATACCCAAATATTCGTGCATGATATGATGTACACATTCAGTTGATATCTTTCGAGTACCTGCTATTTGATTCAATTTCAATTTATGGTCACTCAAAATTATTTTTTGGATTTTTTTTGATGTTTTCGTCGGTAACAACCTCTTCTGGGCATCCACTGCGTTCACCGTCTTCGGTGCTCATTTCACGAACTTGGCATACCAATTCTTGATAGTTTATTTTCCTAGGGCAGTGACCGGAAAATCGCCATCAAGCCACCGTTTTACTTTTACTTTTACTAATGTTGGTATGAAGAGCTTGAGAAATTGGCCGTCATTGTCGCTGTCGAAAATTCTATGAGAAGATGAGGCGACTCATAGAAGCTTTCAAGACCGATGCATACTCATGTAGGCCACAAAGAGGTTATCTGGTGACCGGTGTTGAAAGCATACTGAGTTTGTGCAGGAAACACTTCTCCAGTCTGCCGAATGGTATTGAAAGTAAAATATGAGGTGATGATGAACTCGAATCTTTAGTAGATAGAATAGAGTTCCGTTACCTAACTATTACTAAGCTCGAATAGCGAATGTTCGCCTAAACAAAGGCATAGCATTCGGGCTCAACTATTTAAATGCTGCGGCGAAGAACTGATTGCATACATCAGCTACTTTGCAGAATATAGTCGGATGAAAGTATTCTACGGCTTTTGTAGAATTTATCAATGTAAGATATATTATACGTCAGAGTTTGAAAGATGGCATGGGGCGTGTATCTTCGCCTCAAGAAACGAAACTTGGCCGATTATTATCGTGAACTCGCTGGAGGACCGAGAGGGTGAGAAGGAACTGGAGGAGAGAATGGTGAAGCGGAGATTCTACCCGACCTCTTGAAGAATTTAGGTTCTTGCAGATACGGTTTCTCAGATAAATTATCATAAGAGCAAGAACGCCTCAGCCTAGCTTCTCGTACAAGTGCTACAGGTAAGGTAAGAACAGATGTTTAAGAAAAGTTTTCATATATTGATCTTAGTTTCTCTACAACCACCTTAGTGGAATCGGGGACTCGGAGCACACAGATCACCTACTACTTCAAGGCTATTACACAAAAAATGTAGAGAGTGGAGTAGAGGCTAGTAGACCTAGTGAACACACATTTTCTGGGTATCGCGAGGAAAACGTCCCCCAGATATCATAATAAAGGACAAAAAAAAAAATACTTTCAGCAATGATGATTTCGAGCCGCTTAAAAACCCCAAGCCGCAGACGGTATCTTTTTAGCCACGAAGCAACAAATTTCCGCAGTGCTTACACCATACTTGAGAAAAATTTACAAAGGATGTTTAAGTTTAAGCTATGTGCCTTTTCTTTGGAGAGAGGCGAGAGTCATATTCACACCGAAGGCGAGGAAATAATACACACCAAATAAACGCATACAAAAAGGATGCTGAATACCACATGGGGCCAATCCCATGGCCACATGCATTGGTGTTACACAGCTGTAGTTAAGCCGATATTTCTTTACGGCGTTCTGATGGATCTCGTATAGAATACTATTAGATCCCTGAGAACTACTCCAACGGCAACTCTTAACGCTACCAGATCACGGCAGTATTTTCCAGGGGGAAATCTTTGTTATAGAGAAAGCTGCTGGGATTGCAAGTGGCGCAAGAAACTACATAAAATTTTTTTTTTATCTTTGTTGATAGCCAAGCAGCAATTAAGGCAATAATCTCACATCGTATTGCGTCAGCAAATGTCATTAGAAATAGGGAAGTAGTAGGACGGTACACGGCTACACACATACTAGGTTCCATAGGACCATAAATCTTACGCAAAACTTTTCTCTCGAACACTCCTAAAGCCGACTCATCGCGAAGTCGACGACGTCCAGGCTATTACACCATATGTCAGGACGGGAAGGATGAGCGACATGTAGAGATTGGTTTTGGTTCGTCTTGAGAGGACTTTACTTTTCAATTGCCCACTCAGTCCATAGTAGCACCTGTTGGCGTTGGATTTCAATACTGATATTGTTGGTGTTGTTAATGCTGGTTCCTAGATAGACAAAATTATCAACGGCTTCTAAGTTATGACTATCAACAGTGACGTGGGAGCCAAGACTTGAATGCGTTGTATGTTTATTTGATGACAGCAGATATTTCGTCTCGCTCCCGTTCACTACCAGACCCATTCGCTTCGCTTCATTTTCTAACCTAGAGAACGCAGAACTTACGGTGCGCGTGTTATGACCAATTATATCAATATCACCGGTGTGCGTCAAGAATTATACACCTTTATAGAAGATTGTACCTGGTCTATTTCGCTCTCCAGCTCGTATTATTTTCTCCAGCATCAAATTGAAGAAAACACACGATGCAGTCACTTTATCTGACAACTCGTTGGATATCGAACGGCTCGGAGAGGTCCTTTCCAATTCTGACTGCGCTTCTGGTATTATCCAGGGTCAGTTAACATAGCCGTATGAGTTTTGTGTGGATATCAAATTCAGACATAGCGACGTAGAAAATACATAGCGACTTATGGTGCTGTCGAAAGCAGCTTTAAAATCGATAAAAATGTAGTGTGTATCGATTCTTTTCTCTCGGGTCTTCTCGAAGATTTGGCGCATGGTAAATACCTGGTCAATGGTAGATTTGCCAGGTCTAAAGCCACGTTGATAATAGCCGATCAGTTTGTTGAATGTGGGCTTTACGCTAGATAGGACCTTATGTGCAGTATTGAGGAGGCTTATCCCACAATAAATGGCGCAGACTATGGAGTCTCCTTTTTTGGATTGTGCAGAGCACACTTAGCTACTAATTACATTATTATTAGTTATGTAAATAGCCTGTAAGAAACCATTGTTATTGTTCATAGACTAAATGAATAAATAAAAATCTTAACTCAATATTCTGGAGAAGATTGCTTGAATTAAAAAGGAAATGTCCTTTGGGTTCTCTCTACCTACATCTCATATCTGAAATATCAAAATTGTTTATTAAAAACTAATTTTTTTTTTCAAATTTATATTTGCTGTGAGGAGAAATCTATGAAATCTTATTCGAACAGGCATTTAATCATTCACTGAGATGGGGCCAACAGTTCAACCTCTTTGTTAAGTGTAAATGTATGCGTGTGTGTTTCATAATTCTTATATGCAGACACAAATACTGCTACATATATGTACATACATATTTATGTCAATAATCGATTTGACTTGATGCATTCATATCCATACACAATCATTTTGTATTTTGTTCACTCCTTATGTAGATCACGTGAAGAGAAGTTTACAAATATATATATATATATATATATATATATATATATACATATGTATGTATGTACACATATATGAACATACAACACTCCGCATGTATTATAGTTGTTTCCAGAAGTGGTTCGAAATGGAATTTTCAATCAACAATTCTCAAGAGAAAATATTGCCAATATGAACATTCAATGGTTGCTGCTGCTGAAGAGGCATATGAGATTTTCATTTTCCCACCAATGAGTTGTTATGAGTTGCAATGCAAATATTCCGATAAATGTGTTAGTATATATACATATACATGCATTTTCGTATGTGAATCATTTCGTAGAAGCAAAACAACATTTTATGTTGTTTTTTAAAATATTATTCAAAACAGATTCAAATTTCATACAAATTCTAAGAAAAATTTGAATTTTAAATTCCTTTTTGACATCTCAATTTTTTATTATTTTGAAGAAAAAATAAATAAAAAAGAATAGGTGTCTTCTTATACCCTTCATGAATATATCAAATTTATTGGAAATTGGAAAATTCTTTTCATTTCATTTTCATTATACTAAATTTCACGTTCCAGACATTGCTCAATCCACTCAGCTCGACATTCTGATACGATCGGTAAAAATTTTGGTGGGTCTCTCTCTGCTCCTTCTGGTTCCTACATACCTACTCTTCTACTCGGATCAAAGTTAATATACGAGGTGAATTCAAAGGAAAAGGTGAATTGTGCCAACGCTTTTTCCTAACCTCGAAGCACTTCTGAAATGCACTTTTCGGTATGGTCATCAGCTCTTTCTTTGATTCTAACTTGATCTCATCAATTGTGGAAAACGCTAAAGACGCAGGGAGCCGAATCTGGCGAATACAGTGGTTGATGCATGATTATGGTTTTGTGTGAGGTCAACAACTCACGAATAAGCACTGATGTGTGAGCTGGTACATTATCGTGATGCATAATCCAAGATTGGTTTTTCCACAATTCCGATCGTTTGAGCAGTGAGCCTTCCTTGTAGTATTTCTTCTTTACCTATACGACCTTTTGACAGGAACTCATGATGCACCACACGATTGTAATCAAAGGAAACAGTGAGCAAAACCTTCACCTTTTCCTTTGAATATACTTCGTACTATTTCATCTTCATGAAAGGTATAATGACTGTTGGAGTGGGTGACAGAATTTGTTGCTATGAGTTAGATCAGGTGGCGATTCAAGTCTCCGTCAACTTACGGTATGTTGCACGTCTCTTTTCACTGCCACTATACGTTAGCTCGGACGGCCGCGATGGCCGAGTGGTTAGCATTGCGTACTGCCATTCGGAGGGCCTGGGTTCGAGCCCAGGTTCGAGCAACATCAAATATTATAGAAAATAAATTTTTCTAATTGCGGTCGTCCCTCAGCAGGGAATGTCAATCCTTCCGAGTGTATTTCTGGCAGGAAATAAAGCTCCTCATAAAAATTCATCATCCGCTCGGAGGCGGCTTAGAATAAACTGTAGGTCCCTTCATTTGTTGGTAAAACATCAAGACGCAAAAAGCAACAAATTGGAGGAGAAGCTCGGCCGAAAATCGAGTCAGCGGATTTGAGTAAGCCCTTAGAAGCAGCAAAGCGGTGTATGAAGTGGCTACAGTTGATCAACTGCATATCTACTGGATTCGAGACCACATGAGCATTTTAGGGAACAAAATGGCTGATGAGATCTTCGAAAGTGCCAGGAACTTTTTGCTCACGCGGTCTTGAAAGTTCTGTAAGACACTTACAGGTCTACTGACAGACGTCAACCAGCGTCACAAGTGGCCCATACCAATAGTGATATATGTGCTTTGCTAGAAGCGTTGATGTTCTATGTGACTACTACTTCATTCCGAAATAAATTGAATAAATTGAACAGACTAACAGGTCTACGAATGTCGTAGCAGTCAACCACTGTAATCAGAGCTTCACTCACAGGATGCCGGGGTACTTCACAAGAAAATTTACAGAATAGAGTTATTCGTCTTTGTTCGGGTACCAAAGCTAGAAGGGTAGGTCCTTGCAAAGAGATGAAGTAGATTATTTCAAAATAATAATATATATTCGTAAAGGCAGACTTTCCTAGATGGCGAGTAGTAGCTCACTACCTCTAAATATATCTGATCTGATCAAAAGTAGGAGAGGAATCAGCGCTTTATATTTTCCATATACCCAAAACAGGGAGTGTAATCTCAGCTATTTGTGCCGAAGCTAATTATCTCCAACAAATGGAGGGGCCTACAGTTTATTCTAATCCACCTCCGCACGACAGATGGGTTTTTATGAGGATTTATTTATTTCATGTCATGGAATACACTCGGAGGGATTGCCATTTTCTTAGAGTTTGTCGGATCAGAATTCGAGCTCATATGTGGTCTTAGAAATAGACTCAGTTTCTTCTTACACGAAGCGTATTCCGAGAGAGAAACATACACTCACCATTTAAAGAAATTTCTAAATTTTAGAGTTCTCAGCGAACTTTATGTAATTGAAAATATGGCAGAAGGTCAAAGCCCTGCGCACCACGGTTGTGTAAAAGGTTTACATATGTCAAATACACATTAAACGGTTAGATTACTCTATAATATATATATATATATAAACGATAACAGTAACCACATGGTCAAATATGTTGTAGTTTAATGAGTTGTATTGCTCTACAATACAATATAAGAATTTTTCAGTGACAATGTTGCCATTTTTCCCAAGGAAGAAACTTTAGTTATTTCAATTTGAGCTGTCTTTCAATTTGCATTTACTAGATTTAGTGATACATTACGGGGGTTGTCCTTCATATTTCGGGATTAGAGAACAAAGCAAACACTTAACACTCTAAAAAGCTCATTTACATGCGGTCCAGATAACCTAGTGTTTTCTAGTTCTGTGCCGATTTCCCACTAACTTCCGCGATCGGTTTGGGATTCAGGACAGTATGGGCTACCTGGCTTTCAATCACCGGTCTGTTAGATTTAGAACCGCCTGGGTTCGTGGTCGAAAAAAAAATATATATTAATGCTCGAAAATCGCTTTATAATATTTCAAAATATTCTCCATTAAGATTTGTACATTTTTGTATGCGTTTGAACCAATTGTCAAAGAACTTTTGCTTCTTTGGTTGAGGTATACCCAAGACATGCGTACTGAACGCATCAACCGCGTCTTTAGATGTCGAGAAACGTTGACCTCTCAGTGTATTTTTAAAGTATGGGAATAAAATGAATCACTTGGTTTTTTCAAAAAAAAAAAAATGCTCTTCGTATGCGAACAACTTTTGTTGGATTCGGCTCATCTTGAAACATCCATACAGTAAACTGTTGTTTACTTTCGGGCTCATACGCGTAAGTCCATGCTTCATCACCTGTCACAGTGTCATATACTACGTGTTTCGAAGTATCGCTTGTCAAGTGATTTATTCTCAGTTTGGTTTGGCAATTCATCATGAATAGACTCACGCCTGAACAACGCTTGCAAATAGTGCAATTTTATTTCGAAAATAATGGTTCTGTGCGGAAAACGTATCGCGCACTACGTACATTTCAGCGATGTTTAGCGATGAAGCGCACTTCTGGTTGAATGGCTACGTCAACAAACAAAACTGCCGCATTTGGAATGAAGGTAATCCTCAAGTGTATGTTGAAACACCGTTCCATCCAGAAAAACTGGCTGTTTGGTGCGCTTTATGGGATGGTGGAATCATTGGTCCGTACGTTTTCAAAAACGATGGTGGCCAGAACGTTACAGTCAATGGTGATCGGTATAGAGTCATGACTACTAACTTTTTCATTCCTGAATTGAATAACCATGATGTCCAGGAGATGTGGTTTCAACAAGACGGCGCAACATGTCACACAGCTCGGACCTGTGAATTGGCCTCCAAGATCTTGTGATTTAACAGCGCTAGACTACTTTCTGTGGGGCTATGTAAAGTCATTGGTCTATGCGGATAAGCCACAAACGCTTGACCATTTGGAAGACAACATTCGCCGTGTATTGCCGATATACGGCCACAAATATTGGAAGAAGTGATCGAAAATTGGACGTCCGGATTGGACTACTTCCGCGCCAGCCGTGGCGGTCATATGCCAGAAATCATATTTAAAATGTAATGCCGCAAGATTATCTTTCGGATAAATAAAATTCATGTCAATCGAATAATCCATCGTTGTTTTATTGCAACTTAAAGTTCTATACCTCTATAAAAAACACCCTTTATATGTGGCACATTTTCATAACTCACTAATCAAATAATTTTTTCCCCTTGAAATACTAAAATCATATTTCAGTTTGATTAAAATATTTACGCATTGTCAAACCAAATAATTTTGTCTTTATTTGTTTTCATTTTATATTTCAAAGCAATTTTATAGCAAGATTTGTTTTTGCTTTCACTACACACACTTACATACGAGTATGTATGTGTTTTTCTCTAGAATGCAATATTTGCCAGTAAAGCAATTTATTAATTAAAAAAAAAAAAAAAACTAAAGCAACAACGAATAAACAAGCAATGCCGTAAATTCTTTTGGTTGGTACAAATTAAAATCAAAATTCATATATACATATATATATACTAATGTGCGTGCGTAATATGTAACAAACACATGTACATAGTTAAAAAAATCGAAACAAAAAAATCAAAAAAAATCAAAGCTCATAATTCCCTTTCACATGCATTCGTATCGTAATGAAAACAATAAAAGCAATAAAAGCATTGAAAAAATTGGCTATCAACATATGTGCATATGAGCATGTGTGCGTGGGTGTGTTTGTATTTTTTTATTTGTTTAAATACCAATGTGTGAGTGGACAATACCTGCATAAGCGAATATTAAAATAAAAGTAATAAAAACAAGCGAATTTGTATGAAAATGACAAAAACCATATGTGGGGAAAAAGTAATAACGGGAAAATATTGGAAAGTACACATGGATGTGTGAATATAAATGTACATATGTATGTATGCACATAGATGAAGTCAATGCAATAAAGCCAGGTGGTTTGAATTTATTGATAAGATATCGCTACACTGAAAACGGTGTAGTCTTTTTTGGTTTTTTTAAAATAACCTTAAAGTAAATGAAACTTATTTAGGTATTGTTTTAATATAAAAAGGAGCGTATTTTTGAAAAAAGAAAAAAAAACAATGGGACAACGTTTCAGGTGCCCCTTTTTCATACCCTGGGGGTAGAGTATCGGAAAATCAAAGACCAAGCTGGATCTGACGGCCAACGTGACATGTTCGCAGGTTTTTGGGATGCACGAGACATCAATCACATCAATTATCTTGAAAAATGGTAAAACGATCACCGGCGAATATCATTTAGAGCTTTTGAAAAGAAAATGCAGAAACGATCTTGTTGGCGAAAAAGTGTCGTTCCAGCCGTACAATATACGAGTGCACACGTGTGTAGTCACCATGGAAAAAATGCATAAATTGATGCCACCCATCTGGTATATTCTCCAGATTTATCTCCCTGCGACTATTTCTTGTTTCTAAACATGAAAAATTGGCTAGACGGTAATAGATTCGGACCGAATGAAGAGGTCATCACAGAAGTAAACGATTATTTTGAGGGCCTTGAAAAAACCTATTATTTGGAAGGAAGACAAATATTGACGGTTGGCGGACGAGCGAAGCAAATGCAGCAGAACCCACTAGTACAATTAAATCATTATTAGGTTGGTTGGTCGAGTGCTGGCTGAAAAATTTTAGCCTTGGGCACTATAGCCGCTAGTTCAAACTCCTTGATATTCCTGAAATTACATTTCATCGTTGCTCTCGCACCACTTGAACCTATGTCCGATATACATTTTGTGGACAACCATTCAAAGTTTGGTGCCTGATATGTTCTGATACGTTCTGGTAGCGCTGTGTATTGTATATATGAGAGAGCTGGGCAATCATAGAAAAATGGACAACAGTACACATAATAGACTTACTTGATAGATCTTTAGCACTTAATCGGTTATATTTGGGTAAAATTTGTTTCATTTTCTGACAGTTGGATATGGATTTCCATCTGTTCAGTGCTATTTGTGTTCAAATTGTAATTGAAATTCTTTGCTAATAATTTTTGGCGGACATATTATTATCTCTTCTTCATAATAGTTCAGTGATTCCCTAGATTTGGCTAATTTGTCAGTTCTTTCGTTGCTGAAAATGTTTCTATGGCTGGGAACTCAGATTATGAGGATGTCGAGTTGACCTGTCAGCAAAGATTTAGGCTTATTATCAATTGTTTATGATAAGCCAGCAATGAAGTTTGATTGTTCAGATTGGCCCGTTCCCACCCCATTTTGATATCGTCGTTGTAGATTGAGATTGTAAATCCCTCATTAAATATATACCTGCTCACCATTCACGTCCAGAGGTTACTTTCACCTGGAGACAACTCTATTGCAATCTAACATTTTAAAAATATAAGCGGGTTTATTTGAAGTTGTTATGAGCTGGTTGAATATATTACTGTGCTCATAGCGCTTTTGGTTCCAACATCGGTTGCTCTTTGTATTCCCTTTAATTTCCAATATTATATATACTTTTTTCTAATGCTGGCCACCAAACAAGTTGACCATATTTCGGGCCAATGAATGTAATTTTTGTAAAACTCCTTCCAAAATCTCACTAATCGTGGGAGGAAATAGTCCTGATACCATCAATACGAAATCGGCTGTATACGATATTGCATTCGCTTCTCTTCCATTGAGTTCGGTTAGTATTATGTTCAGCGCCACAGCAATTATTGTTTGTTAGAGAAATGCGATTTGTATCATTAAGGATTCGAAAAACTAGTGATAGGAAATCGATTTCGCTTTATCAGAAAAAACGAGTTCGGCTCGAATTCGTGAATATATTTCAACAAACAAAAAAAAGTAGAACAGATTATTAAATGTTTGATGGAAATCGAGATGTGAAAATAGAAGAGAAATAAAAAAAAGTGCAATTCAATATGTGAAGGCCTTTATTTTCAATAAGATTAGACAAAAATATTTGCACTGGGTAGAAATAGGTTATAAATTAATTTCTGAGCTCCTCCACGGATTTCGTATATTTTAAGTTGCCTCGTAAGGATTGACGGATTTTTGCGAAGCGCTTTTTTCATGTCAAAATTACACTTGGAGGGGTTGCCAATTCCTGCTGCGTGGTGACCGCAAATGGAGAAAATATTAATTTTTTTTTAAATACAACTTTTGGATATTCGAAACTGCTCGATACTTCAATTACTTTCAGCACGCGAGAACAACCACCACTTAAGCTTAAAGCTTTACCTACTATGGTTTAAAACTATCCAAGGAGTCTACTGCGAAAAAAAAATGAATTGAGGTTAGGTGGTCTACCAGATGTCTCTTTTGTGGTCTTACACTCTATGCTACACAATCAATTTGATCAATTGAGCAACTTATTTTATTAAATTTTGCAGTTCAGAGCGAATCTAGGAATGTTTAAACGAATCCAGAAATGCTTACCAACTGCAAGAATTTAAACCGGGGTCTTAAGGACTTATAAATTCGGTTACACACAAAGCAATTTTATAAAAAATAATATCGCAAAATGTATGTAAGGCCAAACTTAAAGCTCTCGAGATTGTTAGTTTTCATCATCATTGTTTTTAGGTCTATTCTTTTTAGATTTAAAAATTAATTTCTAAGATCACTGACATGTAAAAAGAGCGCTATCAATGGCTTATTTAAGCACAATTCAAATTATAAAAGCTTCATTTCAAGTTGAGCTTTGTCGAAAAGTTGAAAAGCTCAACGAAAATGGTCGAGTACTTGGAAACAATTAAAAACAGAGGAATTACTTAAGAAATAAAACTCTAAAAGAATGACATAAGTATATGTCTGAGCGTTGCAGACGAATTTTTCACTTTAGTTATTTCAGTTATTACTTATTTTAATAGCTTGAGATAACGAAAAAAGCAAATATGCACATGAAGAATAAGAGCAGAAAAAGAGTAGGAAAAATAATAAATGACAAAAATATATAAGAAAAGGGGAAAAATATTAAATTAGTGAGACGAAAATGGCGGCGAGTGAAAAAATTGAAAAGAAAAACTTTTTGCCAAGAACAAGAATATGACGACAAAGCGGAAGTGGTGAAAAGAAAGGTGGCTGTGGAGTTAGGTGGATAGAGCAATAACAGTAACAACTTAGCTGTAGAAGTAGTAATTGAAAAAAATTTAGTGCTACTTTCCATTCGTAGTATGTATGTATGCATAAACTAGTGCTTATTATGAAAAGGGTTGCAGTTGTGTTGGGAATAATGAAATATAGCGGTACTTGAAAGACTTGAAGAGCTGCAAGTAGCAGGTGGATACAACTTTCGTGACTATGAGAGAGAGAACTTTATTCAAAAAATTTCTGGTTGTACATTTATGCTTTACAAATTTATTGCATATAACCGTTAAAGTCGTTAAAGCGAAGAAAAAAAAATCAAGTAATCCAAAAAAAAGAAATAATAAAAAAAAATAAAAAAAAAAAAGAATTGCCAAAGCATGGGTAAGAATTAATTTAAATGAACTAACGCTCACAAACAGTTTACAAGTGTGGGCGGGCGGGCCGCTGCATTGCGGTAAGTGGGCATGCCTGACGGAAGTGTTAACTACTAATTGAGATTGTGTGTGTGTATGTTTGTGTGTATAGATGAATGTGGCTTCATAATGAGCGGCTTAAGCGTGCTTTTTCAATTTTTTTCTCTCCTCCCAAGGACCAGCAAAAGTCGCATGAAGACAAAAACTTACGGAGTGTTGTACCATATAAGAAGCGTTGCAGGCGGGAGAAAGAAACGAGAAAACGAAACAGAAAAGTGCCTGCGAATTAAGTGAGTTTTTGAAGAATAAAAATATATTGAAATGAGAAATAAGAAATAAGAATAAATTTGGGATTAACGTAAAGAAAGTGGGCGTACACACAAAGCATTGCATGGTGACTGGCAGCGCCTGCAAATGAGTTGATTAAAGCGAAAAGAAATTCTTGTTTTTTTGCGGCACTTAATTATGAGCAAAGCAAATAAAGCTGCAGTAAGGCTTGTCTCGTTGCATATTTTGTGGCGCATAATAGTTGACAAGAGACTTTGCTAATGACAGGATAAAGAGTAATTAAAAAGTCGCATGGCGTACTTACTTATTTACAAAAAAACTACATATATAAATAAACAAAATAAAAGCAGAAAAATGCAATTTTTTTACTCGGAACGCTTAAGTTCATAACCGTTGAAAAGCAGCATAAAACACATATTTTTGACACAAATTATTTAGTGTCTGACATTGTTGTTGTTGCTGCTGTTACTATTGAAAGCGGTTATCTGAAAAAAAATGCGCAAAAATTTATGCATCAACGCTATGAGAAGTGTGCAATTATTTTTCAGCTGATTCGAGTGCAATAGTCGCTGGCTAGAGTTGATGGCTTCTCGCCCCTTTAAGTGCATGAAAAAATGAAAATGTATAAAAATATCAAAAAGTGAAATGTATAAAAAAATTTAGAAGATTCGACTGAACAAATACACAGAAATATATATATATATATATATATATATATATATATTTAAAATTTTTTTTTACTTTTCAGCTTCTCTTGTCGCTGTCAAGCGTAACATTTTAGTGCGTTCCTTTTTCAAGGCGATGCACACAAGTACATTTCTAAGTATGATACTCAGTTGAAAGTGTCATTTTTTAGTGGAAAATTTTACTTACATTTTGGTTTTAATTGGAATGCCCAGTTTTACTTGATGAGGGTTGTCGTTAGTGAGCAACTGTTGCTCGAACTATCAGTTTGATCTGTAAAATAAATTTAAACTTTATTTTTATAATACAAGTAAATAAGGATAACTGCGAAAGTCAGTCAAAAATAATAAAATAAAATTATTATAGTTAGTGCTGCGCGAAGATAAGATCATATAGAGGATATTGATTTTTTGTACATTATGTAAATTCTCTTCCAACTTTATTTAAAGTAGAAAAAATTCTATTTTTTCAGTTCGTACGATTGTTCTTCTATTGCTTCTAATTCTACATCTACTTCTGCATCTACTTCTACTTCTACTTCCGCTTCTACTTCTACTTCTACTTCTACTTCTGCTTCTACTTCTACTTCCACTTCCACTTCCACTTCCACTTCTACTACTACTTCTACTTCCACTTCTACTTCTACTTCTACTTCTACTTCTACTTCTACTTCTACTTCTACTTCTACTTCTACTTCTACTTCTACTTCTACTTCTACTTCTACTTCTACTTCTACTTCTACTACTACTTCTACTTCCACTTCTACTTCTACTTCTACTTCTACTTCTACTTCTACTTCTACTTCTACTTCTACTTCTACTTCTACTTCTACTTCTACTTCTACTTCTACTTCTACTTCTACTTCTACTTCTACTTCTACTTCTACTTCTACTTCTACTTCTACTTCTACTTCTACTTCTACTTCTACTTCTACTTCTACTTCTACTTCTACTTCTACTTCTACTTCTACTTCTACTTCTACTTCTAATTCTACTTCTACTTCCACTTCCACTTCCACTTCCACTTCCACTTCCACTTCCACTTCCACTTCCACTTCCACTTCCACTTCCACTTCCACTTCCACTTCTACTTCTACTTCTACTTCTACTTCTTCTTCTACTTCTACTTCTACTTCTACTACTACTTCCACTTCTACTTCTACTTCTACTTCCACTTCTACTTCTACTTCTACTTCTACTTCTACTTCTACTTCTACTTCTACTTCTACTTCTACTTCTACTTCTACTTCTACTTCTACTTCTACTTCTACTTCTACTTCTACTTCTACTTCTACTTCTACTTCTACTTCTACTTCTACTTCTACTTCTACTTCTTCTACTAACACTTTAATTATTTATTATTAAGCAGACGTCTATATGGATTCAAAATGAAGAGAGAATTTAAGAAGGGGAAGTTGGTCGTTTTTGTTAAATTACAATTTTTAAATCTTTTTTTTTTTTTTGGAAAACACTCATTATTATTTTTTCCATTTCTGATTCCAAGTATTATCGAACTGACATTTAATAAGCAGTTTATATAGAAAACTGATTAAATTTCAAAATTACATAGTACTGTTATTTAGATTTCAAAGAAATTCACGCCTTACAATTGCTAAAGCCTTTTCGCACATATGAGTTCTTGTTGTTGCGTGACTGTCGTTTACGGTGCAAATTTGATTTTCAATTTTTGAAGAAAGCTGCCAGTAACTGACGCTAAGATATTCGTACAATGTATGCGTACTTGTATGCATATGTGCATTTAAGCGCTTTATGATGCGCTTGTATAGATGTAAAATAAATATGTAGGTACACACGATATTTATTATACAAGTAACTAAAAACGCAAATATTAGTATGTAGCATTGAGCTTGACAGCAACTCAACAGCTGTGTGACAACTGCAACTAACTATGTACTTACATATATAAATACATATTTTACAACAACTCTCATCTAACGCCAGTGCAATATATTTTTCTTAGTGAATGCCATCTAAAGCATAATGACGGTTCTCATTTCCCTCTTCAAGTGCAAGGATTTTATATGAAATGAATTTCCATTTTACATAAAATATTTACTTCATCCTTCAGATGCCATTGACGTAAGATTGAATTTGTACAGAAATAGAAATGTTAGTGAATTTATAAATATATTTATTGCTATAAGGGTTCAAGATAAAAGAGAATAGAATAGAATATAATAGAATAGAATAAAAAAAATTAAAAAATTAATAAAAATTAAATAAGCAAATAAAAAATAAAATAAAATAAAATAAATTATTTAAAATAAAATAAAAAAATTAAATAAATATAAAAAAAGAAACGAAATAAAAAATAAAATAAAGTGAAAAAAAAAATAAATAGAAAGCAAAAAAAAAAATTAAGAAAAATAAAATGAAATAAAAAAAATAAGAAAAAAAAATAAAAAAAATTAATTAAAAACAAAAAAAAAAACAAAAAAATAAAGTAAATTAAGAAAAAACAAAAATAAAATAAATTAAAATAATTTCAAATAAAAATGAATAAATTAAAAAAAATAAAACAAAAAGAAAATAAAATAATTTAAATTAAATTAATTACAAAAAAAAAAAAAAATTAAAAAAATGAATAAAATGAAATAAAGTAAAATAGGAAAAAAAAATAAAGTATAATGATATAAAATAAAATAAAGTAATTAAAAAAATAAAAAGAATAAATTATAAAAAAATAAAAAAATAATTTAAAATAAAATAAAATAAAATTTATTGAAAAAAAAATAGAAAAAAAAAATGAAATAAACAAAATAAAATACGTTAAAAAAAATTAAATGAAAAAAAAATAAATAAAAAAATTAAAAGAATTATATGAAATAAAATAACGAAAATATTTCGAAAAAGCCATCACAGCATGAGAGTCAAAAAAGCCAATGCGAGAAAGAGATCCATTACTGCCTTCCAATCCGTCCATATATAACTTTGGACTACTATGCACAAATGGACGCCTCACTCATGTCACTCATGTCGCCTTAACCCACGTTGAGCGTCACGAGGTGTTCAGATTCTGTATTCAGGTATTCAGGATTCTGTTCACCACATATCGAGTTCCTCCACCTAACTCTAGTACATACGCCAAAAATCCGCTGCGGATTTGCATGGTTCTATAGAATTAGGCAACAGGAAAACCTTTGTAGGACTACAGCGCAGCATAAAAAGGGAACTGTCTTCTTTAGTTGAAGAAGTCTTCGACAAAACCGCAGAACAATATGTTTTTCACGCGCCCTTATGGCAATTTATTCCACCATACCCTCCACATTTGGGTGGAGTTTGGGAAACGGCAGTAAAAGGCTTCAAAACTCTTTTCCCTGTCGCTGGAAGTCAAAATTGTACCTCAAGGAGTTCACCATCACCAAACTTTTTCGGGTGGTAAACAATCGCAATTAGGGAGGAACAGTCTACCGCAATATAACCAAACTCTGCTAACTGCCGTCTGCTTAGCTCATATTACTCCCGATACGTGTCTTTATAACCTCATACTCTACTGGCTCCCTCGATTCCCCTAACTACTACCACCGCTGTGAACTTGTACGCTATCTTATTCCATAGGACAGTCTAATCAGGCACATTAAGGCCATCGCCACAGAAAAGACGAACAAATACTCATCGAACGGATACCATGACTTGCCATGCAGTGCAACTTTCTGGCTTAAAGTGGATAGAAATTGAGAATTGAACATGGGACCTTCTTGGCTTAAGGGATATTTGTTAGCTTCATAAAGTTCTAAAAATATCCAGACTGAAAGTATAAGGCCTCTCCAAAGGAGTCAAAACCCTCCTATGTTGAATATTTGAGGACATTAGTGCAGTCTCAAAAAAAATTTTTTTTTTTTAGAATTTTACTGAAAAAAATTAATAGTTTTCTGTACCTCAACTTTTGGCCCCTGCAGTAATGAAAATTGCTTTTACTCATACTCGTACACTCTAAATACACATAATAACACTTGTGTAGGTATGAAAGTGTGTTTTCGAATAAACTCAGCACATTTATGAACTTTTCGTGGTAATCAAATTTTACATAATGACAGTTTTCTAATAGTTAGTCTATCATGGCGTCATTTCACAGCAAAAACTACTGAACTTCAACGTGTACACCATACCACACGAGCATACCTGTGCTGGCAACTATAGGTATGCCGTGAAAGAGGGAGAGAGAAAGATAGAGAGAGAGAGAGAGAACAAGAGAGATATGCCAAAATATGCAAAGGCTATACAACGTATGGAAAACAGGACTATGCCCACGTCATCTGTGGCATGTGGCATGCCAAAGTGCATGTTAGCCTCATGAAATGCATGTATGCAGTGTGAGTGGCAAACAAAACAGTGCTCGCTTTCGACCTGTGTGTGAGCAAAGTTTAAGAATTTATTGGCAAGTTATCTCATTTAAGTACCATGTAGTGGATTGGAGCGTGTACCAAAGGTGTGCGGCGGCTGGATGAGCGGCTATGGTCTTTGAGGTTGGCATTAAGGGAAGTGTGCAACGCTTTCTGACGTGTTTCTGTAAAGTTGTGGCAAAATACTTGTATGAGTACATGCATGCATATATATATATGCTTTCCGGCTTTTGTTACAATGTAGCGCAAAGAGTTCCTTCGGAATGTTACTCATTGTTGTTTGCTGCCGAAATCATAGGTGTTTGCTGCTGCTTGTAGTGCAACATCTCTGTAAATATTTCAATTTGGGTCAAATGCATTAGCGCTGAAGACAACACGCTTTATGGTTTGCGAGTTTACTGCTGGAATTTTGCTCTCGATTGCTCTATAAATATGCAATAAAGTTCAGTGAGATTGCTCGTAAAGTTATAATTAAGGTTAATTAGTTGAATTTAATAAGATGTGGAATATATTGAGATGAATGTGGTTGAGCTCATATCCAGAAGCGAGAAGTGAGCAGAAATTTATTACGAAATACTGAAATTGAAAGTCACTCTGGACCAGTTTTGAGCCCACTTGGTGTAATTAAGGGTTTTTGAGCAAAAATTCTCTGAAGTACTATAAAACGCAAGACTCAACTAGTACTATAAACGCAAGAATACATCGCCAGCTCTACAGGTAGCTTCAAGAGTTGGTGTACATCTCATTTCTCTTGATTTAAGGGGCTCGTTTTCGAAAGTGGCCGCTATTACATATTAATTATTCATAGGAGATATATCCAGGAAGTAAATGTACTGAGGTTCTCACGGTCCGTCATTCGTCATATTGGCAACACGGTAGCGTAGCGAGAGTTCTCCCCTTTGCTACGAGACCGTTTTCACGTAACTGCATTGAATCGTTTGAGATTTCTGTGCATGATGTATAGAGAAGCGGAAGACCTGTTTGAAAAAAAAAATGGAAAACGCACTTCGTGACGATCGCAGATTGACTGTGGATGAACTTTTGACGATGTTTTTGCAAATTTCCAGATCTCTACTACACGAAACGAAATTTTACGTTACACCAAGATGGGGGGTACGACCTCAAATGGTGTATTGACTTTTAGTGTCGTAAGGCCCATACTAACATATGGAGAACTAAACTAAACTAAAGAAGAAGGATCGTAATAAGCCTCTAGGACAATGCAATGTTCGTGTCCATTTAGCGTAGCAGGAGTCATGAGGTCTATCTCAACAAAGGCCCTGGAAGTCACCATTGGCATTAGCCCAATTAACATACAAGGGCTAAACGTTAAATGCGACTGAGAAATGGAAGCCTTCCGCCGGGTAAATATCACCTACTACCCTCCCTACCAGAGAAGAATGGGTGAAAGGCAAGCCTCTCGGTAGCAGTGAAGATTTCCACATCTATATTGATGGGTCTAAAAATGAGGTAGGCACAGGAGTAGGGTTCTTCTGCGACCGCCCCAATAACCAAGGTAGCTTCAAACTAATGACTACAACTCTGCCTTCCAAGCAGAGATTGTGGACATTACTGCATGTGTCAAATGGGAAAATCTATCAGGTTTCCGGTAGGCAGCTAAGCGGCAATTAAGTGTGTCACCGCTAAGTCCAAACGCGTGAAAACATGCAAAGAGGCAATCAACGTGCTAAAGACAAGAACAACACTTAGGTCTGAGGTCACACGGATGCAGAAGGAAATAAAAAAGCGGGACTGACTACCTCAGATCTTTCAGCAAATGTTGTCTAAAAAAGTGAAGCATGGAGTAACACTTGAGGACCTGGAACACTTCCACCGTAGGACGTACCACTAAATTATTGCGGGGCAGTGTTCACAGAAGAAGACTAGAATGCTAGAGATCTCGCATCTTTCACGATGTGCCCAGCTCCAGTCTCACAGAAGTGGACACACATGGAGGAGTATAATCAGTTTGCAAATCGTGCGAATAGTTGGAATAAGCGGGGAACACAATAAGCCAAACAAAGCTTTACGTGCTGGGCGAAGTCATTCAAAAGCTGCTAACCCTCGGTAGAACAAATTCTGGGCTAACTCAATTGCTATGGCTTCACTGAAATTTTACTTAGCCAAAGTTGATGCTGACACGACTTGACTCAGCACGACACCAACCACTTCTTTGCATGTCACCTTAACTCGACTCATCTTACACCCTTATGCCGTTGGCCCAAAGCTCTATAGAAGATTCACTCAATAGATGGCCTCGATGGCATCGAGGAGGAGTTTTACGGGGTTAGTGAATAGCTACAACCACAACAATAATGACAAAAAATGACAATAAAAGCATGTGACTCGTTTCGACTTTTAGATAGGACATACTGAATGCTAATTCAATGCGATCGCAGAGAATAAGATCAGGTGTTTTGGATTTAATGGGTCGCGGGAAATTTCATTAAGTTTTAAACGTTCTTTAATTACACCTTTTAAAGACTTTAGGCCCTACCCGTTTGAAGGGGTTTTTATTTGGTAAGTTGAGGCTCTTGAATACTGAATTTCATTTTTTTTCACCTCAAGAGTTCTTGTACCCTTTTAAAAGAAAATAAGATGAAAGTAAAGGAAACGGATATATGGTGTTTAATACGGTGATTCACTATTTTCCAAGCTGTATCCTAAGGAGGACTCTCTTCGATAAGTATTTTGAGTTTACTAAATGTTCAAAGGACTTAGTTGCCTATTCAGTCAGATAACGGATCAAAGACTCGCCATGACATCTATCTGAGATATACGCTGTCCAGCCTTAAGGATCTCTCAGGCGCACAGTAGCACGTAACATGGAAAATGAACCCCTTGAGACTGATCATAACCTAGAATTTCCGATCAATATTGCAATTTTAAGTAATATATTGACTTTGACGCCATCTGGCGGAGAGCTTTTCACTTAATTTGCCTGTTCCATTCATTGATTAATAGCACAACACTAATGAAAATATGTTTTTTTTTTTTTGTAAAGAGAGAGGTCTTTAAGTGCCACCGGTTTATCATATTCCAGTGAACTACTTATTTACACATTTATTTGTTGCAATTACTTCGTTCTTGAAAAGCTTTAAGCTAAAGTGGGAAGCTCTTCACGAACCAACGAACCAACGAATCAATGAATACAATCAACGCAGGCTTAAACGTAAGCTCGCCAGCAGGTTCTGTATTTATAAAGAATTCATCTTTCAACATTTTACAACGTTGGCATGTTTCTCCAAGTATTTTACACTTTAATAAATGCATTTTTCATGCTGTCATCACGTTAGTGTAACAGCTCGAAAAGTAGCTGTTAAATGCAATTGCCGCTACTGCCGCTTGCAGCCGAAGATTTTTGTCGTTGTTTTTCTTCTTTAACCTCTGCTGCTCCTTCACTATGTAGTAGTTGTTAGTAAAGCTTTATGGTTGCCGGCAGAAACTGTTATATTACTCAGTGCATATTTTCATTTGAAGGCAATAACAGTCAACAAACTGTCGCTGAGCGGTGATTTATGGTGTCAATGCTGGGTGTGAGAAACGAGGTGAGCGTGGGTGGGTGGCTATTACATTGCCGTGTGTAAGATGATAGAGGAAGAGGTGAGCAGAGGGAAGGCGCAAGTGATGGACAACACCATTAGCATCTACGGTATATAAAACTAGCAAAATTTCGAAGGTATATTGAGAATTTATAAGTGTACTTATAGAGAGAGAGAGAGGGAGAGTCTTAAAGTACCTTTTTACACAGACCCGTACATGCATGCAATATGTTGGTGTACATATTTTGTGCTTCTCTTGCATGAAATGCATGAAAGTGCAATCGTTAAAGTGGTAAGAGAAGCTGTTTACACAACAACAGTGCGTACACGTGTCACACGTTGGCGTTTCATAATGCATTGACCCATTCACATTGATGATGTTGCTGCACATGGGGCAACATAAATAGTGCACACGTCGAATGGTCGAGCGGTGATCAACGCTGGCTAAAGTACTAAATAAAGTAGTGTAGAAATTTTTAAAGGAGCAATATGTACACTCCACACTAACTACATTTACAGTTAGTTAATTTTATGGAGAGGCGCCTGAATGTAGGCAGCGAAAAACGAAATAACAAAGTACAGTAATGGAAATAAAATATTATTAAATAATAAAATTTTTTTATTTAATATATTAAAATAAATAGAATAAAATTAAAAAAATTAATGAAAAAAGAAATCAGGTATATCAATAGTAGAACAAAATAAAATAAAGCAAAATAAAAAAATTAAATATTATATAAAAAAATAAAATGAAACGAAATGAAATAAAAGAAAACTAATGTAAAATAAAATAAAACAAATTAAAGTAAAATAAAAAAATATATATCATAAAAGAGGAAATATAACACTAAATAACAAAAAAAAAAACAATAATAAATACAACTGAAGAAAGTTTTTGACTGCCATTCACCTCGGAGTGACCAGAAACGATTCTTTTACTTATGGTTTAAGCAGTTCACGACTTCCGGTCTTAGACCAAGTATCCTTTGGGTAGCCAACAAATATCTGTTTGAAGGCGAGCTAAAGTGAGAAGACGAATCCCTCTGCAGTTGTGCGTAGGGTTTGGAACCCACCAAAAAAAAAAAATCAACAAATGCCACGGATGAGAGCCTTATGACAACACCCCTGCAAACGTTTAAAGTATCACAATTTGATAGCATGCACCTGGAATGTACGGTCCCTTAATTGGGAAGATGTCGATGCTGCCCAGCTGATTGATGTCCTCGTACGTCTAAAAGTTGGCATCACCGCCATCCAGGAAGTGAGATGGACGGGAGAAGAACAGAAGAAGGTTGGTCTTTGTGAAATTTACTACAGCGGCCATTTAAAGGAGCGCAAATTTGGTGTCTAGCCGCAATTAGCATCAAAGCGAAGTTCTTCAACTTAACGTTAATTTGCGCCCAGCTCCGACAGAAGAGAAAATGATGTGACCAAAGATGCTTCCTATGAGAGTCTAGAACGCACTTATGAGCACTGCCCCCGCTACAATGTGAAAATTGTGCTAGGCGATTTCAACGCCAGGGTGGGAAAAGAAGATAGTTTTGGCGCAATAATCGGAAAATTTTGCCTCCACTACGAAACATCTCCTAAAGGGGCTGAGGCTGATTGCCTTCGCCGGGGCCCGAAATATGGTAGTCTGTAGTACCAGATTCCAGCATATATCCAGCATTCTGGACGTGTGTACGTTCCGAGGACCAAATATCGACTCGCATCATTACCTTGTAGCAGCAAAAATACCCACCCGTCTCTGTGCAGTAAAGAACACCCAACAAGAAACACAGCCAGCAGGTTTTCTACACGGCTTGCGCACCTGCTCTCTGAGAGCACCCATCAGCAACTTGATATAAGGGAGACGTGGAACTAAATATCAAACTCCTTACGTACCGCTGCTTCGGAAACAATTGGTTTTAAACAATGCCAGAAAAGCAGCTGGTTCGATGAGGAATATCGAATTGCAGTGGATAGAAAGCAGACTGCCTAACTCGCATCTTTGTGAGAGCTGAAGAGGGAATCGATATGCATTTGTATACAGAAAAAGAAAAAGGCCGAAATGCGTGAGTATAAAGAGCTTGAGAAGCTGGCGATAAGGGTAATGCTTGAAAATTCTATGAGAAGATGCGGCAACTTACAGAAGGTTTCAAGATCGGAGCAAACTCGTGAAGGGACCATGCAGGTAATCTGGTGACAGATGTCTAGATCACACTTAATGTATGAAGGGCACACTTCTCCAATCTGCTCAATGGCAGTGAAAATGAAAACTCCGGAGATGACGAACCCCAAAAACCCCAATAGATGACGATGATATTGAAGTCCATCACCCGGCTATGAAGAAGTTCGAATAGTGATTATCCGCTTAAAATATAAAAAATAATAAAGCGGTGTGAGCCGATGGTTTACTGGCGGAGCTATTCAAATACGGCGTCGATGAAGGTGCATGCATCAGCATCTTTACAGAATATAGTCGGACGAAAGCATGCACGACGAATGGAACCTAAATGTGCTCTGCCCAATCCAAAAACCCCATAGTCTGCGCCAATTATCGTGGGATAAGACTGCTTAATAACGCATATAAGGTCTATCCGGCGTATTGTGTGAAAGATTAAAGCCCACCGTCAATAAACTGATCGGATCAGTGCGGCTGTGTGGCTTTGTGGTAAATCCACAATTGATCAGAAAGAAAAGAATCGATACATACCACCTATTTATCGCACGATAAGGAATTGCCTCTACCCCGCTATGTCTGAATTTGAAATTCCCACAAAACTCATACGGCTATGAAAACTGACCCTGGATAATACGTAAGCGCAGTCAGAATGGGGAAGGACCTCTCCGAGCTGTTCGATAACAAACGAGATTTCAGACAGGGTGACTCTTTATCGTGTCATTTCTTTCTTCAATTTGATGCTGGATAAAATAGTACGAGCTGCAGAACTAAATAGACCAGATACAGTCTTGTACAATTGTTTGCGTATGCCGATGATATTGATTTAATTGGTCATAACAACCGCACCGTAAGTTCTGCGTTTTCCGGGTTAGACAAAAAAGCGAAGCGAATGAGCCTGGTAGCGAACGAGAGCAAGACGAAATATCTCCTGTCATGAAATAAACAATCATCGTACTCGCGACTTGGCTCCCACGTTACTGTTGATACTCACAACTTCGAAGTCGTAGATAATTTCGCCTATCTCGAAACCAGCATTAACAACACCAAGAATTTCAACCTTGAAATCCAACCCAGAATCACTCGTGCCAACAGATGCTACTTTGGATCCGACGAACCAAAGTCAAAATTTTAAAAGTCGCTCATCACTATCATCCTGAAATATGTTGCAGAAGTCTCGACGATGTTGACATCCGTGAACATCATTTCGAGAGAAAAGTTTGGCGGATGATTTATGGGCCTTTGCGCGTTGGCAACGGCGAATCCCTATGATGATGGAATGATGAGCTGTACGAGCTATACGACGCCATTGACATAGTTCACCGAATCAAGAGACAGCGGCTACGCTGGCTAGGTCATGTCGTCCGAATGCATGAAAACGCGCCAGCTTTGAAAGTATTCGATGTAATATCCGCTGACAGAAGCAGAGGGAGAGGAAGACCTCCACTCCGTTGGAAGGATCAGGTGGAGAAGGACCTGGTATCATTTGGTATTTCCAACTGGCGACAAACAGCAAAGAGAAGAAACGAGTGTTGATGCGGCTATGATCGCGTAAGCGCTGCCTACGCAAAAGAAGAAGAAGAATATGTATTTATATCGAGCTCTAGCGTGCCTTTAATATAAAAAATCCATACTTCTTTTACATGTGTATGTATGTATTACATGCATTTCACTTAATTTCTGTTCACATGTGAGTGTATTTGTGTATACACATATATAGTTAGCACTAAAGCTCATTCAAATGGAAATGAAAATGGCAATAATGGCCGCACAACATTCTGTGTGTTGCATGAGGCAAACAATCAACATAAGCAAATAGTGCAATGCGCCCACAAGTAGGCAATAGACTACTTGAATGCGTGTGTATGAAGTGAGAGAGAGAGCGAGACGAGAGGGTAGCTATGGTGGAGTAACACAAATGGCATAGGCGTAACGGGGTAGTAGTTACGAATGCAATGCTGGTAATATTATTAGATTGCTCGTTACTACAAAAAAAAAAAAAAAAAAAAAAAAAATTGCATGAAAAATTGCATTGAAAGAGGAAGAAAAATAAGGGAAAACTGAATTTATCTATATAAAAAAGTGCGCCGAACTGTGAAAGGAAATGAAGTGAATATATGTATGCAATAAAAATGACATGAAATGCATACATACATATGTTTGTATGTAAAATTAAATTTAGAAATGACCAGCAGTGCACAGTGCACAGCGTCTCGCACAGTTGAGCGCATACAAATAAGAAATCCCTGTAAGGAGTGTGTGTGTGTGAGGGAGAGAGAGAGAGAGAGCGATAGCGAGTTGATAGCAATAATGTTAGAGAGAAAATATATATGTAAATGTACTCGCAAGCATGCAACATTGCGACTCTTACACTCATATGCTAATTTCAGTTATTCCACTGCTTTTTGCCTTTGGATTTTTCAACATTTCTATTGTTATTCTCGCATACTTTTTTGGTTTTTTTTTACTTCTACTTTTTCTATTTTCATTTCCTTTACATTTCACATTTCACATTCTTACTACATTTTCGCTGAATTTATTTATATTCAAATGCACATATTACTTTATTCTATTTGATTTCGCTGCCAGACTTTGTATGCAACAAATATGCAAATAAAATGCCCCAACAAAGTGTGGATAAAGAGCGTTCACATTGTTGGTTATACTATTTGTTTAACTATTTGTAGGTATAGATATGCAAATGCACACACACATACACACACACCCACACACACACATTAGCACTAACATGCTTCTAACATACAAATGAAAATGGCTTTTAAACCAATAAACTTGTTTTTGTGTTGAAAAAAAAATTTCGCCCATTAGATAACATGAAATTTATCTCTACGACACAAATGCAAGCATCATCAATTTCTTGTTGTTGTTGTTGTTGTTGTATTTTGTAATAACTTCTTTTATTAAATTTTTATTTTTACAGTTTTTATTTTCGATTTATACGCTTATGCACTTACCGCTCTTTCAGTGTCCAGTTATTTGCAAGTGATTTGTTTGGGTTTTAAAAAAAATAAAAATAAAAAATAAAAAATTTCCGACATAGTATTAAAAAAGGGCAGTAAACAGCAAAAATCCCGCAAGAAAAAAAAAACATATGATTTCATCAAATACTTATTTAGTTACCCAGAAATTTAATATAAAAACGGTTGAAGCTTAAATGATGAAGACTTGGGTTGTCTGCATGCGAGCATGTGTTTGTATATCTGTGTAATGCGTGTGTAATTGTGCAATCTTCTTTTCGAAATTGATATCATTTGGGTGTATTTAGGCATGATAAATCCTCAAAGGACAATAACCTTTTGTTTTTGATTGAGAAGCAGCTGAGTAATATGGTGTAGCCGAAGGTCAGAGTGAGTACGGCATATACTCTTTGATATAATATGAAGAGTGCTGTCCTTGAATTTTGGAAATATTGAAGGCAATTTTTGGATTGTTTATTATTACACAAATTTGAGTGATTCGTTTGTAATAGAAATACCTTTTTAAGCGTTTAGGTCAAAAAATGACCGGCAATTAATATAATTTTGGTCGTTAAGTTGGCACAACTGTCAGCTAAGCTGAGCTCGTATGAGATCTGTCCACTAGTTCATCTACATTCCTAAATTTTTTCTGCCCATCTCATTTGCATATTTCATTTTTCACTATAGAAATATGGAAGAAGGAATTTGTTTAAAATTTTGCTTTGAAAATGAAATTTCGCGCGCCCGATCGTTGAAAAATAATTTTATAAAAGTCTTACGATGACGCTCGCGATGTGATGAAATATTTGCGCCGCTTAACCTTCAACGACTTCATCTGGAGTTAACAACGCAAGAGCGAAGCAAATGGTGACTGGAAAACTTCAATCAAGTTTAAACGAGATATAGAGATAGAGATAGGGATAGAGATAGAGATAGAGATAGAGATAGAGATTGAGATAGAGATAGAGATAGAGATAGAGATAGAGATAGAGATAGAGATAGAGATAGAGATAGAGATAGAGATAGAGATAGAGATAGAGATAGAGATAGAGATAGAGATAGAGATAGAGATAGAGATAGAGATAGAGATAGAGATAGAGATAGAGATAGAGATAGAGATAGAGATAGAGATAGAGATAGAGATAGAGATAGAGATAGAGATAGAGATAGAGATAGAGATAGAGATAGAGATAGAGATAGAGATAGAGATAGAGATAGAGATAGAGATAGAGATAGAGATAGAGATAGAGATAGAGATAGAGATAGAGATAGAGATAGAGATAGAGATAGAGATAGAGATAGAGATAGAGATAGAGATAGAGATAGAGATAGAGATAGAGATAGAGATAGAGATAGAAATAGAGATAGAGAGAGAGGTAGAAATACCATTTTACTTTTCGTGCCTCATCAATCGCTTAGTATCATTTTAAATGAATATTTTGGGTATTAAAAGCTTCGCTACTGAACTATACTTCCGAAATACTTGAACTTTATTCAAAAACTTCATAGTGAGTCTATAGGAAAATGTTGATCATATTTTTTACTGAAAAACAAGAAAAGTGAAAAAAAGAAGAAAAAGTGAAACTAAAATGTTGATGAAGTATCCTAGAAAAATACTATAGGCATCAAGAAAGCACTATTTTTTCATACTAGGCCGTGGTCATCTTTGTTTGGGCTTTAAATTTAGTTTCGTTCGGATCCGGTTTTATTATCTTCGCCGAAATGCATAGCCAAATCTGCAAGACTAGAGTTAGGGTATTGTGGAAGAAATGTTGGGTCAATCCATTATTTTATATGTGTATTTCCGAGCTTAGCTCCTAATTTTTTGAGATGATATCTCAGAGGTCAAATTTCCATCAAACGCCCGCGGTAGTCGAGTAGTTAGCAGTAAATCCTTCCCAGACAAACATAATATTAAATTCTTATTGAGGATGAGCCTCGGCAAGAATGTGTATTTCTGACAAAAAAAGAAAAAAACTCCTCATTAAAATAATCAATCCTTAAGAGATGTCGTAGAATAAATTGTAGGGCCGTGGATTAGTTGGAAGAATATCCAGAGGCACATCACAAATTGGGGGACCAGCCCGGCTGAAAACGGCTGAAGAGTTTAATACATATGTATAGGATTATCCATGTAGTGGTTTCGAAAAAGCAGTGCTGCATTTTGACATCTATCAAACCTAACTGTCAAACCAAACATGTTTTGTTTTAGTTAAAAGTCAAGCATTTATGAAAATGGATTGCTTAGCAACTCCATGCTCAACGCGTTAAAATTATGTCTACGTTTCGTGCTCTAAGAAGAGATTATGATGCAAATAATCGTCTAACTACTTAAGAAATTGGTAAAATTTTAAAATTTTTTTGCAGAACTTGTAAGGCCTATGCATAACCGTGTTGTTCGCTCCACCTCAAATATCGCTGCTGTAAATGCAAATTTAACTGGAGAATCGAATGTGTCGACCTTCTTAAGAGCTGGAACTTTATTACGTCACATTATGGATTATTTTGCACTTGGAATTACATCCATACATCCATATAAAGTACAGCTCTCATAACAAATTACGTCCGCTGACACAACGCTATAGTTACAACAAGCAGTAAACCGCGATTTTTTCCAACAAAAAAAAAAAAAAAAAAAAATTATTCAACTAAGAGGCACATTTCTCACTCGGTGGATACGTAAGTATGCAAAGTTGCCGCATTTGGGTCTCCAAGAGGAGTATTTGAGGACACAAAAAAAAACTTATGTCTGCTGCGCTCTTTGGTTCGGAGGTGTGATTGGATCTTACTTCTTTGAAAACGATAACGACGAGACTGTCACTATCAATTCGGAACGTTTTGGTCGTATAATAACCGACTTTTTTTGGTCTGCAATTGTAGAACATATCTTGGACAATATGTGGTTCCAACAAGATGGTGACACATGCCACACAACTCGAGCGAATATGGCTTTATTGCGATAGAAATTTCCTGACCGCGTAATCTCTTGTCTTGTCAATTAGCCATCGAGACCGTACGATTTGACACCGTGGGAACGTTTTTTTGTGGGACTAAGCGAAAGATCGTGTTTAGGAGAGGATAAAACTTTAACTCTTGAGCACTTAGAAAACCAATATTGGTCAAGTTATGGCTGAGATACCGCCCAAGATATGCCAAAAAGTGGACGAAAAGTACCTCAAACGGATCGAAGTTTTCAAAAATTCATCGCAAAAATCGATAAACCTGTATGTCTACAAAACATTAAATGCTAAAATGCTAGAAGGGCTAAGCATTTTAGGTATTGCTTTTGGTCTCTGCGTGGAAGAAATAACTAAAGAGTTTAAAGCCATTTTCCTTACCGGCGTAGTCACAAACGAATATTAAGTCTGCCTCATATTTAGATGTAGGAAGAACAACTTGATATGAGAAATGTCCAGAAGAAAAAGAGATGGCAGAAACCTTAACGTAGAGTATGTACATCAAAAAAATTTCTTGTTGCATAAACACTCAGGCGGTCTTATTAGAGCTGCCTCAAACTGAGGTGAAATTATGGGAATCAATATGAAGTACAGATAATGAAGTGAAAATAATGAGAAATTGATATAACACATCAAAAAAAGTACAAGAAAAATCGGTGTCTTCGGCCTTCTTTTCTTTTAATAATGAAAATTTTATTGCAAAATTCAAAATTCGACTATTTTCAGTGTCAATATTTATTAGAATATACGTGTGTGGAATACCAAATTTCACATATCACCAATCACATACCTGAACAAAGCGGTTATTTGGGAACTACATATATGAAATAGTCGAAAGATAAGGCAGACAAGACATACAAACGGACATAGCTTAAACAAGTCAGCTGGCCGTTCTGATCTGATCGGTATAAAATTCGGTGGAACATTCTGAAACTTACATACATACATACTTCGGGCCAATGTTAATATACTCCATGTTCATGTTCATGAATTATATAATGAAAAGAAATTAAATTTGTATTTCTCTATCAAATGAAGTGGCTAGAAAGTCAATCTCGAAGCGTAAAAATATTTTTATTATTTTCCATAAAATAGCCCAGACATATGTTTGTTTATTTACATAAGAGTCCAAAAAAAAACAAAAACAAAAACAAATAAGCATCATCCATTGGTATTTCAGCACACACAAACAGCGATCCAGAAATCCAGACAGACTGACATAAAAATGAATAAAAGCCAGACGCTGACACGCACGCATACTCACATACACGCACGCATGGGCGAATGATATTTTCAAGCGCCATGGCCATGTAACCAATTCACATCAATTTTATTTAATATGCTTACATATGCAGCACAAGAACACCAGAACAAGAACAAGAGTAGACCCGCATAAGCTCGCGGACACATGCGCGTAGGCATAACTTAAATGCAACAAGGGGGAATTCATGCGGGGTACTACGTAAGCGGCATATGTGTGCAGCAAGTAGTATGTAGAGCATATAATTGAATAAAAATAATCATGTGTATATATGTATATACATACATTATTATATAAAGAACGCTTATGCATGGAGCCGTAAGACCTATTTTAAATAAAAAATAAAAAAAATTATTAATAGCAAACAGACAGACAGACAGGCGGACATTCATTCGGTTTGTGTACACACCACGCACACCCACTCCACTGCCAAGGGTATTCACTGCAGTACATATGTTTATGTTTGTGCGCTTGTGTAAGCAGTTGCATGCTAAAGAAAGAAATGTGTGTAATTGGGGGTGAGGCGACAAAGTTAATAAAGCATTTAACGTGCCACATCTGGTGCGCAAATGTTGCGTTGGAGCAGCTACAGTTATAATGATCGGCGCAGAGAAAAAATACAAAAAAAAAAAAAAAAAATACAAAAAAAGTGTAATAAAATTAAAAAAAAACACAATAAAAATGTGTAAAAAAGTGGAATAACACACACCCACACACTTCATGCAGCAACAGTTAATAATAAAATCTCTGCATCTGTGGCACAACTTTGTTGCATAGCACGCTGGCTATTGCCAGCTGCCTCCATCAATGTTTTTCTTCGAATTTTCAATATTCGTTGGCGTAATGTAATTTTTGAGGCGGCACTCATTGCCACCACTCAACACATTTACACACACACAACCACACTTATGTATATATATGTATATACGCCTTTTGAGCTTTGACGTTGCATTAAATTCAATTAAATCAGAGTGAATAAACGGAGATAATAAAACTATACGAAATGTAAAAAAAAAAAAATATATTAAATAAATTTGGAAAAATAAATGCAGGCAGAATATGATTTTGTGAAGTATTTTTTTTTGGAGAAATATTGAAATATTGATATACTGCTCTAAAGTGAAAAACTCGTTAGAGAATTAGGAAATTCTGTAACAAGGTTAGGTTAAATTGAAGTGATTGCAGGGCATCACTTAAGCTATCGAACCGGCCCATCATATGATACCACTGAGGATCCTCCATATGACAAGATTAAGTAAAAAGTAAAGAAATATTTAAAGTTTTCCGCCAAATTTTACGAATGCATACAATGAGATAACAAAAAATACTTCTTCGCTACTTGGCAATACAAAATGTTCTCGATAGCGAACATTCGATTCACGAATTGAGAGCTTGAAAACCAAAATGGTTAAAAAAGAGAAGGTTTTGTGGTGGTCATATAAACGAGCCCGCGTCCGTACAAATAAAAATGTTCATCGCAAGTACGGGTATAATGTTTTAAAATTTGGATTAACATCTACAACTAAATCATCTGTTCCCGAGTGTGTGGCATGAGGTGTAAAAATATCAGAAAAATTGCTATGGTTATGAGCAAACTCCAACGTTCCATGCTTACTAACCAAATTTCCCTGTTATTAAAGGACAAAAGCTACTTTCAGAAATTATTATCAAGATTCATACTGGTTAAGATGCCGTCGGACGTACTACTACCACTACATTGGCGTATATAGTACTTTCACGATTACAGCCGAATCAATAAATGCGCGTCATTAGTTTTCTCTTTCGCAGTTTGGGCGTCATTTGGAAATACCAAGCGAAACCAGGCGTCGAATCGTCTGTTCCGTGAATCGTACGCTTGTTACGAACTGTCATACGAACGCAATAAAACAATGCACGTATGCATACGAAAAGTGAGGCATATCCCATTTACTTCATGCGTGAAACGTATCACGCAATTTCGTTTCGTATGAACGTTCATCCGTTCACAGATCAGACGATTCGACCCTTGATCCTTCTGAACTAGATTTTTTCAACGGAATGGATGTCCTGTTGCTCCGCTTCCATGAGCTTCAGTGTAGTGCATCGAAAACTTTCAAAGCTTCAGCGCTTTCATCTATTCGGATGACATGACCTAGCCAGCAAACCCGCTGTCTCTTGATTCGTTGAACTATGTCAATGGCGTCATATAGCTCGTATAGCTCATCGTTCCATCGTCTGCGGTATTCGCCGTTGCCAACGCGCAAATGACCATTATTCTTTAGCAAAATTTTTAACTCGAAAACTCTTAAAGCCGAGTCATCGGATGTCGACACCGTTAAAGGATCATCAGGATGAGATTAATGAGCGACTTGTGGAGTTTGGTTTGATTCATGATTTTACTTTTCAATTGCTCACTCAGTCTAAAGCAGTAACTGTTGGGAGAAGTGATTCTGCGTTAGATTTCAAGGCTGACATTGTTGGAGTTGTTGATGATTGTTCCTATATAGACGAAATTATCTACGACTTCGAAATTATGATTGTCAACAGTGACGTGTGAGCCAAGTTGAGAATTCGATGACTGTTTATTTGATGGAACGAGATATTTCGTATTGCCCTTGTTTACAACCAGACCCACTCTATTCGCTTCTTTATCCAACTTGGAGAACGCAGAACTTATGGTGCGCTTGTTATGGCCAATGATATCAATATCATCGGCATACGCCAACAATTATACATTCTTGTAGAAGATTGTACTTGGTAAATTTAGCTCTGCAGCTCATATTACACACACACACGATAAAGAGTCACCCTGTCTGCAATCTCTTTTGGTATGGAACGGCTCGGAGAGGTCCTCCCAATTCTTATTGCACTTCTCATGTTATTCAGGGTCAGTTTACATAGCCGTATGAGTTTTGTGGCAATATCAAGCTCAGACATAACGGCCGTATAGGCCGTTTCTTATCGTGCTATCGAAGGCAGCTTTAAAATCGATGAAAAGGTGGTGGTGGTACCGATTCTTTTCTCTCAGGTCTTTTTTCAAGATTTGGCTCATGGTGAATATCTGGCCAATGGTGGATTTGCCAGGTCACTAAAGCCACACTGATAAGGTCCGATCAGTTTGTTGACGGTGGGCTTTAATATTTCACGCAATATGCTAGATAGGACCTCTTATGCGATATTGGGGAGGCTAATGGTCGGGCGTGCTTTCGCCCAACGATATTCGGCATATATATATATATATATATATATATATATATATATATATATATGTATTTGGCGCTTTTTAACCGCTGAAGCGCTTTTTAACCGAGCTCGTCCTTCAATTTGTGGTTTAGCGTCGTTTTTGCCAACATCAAAAAACATCTCAGAAAAAATATTCATTTAAATGTTATTATCCTGTTGCTTTGAAAATTGTTTTGGTAAGAAAATTTGGGAATATGAAATGTTTCAGGTACACATGTTTCAGGTGAATTTTCTTAGTTTTATAATGAAATTGTAGTCAGGTCAATTTAGCCATTCCAAGCTACCGAAATTCCCACCAGGCTGAAAATCGGTAAGGTCGAAGATAAAAAAATGAGGTTTTGCGATTTTCAGCAAAACGGTAAGTTTTATCATAAAAATACCTCAGACAAAAATGGTATCATTAAATTATCTACAAAAAAAGTATCAATAATTATTTTCCTACGAGCCACGGCCTTTGAGATATAGCGACTCAAAGAGTTGTAAAAGTTGTAGTCGTCATAATATGCCAACTTTTCATTATAAGATGCACATAAACGAAGGCCTTTTGATCAGAACCTTCGATGAAAAAAAAAACTGTGAGGCCTAATTGTAATCTCGTCTTAAAAGACCTTGGTCGAACAGCAATCATGATACTATGTCATATAAAGGGTGTTTTTTATAGAGTTATAGAACTTTAAGTTGCAATAAAACAACGACGGATTATTCGAATGACATGAATTTTATTTATCCGAAAGATAATCTTGTGGCATTACATTTTAAATGACCGTCACGGCTGGCGCGGATGTAGTCCACTCTGGACATCCAATTTTCGATGACATTTTCCAACATTTGTGGCCGTATATCGGCAATAACACGGCAAATGTTGTCTTCCAAATGGTCAAGCGTTTGTGGCTTATCCGCATAGACCAATGACTTTACATAGCCCCACAGAAAGTAGTCTAGCGGTGTTAAATCACAAGATCTTGGAGGCCAATTCACAGGTACAAAACGTGAAATTCGGCGGTCACCAAAAGGGTCTTTCAATAAATCTATTGTGGGTCGAGCTGTGTGACATGTTGCGCCGTCTTGTTGAAACCACATCTTCTGGACATCAGGGTTATTCAATTCAGGAATGAAAAGCGCACCAAACAGTCAGTTTTCCTGGATGTAACGGTGTTTCAACATACACTTGAGGATTACCTTCACTCCAAATGCGGCAGGTTTGTTTGTTGCCGTAGCCATTCAACCAGAAGTGCGCTTCATCGCGGTCGCCATCTTGAAAAGTAATGCCAACTTAAAGTTCTATACCTCTATAAAAACACCCTTTATTTGTACATATTAATTTCAAAAGATCTAAATTTAATCGTTTATTCTTTAAAGCACTCATTGAACAAAATATGTCAAGGATTATGGGATTTCATTATTTAAATCTTCAAACATGCTACCTGGTAGAGAGTAGTTAGAATTATCAAATACTGAGGTTTGAATATCTTCGCGAATGATAGCTACAGCAGCGTCCAGGACTCTGAATCGTTATTCTTTTTTTTTGATTTTTGATGCCAGGATTGGTTCAAAATAGCATGATGATTATCTACTAAGCATTTGAATGTTGATTCTCCTGATTTATCAGTGATAATAAGTTTATCACGATACTTCAGTTTCACTCATAGATTAATCGTTCTGTTATCTATAGTCGTAGTATTGCAAATATTCTGTAATTCGTTTAAAGTGAACTGACAGTCATCGGTATTTTCAATGTAAGTAAATATTTCCTCCATTGCCCGAATCGTAGCTTCGTCTTTAGGACGACCGATTTTAAGTCCAGTGAAGGGTTTCATGAAAGAAGCATAGCAATCATGATGATATTTAGCTTCTCCAACAACTAAATCATATTCAAATTCGAGTCGATCAAGAATAGATTTTGCTGTAGCATCGTCACGATCCCAAGCTATTTCCGAAATTGAATCTTTAAACTGAAGTGTACTTACTTAACTGATTCGACAGCGAATATGTAAGGGTTTCCTTTTCCCATACTCTTCATTCAATTCCTGGTCACAAAATATGCATTGTTTTTTTAAACAAGAATCAGATTCACTGGAACGTAATCTAGTAAGAGGAGGACTTTCTGTGGTTGTACTGGCTTCTTGTTTTTCACGTTGTCTTTTATTAGCTGCAGCAATAGAAGACTTTCGAGTATAATTTTTACGAAAATTTTCATGTATTGTTACACATTTCTGATTTTTAAATTTTTTCGAAAATTCATCTGCTCTTTCGATACTTGCATTAATTAATGTCTTCATACCGCGTTCAACAGTAACAACTTCACTTTCAGTTAAAAGTTTGGCACAAATAAATCAATATTCGGACATTTTTGTTATAAAACACAACAAACAGCACGACATAGCTTAGGATAAACACGTGTTTTCACTACCGACTGGCGTCCAAGATTAACGGTATTTCATTTATTATTGCAGGTATAAGACCCTAGCCACGAACACAATTGAACAGGGGACATTTGAATCTCTATATCTAAAAAACGGTGGCTCGTAGGGAAAATAATATCGACAAATTTTTTGTAGATAATTTTATGATCTACAATTTTCGTCTGAGGTATTTTTAAGATAAAACCTGCTGTTTTGCTGAAAATCGCGAAAAACTAATTTTTGATCTTTGACTATCAAATTTTATTTTTAATTTAATTTTTTAAACAATCTTACCGATTTTCAGCTTAGTGGAAATTTAGGTAGCTTTACTATTATTTTTTGGTCTAATTTGACCCGACTACTAAACCATATCGTTCAGAAAATCAGTATTCTTTGTTACGTTTAATATGGAATGGTCGGTACAAGCTCTCGAAAAAAATTCTTTCCTGAGAAGAGAGCTTTTTGTGATTTTTACATTACTTTATGCTAAAGAGACTCTCGTATTTCCAGCAAATACGAACAAATTCTTAGGTATCCTTGGAAAAAATAATTTCAATAATAACTCAAACACCTGCATTAAGCAGACGCTAGACGCTAGCCTGAAACGGAAATGCGCGTGACGCAAGGTAATTGAATATGAAGCATACAAATTGCAGCGTACAACAACAATAACTGAAAGTGTCAAATACAAATCATACAAATGATCGCATATATCTAAACATATTGATTTGCGAGTAGGCAGCACCTTTGAATATCAAACAACCATTGTATTGATACTGCATACATATAAGTTTGTACATATGTACATTACTGTAAACATCAAAGTGTGTGTATGTACAATGAGTACCATGAAACGATTATGAGCTGCCAATTTGTGTTGCAGCTGTCGACTGTACTGCTCATCAACAGTTAATAACGATGCTACCTGCCTGTACTGCATAGTACATATATACTTATGTATGCACCCATGTCTGTATATATGCAAAAATTGCTAGCTTTGTTATATGACCATTGTTGTTGGCATTGTTGCAAAAGTTGCACGTGGCATGTTGCTTGTTGTAAATTCTTATTAATAATGTTGCATGACAATTTTCTACTCAACACAAATACTCCAAGCAGTAAGGGGATATGTAGTTGTGAGATGTACACTAACAAGCAACACCAACATTTTGCCTTTTGTCTGTTGTTGCTGCTGAAGTTGTTGTTGCAAATTTGCTACTCTTTTGTTGCCACCGATTATCGTCATAGTTACGCGCTGTCTTTCAGTCTCTCCCTGACTGGATTTTTTTTATTAATAATCATAGCGTTTTAATACTTTTGTAAGTACTTGCGATTGCAACAACTTACACCTACATATATAAAGGGTGATCCATTTCGAAGTTGCCTACAATTTTTAAAGAACAAAAGAAGAAAATTCAAATTTAATGGGGAATGTTTATTATCATTCGACAGAACATTCTTTGGCATTTATTTTTTGAAGATTATCCCTTTCAAATGTTGGCCGCGGCTACGTCTCAGATGGTCCATCTGTTGAGTCCAATTTTCGTTGACTCCTTCGAGCATTTCGAATGGCAACTGGCGAATGACACGCATAATGTTTTGCTCCAAGGCCTGAATCGAAGCGGGATTGTCCGCATAGACTTCATAGACTTTAGACTTTACATATCCCCACAGGAAAAAGTCTAACGGTGTGATATCACACGATCTTGGTGGCCAATCGACCGGCCAAAAACATGGAATTATCTGCTCACCGACTGTTCTCTCAATAAATATGTTGAAACCAAATTTCGCGAACATCACAAGCTTCAATTTCAGGCATCAAATTGTCGGTTAGCATGGGGCGATAACAGTCGCCACTGACAGTTATGCTCTAACCGGCATCATTTTTGAAGAAATATGGACCGATGATTCCACCGGCCACAAACCACACCAAACCGTTGTTTCTTTCTGGATGAAATGACAGCTCTTGAATCTGTTCAGGTTGCTCTTCGTGCAAAATGCGGCAATTTTGCTTGTTTACATACCCATTGAGCCAGAAATTGGTCTCATCGCTGAACAAAATTTGTCTCGATAACGTCGGATCTTCTTGGAACTTTTCAAGAGCTTGTAGAGTAAAGCGATGTCGCTTGGGAAGGTCGAACGGCTCCATTTCTTGCAGAAGCTTTATTTTGTACACTTTCGATTTAAAATGCGCCAAGTTGTTCCATACTTCAGTCCGAGTTACTGCGAACGGTGTCGAATCGACTCTCCACGGTCTTCATGTACACTCTCAGCTACCGCCGCTATATTTTTTTTCACTGCTTGCTGGACGCTGTCTATTCTGTCGAATATTGTCCAATAATGAATGTTGGGTCCCAAGATGGGTGATGGTAGAGTCATTAGGCCGATTATTTCGACCGTAAGTTGAGCGAAATGCGCGAAACATATTCTTTACAGAACGTGAATTTTCGTAATAAAGTTGAATGATTTGTAGAAGTTGTTCAGGCTATCCACGATGAAATGACAAGCAATACTGAACAATACTGAATATGACAGCTTAACACGACTCACGCGTGATCTGTCAAAAAAAGGCTATTGAAAAAAGTACATCTACTTGGATGACCATTTCATATATATATTTTGTTGCTGCCGGTGGTATGTGCCATATTTCTAAGTACCGTATTTGAAATTATATTATTTTGTTGTTATTTGTGTATTTTTATGTATGTATAAATAAAATGTTGCCTCATTTTACTGGCAGCTTTATAATTCAACACTTACATTAATGCATATATATGTATATTCATACTACAGAGAAAAACAATCATTAAGTCGTCTTATATTCTAAATTGACAGTGAAATTCTTATTCTTACACATACACACACACACACATACATGCATATATATATACTTATTCCTGAGAAATAAAATTTACATAATTTGATATATACAAAAATATATGCATAGAGAATTGTATGTTTGTTTGTATGTTCTTGTGTTGCATTTGCCTCGAGTACTCCTTGTTTGCACCATTATTGTTATAACAATTGTTGCATTCGATGTTACTGTTGTTGTTGTTTTTTATTTTTTGTGTCATTAATGCTGTTATAATATTATTTCTTGTTAGTTGCAATTACAGTAGAAAAATAAGTTGTACTTATTGTAAGTATGTATATGTACGTATATACTCGTATGTCTGCCTTAGAAGGTGGCTGTGTGCAGATATTATACTTATATGTATTTGTCAGAAATTCTCAAACGGTTTATTTGATTGATATAATGTCTTTAGTTTTTTGATACACAAGAATTTAAATTTAAATTATTTTTTTTAATTTTTTTAAAAGAAAAAATTTATCTTAGTAACCTAGTAAAAAAAAAATTACGTTTAGATCAGTTCCTCAGATGCCAGCAAATAGTCAAGGTCGATTGAAAAGTCCCCTGCCTACCACAGTAAGTCAAACTTTTTTGGGGAAAATTCTTTATTTTTCTTCGACATAGTTCCCTTCAAGGTTGATATGCTGATTGCAGCGACCCTCCAACTTTTCGATACCATTTTCATAGTACGATTTGTCCTTTGCTACAAAATAGGCCTCAGTTTCGGCGAACACCTTTTCATTCGACGAAAATTTCTTCCCAGCGAGCATTCTTTTGAGATCTGAAAACGGGAAATAATCGCTGGGGGCCAGATCTGGAGAATACGGTGGATGCGGAAGCAATTTGAAGAATAGTTCATGGGTTTTTACCATCGATTTCATTGACTTGCGATATGGTATATTGTCTTGGTGAATCAAAACTTCCATTTTCTTGAAATGCGGCCGCTTTTCGGCGATTTCTTCCTTAAAATGGTCGACTAACGCTATGTAATAGTGGCTGTTGATGGTCCTCCCCTTTTCAAGTTAGTCAATGAAAATTAGGCCATGCGCAACTCAAAATGCAGAAATCAAGACCCTTGCCAGCCGACTGTTGCATTTTTTCATGCTTTGGAGTGGGCGCATTGTGTGCATTCCATTCGGATGATTGTCGATTGGACTTTGGAGTGAAATAATGTGGCCATGTTTCACCCATTGTCATATCTCGACGCAAAAACTGGGGTCTTTTCCACTTGAACATCTCCAAACACTACTCCGAATCATCAACTCGTGATTGTTTTTTGCTCAAAAGTGAACTCACTTTGCACAGAGCTTTCTCATACCAAAATACTCGTGAATGATATGATGTACACGTTCAGTTGATATCTTTTGATTGCCTGATATTTCATTCGATTTCAATTTACGGTCATTCAAAATCATTTTGTGAATTTTTTTGATGTTTTCGTCGGTAAAAATCTCTTTGGGGTGTCCACTGCGATCATCGTCTTCGGTGCTCATTTCACCACGTCTAAACTTGGCATACTAATTCTAGAGCGGTGTCCGGAAACTTGTCATCCAGCCAAGTTTTTGCTTCAACTGTATTTTTCCCCTTCGTAAAGCATCATTTTAGCAACAAGCGAAATTTCTTTTTAACCATTTTTTTTCACAATAACATAAGTTGCTTTACTCAAAATGCTATAATTCACAAACTAATGATCCGACAGCTGTCAATATGAAATATTTAAAAATAAATTAAGTTCGTTTTAGCAGTAATCACGTAACTGTGCTCGAGATGATTAAAAAAAATTTTGTTTTTACTGAAGCCCAAAAATATTATGAAAAGTACTCTATAGCCAAAATATTTTGGAAAAATTAAAAAGTCAAAGAAAACCCTAAACAATTGCAATAAAAAGTTCAACAGCCGTTAACTAAATAAATTGACAAAATAAATGCATTAACGTATAATATAAGAAAAACATTGCCTACATTTAGGAGGAAAAATAAATAATTTGAAGTAAAAAATGGTTACAGTTAATAATAATAATGCAAATTAATTGGCCTTCGACCATGTATTTAAAAACAAAATGTTAAGAAAAAATCGCCTAAGTACTTAGAAAATAAATCTTTAATGTATATGAGTATTTTTGGAATAAACATTGGCTACATTTAGGATCAAAAATTTAATTAAAAAAAAAAATTAATTTGGCGGCTGCAAAGGCAATGAACTTTTGTAAGAGAAAATTTGTAAATGAAGAATATAGAAAAACATTGCCTACATTCAGGAGTGAGAATAAGAGAAGGAAGTAAAAAATAAAAGGCAATTTAAATGAAAAAAATAAATAAAGAATAAAAAATTATTTAATTTTTGCAAAATAAAAATAGTAAATTTTAAGAAATATGTTCGATAAACATAACCTACATTTAGGAACGCAAATTAAAAAATGCTGGAAGTAGACAGTTTATTGAAAATTTAATTAAAATAAATATTAATAAATAATAATAAATCTATTGTGAATGAAAGGAAAATAAGCCATTGCGTTGTACATGCCTTGCTGACATCGTTTTCTGTATAAATATAAGATTTTTTATCTTGGTTTTCCCCAGAGCCTAAACCGCTGATCGCAGAGGCATTAAACTTGGAAGGTATGTTCTGCATATGTACTGTATATTACACTTTTTTTCCAAACTTCTACTCCTAAGGCGGTGGCAATTAGGCGCTAAGTTAGTATAGGGAAAACGTAACGTCACTATGTTTGTGAGCGAAACTACTTAATCGATTTTGATTAATTTTCATATTTGCCAGCCATTTGGCCAATATAAAAGAAGGAATGGTAATTTCTTGCGTGAGCTTAACAAGGGTTCAATCTACTCGTAAAACCGCATTCGATTCGACTGATATTTAGATCATAGATAGCTCTTTGCTTAGATTAACATATAAACACCTTTCATTTCCAGAAACCAGCAGCCGGTAATTTTCGTGGAATATAGATGTCTCTCTTTGCCCAGGTTAATATTAGGAATAAGTCGCGGACAAAAACAATTTGGAACTTTGTAACTGCTGCAGTGATTTTTGGCCGAGCTTCTCCTCCAATTTATGGTTTTGCATTTTGATGATTTTACAAACCTATTGGAGGGACGTACAGAATATGTTAAGATGCCTCTGAACTGCTGATGGATTTTTATGAGGAGCTTTTATTTCATGTCAGAAATGCACTCGGAGGGCTTGACATTCCCTGCCAAGGGACGAACGCAATTAGAAAAATTAATTTTCTGTAAATTTTTGGATGTTGGTCAAACCCGTAGGCCAACCCTGGCCTTGCGAATGGTAGTACCCAATACTAAACACTGGGCTATATGCGGCTGAAGGCAAGAACTAGTAATCGACATATAGTTGAGGTCTTTTCTAAACTTTAAATATTTTCATATTGGAAAATGTGATTTATTCTTCATTTTTCTTAAAACACTCTCTCGAAGCTAATGATCAAATATTAGCCTGATCATGTATTCTAACTCATATGACAATTTGTTCCACTGAAATTGAAAATCAAATTTTTTTACTGTGTTTATAGTGAAATTTAACCGTTATTTCTTTGAAAATGAATATTGTCTGTTTACGAAAGATGTGATTGAAGTATCATCTATGGTGCATCCATGAAATGGGACCAAGTTTTTGGCTGCCAATCACCTAGTAATAAAGGGTGATCCAAGGAGAGGTACTTTTTCAATAGCTTTTTTTTTGACAGATCACGCGCGAGTCGTGTCAAGCTGTCATGTCATTTCAGTATTGTTTGGCATTTCATCAATGAAAGATGTACACCTGAACAAGGTTCACAAATCATTCAATTTTATTACGAAAATTCACGTTCTGTAAAGAATTTGTTTCGCAGGCTTCGCTCAACTTATGGTCAACATAATCGGTCTACTGAGCGTACTATTCGCAACACCATCCCCCCTCTTGAGACTCAGCATTCATTTTTGGATAATATTCGACCGAATAGACCACGTCCAGCACGCAGAGAAGAAAATATGGCGGCTGTAGCCGGGAGTGTACACGAAGACCGTGGGGAGTCGATTCGGCGCTGCTCGCAGCGCGTTCGGATTGACGTATGGAATGACTTGGTGCATTTTACGTTGAGATCTTAAATTGAAAGTGTACAAAATACAACATGAAGCCGCTCAACCTTCCCAAGCGACATCGCTTCGCTCTATGAGCTCTTGAAAAGTTCCAAGAAGATCCAACGTTTTCGAGTCAAATTTTGTTCAGGGATGAGGCCCATTTCTGTCTCAATGGGTAAGTAAACAAGCACAATTGCCACATTTGGGACGAAGGGTATCCGGAAGAGATTCAAGAGCTGCCATTTCATCGAGAAAAAACAACGGTTTGGTGTAGTTTGTGGGCCGGTGGTGCGAATTATGACTGTCTGTAGGAAATTTCTAACAAAAGCTGCTTCTTCAGTAATGCTGAAGATATTGAAAAGATGAGCTGAGAAAGATATACAGCCACACTAAAAGGATTCTGCAAATGGAGATGTAGTATGGCTGGCGCAGAATATACAACTCTGAGAAAACTGTAGAAAATATCAACTGAATATTGAATTCTCAGGCCAGTGTTTTGGTTTTTTTTGAAACACGCAAATGTGTTTTTCTATAAGAAAAAAATAAATAAATAATATAGATTTTATTCACTTAAAATTGGTTGTTTGGAAACACCTGCCATCCTTTGCAACTTTCCTCTTTGTACTGTTGTATTTCAATTAGTTGACTGTTGTCGATATTTGCATTTATATAATTAAAATAATTACTTATGTATTGTATTTTATTATTATATATAGACTATAAAATATATACAAATATGTGTGTTTGTATATGTTATACTTTCTCATAATAAACTTTTATGTGCACATAATTGAGTAAGAATTAAAGGAAAAGGATAATAAAATAAAAACTCACATACATAAGTACGTAATTAAAGCAAAGTGTGATTGTGTGAGTATAATTGGAAAGTATAAATGATGATAAACTACATAATAGAATGTGTGACTGAAGTAATGCCGTAAGAAAAGCATTAATTAATTGAATAATAAGAATTTTATGCACTTCTCAAAATTTTAATGTAACAGATGATCCATGTCGAGGTTCCCTACTTTTTTTTACCAAAAAAAAAAAAAAAAAAAAAAAAAAAAAAAAACAGAAAAATCAAATTTAATGGGGAATGTCTATTATTATTCGAAAGAACATTCTTGGGCATTTTTTTTGAAGATTATCTCTTTCAAATGTTGGCCGTGGCTACGTCTCATATGGCCCATCCGTTGAGTCCAATTTTCGATGACTCGTTCCAGCATATCAACTGCTAACTGGCGAATGGCAAATGATGTTTTGCTTCAAGGCCTGAATCGAAGCGGGTTTGTCCGCATAGACTTTAGACTTTACATATCCCCTCAGAAAAAAGTCTAACGTTGTGATATCACACGATCTTCGTGGCCAATCGACAGGCCCAAAACGTGAAATTATCTGCTCATCGAAGTGCCCTCTCAATAAATCCATTGATTGATGCGATGTGTGGGAAGTGGAAAGAAGTCGCAGAGATCACGAGCTGCAATTTCAGGCATCAAATAGTCGGTTGTCATGGCTACCATTGACGGTTACGTTCTCACCGGCACCATTTTTTAAGAAATATGGACCGATGATTCCAACCAACTAGTTGAATCTCTTCAGGTTGCTCTTGAATCTCTTCAGGTTGCTCTTCGTCCCAAATGCGGCAATTTTGCTCGAAAGCGTCGGATCTTCGTGCAACTTTTCAAGAGCCCAAAGAGCGAAGCGATGTCGCTTGGGAAGGTCGAGCAGCGTCAGTTCTTGCACAGGCTGTATTTTGTACGCTTTCAATCTAAGATTTCGACGTAAAATGCGTCAAGTCTTTCCGTGCGTCAGTCCGAGTTGTTGTGAACGGCACCGAATCGACTCTTTATGGCCTTCATGTACACGCTCAGCTATGGCCGCTATATTTTTTTCACTGCGTGCTGGACGTGTTCTATTCGGTAGAATATTATCCTATAATGAATGCCGGGTCTCAATATGGGTGATGATGTTGCGAATAGCTAGCTCAGTTCACGACTTCCCAACCAACAAACATTCGTTTGGAAGCGAGCTAATTTTAGAAGTAACAGAACCACAGAAGATTGTACATATGGTTTGGAACCCACCAATGAAAACCACAAAAGTCCCGGATGTGAGAGCCCACTTTTCAGGACGCCACTTGCAAACATTTGAAGGCTCTCGATTTGAGGATATGTGCCTGTAAAGTTCCAACCCTTAATTGGTAAGGTGCTGGTGCTCAGCTAGTTGATGTTCTTGTGCTACCAAAGACAGCCATCACTGCCTTCCAAGAAGTGCCCAAGGACGTAAGAAAGTGGATCTTTATAAAATCTATAGGCCATAAAAAGCAGCACAATTTAAAGCTGAATTTGTGGTGGGTGTGAGACTCCTTGGCCGAGTCCTGGCATTCGTCCAGGCGAGGAAAGGGCTCCCATAAACAATCATCAAACATCAAAACGAAGTTCTTTAACGTATTGCTGATTTTGCGTCCACGAAAAATTGTGCTTGACGCCTCAAAACGCCCTGGTTGGCAAAAACGATATATTCAACACAAGATAAGCCGGAAAATGCAGGCTCTATAACAAAATATCAGCAAACGAGCTGAGGCTGATCGACTTCGCCGAGGCTCCATATATGATTGCCTCTAGTACCAAATTTCCATATTAGAACGGTTTAAGACCGGGGAACACTGAAATAATAAGCAAGGAGGTTATCTGGTAACCTACGATGCTCATATGCACTGTTATCAACTAAATGTAAACTTTTAATGCCATATAAAAGCGATTAAAAATAACTGAATGACTTTAAAGTTGCCAAGCAAAGCATTTAACATTGCCTACATTTTGGCGCAAAAGGAAAATGAGCGTCAATTGCAAAAAAATTCGATTTCACTAAGAAATTGAACATTTTTATAATAAAAATGCATTAGTAGTGCAACAACTCATTTCAGACTAGATTATTGATAATTCAGAATAGATTATTGATAATCATTATCAGATAGTATGACAGATGTAGATAAGAGAAATTTATTGAACATAACGTTGCCTACATTTTAGCGTATATAAAAATAATTGCTTCTTGTCAATGCTGCTTGTAGCACGGATAATAAATTAATTAATTAAACGAAATTATATATTTTTCTTTCATTTTTACACTACTTATATACATATATACTAAGAAATTCCAATAAAGATGACGAAATTATATATTTTTCTTTCATTTTTACACTACTTATATACATATAGTCGCACACTTTAAATATATTAAGTTTGACCGATTTCCACAATACCTGCAAACCAATCTGAGATTTTAGTGTTATTTTAAATTATTTTTGTGCAAATATTTAAAGATAAGAATACATTTTCGTTTAAGATATATTAACAATTATATTAAAAAATTTGTTGCCTACATTTCGGCGACGATTGTGCTTGGCCAAAGAGGAATGAAACGCTGCTAAGCATTAAAAACAAGTAAAATTGTTATAAAATTCTAAATATTTGTATAAATGTATGTATAAGTAACACCAAAACCATAAATATTAAATTCAACATTTGAAGGGTTTTAATTTTTTAATGCACCTAAAAGTATGCTACATTAAATACACAAGCAAACGAAGGGTCAGTGTATAAGCAATTCATTCACTATGCATCAATGTAATCAAAGGGCAGTCGATGGTGCTTGAGCCGTGCTGAGGAGAAAGAGTTAGAGAGAGTGAGTGTGTGAGAGTGAGAGAGAGAGAGAGAGGAATATATGGAAAGAGATGATGTATGTTAACAAAAGCTTTGTAGAGAGCAAATAATTTTCTACTCATACAACTGGTTGCTATGAACGCCTATAAGTATGCTATAATAAATATAGATGAATAGGCAAAAGGACTAAGGGATTGAAAAGTATGAAGTGGGGACGAAGGAGTGTAATGAAAGAGTATTTAATAACAAAGTATTTGAAATTAAAAAAAAGCTTTAGCGGGTATATACTTATACACAGCGCCTTAAGTATGTATTACTACTGTATTTACTGTATTTATGTACATTCAAAGTTGAAAAAAAAAAACTAAATACATTTTTAACAAGCGGGCAACGAGCTAGTGGCATGAAAAGTGGGTGGGCTTATAGACAGAGTTTATCGTAAATTAAGCAAAAAGCTAAAAAAAGTTCGTAAAGTTCGGGAGCGTAATGTATGTGAGGTTATGAAATGTTGGTTAGCATTGTTTAAAGTTTGAAAAGTTGAGTGATTTTAATCAGCACCAAGCCCACATATATTCAAGTTCATTTTTACACACACTTTTTATGCGAAACTTTTTCTTTTCATACGGTTTTAATTTAAATTTCAGCACACACACCGGAGAATTTTGTTGATAAATTAAATGGGAAGTTAAAAATTGAAAATTTTTTTGCAGAAAAAATTAGTAAAAATAGGAATATTAATAAACAATAAATGCAATTAAAAGACGCCGCACGTGAAAAAAAAGAAAATTTCCATGTTTATAAAATTTCATAACCAACCAACCAACAACAAGTAATAAATATCAACTCATGAGTTAAGCCTGCTTTCTATTTACACATAACCTCAAAAAGGAAAAAAAAAATCTACCACACCAACCGAACATCATAAAGCTGCCACAAGCCAGATCTCCCACGAGACCATGTTTGAATTTTTAACTAGATACGCGTAAATATTTGTATGTAAAATTTCTTATTTTTGGCGCTTATACTGCGGCGTGTGGAGTGTGTAAACTCAACTCGCCAGCTTTTGTTGTGACAACATGTTTAGAATTTTAATAAGCAGTCGGCAGTTCTGGCGCGCGTTAAGCTGCTTTCCCAAACCACATGGACTTCGTTGGTGTTGTGCGTGCCCTTTGCATTACTGTTAATATGAATTTCCTTTTGCGTATATCACAAGCATAATTTTTTTTTGTACTTCTTACCTTTCAAATTCGGTTACATAATTGCGATTGTTATTGTTGGTTGTTTGTTTCTCTCCTGCCTTTTTTCCTTTTTATTTACTTAAATGCATTAGCTGAGTCCAATCTAATGCGATGAGTAGCGTGTAGTAAGCGAGCCGTCACATGAGAAGGTAAATTTGGCGTAGGGAAATGGTGTTGGTGTGCAGGCGCAGGCAGAGACTTGACGGAGGGAGGGTATTTTGAGAAAGTGTTGCAGTTAGCACCAAGTGTAGGGTAACTGTAAGAATACCACTGATCAGTAGCCACTTAGAATTCATTCCATCATCTAGTGCTGCATGAAAACTCACCTCGGAATTATAATTTTTTCATACTTTAAAAGCTTTGAAGCGAATTGCGACCGATGCTAAGCAGCTTGTGTAGAAGTGGATCACCGATGTTGATTCTATGTACTTTTTGTTTGTGGTATTAATTGAGGGAACCTTTACTCTCAGTCGTGTAGGTTGTACAACTCCAAATCATATTCCTAGCTTTTTTCGGCGTCCTACAAATAATTCGAGGTAACTAGGAAGGAGGCCAAACAGTACACCAGAAGCGAACCAGTTATTATGACAGTCGGTCAGAGTAAATTATTACAACTCAAACTGAGCCACGCCTCGGAGCAGTAGATTCACCCTTGCCTTTATGGCATCCATTTTTACTCGAAAAGCGCTAAAAACCTCATCAAAACTTCTATTGTGTTCCGATCCGTCGATGATAAGTTCATTACTCTCCATCTCTGGAGATTCCATTTCGCTCACTCACTTCTTGAAAAAGTAAGCATAACGAAGATCAGGTGAATTAAGAAGCCAAAGGTTGAGTATTCGAAAATTTCGTCATGAATGAAGTACATCTTCTTGGCAATGTTCACTCCTCAAGCTCGAAAAAAAATTTGAAAACGTTGAAGATGTAAGGTTTTATAAAGGCATTAAACTAGCTTTGGTGAGAGGCTCTTCCGCTTTTGTAAGCACAAGGGAAGACAAAAACACCTTTTCCCCCCTGCGGGTTAGGGGTTCAAGAAATTACCCGCGGTAAGGCATGCCTGTCGTAAGAGGTAATTAAAATCCAATAGTTCCCTCGACAGTTGTGTCTTTATACCGGAACGACCCTGACTTCCATCCGGTCGAGGACTGTCACTACCGCAATATTCTCCGAAAACCAATTTGGTGAATAGTTTTTCGGTTACAACAACAAAAAAATCAAAACGTGGTTAGGGCGCTGCAAAGTGACAGTCATTGAACGGATAAATTCCGGGTTAATTTTGGTGCGTAGAAGTGATTCTCATGAGAATATTTGTTTGCCCATTAAAACTTGCTACTCTCTGGTCCGAACCCGCCTAAAAAGTGCGTTTCCTGGACCTCACGTTAGACAGCTTTTAGAGCAAAAAACACCAACAGGATCTAAGTAAAGAATTTAAAAAAATATCTGAATGAATATGTACTGCAACGATTCTCGACAGTGCTCCACCTGCAAGTAGATGGAGTTTTTTGTAAGCCACCCCCGAATGGCTCCGGGAGTTTAATGCCAAGCTTTTTACTTCAAGTCAGAAACAGACATTACAGCATGATGAGCGAATGCAGTTAGATTCAAATTAGGATATTGGTTTCGCCAGGATTCCAATGAAAAATCTTCCACCTTGGAGTCTTTATATTTAGATCTCTCGCCGAAGAGTTTTGAGTTCTCATTGGAACATGAAAGAAGGTTTAAAGGTCCTAAGAGATAATTACTTTTCGAAATGGAACAAAAAATAGTTAGAAAAATTTCAGAATTACGAGTTAATCAAGCGGAAAAAGCTAATGGAGAAATATGTTTAGATCTACAGTTTTAAGCCTCACGGAGCAATCCCTCCTGAAACTCCGCTTATATTTAACTCCTCACACAATTCCACTTGTTAATAATCCCAGACTGGTTTACTCAGTCACCTTACCACCCTTCTGCCTCCGGTCGTAGTTATTTGAATACGCATAAATTTTAAATTTCAACAGCATCGATTGCGTGCTGATACGTGTGCGTGCACCGCCTCAATGGTGCGTTCACTGACGTGAGCGCCTGACGCACATCCACAAATCGTGCCCACCGTCACTCCTTCTCACACACACACACACACACTACCTACACTCCACTGCTTCCGTTCATGTTTCCTGGCCCCTTTGCTGCTTCACAGATTTACACTTCAGAACAAGTAATGAATGCAAAAATAAAATATGTGTAGCATGAGCCGGCAAAAAATTTTACCGACCAGAATATTGTGCGTTGCGTCGCTTCGCGTATTTGATGTGCGGCAATGGTAATGCTCGTCGTAGTCGATATCAACCGCAAATACAAGTATATATATGCGACCATCCATCTATTATATGACAATGTATTTGTAGGTGGCTGCTGAGGTATGTAGTTGACAGCAGTTCAGCAGCTCAGCTGAGGGGGAACACCACACTGTGAACGCTTTATTAGCCTTTTATTGTTGCTTGTGTGCGAATTGCCATGCTTTCCGTTATTCGGTGCGCAAAATTTGCTATGGAATTGGAATTGTTGGAGTGGGAAAGTGATGCTGAAGTTGGTAGCGAAGAAGATGGTGGAGGCAGCACCCGTTGATTGTGTGTCGCAGCATTGGTAAGACAATACCGTTTCGAGAATGGCGTGAAATGGAGCAGACGCAATGTGATAGCATCCTACCGTTGGCAAATGTTGTAATTAATGGAAGCTGGTGAATTGTTTTAAGCGTAGGTTGGGTACTAGAAACAAATTTATTTGTTTACATATTCACTCTTCCCTACCCACACATTCGTGTAATTCATGTGCTTACGCAATATTTTTTTTTAGAAATACATATACGAGTATGGCTGAGAAATTACAAGTGTGTTGCTAAATAAAATTGGGGCAAAAACGAGGCAAAAAGGTGAGAGGAAATTATTGCTGGGAGTTAAAGGTATTGTATTGTAGTAAGATACTATGTTTGTTTGGGAGTTTATACATTTTTCATTACAACTTTCATTAAATTCAGTTTAATTTCATTTTATATTTCATCTTTTTTCTTTATTTTTAATTTTTTATTTATTTAATTTTACTTTTTATTTTGATTTACTACCTTTCATATACATGAAATACTATATTAACTTTCATCTGAAGTGTGTAAGTAGCAGAAGGAGGAGACAAGCCCAAAGAAAATTTATACTATCAGAATAACATTTCCATCAGTCCGTCTGTACTTCTCTCTGTCTGTCTTCCTGTCTGTCCATTTGTCTGTTGGAACGCCAACCAACTTGTCCTTCAGTTGTTGAGATATTTCAACCAAACTTTGTAGGCCGACGCATATATTCGTTTAAACGATCATTCGGAAACAGCTAGATCGGACCAAAATAACATATATACGACCAATTTTTCGGATTAAAAATTAATTAAAAAAGTACCCAAGATCCTGAAAATTGATATTTCACACATACATATATAATAAATAGTACATTGACTCTGAAAATCATCGAAATCGGAAGACTACAGAATATAGTCCCATTGATTTTTGATGGATTTGTTCTATATGAGGTTTTGCGTAAGCACCTAAGAACGTAAGGTTTTGCAATTATATACACGTAAATTAAAATAAATATTGGTACTGAAGATCATCAATATAGGACGACTATGTAGCATAGCTCTTATTCAACCAATTTGTTCAGATATGGGATTTTGGATCACAAATACTTCGAGCAAGCATCTAAGAACACGAAACACACTAATATTCCAATAAATATTGGCACAGAAAATCATCGAAATCGTTAGATTATATCATATAGCCCCGATACAACTGATTCGTTCAGATATCGGGATATTATTATCCCAGAATCCATCAAAAAATATCTAATTTCTAATAGTGGGAAGACAACCCTTCTTTTTTGTTTTATTTTATTTAACTTCAAATATCTTTCTTTATTAAAATTTTATATACTTAACTTTATTTCATTTTAATTAATTTATTTTTATTAAATTTTATTTAACTCAATTTTATGGCACTTCATTTTATTTCATTTCAATTCTATGCTATTACATTTTTTTATATAATTTAATTTAATTTAATTTTATTAATTTTTTTTCTTAACTTTATTTCATTAAATTTATTTAATTTAATTTTATTTTTTTATTTAAAATTTTATTTTATTTATTTCTTAATTTTTATTCTATGTTATTATATGTGATCTTCGATACTGACTTCATCTAATCAATTGTGGCAAAACGCTTCAATTTAATTTAATATATTTTATTTCGTTTAACTTTTTTAATTTATTCTATTTTAATTCTTTTAATTTTTTTAATTATTTTATTTTATTTTATTTTATTTTGTTTCCTTTTATTACAAGAAAGCAATTTTTTAATTTTATTTTTAATTTATTGATTCTTATTTTATTTTTTAAATTTAATTTAATTTAATTTAATTTAATTTAATTTAATTTAAAATAATCGAATTTTATTAAATTTTTTTTATTTTTTTTACATATTATCATTTTCTTCTCAATTGTTTTATTTTATTTTTTTATTTTTCTATTTTATTGTAATATATTTAATTTAATTTTATTTCATTTTTTATTTATTTTTTTATTTTATAATAGTTTTTTATTTTATTTTAGAATTTTTTATTATATTTAATTTTTATTTTAATTTATTGCATTTTTTATTTTATTCTTTTATTCTGTTTCATTTTATTTTATTTCATATTTTTAATTTAATATAATTTAATTGATTTTTTTTTAATTTAATATTATTTTATTTTATTTTATTTTAATTTAATTTATTTTGGGTATTTTTTTTCATTTTTAGTTTTCATATTATTTTATTTATTTTATTTTAATATTATTATATTTTTTAAATTTATTTTAATTTAATTTTATTTTATTATTTTTTGTTATACTTATTTTTTTATTTTAGTTTATTTAATTAATTGTTTATTTATTTTGTTTTATTTAATTTAATATTATTTTAATTAAGTTGTTATTTTTGTCTTAAATTTTTTTTATATTATTTTTTAAATTTAATTTAATTTTTTTAATTTTTTAAAATTTTTTTTTATGTTATTTGTTACTAATTTTTTATTTCTTTTGTTTTTTTTTTAAATTTTATTTTACTTAATTTCTTTTATTTATTTTTTTTAAATTGTTTAGTTTATTTAATTTAATAATATTTTACTTCAGTTATTTTATTTTATTATTTAATTTTTTGATTTTACTTGATTTTTAATTTTTTTTTATTTTTTATTTATTTATTTTATTTTTTATTATTTCAATTACATTATTTTATTTAATATTATGTTATTATATATGATGTTTTATTTCATTTTATTTATTTTTTATTTTGTTTAATATTTGTTTAGGCGAGGAGCGTAAATCCTTGCATAACTTTAGGCTCTGGTTAATTGCTTTTTGCCATTTCAGCCTTTTCATTTTGACATATATGCAAGAATTTTATCCCCTTTCTGGGATAAATTTGTAACAAAATTTGTTGCCAGAAATGATATTTTCAGTGAAATATATTTTTTAATACTGCTGTTACGTAAAACATAACCTAAAATGTTTATAGTTTATAGTAGTGATTGATTTTTTTCTGGAAGTTTATGATATCCTACACGATCGCGGATACGGCTGGAAACGTTTAGATGACGTTACTGTTGTGACGGAAATTCCGAAATCAAAGGACAGACAAAAGGAGTGACAGTGCAATGCGGCCGCGCTCTTGTGTATACCTGCGTACAAAGCGAAGAGTGCGAAATTGGGAAGTCCGGATATGATGACAGGAATCAGGGAAAAGTCGAAATTCTTCAAGGAGAAATGTGGTAGTGGTACAACCGCCAAAATGATGATGACCAGGACTTGCTACAAATGTAGAAGTCCAGGACACTTCGCCCGCCACTCTAATATGGGCTCCACCAGACAGATCAATAACAAGGCGAGCAAAGTTACTATCAGTGGATATGTGGACGGACATGGGCGAGTACTAACTGTGGATACGGGCTCGTCAAACTCCATCATTCGATCCGACTCGATCATCACGGAAATAAGTTCATTACACGGAGCTAAGGTGAGAACAGTAACTGGTGAAGACACCAAGGTTCAACGAAAAACCACGTGTAAAGTCACCATCGGGAATATGACAGGTTACACGAGTTCATAGTAGCGGAAATCGTAGATGAAGTCATAGTTGGAGTGGACTTTTTTCTTGGGCAAGGAATGAAGATCGACCTAAAGAAAAGCAAGATGGAGCGTGAAAATATGGAATTGCGGTTAAGTATTTGCCACGTTTCTGTATACAACGGAAATGATGTGCCCCAGGTAAAGAAGGAGGAGCAGAAAGGAAATACGTACGGAAATGGCAAGATGTCTCGTGCCTTAATGGAGAAGTTGAGAGATATACGCAAAACTGTTGAACAACGCCATGGGGTTATGAGTAACAAGGTAGAAGGATGTATTAAGGTGAATAATCCTGAAAGATTTCAAAAAGGGGATTTTGTATTGCTGTACCATTCTCCACGGAAGAAAAGCTTGCACTGCAAGTACGAAGAATATATTTAATATCTATCATCTAGAAAGGCTTGCAGCGTTTGGAGCAGATAGGCTTAGGTGGACGGCAGTGTGATAGAAATTCTAAATACAAAGAACAGACAAAAGTTGTGGCAACAACTACTGCAGATAGACGAGTTAGGTCAGGAACGGAATGTTTTGACCAGCGTTAGGCATAAACGGAGCGGCAGGAGTTATCGCAGGCAAACGAATAATTAGTCTATTCTTGAGCACGTGAACAGAATGTTTGGGTCCTCCACAGGTATAAAAAGAGCGGCAGCAGCTATCACAACCAGAGACGAGCAGAAAACGCAACGCAGTGGCGTTAACATTGCTATGTGTTTTAGAAACGGATAAGATCTATGCAGCAGAAATATATGTGTGTTAAAAAGAATTGTGAAATAAGCCATTGTGTATAGTATAGAACTGTAATTATTGCGAATTAAATAAACGTTGAGTAAATTCCTGACAATTAAGAGGCAAAACGAACAAATCTTGCGAGTTTTATTTAGCATTTCAGCGATCGGACTTGAAGGATTTGGGAAATCATCGAGGGTAGCTACGAAAAGCGTTAAACTATCTTATGACTGAACGTTTGTAAGCCAAAACAAAAGTAAGTAATCGGAAAAATATTATTATTATTCTGGACTAAAGATCGATTTCTGAAAGAAAATTTTAATATTAAAATAGTTCGAAAATATTACTACCCCAAGATTATCACTTTTACTAAAAACAATTGAAAGTGAAAATTTGGCATAGACGAATGTTCTTTGTTATTTTTAGGATGATTTTGTTATTAATTTTGGAATATTAAAAAAAAATTTATAATCAGTTGCGTTAAAATCAAATGACACTCTTTAGAGAAGAGAATAAATAGTTTAATATAAAAAAAATTTCTGATTCAAAACCTTGTATCCACAAAAAACTTGGAGCGATATTTTAGCCAAAAATCCGTAGCTGCATAAAGCTGATAATAAAAATGAAGTATTTTGTTTATTTTTGAATTATTGTATTTTATTTTGTTTCATTTTCTTTCAGTTGACCATATTTTACTTGATATAATTTAATTTTTTTTTTAATTTATTTTTATTGTTAATTTTTTTCAAGTTAATTTTAGGTTTTGTTTTCTATTTTTAGTAATTAATTTTTTTTTAATATTTCAAATTTACTAAGTTTTTGTTATTTTTATTAAATAAATTTAATTTAATTTAATTTTAATATTTTATACTCTTTTATATTAAATATTATTTCATTACACATTATTTTATTCAATTTAATTCCATAAAATTTTTAATTAACTTCAAAAAAATTAATTAAATATCTGTACTTCACTTTAATGAGTTTTGGTTCGATATGAAAATCATTTCAATTCAAATTCACCGTAAAATAATATCTTCAAGTGCCCAAAAATAATAAAAATATTTACTCAAGCAAAGCAATAAATAAATATTCGCAATTGTATAAAGTAATCAAAGCTAATCAAAAACTGTCTAAAGTTTGTATGAAACTTTGTGCACACAAACACACAAACTGCATTTGCGTACAAGCAAATAGTTTGATAGCAACAAGAAGCACGCATTACATTATCAACAGCAAGGTCGTTAGGATTTTCGTACGTAAAAGTTTTGCAGAACCTTCATAAACTGTCAGAGATATGTAAACAAACCGCAAAAATCACAAATCTCAGTAACAATCTCATATATATATATATATATATACACTTGGCGAATGCCACAAGAGCAACAACAACAACAGCCAACCAACCAACCAACCAAGCAACAATTCAACGCTTGATTGCTCATACGACCCGTGGCACACACACACGAGTGTATGTTGCGTAGCATTGCTTTCCTGCGTTTCATCGCTTCGGCGCTTCGTCGCTTCAGCACTTTCGCGTTTCGCAGCAGAAACAGCCAAATAACCAAAGTGATGTGCATATAAGACTAAGTGAAATGCTTTGTATTTGAGTATAAACAGGAATAAAGGCCATAAAAATGGTAACTTATGGGCATACCTTTCCACTGATGAGCGTGTGACTTGAGGGGAAAAACAAAAACAATTACAAAAACAACTAAGAATAACAAATGTTCCTACAGAACGAAGCAAAAACAAATGGAAAATAAATTGAATGGCAAAAGGCAAAGCGATTTGTATGAATTTTCCACAAAATGCCTGCAAGGTTTACATGAAAAAGAAGAAGAAGAGCAAGGGTGACAGAGGAATGTAGACATTAATAAAGTGAGGAAAATATTTAGAGCCTTAAAATTTGTGTGTATTTTTTTGTGAGTAGTAAATCAAGTTCGTGCTTAATGAGGTGAGGAGGATGGGGCCATGTGTAGCAGTTCAAGCAAGTGAGGAAAGTTTCTGACCGCCATTCACCTGGGAGTGGCCAGAAACGATTCTTTTACATATGGTTCAAGCAGCTCACGACTTCCGGTTTTAGACCAAGTATCCTCTGTGTAGCCAACCAAACATCCGTCTGGAGGTGAGCTAAAGTGAGACGAAACCCCTGCGGTTGTACGTAGTGTTTGGAACCCACCACATAAAAACTATACTCTAATGAAAAATCAACAAATGCCTCGGATGAGAGACCCCCGTTTTGACGATGACCCCCGCAAACGTTTAAAGGATCACGATTTGCGGGCATGCAGCTGGAATGTCCGGTCTCTTAATTGGGAAGGTGCCGCTGCCCAGCTGGTTGATGTCCTCATAAGACTAAGGGCTGACATCACCGCCGCCCAAGAAATGCGATGGCAGGGTCAAGGACGGAAGAAGATGGGTTCTTGTGAAATCTATTACAGCGGTCATTTAAAGGAGCGCAAATTTGGTGTTGGACGGAGACATGTATCCATTGTTCTAGACGTGCGTAAGTTCCGAGGTCTAAATAGAGTGTGCAATTGTGGCGTATGCCGATGATATTGATATCATTAGCCATAACAACCGCATCGTAAGTTCTGCGTTCTCCAGATTAGACAAAGAAGGGAAGCGAATGGGTCTGGTAATGAACGAGGGCAAGACGAAATATCTCCTGTCATCAAAAAAACAGTCATCGCACTCGCGACTTGGCTCCCACGTCACTGCTGACAGTCACAACTTCGAAGTCGTAGATAATTTCGTCTATCTGGGAACCAGCATTAACAATACCAACAATGTCAGCATTGAAATTCTACGCAGAATCACTCTTTCCAACAGGTGCTACTTTGGACTGAGTAGGCAATTGAAAAGTAAAGTCCTCTCTCAACGAACCAAAACCAAACTCTAAAAGTCGCTTATCATTCCTGTCCTAACAAATGGTGCAGAAACCTGGACGATGTCAACATCCGATGACTCGGTTTAGAAGTTTTCGAGAGAAGAGTTTTGCGGAAGAGTTATGGTCCTTTACGCGTTGGCAACGGCTAATACCGCAGACGATGGAACGATGAGCTGTACGACATGGACATAGTTCAGCAAATCGATAGGCAGCGTCTACGCTTCCACTACGTTGGAAAGATCAGGTGGAGAGCGACCTAGTATCACTTGGTATTTCTAACTCGAAAGTATTTATCAACCATTACAGCCATCAAGTTAAATTATTTGAGGCAAAAAAAAAAATATTATTAACTTTTCTTGTCAAGAAATATGTTGGAGCCAAAAAAGATGTGTTTTTTTCCCTTCGAAGCGATTTTTTCTGACAATGCATTTTTCAATACACACTTCCCCTTCCACCTCTCTTAGCATTTCAATAAGCATTTATCAATAGTTTTTGGCGCGCAAAGCATTATGACACCTCAGCTTATGAAGAGAAAGAGAGAGCAGACTTGTCAACTTCATGTCACTCTGTGTACTGAACAAAAGTTCACGTGTTATTGTTGTTGCGTATTTTTATTTGTTCTTTGCTCATATTCAATATCCCACCCACTCTTTGCAAACACCAAATATTCACCACGTATTTCCAGTATGCCATTTTCTCCGCACGTACGCATGTCCGCCCCTCTCATGTGACTTCACATAAACGCCAATCATTTTTCCTAATCTTCCAGCGCCAAAGTGTTATTGACTTTTATAGCTTCCTTCGAATGCTGCTGTCAATTTTCTTGTGAATCGCTAGCATTTTTCACACTTATGTTATTTTGTTGTTGTTATTTTCATGCTGTTTTTGTTGTTATTGACATTTTATCTACAAGTATAATTTTCCAATAAAAAACATGAAAGTATTGCAATAAGGCGTTGAAGTGCGCTCGACTTAATATTGGCCAAACACTTCAAGACAATGCGCTTATGAAAATCGAGTTTGACATTTTATCAGCAAATATTGCCAGGTATGCAGGAGCAAGCAAGAGAGGATAAAATAAAATAAAAATGAAACACACAAAATAACTGAAAAAAAATAAAAAATATATAAAAAATAAAACTAATATATATATATATATATATATCGTCGATGCATATGCAATACCACCTATCTACCAGATGCAAAACCTCCCAAATGACGAAAGTGGCAAAAATGAGATTTGGTAACCCTGCATTCCAGGCATCGAGTTTCATCTATAACAATAAAAAATTTCGTTTTCCAGCCGAAAATTGCCGAAAAAAACGGTAAATGCAAAACCGCATGTAAAGTGTGTAGTCAAATTTTATTTGCAAAACCAACCATCATTTAGTTCTGTTCAGCAAGTTGATCAACCAAGCGCCAGTACTACGGGTAGGGAGAGGCCTATTGTGTCCTTTGCTATCAAATTTTTTTTTAACTGTTTGTGAATATACATACCAGAAATGGCTTCAAATGAAGGAAGTGATATAATTATGGAAAAAATTTTGAAAGGTAACAAAAACAGAAACAATGTTATTTATGTACATATAAATTTAGATGCTTGGGCGACTCCACCAAGTTCTCCTGGAACTTCCTATTCAGAGTTGGAATTGTCGCCGCACACGCATGGGATGCGCATCTCAATAGAGAATGATGAAGAATTTTTCAATTTCCCCAGTATGTTCAATTCTCCTGTTATGAACAGCAACAATTCTATCAAAGGTGACTGTGATATTCATACTTCCCCCAGCAATGAACACCTTCCAGAAATACAAATTTTGGAAGAAAACAAAAGTAAAAGACGAAAACGGAACACAGACAATTGGAAAAGAGAGATCAACAAAAAGAAAAGAATGATTGGAGAAGAGTACATAGGCTTTCGCAGAACAGAAAACAAAGTAGTCCAAGATGTGCCACGAATGAAGAGAGTGCTTAATAAGTCAATTTGTGCTAAAGTTTGCCAAAAGAGTAAAAAATTTGATTGTAAAAGGTTTAGTGAGCAGAAAAGAGAAAAAAATTTTGCACACTTTTGGAAAAACATTAATTGGCAACAAAAACAAAAATATGTTTGCTCGCTGGTTCACGTTCAAACTACAAAACCAAATAAGCGCAGCAAATTAAAGAAATCAAATTCTTTTGTGTATTTTCTCAAAGATGGTACCGAGAGGCGAAGGGTTTGCAAAAATATGTTTTTATCGACCTTAGGACTCAAGGCATGGACTGTACGTTCGTGGCTCACTAATACACAGGTTTCGTGCAGCTCTCAAAAGAAACGAAAGCCCACAAATAATTCAAAAAAAAACTTGTAAAATTTTTTTTGGCATCTTTGCCAAAGCTCCCGTCACACTACTGCAGGTCATCATCAAGCAAACTCTATTTAGAGCCAGTCATTGAATCAAAATTACACTTGTACTCTCTTTATAAGAATAACGCTCTCGAGCTTTCAGTACCCGTAGTCTCAAGAAGTTATTTTGATAATATCTTCTCCGAAGAAAATATATCTCTTTTTAAACCCAAAAAAGATGAGTGCGATACTTGCATTGCTTTTAAGACCGGAAATATATCCGAAGTGGAATATAACTGTCACATTGACCTCAAAAATTCAGCACGATTAGAAAAAAAGAATGATACCATACTTGCCAATTCTGGAGAAATTCATTTAATTACCATTGACCTACAAGCTGTTAAACTATGCCCAAAATTAAACGCCAGCTCAGCTTATTATAAAACTAAGCTTGCTGTGCATAACTTCACAGCTTACAACTTAGTTACTAAAGAAGTTGTTTGTTATTGGTTTGATGAAACTGCAGCCGACTTAAAGTCTTCAACGTTTGCCAACTTTTATGTGGACTATATATCATCAATACTTCGTAAAGATGTAAAACCTGTAGTGATTTATTCCGACGGTTGCACACATCAGAATCGAAATTCTGTTGTCGCAAATGCACTACTTAAGCTTGCCATTGAATACAACGTTGACATAACTCAAAAATTTCTAGTAAAAGGGCATACACAGATGGAGGTAGATTCGGTTGACTCTGTAATTGAGCGGAAATTAAAGAATCGGCAAATATATTTACCTAGCCAATATATTTTGGCAACACAGGAATCCAGACGCAATCCGTTTCCGTACGAGAGATGGACTAAACATTTTTTAAAGACTATGATAATAAAAAATATCAATTATATGACTCCATACGCCCAGGTCGTAAAAAGGGGCGTTTTCGATTTACGTGTCTTGAAATACTCTTCTGATGCATCAATCAAGTATAAGTTGCCTTTCGAAAGCACTTTTCTAGAGCTTCCACACCGATCTAAACGCAAATGGAACAAAAGCACTCCTAACGCTCTTTATTTGTCTCGTATACCAATAAAAAAAATTAAATACCAGCACTTACAAGAATTGAAACATGTAATTCCTTCAGACTGTCACTACTTTTATGACAACTTACCTTACAAACAATAGATACTAAGATTTATGTCTGTAAAGTTAATTATAAAAAGATAAAAAAAAAGAAATTTGTTTTTATTCTACATATATGCGGGTTAAAAATATTTACGTGTAAAAATAATAGGAAAATTTATTTGCAAAACCGTCTATAAAAAAAAAACTTACAGAAACAAACAATTATGATAAACTTCAGTTCAATACTAGTTTACTGAGGTAAGTTGTACCCATTAAAAGTAGAAAAAAGATTTCAGTTCAAACTTCATTCATAAGATTAAAAGAAAACTCGTTTTTTTCATCTTCTGTAAAATTTGATTACCGTCAGATAGGTGGTATTGCAGTTGGTAGATAGGTGGTATTGCATAGGCATCGACGATATATAAAAAAAATAAAAAATAAAAAATAAAAAATAAAATAAAATGAAATAAAATAAAACAAAACAAAAATAAAACAAAATGCAGTAAAACAAAATATAATAAAATATAAAAATATAAATAAAAACAACAATAAATAAAAAAGAAATAAAATAAAGCAAAACAAAATGTTAAAAATACGAAAAAAAATGAAAAAGTAAAATAAAATATAACAAAACAAAACAAAAAAATTTAGTAAAATAAAAAAAAAAAAATAAAATAAATTAAAACACAACCAAATAAAATTAAGTACAATAAAATAAAATAAAGAAATTAATAAATAATACAATAAATTAAAAAAAAAAAAATTAAAAAAAAATAAAAATAAATTTAAATGAAGTAAGCTGAAACAAAATAATTTAAATGAAAACAAAATAAAACAAAATAAAATAAAATTAAATTAAATAAAACAATATTAAATTAAAAAAGAAATTTGAAGTGAAATGAAATGAATTAAATAAAAAATAAACAAATTAAAATTAAACTAAATTTAAATGAAGTAACATAAATTGAAATAAAACAATTTAAAAGAAAGAATAAAAATTGAGTGAGACAAAATGTTAGAAAAAAAAATATTTTTTATACGACGATCCTAGCGTTGCCCAACCTCCCGCCAAACCGACCGAGGAGCGCGTCTGATGGATAAACGTAAAATCCAACAGACCGGTAACCGAAAACCAGGTACAGCCCGGACCGATTTCAATCTGAGACCGATCGCGAAGATCACAGCTACAATTGCCTCTTACACTGAGCAGCTACAGATTCGTTCATCAGCTGCTATAAAGTATTTTGCGATTAAGAAATGTTGAGAGTAAAGAGATTATTTGTAAGTTTAAAACTCTCAGTAAATATTTCTTTATACAAAAAAGTGAGTCCGAAGAATCAAAGCTGGCGTAATGAAAATTAAAATCGTTACACAAATGTTACACTGAATGGGTCGTGCATTTCAAAATTAGTTTTACATAAAGGGAAGGAAAGGGGCCTAAAGCAGCTAGATTGCCTTAACGGGACACTAAAGTTGTTCTCGCTAAGTAGGAGTGGACTATTGATAATATCTCTTATCAGCTTAGTTCATCCAATCATCTCTCAATGCGAATATCTTAACGCGAATAATAAGAATTGTTTTTGTACACATTCCAATTTATCACTATGCAATTGATAATGTGGATTTCATAAAATGGAACCATATTTCAAAATGGGCCTAACGAGTGAAGTGTAAAGTAATTTGATAATATATGAGTCATTAAACTCCTTAGCCCACCGTTTAATGAAAGCTAGGACTCCTTTAGCCTTATTATCACAGGAATTTATATGATTTCTAAAATCTAGCTTAGGGTCCATTGTGACACCCAAGTTAATGAAGTCAGTAACTTGTTCAACATTGTGATTTTGGTTCATATGGGCAAACGGTTGCAAAGATTTTCTAGAGAAGGACATATATTTACATACAATTCACATCACACCATCTGACCAAATTATTTAGGTCAAGTTGCTAGAGCTCTCTACCTTAGAACGAACTGATTTAAAGAGCTTGACATTATCTGCGTACATAAGTGCTTTAGAATAACGAATCACATTTGGCAGATCATTGATGAATAAGCGGATTAGGAAAGGGCCGAAATTACTGCCTTGAGGTACACCAGATGTTACTAATATTTCACGTGAAGTACTAGAGTTAAATATTACTCTTTGCTTCCTACCTATCAAATATGATGAAATCCATTTGAGTAAGGATGGTGGAAACCCAAACACATGGAGTTTATACTGAAGTATTGAGTGGTGAGACCTTGTCAAATGCTTTGCTGAAATCAGTATAAATAACATCCGTTTTGATAACCCTCTTTGTAAACCATTACTGATATGGGTAGTGAATTCAAGTAGGCTCGATGAGGTGGACTAATTTTTACAAAACCCGTGTTGTGGAGTGTCAATAATTGATGACACTGAGCGAACTAGTCGGTCAGTTATAATAGCTTCAAATATTTTGGGAATAAAACATAACTTTACAATGCCCCGGTAGTTTATGATACAAGATCTACTACCAGATTTATGTAGACCATAAAGTGGAATGACTCTTTCCATAAAGAGGAAATTATATTTCGCTTGATTGAAGCATTGAATATATTCTCACCGAGGGTATCATAAATATAAGAAGATAGTACTATTAGCCACGATAGATGTGCGAAATGCCTTCAACAGCGTCCAATGGAAAAACATTATCGGAGCTCTGGAGACAAATTTCAAAATACCCAAGTACCTCAATTTAATCATAAGGAGCAATCTAAAGGACAGAGTTCTCGTATACCAGAAAACAGACGGTCTCCGCAACCACAAAATTACATCAGGCGCAGCACAGGGCTCGATACTCGGCCTTGACCTCTGGAATGTCAGTTACAACGACATATTAACTCTCAATAGTGAAGCAAAGCAAGTGACACATACCATTGTCGTGACGACGCAATGATGAAGCGGTAGGCATTTTCCTTACCCCCCCTCGCAAAAAAAAAATTGATGAAGATAAAATAAAAAAGTAAATAAAATAAAATAAATTAAAATGCGATGAAACAAATTAAAATGTATTAATTAAAGTAAAATAAATTAAATATATAAAAATGAATATAATGAAAAAAAATTAATTAAAGATAAAAAAAATAAAACAAAAAAAAATAATACAAAATAAAATAAAATAAACAAATTTAAAATAAGTAAAATGAATAAATAAATAAATAAGTAAATAAAATAAGATAAAATAACATAAATTAAAATAGATAAACGAGAATAAAAAAAAAAAATAAATAAATAATAAAAAATAAAAAATAAAAAATAAAAACTAAAATAAAACAAAATAAAATAATAAAACAAATAAAAAAATTATATTAAAAAAAAAAATAAAATAAAAATAAAAAATAAAATAAAATAAAACAAAATAAAAGAAAATAAAGTAAAATAAAATTAAAAGAATAAAGTAAAATAAAAAATATAAATATAAAATACAATAACATAAACTGAAATAAAATAAATAAATTAAATAAATTAATTTAAAATTAAATTATATTAAAAAAATTAAAATAAAATAAAATAAATTAAATTAAATTCAATGTAATTAAATAAAATAGATTAAAATAAAATAAGATAAACTTAAATAAAATGATATAAATAAAATAAAATAAATTAAAATAAACTTAAATAAAATAAAATGAAATAAGATGAAATAAAATAATATAATAAAAAAAAAAATAAAAAAATAAAGATTAAAATAAAATAAAGTAATAAAATAAAATAAAAAAGGGGAAAAAAAATAAAATAAAAAAATAAAAAAAATAAAAAAATTTAAGAATAAAAAAAAATAAAATTAAAAAAAAAAAAAAAAAATTAAGTAAATAATAAAAAAAAAAATAAAGTAAAAAAAATAAAAATAAAATTAAAAAATAAATTAAATTAAAATAAAATGAATCAAAAAAAAAAGATTAAATTATTATTAAATAATGAAATATTTTTCACTTTAATTTTAAAAGCAATGCGATTTCTTTTTATTTAAAAAAAATTTAATTATTTGAAAATTTTGTTGCTTCATAGTAGAACTACTTCTAATTAAATCTACTTTAATTGCAATAATAATAATTTGCGGTTTATTAATTAAAAAGCGCTTTGTGCATTTGAATATCATAAGCTGTAGTAAAAAACAGAGAAAATGTAGACAACAAATATTTATAATTGAGAAAATGCACATTTTCATAGTAAAAGCTAAAAACAAATTAAATGAAATTCTCCAACGAAGAGGCGTTGAGTTGTGGTTGAGGCTAGACACTTAAGAAATATTATTATTATTCTACAAAGAACTTTTACAACAAAAGAGGCTGCTGCTGACTGCATGTACAATATATACTACATATATATAAGTAAGTATGGATAAGTATATTTATGTATGTGTTTTTTTTTCAATTACACCAGCAAAGTTGGTAATAATTGATTGTACTCTGATTATTGTGAATATTTTTTGTTTATTTTTTTTCCTTTTACGCTGTTGGGCTGCCATAAGCGCTTTGCAGTTTAAAAAAAAAAAAAAATTAAAGAGAAAAAAGTGATGAATTTCCTTTGAAGTGTAGAAGTGAAAATTTATTAATGTTTTTTATTCTTCGAAGCATCAAATAACAGTTTTATCGGCATAAAAGTGTGTGTGTATATATATATATATGTTTGTTTAGTTACATTTGAGCCTTGCAGAGAAACCGACAAGATGTGGCGTGGCTATACATATAAATTTAATTAAACAATAGAGTTCTTTAGCTAGCGTTTGAAAGAGCTTTCCTTGTTCAAAATATCAAATGTGGTAAGTTGAGATGATGTTGGATACTAACAGTGGTATATATAAGTATGTAAACCAAAATACACGTATGTATTGTACATATAAATTTAACATACATATAATAATGTTATGCAGCACCTTGAGCTACTTGGTTGGCTGGTCTAACTGGATATTTCTACTATCATTTTACAAAAGTCAATGTCACTCAGCCGACTTTAATTCTCTATTACTTAGTACAAGCAGCGATGGCCAATGACCATCAAGCAGTTCTGATGAGAAAGAATTAAAAAAAAAGTAAAATAATTTTTTCAAAATCTCTAGAAGCCAATGGAATTTCTAGAACTTTTAGCTTTTTTATGCTTTTATATGCTTATACTTATGAAAAAATGTATGTATGTGATTGCAATATATTAATTAATACCAATTTTATAATTATTTCTTTCACTTTCTTGCGTCCATAAAATATTCTGAAGGTGGAAATGATTTGCTTACCTGCAAAAAAAAAGAAATTTTTTTAAATTTTTTTATTTCATTATTTAGTCAAGAAAACAAATACAAAAAGTTTATAACACAGTACAACAAAAGTAATGTATAAAAAATAACTAGAAATAGACACATTAACAATAAACCATAAGAATAAGAAAGCTTATAAAAAAAAAAAAAGAACGGGTAATCCATTTCGAGACTCCCTACTTTTTTATAGAAAAAAAAAACACAGAAAATTCAAATTTAATATGGAGAGTGTTTATTATCATTCGAAAAGACATTATTTAGTATTTTTTTCTGAAGATTATCTCTTTCCAATGTTGGCCGCTGCTACGCCTCAGATGGTCCATCCGTTGAGTCCAATTTTCGATGATTCGTTCGAGCATTTCGACTGGTGACTGGCGAATGACACGCGTGATGTTTTGCTCCAGGGCCTGAATCGAAGCGGGAATGTATGCATAGACTTTAGACTTTACATATCCCCACAGGGAAAAAGTCTAACGGTGTGATATCATACGATCTTGGTTGCTAATCGACCGGCACAAAATGTGAAATTATCCGCTCAACGAAGAGTTCTCTCAATAAATCCATTGATTGATGTGATGTGTGGGAAGTGGCGCCCTCTGTTGAAATCAAATGTCGCGGGGATCATGTGCTTCAATTTCAGTAATCAAGTAGTCGGTTATCATGGTGCGATAACGGTTGCCATTGACGGTTAAGATCTCACGAGCATCGTTTTTGAAGAAATATGAACCGATGATTCCACCGTCACACAAACCACAACAAACCGATGTTTTTCCTGGATGAAATGGCAGCTCTTGAATCTCTTCAGGTTGTTTTTTTGTCTCAAATGTGGAAATTTTGTTTGTTTACATACCCATTGAGCCAGAAATGGACCTCATCTCTGAACAAAATTTGGCTCGAAAACGTCGGATCTTCTTGGAACTTTTCAAGAGCCCACAGAGCGAAGCGCTGTCGCCTGGAAAGATCGAGCGGCTTCAGTTCTTGCACAAGCTGTATTTTGTACGCTTTCAAATTAAGATCTCGACGTGGGCCAAGTCATTCCATACGTGAATCCGAGTTGCTGCTCTCAGCTACGGCCACTATATTTTCTTCACTGCGTGCTGGACGTGGTGTGTTCGGTCCAATATTATCCAATAATGAATGCTGAGTCTCAAGATGGTTAAGATGGGTGATGGCGAATAGTACGCTCAGTAAGCCGATTATGTTGATCATAAGTTGAGTGAAGCGCGTGAAATACATTCTTTACAGAACGTGAATTTTCGTAATAAATTTGAATGATTTGTAAACGTTTTTCAGGTGTAAGTCTTTCCATGATGAAATGCCAAACAATATTGAACAAATAGAACATATCAGCTAGACACGACTCACGCGTGATCTATCAAAAAAAGGGCTATTGAAAAACGTATCTCTACTTGGATCACCCTTTACGAATGCAATTTTCCATTGCTCTGGAAAACAAGATGTGGTAGTACTATGATTTATGATATGCAGCAAGGTCCCAAGGATACAAGGTAGTACAACGTGAAATGAATTCCACTTTTCCCAAGAACAAAATATGGTCTGACACAGCTCGAAAAACTTGTTAATGAATTTAATTGGTAAACCATCATATCCAGTTGCATCAAACTCAGTAACAGTCGAAAATTCGACCGATGCACCATTAAAAATTAGATCATTCCCTTGATCTAAAACCATTGTATACGGTATTGCTGTATCATGTGCGGTTTTGAAGAAAGGCATTATTGACGATATCTGCCAATAAGGAATATCCGACATATTCCTTACAGTAGATTTATGTTACGTCACAATTCCTGAGTTGGTAGGCCGGAGTTGAATCTTAAGCTAAGGTAGCTCATTTTTAGCCTCTGATAATAAGTGTCGCTCTCTTACAAGCCGGAGACAAGCCGGACTTCGGAGACTTAGAAGTAAACAAAGGACAGGACTGGGACTTGTCGGAAATAGTACGAATGGCGATATGCCTCTCAAAGGCTGATTTTCAAATTTTGGTTCCCGTTTTTCATCGACTGCCGGATACAACCAATACTGACTCCAATCTACACAATTTATTTCCCAAATAAATTAGCTTTAACAAAGAGGAAATCTCTGTCTTCGATCATGCCGTAGTCTTTATACCTTTCATGAACCTAAAAAATCTATAGCAAAATGCAGAAATCGATTTCCATGATTTTCTGTGTCAATACTCATTTGAATTTACGTGGTTTGGATACCAAAATTCACGTTCTTAGATGTTTTTTTGATGAAATTTTGACCCAAAACCTCATATCTGAACGAATCGGTTGTATGGGGGCTATACGATATAGTCTTCCGATTTCGATGATTTGGTGCCAATAGTTACTTGTATATGCGAATGTAAAATACCAAATTTCATGTTCTTAAAAGCCTCTTTGACCGAGTTTTTCTACAAAATCGACATTTTTCTGGTTTCTCTTTCTGTTGCATTTTGTCTATCTGTTTTTATTTAATTTAGTTTGTTTCTTTTGCGCACAGTTTTAGTTATTTTACGAGCTTCATTTTTGTTGTTGTTACTATTTTTGAGCTTAACTCGAACTTTGCACGCATTGGTATTCCCACATGTGGCATGAGCGCCCGCAAAGCGGCAAAGTCAGTTGGCAGCAAAAAAGTTCTATTTAAGCTGGAGTTGGGAAATTGTTCGTTGGCATTTTTTTGCGCTTCTTGTTATTGTTGTTGTTGTCTTTGCTGCTTTTGGTACGCATGTCATTGCAACATTACGCTCTTCTTCACACGCAACATACACATACATAGTTGTGATGCTTGTTGCCACAATATATACATTTTTTTTGTTCTTTTTTGCTGTTGTTGCTTGCTTAGCTCTATTCGCGTGCTGATGCTGGCCCTCGCCGTCAACGCATGGAGTTATCTTAAAAAGTTGCAACCAATACAAAAAAAAACCAACAATAATATGGAAGAAGTGAAGCGACAATGACTTAAAAGCGCAATACCGCTGGCAGAAAACTTAGCTGACACACAGAAAAGTTAAAGAAAATAATAGGAAAAAATGAATAAAAAACAACAAAATTCTTAAAATATTGCCGCAACGCATGCGCAAAGACACTGTGCAAAGTGGCGAAATTTGTTCACTGTCAGTCTCATTTCGAAACTTGCACAACAAAAGGGAAAAAATCAAACAAAGATGCGCCAAACTTTAAACAATAACTTGGGAAAATCGGCTGGGAACACACAAGAAGGAAAAAAAAAAACGAAACCGAATTGCACGCATGCAGCTTCAAATGTACATACAAAGGGTGATCCAAGTAGATGTAATTTTTTCAATAGCCTTGTTTTGACAGATCACCGTAGCTGAGAGTGTACGCGAAGCCCGTGGAGAGTCGATTCGGCGCCGTTCGCAGTAGCTCGGAATGATGCAGGGAACAACTTGGCGCATTTTACTTCCAAATCTTAAATTTAAAGCATACAAAATAAAGCTTGTGCAAGAACTGAAGCTGCTCGACCTTCCCAAGCGACATCTCTTCGTTCTATGGGCTCTTGAAAAGTTCCAAGAAGATCCGACGTTTCCGAGCCGAATTTTGTTCAGCGATGAGGCCCATTTCTGGCTCAATCGGTGTGTAAACAAGCAAAATCGCCACATTTGGGACGAAGAGCAAGCTGAAGAGATTCAAAAGCTGCCATTCCAGCCAAAAAAAAATAACGGTTTGGTGTGGCTTGTGATCCGGTGGAATCATCGGTTCATATTTCAAAAATGATACCGGTGAGAACGTAATCATCAATGGCGACCGTTATTGCGCCATGATAATCGTCTATTTGATACCTGAATTAGAATTTTCCGTGTTTTTTTTCTTTAAAAAAAGTAGGGAACCTCGAAATAGATCACCCGTTATGTTTATATTTAACACTTTTTTTCTGTACTCGTATGTTGGCATAGTTTTCCAAACAAATAGTAACAAATAATAATATGTTAATAAAAATGCAGTATGTCACATACTAATGCAACACTGTGGCATGCAGCATGCCATATTATGCACGACGCGCAAAGCAACTTGCATGCGAGTACAAAAAAAAATTTTCAAAAGTTACGCAAGTTTCGAGAAGTTATGCAACATTCATGCCGTTGGGTAGATAAGGGGTTATGTTGCATGATTGGATTGATGTGATATTCCATTTTTAAAATTTTGGTGAATTTTCGCACGAAATATTTTAAATTTTTTTTCTTTGATTTTTAAAATATGTAAAAATAATTATCACAAAACAAAACCAATATTCTAAATAGGAATGGTTTGATTGTTTGTAGAGAATATCATTTGAAAGTAACTCTCCACAAGGGATTAAGCAAGAATATGATTTTTGAAGAACACCTTATAAAGTCATGAAGAATTGCTGTCAAATAAATGAGTTTTTGGGATTTAATTATTTGAATGTGGTATGAAATTAAATTATTCCCCTCCTTCTTCCTTGACATTCCCTCACTTTTTTGCACTGAAAGAAAAAAATTATAGAAATTTACACTTTTCTACCAGGCAATACAGATCACTTGGCCACCTTTGTTCAAGTTTTTCACACTGATCTCTCGCATAACACTTCATTGAAAATTTTATTTAAGCTGCTGGATCACTGCAACGTGTTCTAGACCAAATTTTTTTCAGGAGTTTTAAGCTTTAGTGACATTCGGACCGTACTTATAGTAAAAGTCCTAGCTCGGTCACAATAAACTCTAATATTTTATGAACTGCTGCATATCACTTCGGGAAATGGCTGTAAAAACATACTTCCCCTTTTTAGAGACCCTGATCATAGAGAAATTGAGATGAACTGCCGAGCAGACGAATTTGCTACGTAGCAGATTTTTTCTGATAAAGAATGCATTGGTACACTTCTCAAAATATCTGCTTAAGGAATTTCTGTAAAGGGTTATACATTTAGTGGTTTCGTTACGCTAACAACACGTTAAAATTGTTGAAAACTACTACAAAAATGGTTATTCAACCGTAATTGCGTTTCGTTTTGGATCGGTTACAGATATTATAAAGCTTGTTCATCATCGTTTTGCTCGTTCCGCCTCAAATATCGCTGCTTTAAGTGAAAGGGTAGCTGAAGAGCCGAGTTGTCTATTTCTTGACGTTCTCAAGAACTTTCTTACGCCAAATTAAGACGTAGTCTGCATTTGGACTACCACCTAAATTCATATAACATCCAGCCCACATAACAACTGAAGGCAGCTAAGCTTGAACAGCAAGCAGTGGACCGCGAGTTTTCCAACTAAATTTTCTTCAGTGACGAGGCTCCGAGAATCCTCAAATAATTGAAGAGATGCCATTACACAAAAAAAAAAAACTTATTGTCTGGGGCACTCTTTGGTTCGGAAGTGGGATTGGACCTTACTTTTTTGAAAACGATGACGAAGAGACTGTCACTATCAATTCGGAGCGTTGTGGTCATATGATAACCGACTTTTTTGGTCTGGAATTGAAGAACACGACTTGGACAATATGTCGGTTCAACAAAATGGTGTCTCATGCCACACAGCACGAGCGAATATGGCGTTATTGAGACAGAAATTTCCCAGTCTCGTAATCCCTCGTCTTGGCTATGCAGATTGGCCACTGAAATCTTGCGATTTGACGCCGTTTGACTTTTTTTTAGTAGAGCTACGCGAAAGACAGTGTTTGAAAACAAACATTGGTCGAGTTATGGCAGAGATACCGCCAAATATGTGCCAAAAAGTGGTCGAAATGAAAAGTGATTCACATACAATGCTCAAACTTTCATGAAAAAATTATTTTTTATGCATTTTATTTACGTTAATTTTGGAACCCGCAAAATAGTTAACCTTGTATATTTCTAGGCAGGCCTGAAGGCGGAAACAAAATTCGTCCTGCCACTAAATCGTGGCACAATTGTACAAAATTTCACTTGAAGAGTTCGTGTTCGCTTTACTCTGCAGTGAGGAGATTTCAAAAGTTGTTGTCATCCTTACAAGATCTAGCATACAGAAAGGCTGGTTGCGCCTTAATCTCACTCCACTTCCATCTAACCGAAATTCATTTATTGTCTACAAGCTTTGTAACCGCTGAACCGATTTTCGGCCGAGCTCGTCCTCCAATTTGTGATTTTGTGTCCTGATGTTTCAACAAATGGAGGGACCAACAACAACAAATGGAATGACCTACACATTATACGTTTATACTAAGCCGTCTTTGAACGGCCAATGGATTTTTTACGAAGAGCTTATTTCATGTCAGAAATACACTCGAAGACCCATAAAATTCTGCTATTCAAATAATTTGTACTAATATATTTCAAAACTATCGGATAATTTTCACCCCAAACCTGGACCAAAATCACTTCTTTGGCTACACTTTTCTTGTTGATCTTGTCCTAGCTACTTATTTTCTTTTGACTTTTCTAATTCATTTTCTTACTCTTCTTATGGTCATATCTAAAACTGCAGTTAATACAGATAATTATTTTTCCTACAGGCGAGCATGATCTTATACAAGTTCTTCGATATGATTGTATAGAATAGTCGCCTTCAGTTGGTGTCATTTAAGCACTTAAAAAATCATGAATTATCGAATGAGTTTACATCACTTACGGTCTCAGCTTCATTCCAGAATGTTTGCCCATTTTTTTTTATTGTTTTGTAAGGAATCCTGCCAAAGATCGCTCCTCTATATTCTCTATTGTTTCAGTTTATGCCCGAATTGTTCGTAAAATAAGCGACATTTCGTAAGCGAATCAGGAATAGAATTTAAATTTGAATAAATCTAATGATCAATCCTTAATTAGTAACGAATTAAGACAGCTCTCCACCAAATTTATTGATCCCAGCACAAAGAGTGGTTTTAATTAGTTTTGAATAGCATTTCTGAGGAGTATTTGATAAAATCGAAAGGCCTATTTCTCAGACAGTCGCAAACGGCTTGATCAGCTGAGTTTGTCGATCTGATCACATTGGAATCATTTTTAAACGCATTTACTTGTGATCTAAATAAACATTGAACTAAAATTATAGTAGTAGTGAAAGGTATAAGGTGATAGGAGCCCTAAAAAGCTAATATATTCAGTACACAATTCAGAATTTGTTTATCCATGAATTTAGTCAGCCGCTGCTGCCCCGGTGAGCTAAAGTGGGTGTCAGACTATTGTTTGACATATACATACATATTATTACTTGTTCATATGTTTGTATGTACGAGGTATGTTCAGAGGAAAAGGCGAAGGTTTTTCTCACTGTTTTCTTTGATTACAATGGTGTGGTGCATCATGAGTTCCTGTCAAAAGGTCGCACAGTTAATAAGGAATACTGAAAGGAAGATAGATATACAACGTTTGCGTGAAGCAATACTGCTCAAACGATCGGATCACACATCAATGCTTATTCGTGATTTTTTGGCCAAAAACAAAACCATAATCATGCCTCAAGCACCGTATTCATCACCAGATTTGGCTCGCTGCTACTTTTTCCTATTCCCAAATCTAAAGAAACCAATGAAAGGAAAGCGTTTGGCCACAATTGATGAGATCAAGTCAGAATCGAAGAAAGAGCTGATGGCCATACCGAAAAGCGCATTTCAGAAGTGTTTCGAGTGTTTGAAGGGGACAAAATAGATATTGATGAATAAATAAGTACTTTTCAAAAAAATTCAAAATTCACCTTTTCCTTTGAACACACCTCGTATGACTGTATACAAGCCGAAAGGTATGTTTACTTCTTTCCTATGCGCTGATAGTTCAGACATTGTGTGTGCATTGCTCTGCAAAGGCCTCATGCTGGTTGTTGTGGCAACTTTGTGTTTTCTTTCTTATTATTCTATGCGTTTCTCTTCCTCCAATTTTTTCTCTTCTTGTCAGCATTACATTGTCTACAAGCTCATTGTTTTGTTGTTGTTGTTGTTGTTGTTGTTGTTGTTCTTCTTCTTCTTCTTCTTCTTCTTATTGTTGTTGTAATTGGTACTTGAATTACTTTTGTACTGTTAAAGTTTTAGTTTCTAGAAATCGGACATAAATGGCAAACTCCATTGGTAACAAGTTGAAGGGAAGTGTTGAGTATGGTGATGAAAGGGGGTGAATTCCTCTGTGGAGTGCCCAAAGAAGTAAGTAGTTGCTTAGTTTTCTATTTTTTTTTTTGTGAGGAAGCAAAGAATTCTTGGTTTTTTTTTTGTCGTGATATTTCTTTTGGATGAATTATAGTGTATTTTACCATTTTATTGATAAAGAAAGTTGAGCAGATCTGTACTTTCAAGTGTTCAAGCCGAAAAGAAGTGCATAAGAATGACTGTACATAAAAGTCTGACTTCTTTCAGATTTATTTATTTAGATCCAAGTACTTAAGAAAAGCTTAGATCTTCGCTGTGTGTTAATTTTTTTTCTACGAAGTGGTATTTAATTAAGCAAGAGTGAACTGGTATTTTACTAGTATGCTGCTGACCTACCCATGCAAGGATGCATGCAAGCTTAACGTGACATGCTAATTTCCGAGTAAGTTACCTGAGTGATTGATTAAGTTTCTGTTACACTAGAATTTGGTTCAAATACAGATGATCTCTATTACTAAAGACATTGGGCACTGTACAGGAGAGATCCCCCTCTAAGTCGTAAATATACTTTCCTTTTAACCAATAAAAATTATCTGATGCTTGCTTCGACAGTAATCCCACCAACCGATCTATTTGCTTCAAACTATGAGCTAAACGTAATAGGAAATTCTCATGGTTTTCGAGGTAGGAGTTTTTCTTAATTCAAAAATTCCTCTAATTTTCTATTTTTTCAGAAATATTGAATTCTTATGTTGTTCTAAGGCAGACTTGGGCTAATACGAAATTTTAAGTCAGATATATACTTTCTGAGGATGCAGTTTTCGTTCAGAGAGCCGGAAAAGCACCGTCGACTAGGGAAATAAAGCTGATATATAACGGGTGATCCATTTCGAAGTTCTTTACTTCTATTAACAAAAAAAAACACATAAAACTCAAATATAATAGGGAATGTTTATCAACATTCGAAAGAACATTCTTTGCCATTTATTTTTTGAAGATTATCTCTTTCAAATGTTGGTCGCGGCTACGTTTCAGATGATCCATCCGTTGAGTCCCATTTTCGATGACTCGTTCAAGTATTTCGACTGGTAACTGGCGAGTGACACGCGTGATGTTTTGCTTTAAGGCCTGAATCAAAGCCGGATTGTCCGCATAGACTCTATACTTTACAGGAAAAAGTTTAACGGTGTTATATCAAACGATCTTGGTGGCCAATCGACCGGCCCAAAACGTGAAATTATCTGCTCACCGAAGTATTTTCTCAATAAATCCATTGATTGATGCGATGTGTAGGAAGTGGCGCCGTCTTGTTGAAACCAACCGTTGAGGAGATTACGAGCTTTAATTTCAGGCATCAAATAGTCGGTTATTATAGCGCGATAACGGTCGCCATTGACGGTTACGTTCTCACCGGCATCATTTTTGTGGAAATATGGACCGATGATTCCACCGGCCCACAAACCACACCAAACCGTTTTTTTTTTTTTTGATTAAATGACAGCTCTTGAATCTCTTCAGGTTGCTTTTCGTCCCAAATGCGGCAATTTTCTTTGTTTACATATAATTTGAGGCAGAAATGGGCCTCATCGGTGAACAAATTTTGGCTCGAAAACGTCGGATCTTCTTGGAACTTTTCAAGAGCCCATAAAGGGAAGCGATGTCGCCTGGGAAGATCGAGCGGCTTCAGTTCTTGCACAAACTGTATTTGGTACGCTTTAAATTTAAGATCTGGAAGTAAAATGCGCCAAGTCGTTCCCTGCGTCATTCCGAGCTGTTGCGAACGGCGCCGAATCGACTCTCCACGGTCTTCGTGTACACTCTCAGCTACGGCCACTATATTTTCTTCACTGCGTGCTGGACGTGGTCTATTCGGTCAAATATTATCCAATAATGAATGCTGGGTCTCAAGATGGGTGATGGTGTTGCGAATAGTACGCTCATTAGGCCGATTATGTTGACCATAAGTTGAGCGAAGCGCGCGAAATACATTCTTTACAGAACGTGAACTTTCGTAATAAAGTTGAATGATTTGTAAACGTTGTTCAGGCGTCAGTCTTTCCATGTTGAAATACCAAGAAATTCTGAACAAAAATAATGTGACAGCTGAGCACGACTCACGTGTTATCTGTCAAAAAAGGCTATTGAAAAAGTGCCTTTACTTGGATCACTTTTTACATACATATGTATAAATCGGCTATGTGGCGTATGAATCGAGATATTCAGAAAATCCATATCTATAAACCTATTTTGAAAAAAAAAAATAGAGAAATGGACACGCGACCTTGAGGCAATCGGTTAACTGGCTGGTTATATAATTGTTTTGGGAATTTACGCCTATTCGAGCAGCGAAGTTGGCCTTGGACCCGCGCTTTATTCCAATGGAAAATAAAACTAAGGTAATCGCATAAGCCATTTAAGAACAAGAAGAGTGGATTTGGTGTGGCTGTTACTCCTGCAGGAAATAGAAATGAATCCGTTAGGTGACGCTGAAGTCATGTCGTGAAAAAATCTGTATTTATGAAAAGATTTGGACGAAACCTGGACTATAAATTGTCTATCTTATGTTAATACTTATTTTTTTTTATCTAATCAACTTGCTTTCTGTGCTCTACCAATCCTCAAGTATTCAATCAATGCTGACAAAGAGTTTTTTTTTACCTATGAAAGCCACAAAGGCCAACTCTTGCAGTCAGTCCACTCACCACAAACTCCATAAAAGCCGCATCTGTACAAAAGAACCAAGGAAATGGACTGAATGGCTGGAAAGCTGAGAAAATCGGCAGAAAGCAACCACATTCCTGTTGTCGATAATTTTTCGCATATTTTCTTCTTGATTAGTTTCCGGCTGAAAAGTCATACAGAAATGCAAGCATACATACCCATGTACATACATATATACGTATAAAGTGGTTTGCTACAGGTGATGCTTTGAAGCGGAAAATGCATGCAGCAACAGCAACAACTTCAACTTCAACTTCAACATCAACAACAGCAAATACAAATATAAATGAAAAACCGCAAAGAATTAAATGTCGAGGAAGTATTAAGTTTTACACAGTGCAGCGCTAAAAACAAAAGCAACAACAAAAAAGGGGAGCGAATCATAAAATAAAATAAAAAGAACAAACAAAGAAAAGCCTGCAAAAATCATCGTCCACACAACATATCGCATTGTTGCATGCACCGCTCAAGTGAAGTCACAGAGTCAGCCGCCAAAACAAAAACAGGCAACCATTTAACGAGTTAACAACAACACGGCTGTGATTCTCGTTTTCCGCATCGTGCCACATGCCACATATTGATATGAGTGTATGGTGCACAAATTGCGCTGCTCTACTCAGCAGTAGCAGCAGCAGTGGCAACAGCAGCGACAAAGGCAAGATGTTTGCCACATATGCGATCGCGCTGTGAGGCATGCATGTTACATATTTATATGTATGTATGTCCGCACACTAGCGATCATAAATCAGGTATAAAAATTAAAATAAAGCAGAATGGAAGGCGAAAAAAAAATAAAACAAAAACCATAAAAAAATTCTTAAAAAATTTATAAAAAATAAAAAATTATAAATAAATAATAGAAAATGAAGAATATTAAAACAAAAAATAAAAATAAAATAACAAAAAGGAAATGAGGTAAAACGAAAATAAAAATTCATAAAATAATAATAGGCGGAAAAAAATTAAAAAAGAATAAAAAAAAACAAGTAAAATAAATAAAACTAAAAAAAAAAATTAAAAATTTAAATAATACTAATTAAAATAAATTAAAGTAAAGTAAGGTATAAAGGAAGACGGAGTATGTGTAGAAGTTCACGCAAGTGAGAAAAGTTTGTGACTTTCATTCATTCACCTGGGATTGGACAGAAACGATTCTTATACATATGGCTCAAGCATCTCACGACTTCCGGTCTCAGACCAAGTATCCTCTGTGTAGCCAACCAAACATCCGTCTGGAGATGAGCTAAAGTGAGAAGACGAATCCCCTGCGGTTGTGCGTAGGGTTTGGAACCCACCACATAAAAACTATACTCCAAATCAAACAGAATAATCAAAAACCAACGAATGCCTCGGATGAGAGATCCCCCTTTTGATGTCGACCCATGCAAAGGTTTAAATTTCCCTTAATTGCAATTTCCGTTCCCTTAATTGCAAAGGTGCCGATGCCCAGCTGGTTGATGTTCTCGTAAGACGAAAGGCTGACATAACCGCCGTCCAAGGAATGCGATGGACGGGTCAAGGATGGAAGAAGTTGGGTCGTTGTGATATCTACTACAGCGGCAATTAAAGGAGTGCAAAATTGGTGTTGGTGGGAGAGAGACTCCGTCGCCAAGTCTTGGCGTTCATCCCGGTGGATGAACATATAGTTAATTTGCGCGCACGCTCCTACAGAAGAGAGGGATGATGTGACCAAAGATGCTTTTTATGAGAGCTTAGAACGAACTTCTAAGCGCTGCCCGTAACACGATGTCAAAATTATGTTAGGCGATTTCAACACCAGGGTGGGCAAAGAATGTATTTTCGGTGCAACAATCGGAAAATTCAGCATCCACCACCAATCGGGCTGATTGACTTCGCCGGGTCAGGAAATGTGATTGTATGTAGTACCATATTCCAGCATATGAAAATTCATCAAGCCACATTGCTGTCGCCAGATCGTAAAACACGCAACCAAATCTATCATGTTGTGATAGACGGAAGACATTTATCCAGTGTTCTAGATAGGCGTACGTTCCGAGGGCTAAGCATCAATTGGAGCGCTATCTTCTAGCAGCAAAAATACGCAACAAACACGCATTTGCAGACAAAAAAAAGAAAGAGGCCGAATGCGTGAGTATGAAGAGCTTGAGAAGCTGGCCGACAAGAGTAATGCTCGAAAATGCTATGAGAAGATGCGGTGACTCACAGATTGTTTCAAGACCGGAGCAAACTTGTGTAGGGACCAAAGACGTAATCTCGTGAAAGATGTCCAGAGCATACTTAGTGTATGGAGGGAACACTTCTCCAACTTACTCAATGGCAGTGGAAATGAAAACTCCAGAGATGGCGAACCTGAAACCCCAAACGATGACGATGGTATAGACGTGCCAACACCCGACTATGATTAAGTTCGAATAGAGATTGCTCGTTTAAATATAACAAAGCGGCGGAAGCCGATGGCTTACCGGCAGAACTATTCAAATATGGCGGCGAAGACCTGAGAAGGTGTATGCATCATCTTTTTTCCTGAATATGGTCGGACGAAAGCTTGCCTGACGAATGGAACCTAAGTGTGCGCTGCCCAATCCAAAAAAGAGAAACCAATTACAGTGGGATAAGAATCCTTAATATCGTATATAACCCCACCGTCAACAAACTGATCACCTTTTCTTCGATTTTAAAGCTGCCTGTGACTGCATGATGAGGAACTGTCTCTACGCCGCTATGTCTGAATTTGTTATCCCCACAAAACTCATATGGCTATGTAAACTGACCATGGGAAGGAACTCTCTGAGTCGTTTGATACTAAACGAGGTTTCAGATAGGGCGACTCTTTATCCTGCGATTTCGACAACTTGACGCTGGAGAAAATAAAAAAAAACTGCAGAACTAAAGAGACCAGATACAATCTTTTACAAGAGTGTAAAATTGTTAGCTTATGCTGATGATATTGATATTTTTGGCCATAATAACCCACTGTAAGTTCTGTGTTCTGCAGGCTAAACAAAAAAGCGAAGCGAATGAGTGAACGAGGGCAAGACGAAATATTTCGAGAGAAAAGTTTTGCTTAAGATTTATGGTCCTTTGTGCATTGGCAACGACAAAAAACGCAGACGGTGGAACGATGAGCTGTACGATATACAATGCGGCATTTATATGGAATCAGGGAATTATGAGGCTCAGCCTTCGCTAGTTAGATCATGCCGTTCGAATGAATGAAAGTGCTCCAGCTTTGAAAGTTTTCGAGGCAATGCCCGCATATGGAAGCAGACCTTCACTCCGTTAGAGAGATAAGTTTAGAAAGCGTTTCTTTCGCTTGACTTGGCTGGATACAGACTTGAATGTTAATTGCAAGTAAGGATCCAGAAGTGGTAGAAAAAGAAAAAATCGAGTCTGAACTCATTCGCAGGTAGTATTTGAATCTTATTTTGATTTGTAAGAGACTTTTGACAGTCGCTTACGAACTCCCAGGAAGTCCTCCAAGTCGGGGCGGGGTTCAATCGTCTAAGCGTCGACTATAGATGGAACAATTGTACTCCACCATTTAATAATATGTTAAAAAAAATAAACATCAATTAAGAAAACAAAGTAAAGTTAAATGAAATAGAAAATAAATTAAAGAAATAATAATTTTGCAAAAATTTTGTGTGAGTTAAAAAATTCTTCTCAAAATTATTTGAAAATATTTTCTATCCACCATATTCATAATTACGAACACCAGTGTATGCATCAATTCTGAATTTCTTGCTGCGCTTGTCCGGCACTTGCAATACACCTCAGCATATGGCAAAGTGTACCCATAAGTGCCCCAGCTACTGGAAAATAGCAATTTCACGTTTTTCACGCTCGTAGCGTTCAACGATTGCATATGCAGCTGTAAATGTATATACATTCAAACATATATATATACGTATGTACCTCCTTATGCATTTTCAACCACATCTTATCGCAGCATTTCATCGCTCGACATCTACATTTCCCATATAAGCGTGTGCAATTAAAAATGTGTGGCATGCAACAAGCGCAGATTTGTAATTGCAGATGCACTTGCCGAAACTGTTGTCGACAGAATCGAAAGAAAAAACAACAACAACACGTCTTCGCCGCTAACAACAACTGCACGTTTTTGGAACTGATGAGCACCTGGTGCAAATACATGCATACAGGCATATGCGTGTACCTCATTGTGTATATGTATGTATTTAAGTGCATATGCAAAACGATATTGCATGCATTGCAATTGGACGGCCAACGAGCATGGCTTACTACAGCAGCGAAGTAGGGAATCTTTAAGGTAAATGTTGCTTGTAATTGCATACACTACTTGTATGTATGCATATATGTATGTCACTGATATGAAGAAAATACTGAGTTGAACATACGTATGCACATACGTATATAAATATATATAAAGGGTGATCCAAGTATAGGTACTTGTTTCAATAGCCCTTTTTTGACAGATCATGCCTGAGTCGTGTCCAGCTCTCATGTTATTTTTGTTCAGTATTGATTGGCATCTCATCATAGAAATACTTATGCCTGAACAACGTTTACAAATCATTCAACTTTATTACAAAAATTTACGTTCTGTAAAGAATATGTTTCGCGCATTTCGCTCAACTCACGGTCGACATAATCGGCCTACTGAGCATACTATTCGCAACACCATCACCCATCTTGAGACCCAGCTTTCATTATCGGATAATATTCGACCGAATAGATCACGTCCAGCATGCAGTGAGGAAAATATAGCGGCCGTAGCTGAGAGTGTACACGAAGACCGTGGAGAGTCGATTCGGCGCCGTTCGCAGCAACTCGGATTGACGTATGGAACGACTTGGCGCATTTTACGTCGAGATCTTAAATTTTAAGCGTACAAAATACAGCTTGTGCAAGAACTGCAGCCGCTCGACCTTCCCAAGGCACAGCGCTTCGCTCTATGGGCTCTTGAAAAGTTCCAAGAAGATTCGAGCCAAATTTTATTCAGTGATGAGGCCCATTTCAGGCTCAGTGGGTATGTAAACAAGCAAAATTGCCGCATTTGGGACGAAGAGCAACCTGATGATTTTCAAGTACTGCCATTTTATCCAGATACATAAAACAACGGTTGGTTTGGTGTGGTTTTTTGACAGGTGGAATCATCGGTCCATATTTCTTCAAAAATTATGCCGGCGAGAACGTAACCGTCAATGGCGACCGTTATCGCGTCATGATAACCGACTGTTTGATGCCTAAAATTGAAGCTCGTGATCTCCGCGACATTTGGTTTCAACAAGACGGAGCCACTTCCCACACATCGCATCAATAAATGGATTTATGTAGAGAACACTTCGGTGAGCAGATAATTTCACGTTTTGGGCCGGTCGATTGACCACCAAGATCGTGTGATATCACACCGTTAGACTTTTTCCTGTGGGTCAGTTACCAGTCGAAATGCTCAAACGAGTCATCGAAAATTGGACACAACGGATGGACCATCTGAGACGCAGCCGCGGCCACAATTTGGAAGAGATAATCTTCAAAAACTAAATGCCAAACATGTTCTTTCGAATGATAATAAACACTCCCCATTAAATTTAAATTTTCTGTGTTTTTTCCTTTAAAAAAGTAGGGAATCTCGAAACGAATTATCCTATATAATATAGGTAAGGGAATGGGAACTGAATTGTTCACATCGCTGTTTGGATGTAGTTGTGTAATGTAATTGCAAATATAATGTTATATATACGATATTTATGCAAATTTAAATATATTTATGTCTCCACACAAATTACGAAAAACACGCCGCAGGTTTATTATCCCAGGTACTATTTTCCTTTAATTCTTTCTTTCGCTCTGCCGACTAGCACTTGCATTTGCTATTGCTGTCGTTGTTGGGAAAATTAAAATTATATAAGTACAATAACCGTGAGAGATTTTAAGCGTAGCATTTTCTTGGTGACTGCACGGTGCTCATTGTATCCAACAAACTCATTTAAGCGCTGTGACAGACGCGGCTATTACGATTTTGATGAAACTTGAGTGTAAGTAATGTAAGTATGTAAGGGAAATCCAAGTTTCCAATTACTTGAACCTATCAATAACGATTGCGTGAGGTAATGGAGCTACTTCGATTAGATTGTTGGGGAAATTGGGGCATTTATATTCCTATTCATTCGACGAACATGTCTTCCCACCGAGCATTCTTTTGTGTTCAGAGGACAGGAAAAAGTCGCTGGGGCCAGGTCTGAAGAATATGATGGATCCGGAAGCGATTCGAAGCCCGATTCAAGGATTTTTGCCATTGATTTTATTGGCTTGTGACACGGTGCATTGTCTTGGTGAAACAGCACTTTCTTTTTCTTCAAATGTGGTCGTTTTCCGGCGATTTCGTCCTTCAAATGGTTTAATATCACTATGCAATAGTCTCTGTTGATGGTCCTTCCTTTCGCAAGGTAGTCAATGAAAAGTATTCCATGTGCATCCCAAAATAAAGACGCCATAACCTAGAAATCCGACTTTTGCATTTTTCCACGTTTTGGAGCGGGTTCAACATATGCAGTTCACTCGTATGGCTGTCGATTGGACTTGAGAGTGAACTGATCGGGCCATGTTTCATCCATTGTCAAATATCGATGCAAAAACTGAGGTCTTTTACGCTTGAAAATTTGCAAAAACTGCTCCGAATCATCACTCGCCCTTGTTTTTGGTCAAAAGTGAGCTCGCGCGGCACTCACTTTGCACAGAGGTTTCTCCTACCCGAATATTCGTGAATAATATGATGTACACGTTCAGTTGTTATCCTTAGAGTGCATACTATTTCATTCAATTTCAATTTACGATCATTAAAAATCGTTTCGTCGCTAACAACCTCTTCTGGACGTCCACTATGTTTATTGTCTTCGGTACTCATTTCACCCCTCTAAACTTAGCATACCAATCCTTGATGACAGATTTTCCTGATTCCATTCCAATGTAGCCTTATACCTCGTACAGCTAATCGTTCCATCGTCGTTGCCAACACGTAAATGACCACAAATTTTCCAGCTCATAAATGAACTTTAAAATCGATGAATCGGTGGTATGTATTGATTTATTCTCAGATAACTTCACCAAGATTTGGCGCATGGTGAATATCTGGTCAAGGACCAAGGTCTAACCAGTTCGCTGATGGAGGACTTTAATCTCATACATAATACGCTCGATAGGACCTTATATGCGATATGGAGGAGGCTTATACCACGATAATTGGTGCATACCGTGGGGTCTCCCTTTTTTGGATTGGGCAGAACACACAGAGGTTCCAATCGTCAGGCATGGGTTCGTCCGATTATATTATGCAAAGAAGCTGATGCATGCACTTTGTCAGTCCTTCGCCGCCGTATTTGAATGGCTCTGCCGGTAAGCCATCGCATTCCTTAGCTTTGTTATATTTAAAACGTACAATCGCTTCTCATTCCTCGTTATAGTCAGATATTGGAAAGTTTGCTCCATCATCTTCAATTTGGTGATCCGGGTTCACCATCTCCGGGTGTCACACCTTTACTGCCATTCAGAAGATTGGAGAAGTGCTCCCTTCATAAACTCAGTATAGCCTGGTCGTCAGAGACCCGATAACATTCGTGGTTACCACATGAGAATACTTCGGTTTTGAAACCTTCTGTAAGTCGTCGCATTTTTCATAGAATTTTCGAACATTACCCATGTTGGCAAATTTAGCTAGCTCTTCATTCCAACGCATTTCGGTCTATTCTTTTTTCGTCTGCAAATGCGTCTTGCCTCCCTCTTCAGTTTCTATCCCAACCCGTGTGTCTTGTGGTGGATCGCAAAGTTGCGAGGTAGGCGGTTTGCTTTTCTCCACTGAAGGACGGAAATCTTCATGGATCCAGCTCTTTCATTGGCATTGCCGAAATCTAATTGTTTCTGAAGCAGCAGTAAGAAGGAAGCTTGTAATGCCGTTCCACAGTTATCCTATATGGAGTTGCTCATGACTGCTCCCAGAGAGCAGGAGTGCAAGTCGCAGGAGTGCAAAGGTTGTGACGTCGAACCTTTCTTCGACGTCGAACATTTCTTGTGTTTATTGACGGCTATTTTTGCTGTACAGAGGTAAGTGAGTAACTTTCCTGCGACAAGATAGTCATCCGAGTCGATATTTGTCCCTCGGAATGTACGCAGGTCTAGAACACTGGATACATGTTTTCCATCTATCCACAACATGATCGTTTTGGTTGCGCATTTTTCGATTCGGAGACAACCATGTGGATTGATGTATTTTCTCGTGCCGGAATCTGGTAATACAGACAACCATATTTCGTGCCCGACAAAGTCGATCAGCCACAGCCCGTTTGGGTATGCCTCGTTATGAAGGCTGAATTTTCAACTATCACGCCGAGCATACCTTCTTTATCGTGGCATTGAAATCTCCATGCAAGAATTTCACGTCGTGGCGGAGGCAGTACACATAGAAATCTTCTTTGGTCACATCATTCTTCTCTTCTGAAGGGGCGTGAGCACAAATCAGAGATATGCTGAAGAGCTTCGCTTTACTGCGGATTGTGGCTAGATGTTCATACACCAGGGTGAATGGCAGGACTCGGCGACGGTCTCTCTCTCGCGAACAGTCTCTCTCCTACCATAAATCCGATACAAAATTTGCGCACCTTTATATGGCCTCTGTAGTAGACGTCACAAGTGTCTACCTTCTTTCGTCATTATATCGTCTATCGCACTTCTTGGATGGCGGTGATGTGTTAGCTTTTAGACGTACCTTGGCAGCGGCAGCATCCAAATTGAGGGAACAGACATTCTAGTAGCAAGCCCTTAAATTGTGATTTTTGAAACGTTTGGAGTGGTCGTAATCAAAGGTGGGGGTTTCCCAAACAAGGTAATTTTTGATTTTCCATTGGTTCATGTGGTGAGTCCCAATATCTATGCACAACAGCTTCTCTATTTAGCTTGCCTCTAAACGGATATTTTTTGGCTTCCCAGAGGATACTTGGTCTAAGACCGGAAGTCGTGAGCTGATTGAATTATATGTAAAAGAATCGTTTCTGGCCACTCGTAGGTGTTTTCCAGTCAAAAATCACTCTACATACATACATATTTATAAACAAAATATCTTTGTAAAAAAAATTATAGCTTCCGTGGATTTTAGTCGATAACTTGAGGCGATCCCTATGGCAAATGTTGATTCATTACAACATAAAAACATTTACAACTCTATATTTAGAAATATTTACATATATACAATTTTATATAAAGACGTCTTTGTTCAATTTAATGTGCCAATAATTCTACAGGTAGCAGAGATATTTCAAAATGAAAGAAAAAATGAAAAAAAAAAAAAAAAAAAAAATTACCACAAAAGAAATTGTTTCACAATAAAATACATTTTGAATAAACAATTGGTTGTATACATACGTAATACATACAAAAATATTTCTACATTTGTATCAATCAATATTTAATGGACATTCGTACAAATATTTATCTTCACATGAATAATGTGTTAGGCATAAGGTTTATAACAAAAATTTTGAGAAAAAACTCTGTGAGCAAAAAACCACAAATTTGCAATAAGAAAAATGTAAAAAAAAATTTCAAAACTTGAACACAAGAAAATTTGCCATTAAATTTGCGGTAACATTAAAGTTTATATTACTATTTTGTTGTTATTGTTTTTTTTTATGTTATGCATTTCATTTCTATTTCAATTTCAATTTAAATTCGAATTTCATAGATTTGATTTATAGCTTGCCATTGAGAATTTTCACGAATTTCGACTTCAAGGGCAATGTGTTTCTATCTTCTCGGCTGTTGTTGTTGCTATTCTACAGAAAATCTTTGATATGACTTTTAAGATATAAACATTTTGTTTATGAAATTTTTTCTGATTTCAATTGTGCTCGCTAGCGTTGGCCATTGCTTGTGCGCTGTCCTGCAAAATTCCATATATCTTGTTAATGTGGCAAGCAGTTGATGAAACGGTGCGTTAGTTTTGATATTTTATGTACTAAACTAACCAACTAACTGTAATTATCATTTCAAGTGTTATTGCTTTTGTATTTAATTTTATTGAATATTTCTAATTAATTTTTATTTGATATTTGCCACTGGAAAATATTTTGTTCTGCCATATGGTTTTGAAATTATGCAAATGGTTTTTAATTTTTTTATGTTATTTCAGAAGATTTTTTTGATTTAACAAATATGCACCAGAATAGGGTTATCCAGTTTGCGGTATCCAAAATAAACTTAAATAAAATATATTTAAAATAATTTTTTTTCATTCATGTGACTGTCTCTTGAATTTTTGCAAACTTCGATCCGTTTGAGGTAACTCTCGACCGCCTTTTGGCACATGTTGGGCGATATCTCTGTCTTAACTTGATGAATATTGCTTTTAAAGTGCTCAAGAGTTAAAGGTTTATCTGCATAAACACATTCTTTAGCGCAGCTCCACAAAAAACAGTCCAACGTTGTCAAAACCTACGATATCGGTGGTCAATTGACATCGCCAAGACGAAAGTTTACGCGGCACGGAAACTTCTCTCGCAATTAAACCATATTCGCTCGTGTTGTGTGAAATGTGGCACCTTCTTACAGGAACCACATATTTTCTAAGTAGTGTTCTTAAACTGGAGGCCAAACAAACTTGGTTATCAAACGACCATAACGCTCCAAATTGACAGTGACAGTCTCATCGTTGTTTTCAAAGATGTAAGGTCCAATCGCACCTTCATACCAAAGAGTGCATCAGACAGTAATTTTTTTTGGGTTTAATGGCCTCTCTTCAATTATTTGAATATTCCCGGAGTCCCAAATGTAGTAATTTTGCTTATTTACGTATCCGCCGAGTGAAAAATATGCCTCGCCGCTGAAGAAAATTTTGTTGGAAAAATCGAGGTCCACTGCTCGTTGTTCAAGCACCAAATTGACGTAATAACGGCATTGTTGAATGCTCAGCTGGCTGCAGTTGTGTGAGCTGGACTCTTTATGGATGTAGGTGTAAGTCCAAGTGCAAAATATGCCATAATGTGCGGTAATAAACTCCCAGCTCTTGAGAGCGTCGAGAAGTAGACACATTCGGGTCTTCGGCTAGATTTTCGCTTACAGCAGCGATATTTGCGGTGGAACGAGCAAAACGATGTTGCACAGGCCTTACAATATCTGTAGTCGATCCCGTCTCTTCAAATTTCTTTAAAATTTTACGAATTGCTTAAGGAGAGGACATAATCGTCCAGTTCACCATTATTTCCTCTTAAAGGTCGGTATGCACCTCTTGCGAAAAAAAATAATATATTTCGTGGATGGCAAAATGTAGTAGGCACGGAATTTTGACAGATGATTTTCTATTGTGAACAGCTCTTTACATATACTGAGTTTACACACGAATACTTTTGTCGAAGCGACTCTTTGTTTGTTGGGGAGAGGCTGACGGCGAAAAAAGCAGCGTACCGACACTGTTGTGCTCGGTTGACACGGTTTGTTATCCTATTCGTCGCTGTAAAATTTGTCATTCCTTTTCACATTTATATTTACATTCTCTGAATGGTTGCTGTTATGTGTGTAAACGTGTAGGGAAATACCAAAAGCAAAACTGCCGATAAGAAGCGACAGGAGTATTCGTGTGTAAACTCAGTCATAGGAAGAAGATATGAAAACGTAAATAAACAAAACGAAAAATTTTAATAGAGCGCAGTAAATGTTTCTCGCTGATTATGTATAATAACGTTTTTCATGGCTAAAAATAAATAAAAGGTATAGAAATTGATAAAAAAAAACAACTAAAAACATTACATAAATTGCTTTATTCCTCTTGTTTCTCTCGAAATATATATGAGACTATTTATTTCGCTCGGAAAACTGTGTTGCTGTGCTTTCGTATTTGTTTAAAAACTTTGGAAATAGGCAGTAGAAAATGGAGTTTTTTGTTTCTGCACTTTGTTTATATGGAGTTTTTGGTTTTCGTAAGAGCCGACCGATACCGACCTTAAAGCACGAAACGTGGCCACATCTGATTTACCATTTTGTAGTAGATTTCAACAATTTTAATTCATTGAATGTTTGTTAAAGCTTTCCATTTTCATAAATACCTGACTTTTAACTAAATGAAAACATGTTCGGTTTGACAGTTAAGTTTTACAAATGCCAAAATGCAGCACTGCTTTTTCCAAACCACTAAATGGATATTCCTTTATATGTATTGTGTATACTGCAGTAGTATTTTATTGCAATAATAAAAAAAATTTCTTAATGAATCTAATAAAATATGTGTCACTAATACAAAAAAAAAATATAATAAAAATATAATAAAAATTACAGTTCAATGTATAAATAGATACTTAAAATTACATATGTATATAAATAAGAAATGTGTAAAAAATGCTGCTTTCAGAATAATAAATTATATAAATTTTGCGGATATATTATTTAATTTTTTCATGAAAATTTTTTTATCGAGTTTTTATTACAAAAGTTTCGTATTTATTATACACCCAACGAAGTAGATATGTGTGCTTTCTCTAAAATGTAATAACGTTTCACAGGCCTGAAATGTGCTACGTTAAAATAACAGTTAAGTTTGAATGTGAACAAAACAAGAATAATAAGATTTTCAACACGGAAATCAGCACTGAATTGTTTACAAAAAAAGGCTTTCTCTAAGTTTTAAATTTCACTTTAACTTCGCTTCAGAAATAATTTGATATTTGAAGATTTAAGGGCGACATTAAAAAATTCCAGAGTTTGTTTATAGTTTTTTTTTTTAAGTAAAGAATACCGAAAGAGGTAAGACCACTGAAGATTTCAAAATTATTTGGTTAAAAAGATTAAGGTTTTAGGCTACATATCTAGAAGAGCACTCTTCCCCGTAAGCGAATAAATTCGTCTCAAATGGTACATAAAAGCAGGATATAGACAGGATATATCACAACCCTGGAAAATTAAAAGACTACAAGACATGAAGTAAAGCCTCGAGCATTCCAGTAAAATGAGGCTAGATCCTTCAATCCTAATAATTACAAACAATTACAGTAGATATTAAGTAGCGCGGATAATATTCATATAAAAAACTCTTAGTTAAACCAAAGCCTACCGAAAGCTTTAAGAATGCAGGATTACATTTTGCAGAAAAGTACAATTTTTAGGCCGATGATTGTCATTTACTGATATTTAGTGATCAAGGAGTCCAAATGGAAAACTTGTTTACTTAAACAAGCTGAATGTTTTCGATACCACCACATGGTACCCTTGTTGAATCGTAACCAAAACAAAACATTACTGAAAGCAGTCATAAAGAGTGATGAAAAGTGGAAATTTAGATGCCATCTTGATAACGAAGGATGATACACTAATTTGGAAACAGTCCTAAATGACGAAAAATCAATAGGAAACTGATCCAACTTTCGCTCTGTAGCGCAGACAAAACACTTTGAGATGGAATTTTGATCAGCTTAGCAAAACTCAAACTATGTGAAGAGGATATTTTTTTCGTATATTTTGAATTTTTCCTCTCTCATCGCATAACTTAAAATTTGCTAATTAACTAATATATATTGAAATTTGATTGTGGGAGTTTTTAATACGCGTATATACACATACGAACACAAGTATTATGACATTTAGAAATAAAGTAATAATATATATATATATAATATATATATATATATATATATTTAATTAGTTTAAACTAAAAATCTATGCCAACACAGAATTTACCTATTAAATTTGGCGTAAAGTAATAAACTATCTATCGCATATTGAGTTAATGATTTTATTTTTTATATTACTTAGCTTTGACAATAGTAATTGGTATTATGAATAAATTTTTTAAAATTTATTTTTAACATAGGAAATTAAATTTTCTAATTTTTACGAGCAATTGTTGACTTAATATTGGCTGATTTGGCATTATGAAATATATTTCAGACTGTTACCTTAATTTAATTAACTAATTCGATAAATGCATTCACTTATCGTCATCCATTTAGTGGTTTAGAAAGTGCAGGGCTGTATTTGGACATCTGTCAAACACAATTATCAAACCAAAGATGTTTTATTTTGGTTAAAAGTCAGGCATTTAGGAAAATGAATCGCTTAACAACCGCACAACTCGTTAAAATTGTTGAATCCTTCTACAAAAGTGGTGTTTCAAACGTGGCCAGGTTTCGTGCTGTAAGTGAAAGTGTAGCCGAAGACCTGAATGTTGCTATTTTTCCCCGTTATCAAGAGCTGGGAATATCTTACTCACATTATATTATATTTTGCACTTGGGCCTCCATCTGCATCCATATAGGGTCCAGCTCACACAACAGCTGAAGCCAGCTGACAATTCAAAACGCCATAGTTGAGTCGATTGGATGCTTGAACAAAAAGCAGTGGACCATGATTTTTCCAACAAATTTTCCTTCAGAGAGGAGGTACACATTTCTCACTCGGTGGAAACGTAAATAAGAAAAATTGTCGGATTTGGGGCTCCGAGAATCGTTAAAAATTTTTGAAGAGAGGCCATTCTTACCAACTTACTATCTGGTGCACCCTGAGGTGTGAGTGGACCTTACTTCATAGAAAACAAGACGGTTACTGTCAACTCGGTGCGTTTTGGTCGTATGATAACTGACTCTTTTTTGGCCTGCAATTGAAGAACACGACTTGGACAATATGTTGTCCCAAAAAGATGGTGTCATATGTCATACAAAACAAGGGAATATGGCTTTATTGCGGGAGAAATTTCCTGGCCATGTAATCTCTCGCTTTGGCGATGTCAATTGGCCATCGAGGTAGTGCGATTTGACACCGTTGGACTTCTTTTTGTAGACGTACGAGAGAGACCGTGTTTATGGGGATACACCTTAAACTTTTGAACACTTGAAAGCCAACATTCGTCAAGTTATGACTGAGATACGGCCAAATGTGTGCCAAAAAGTGGTCGAAAATAACCTCAAATGGATCAAAGTTTGCAAAAATTCACGAGGCGGTCATTTGAATGAATTTGAATCATTTAGTGTTTCACATATAATGCCAAGGTTCAAACATGAGAAAAATTATTTTAAATGCATTTTATTTAAGTTTATTTTGTAAAGCGCAAAATGGATTCCTCTTTAGTTTACTAATTGTCCAAATTGAGCAGCCATGTGAAAAGATACATTTCAATTAAATACATAACCATGATTAACTCTTCGTACTGTTAAGAGAAAGTATCAATGAAGGTTTAATTAATAAAAATTTTTTTAGTTATTTTAATTGAATTGAAATGTATTTATATAATTTTTTTTAGTTTATTTCATTTTAAATATTTTATTTTATTTTATTTATTTTAATTAATTTTAAATTTTTGTTTATTGTTTAGGATTTTTTTCTTTTTCTTTTTATTTTATTTATTTTTATTTAATTAAATTTTTATATTGTTTATTTCGACTTATTTTGATTTATTTTATATTACTTTATTTTATTTATTTTAATTTAGCCTAACTTAATTTTTTTTAAATTTTTTTTTCCTTTTATATAACTATTATTATCATTATTTATTAATCGCACAGTCGGATTCTGGCACCACAGGCGAGTGCTCTAAAAACTGAGCCAACGTCTGCCATGTAATCTGTTGTTGTATTACTCAATTTTTTACTAACCAACAACGCTAATATTTAGCCGATATTCTTACTTAATGTTGGGTTAGCGAGTTTTTGCAATACCGCATATATTGAGGCCATAATTGTCTGAGGAATGTATATATAATTTTTATTTTTATTTTTATTTTATATTTTAAGTCTAATTTGTTTATTTTTATTTTTTAAATTTTATTTTAGCTTATATTATTTTATTTCATTTAACTTTATTTTTTTTACTTTATATTATTTGATTTAATTTAGTTTTATTTAATTTAATTTTAAGTCGTTCGATTTTATTATTATTTATTTTTATTTTTATTTTTATTTTAGCTAAATATTTTTTGTTTATTTCAATTAAATATTTTTTTTATATATTTTATATTATTTAATTTTATTTGATTTAATTTTTTTTCATTATTTTTTGTATTAAATTTTTATTTAATTTTTTTTTTTATTAATTTTTGTTTATTTTATATTACTTGTATTATTCATTTATTTTTATTTTTTAATTTTCTTTGCTTTATTTTATTTTTATTTAATTTTTTTTTTGATTTCATTTTGTTTTTGTTATAATTAATTTAATTTAGTTTATATATTTTATATTAAATTAATTATTATTTGATTTTGGAACTACAACATAACTAATAATTATTTTTTTGTACCTATTTTGGTACTCGAATTTGAATGAAATTTAAAATTTTATTTTTATTTTTTTAATTTAAAAAATGTTAGGCTTTTGCAACAACACACTCTAAGCTCATTTGTGGCTTAGTAATGTCCAACAGTGAGTAATAATCAAAGAAAAAATCATGACAATAAATGCCTCGTACGTTAGGTAGATATTTGTTTGTCATGTCAGCTACACATTTTGTATAAGTACATATTCATGTCGGACAGTTTGAGTTGTCAATGTTTTTTTTTATAAACAATTTACATAATTTTACATGGATTATCTAACCACATACAAAAAATAAAAGCAAATAAAAACAAAAGAGATTAAAACTAATACCTTTAAGCTGCCTGCAATATTTAATTTTTTTCCCCTCAACCTAATTGAACGTCTACATAGGAAAAAAAAGAAGAAAGAAACAAAACCGTTGCAGAGAAAGTAGCTCATATGACATTTACGAATCTAATAAAAAGTGTGGCGAGGCAAATGCATGGAGCCTGTCTGTATGATTTATGAGCGCATAAATTGCTTTTGAAAATGTCAACCTAGCAAAAAAAAAAAAGGAGAGAAAAAAGCGTTTAAATTGAAAACCATAAAGTAAAATGGATATTTAAGTATGTATGCAGTTGGGTATTTATATTTTTATGATTATGTGTAACTACATATCTAAGCTTTATACTTTTATGCGGTTATGGCTCTCTACGAAAATCTTATAGAATAATTCAGTACTCAACACAAATACATAGAATTTTTTTTAAAGTTTATGGCATAACATTTCATTAGCATTAATTGAAAATAATAATATTTATTTATGCGTATTTGTTTATGTAACTAATACTGTTGACAATGATAGTTATGCGCTTACCCATATGTGTGGTAACTAATAACCGTTAAGCAACTCAAATAAACTAATTTGGTTGAAAGGTAACAATTTTTTTGGTTTTATATTTAGTAGTTTTTAGCTTATGCATCAAGCATTACGTAAATTTCTATATGTATGTTAGTGACATATTCACATACATATGTATGTATATAAAGCATAATTACATAGCCCGCAGGTTTGTACACACGTATGGCATATGTGTTAAAATGTTGCATATTTCGCCATTTCAAATTAAATACTGTAATTATTTCTAACAAGCATAAATTAAACGTAATAATTTTTTGGACTAATGACTAACCATATTACGCCACTAAATAAATTACAGTCGAAATGTATAAGTATGTAAGTATGAGCCTTGCAGGAGAATGCAGGCGAGTAATATTTATTTTTATTATATTTTTTTTAAAGTTTATTTTGGTATTGTCAATTCAAATTATGCTCTTTATTCCAATTTCTTTCTTTTATTTTTTCTTATTTTTCATTTTATTTTAATTAGTTTGTATTTAATTTAATTTTTATTTAACGTTTTTTTATTTTGTTTTATATTATTTCATACTTGAATTTGTCTAAATCGGTTAGAACAGACAACTATAGCATATATACGACCATTTTTTCGGGTTAAAAATTTTTAGCCGTCATTTGGTACTGAAAAATATCGAAATTTGACGAACATAGCACATACATATCTCCCATACACCGATTTGTTCAGATGTGAAGCTTTGGTTAAAACTCAGTCAAAAAAGCATTTGGGAATGTGAAATTTAGTATATTGGTAGTGAGAATCATCGAAATCGTAAGGCAATATAATCCTCATACACCGATTTGTTCAAATGTGAAGTTTTGAGTATAAAATCCGTCAAAAAAGCTCCTAGAAGCTTCAAAACGACTTGGTCTCTTACCGTGAATGGTGTTCTGGGAGTGCACCCATTGCAGAACAAGAGCTCGAGCTGCCTCGTGAGACTCGCGTAACCCTGGCACAATTAAGATCTTGGTACTGTAGCAGGCTCAACTCCTACCTATCCGGACTCGACCCTGACATACCCAACACATGTCCCGCATGCAACGAATCCCCGCACGACACTAACCACCTTTTTGCATGCCCACTTAACCCGACTCATCTAACACCTCTCTCCCTCTGGTTCGAATCCGTCGAAACAGCACGTTTCCTGGGCCTCCCGTTAGATGACCACGATGACTAAAACTAAGCTTGCCTGACCCTAGACGGCTCCACTTCTTACACATCGCATCAATCAATGGATTTATTGAGAGAACACTTCGGCGAGCAGCTAATTTCACATTTTGGGCCGGTCGATTGGCCACCAAGATCGTGTGATATTATACCGTTAGACGTTTTTCTGTGGGGATATGTAAAGTCTAAATTCTATGCGGACACTCACGCTTCGATTCAGGCCTTGGAGCAAAACATCACGCGTGTAATTCGCCAGTTACCAGTCGAAATGCTCGAACGAATCATCGAAAATTGGACTCAACCACGAATGGACCATCTGAGACGTAGCCGCGGCCAATATTTGAAAGGGATAATCTTCAAAAAATAAATGCCAAAGACTGTTCTTTCGAATGATAATAAATATTCCCCATTATATAAGAATTTTTTGTGTTTTTTTACATTAAAAAAGTAGGAAACCACGAAATGGATCACCCGTTGTAATTTCAAAATAAATTAATATTTTTATAAAAATGTGTTTTTTTCTTCGACGTTGTGTGTTTACTATTATTTCATTTCATTTCCTTTACTTTATATTTATTTATTTTTTAATTAATTGAATTATATAAAAGTTTATATTTTCTTTCAATTTAATTTTTGAGAATTTTTAATTTTTAGTTATTATTTAATTTAATTTTTTATTTATCTAATTTTGTTTATTTTATGTAATTTTATCTGGTATTATTTTATTTTGTATTATAATTTAATTTAATTTTTTTTTCAATTTAATTAATTTAATTTTTATAACTTTTTTATTTTTTATTTTTAATTTTTTGTTTTTTATTTATTTTCTTTTGTTATCAATTTAATTTAATTTTTTATTTTTATTTTTCAATTTAATTTAATTTAATTTAATTTTTTTTTTTTTTTTTGATTTATTTATTTATTTATTTATATTATTATATTTTTTATTTCATTTAATTTAATTTATTGACTTTATTTATTATCTTTATTTTACTGTTTTTATTAACCTTTCATGCATTTGTACATATGAATGTATGTATGTGTATCTGTATACAATGAACTTTGGGCCTCCTAATTATCGCATTTGTACATTTGTTTGTATGTGTTACATAATAGTATCGCTGCCCATCACTGATAGCTTACAATAGTAGCCAATAAACTCTAAAGCTAAACACAAACACCCACACAATAGTTAATGCCGATCGTGAATGCATTTCTGCTGTATTGATAAAATACAAACATATGTATAAACATACCCATACAGCTGCTAAAGCATTATCAATGTGATTATCTTTCCGGAAACAAAGCATACACATACATACTCGTATAGTAAATAACATTGCAAGTAACTGTGTATGTGCGTATGCATGCACATATACATACAACAGATGAACTTAGCAGTGATAGTAAATGTACTTTCAAATTTGATTGGCAGTGTCACTGCTGCTAGTGTCACAAGAGTTCGTATCAATATGTGATCTGCCGCCCACGCGCACACATGCACACGCACAAACACAATAACTGCATTATATGCAGTTGATTTAAGTCTTTTCAGTTTTTTTTTTATTAAATGCGTAGAAACAACAACTCCATGCAGGAGTATGTAAATGTAACATTATTATTGGCTTTTGTTGTTGCTTGTCAAATTTCCTTTGTTTTCAGGCTTTTCTACAGTTTATTATGTGCCATTCATGCATACTTTTGGCATTTTAAAAGCATTATAGGTTATGTACACGCATTTAAATGCCTTTAGAAATTACTATACATGTGGTATATATACAATGTTGTATCTATGTGTGTGTGTAAATGTAATAGAGAAGTGTGTTTTTGCTTATTATTATAACAATTTACACATAATGACAGCATAACAGGGAAATTAACGACCAAATTAAATGCTGTAAATATGAAAATTATACTTTTATCCATTGCAAAGGCAGTGACAGTGCTATTTAAATATTTAAATATATATGTATGTATATATACCTATATAAAATATGTATATTTCTACATTTTTATATGACTTTACTTAACACAAAATTCTTTTATGTTGCTGTATTAAATTAACTGTGCTTAAAATACAATATATACATACATATATACACACTGCAACATATACATACATATATACACATCTATGTGTGTGTGTATGTTCACTTCCTTTTAAAAAAGATTTCAACTATGTACAGATAGTACCAGCAGCAGCAAGCATTACCGGCTGTCCATTTTCGCATTCATTGCAAGTCAAACTGACACAAGTCCATATAACATACATACATACATACATACGAACGTGTAGACTTTATCTCTATGTAGATAACTGTATGTGAATGTCATTCTAAAGTTAGTCTATTGATATGCCTTGACTTTTTATCCACTTCCGCAAATGCAGTTAGAGCCCGAAGCTACTCGTTTTCTTATTTATCTTCATATGTATGTGGATTGAATAAAGTCGTTCGTTACAGACAACCCAGTCAACAATTTTTGGGGTACTCCAGAAAAAATACTTCGAAAAGAGACCGAATTCAGAGCTTTTACTGAGCTTGATGAAATGAAATGAGTACTGAAAGAGTATTAATACAGAGAGAATGATAAAATAACAACTTTTTTGTCACACTTTTAGGGTCAAAGCTTCACTAAGCTTTCTAGGCTAAGTTAGAATTTTGTCCTCAAGAAGTATTAAACTGCTTTAAATAACTGTATAAGTATATTAGAAACTCGCTCTTTTTGTGAAAGTATTAGGATACTCTAAGAAAATTAAGGAGTTAGGCCACCCTAGAGGGCCACAAAATAGGACTTTCAAGATTTTTTTTCGGGAAAACTATTAAATAAATCTGATTTTTGACAAAAGACATTTATTATACGTATAATTAACTGCTTATAACAATTTTTTTAGGAAAAATTTATTTAAAAATGGCGGCTATACAGCGTTCTCCCTAGGATGTCTCAATTTTTTCAGGAGCCACGGCCGGACAAACAGCTCCTGTTATTTTTTTTATTTTAATAAGTTGTTGAACGGTTTCCGCTTGTAAATAGCAAAAGCTACAAAAGAATGTAGGATTTTTTCAATATATGCATTTTTGACAAAACGGCGGGTCTAAAGGAAAAAGTAACAATTTGGCCTAAAAAATTGTTCGAAATATGTTAATAAAAAAAACTATGCAAGATAAAAAAGTACTACGTACTTCTGTAGATAATGTATTTCAGAAGATGTTGTCAACATTTCAAGTGAATCGGTTGTAAATTGTTTGAGTTATGTTTCGGGCCAACTCGAAAAAAGCAGTTTTGAGATAAACGCGTTTAAAGTTTTAAGTATGCCTTACTGATTGACAAAGACGCTTCAACTAGAAAATGGGGCATTTAGAAATTTTTATCTGTCATAATCTTTCGGGATAACATTTTTGAGACAATAATGTATAATTTGAAAGGCGAAAAATTAATTTTCCGAAAATTCTAGAGTGGCTTAATCCCTTGATCTATTTTCTATGAGTTTTCAGTTTATTAAATATTATTTTATGTGCTTTTAGCGAGCTTGAAAGCTCCAAAAAAAGATGTGTGAAGTTTTGTTTTCTATATTTATGGTTTGCTGGGCATAAACATAGATGATTATAATTACAAAGCACTTATAAATGGTGTTTTTTTATAGAGGTACACAGAACCATTATTTTCGAAATAAAATTGTACTATTTGCAAGCGTTATTCAGGCGTGAGTCTATTCATGATGAATTGCCAAACCAAACTGAGAATAAATCACTTGAAAGCTGTTAAATCGGTCGCCATCTTGAAAATTAATGCCAACTTAAAGTTCTATACCTCTATAAAAAACACCCTATATATGGACACATAGTGTTTTTTTTCACACAATTTGTAATCATTGCTTCTTGCCAAAAGTGTTTTGAAAGTAGAATTCTTTAATAGGTAAAATGAGCCGAGAATTTTATGAAATATTTGTAGTCAGTCAGCCAGGTTTCGAGTCTTCGTCTGACTAGATAAACTATGCCGTAAATTTTTAACATGAAATCCATAAGACGTTCGGAGACGAGTTAGTAAATAAAAACTGTAAGTACCTCCATTTATTGAAAAAAATGTTAAAAACACACATCACAAATTGTAGGATCACAAACTGGAGAGCTCGGCCGCAATCAGCGTTACAAATCACCAATTAAATATAAATATGAGTATATATATTGGGTGTACAAATTTGTGTGTTCATAAAAGTGTTTATTATTTTAAAAAAGTAAAAAAATACATCATTCAAAATTGTCCATCGGAAGCGACTACTCTTAATCATCCCCCTGGTAATTTTCGTATACCATCTCTAAAAAGCGAGTCCTCTCTATACTCGATCTAATTATTGAGCCATTTTTCGATTCCTTCAAAAGATTCGAACCGTCGAAAAACACAGTAGTCGGTAGGAGCAAGGTATGTAGAATACAGCGGATGAGATAAAACTTCAATTTTAGTTTTTCTAGGTAGTTTTTGACGTTAAAGCCACGTGGGACTGAGCGTTGTCATGTTGCAAAATCACCTTGTCATGCCTTTCGGTAATTTCTGGCCATTTTCGTGCAATGCACCGTTCAAAGGCCTTAGTTGTAGTCAATAACGAATTCAGTTTGCGTTTGGTATGGATTTTGATTCAGTAAAGCCTCCAATTCCTCATCTTCAAACTTTTTTAGGTTGGCTACGGCGCTCTTTATGATCGACGCTTAAATCAACACTTTTGAACTGTCGAAACCCCTCTCTCTATTGCGATCAAAACATATTGTCCAAATTGCAAACACGAGTATCTAAGGTTCGTTTCCGAAAATCTTCCAAGGCTGTACGCGAGCAATCGGCGGGTATATAAGAGAGAATACAGGCATGATAAGAAACTCTTTAGCTTGTGAGTGCGCTCTAAATTATGTTGGAAAGATCAAAGATCAAAAAAAAAAAAAAAAAAAAAAAAAAAAAAAAAAAAACTGGAAAAGTTAACAACAAATTCTCAAACGATGATGATGGAAAAGAGTTTCTCTAACTCCCTAATGACCAATCGCGTACCGCCTGAATTAAGCAAATACGTTGACAAAGAACCGACAAGGTGCTGCATAAGTAGAGGATTACTCAGTCTGTGCCAATTGTCGCCAAACTGATCGAGCCTTATATTTTCCTTGGTAGATTTATCATGGACGAGATATATATATATACCATGCGTAAAAACTTGGAAATCGCGTGGGAAAAAAACAACTCACATTACACTTTCGTCGATTTTAAAGCTGCATTCGACTACATGAAAAGGAACTGCTATGCCAGAATGTGATCATTGGGTATCAGACAAGCTTCCGTATAACTGCTGCAACCTACAACTAGAGAAAATAATAAGAGCTGCAAGGTTAAATAAGAAAGGCAAAATCTTCTATAAGAGTGTAGAGGACAATTTAGACAATTAAAAAGTACGGTCCTGCTTCAACGAACGAATACCAAACTCTACAAATTATGCATTATTCCGGTTTGAAATGACAAATACCGCAGAAGATGGGTTGATTTAAGAAAGTATGTAAGTAAAAGTATGTAAGTAAAGTAAGTAAAAGAAAGTATGTAAGTAAAAGAAAGAGAAGCGATAGCCGCAACGAAATTTATACCGATCGTATCAGAATGATGAGCTAAGTTGATTTAGCCGTGTCCGTCTGTCCATATTTCAACCAAACTTGGTAGCCAGATACACGTATACGTTTAAATGATCGGATCGGATCACTATAGCATAGATACGACCGATTTTTCAGATTTCAAACAAAAGCCCAAACATGTCTTGATTTTCAACAACACGAAAAGGAACTGCTATGCCAGAATCTGGTGTTCTTACAAAACCTCTAAGGCTGTCTGTGTAAGCTGGCGCTGGCTAATACCAGCAGTGCTGTCAAGATTACGAAGGACCTCCGAGTTTTCCAATATCAAACAAGGTAAGCAAGGCATGGTTACAATGTAACGCTAGATAAAATTATACGAACGAAAGGTATAATCTTCTATAAAAGCATCTCCTCTATGCTAGGCAATTGAAAAAAGGAAAGTATAAAAATCATGCATCATTCGGTCATACTATGAGTGTGGTGCAGGGGACTCGACAGCATTTTGGGTATATTAATTTTGGTCCGAAATATGTAAGTACCAGAAGGAGAAGATGCATAGACCCACCAAAATTTATACCGATCGTATTAGAATGATGAGCTGAGTTGATTTAGCCATGCCCAACTGTCCGTTTGTCCGTCGGCCTGTTTGAACTGAAACTAGTCTCTCAGTTTTTGAGATATTTCAACGAAACTTAGCATGCGGGTGTATTTTTGAAATGTTTTGATCACTTGCCGGAACCGGTCGAATCTGTCGGCTATATAATATAGCTCCCGTAAAAAGATTTGTTCAGATATGTGATTTTGGGTCATAAATACTTCACTTAATCAACTAAGAGCATAAAATTCAGCATTCTACACAAATATAGTGAACTAAATATTGGCACTGAAAATCATCGAAATCGGACTACTATACAGTACAGCGCCCCTACAACCGATTTTTTCAGAAATTAGATTACGACTCAAAAATCCGCAAAAAAGCATCTAATGCTGTGAAATTTGGTATGGAACTCTAGAATATTCTACTAATTATTGACACAGAAAACCATTGAAATCGAAGGACGATACATACAACATATTTCATTCATATCCATTTAAGAGCGTGGAATTTTGTATTCTACAGACGTAAGTTCAAGTTCATATTGACACTCATCGAAATCGAGTTTAGAAATGTGCAATAAATTTAAATGATCCAAGTAGTGTGTCAAGCTGTCATGTTATTATTGTTCAGTATTTTTTGGCAGTATTCGACCGAATAAACCGAATACGAATAGACGTCCAGCATGCAGTGAAAAAAATATAGCGGCCGAAGCTGAGAGTGTACACGAAGACCGTGGAGAGTCGATTCGGCGCCGTTCGCAGCAATTCGGATTGACGTATGGAACGACTTGGCGCACGTCGAAATCTTAAATTGAAAGTGTACAAAATAGAGCTTGAGCACGAACTGAAACCGCTCTACCTTCCCAAGCGACATCACTTCGCTCTATGGGCTCTTGAAAATTTCCATAAAGATCCAACGTTTTCGAGCCAAATTTTGTTCAACGATGAGGGCCATTTCTGGCTCAATGAATATGTAAATAAGCAAAATTGCCGCTTTTGCTACGAAGAGCAACCTAAAGAGATTCAAGAGCTGCCATTTCATTCAGGAAAAAACAACGGTTTGGTGTGGTTTGTGGGCCGGCGGAATCAGCGGTCCATATTTCTTCAAAAATGATGCCGGTGGGAAAGTAACCGTCAATGGCGACCATTTTCGCGCCATGAGAACCGACTATTTAATGCCTAAAATTGAAGCTCGTGATCTCCGTGACATTTGGTTTCAACAACACGGCGCCACTTCCCACATATCGCATCAATCAATGGATTAATTGAGAGAACACTTCGGTGAGCAGATAATTTCACATTTTGGGACGGTCGATTGGCCACCAAGATCACACAGTTAGACTTTTTCCTGTGGAGATGTGTAAAGTCTAAAATCTATGCGGACAATCCCGCTTCGATTCAAGTCTTGGAGCAAAACATCACGCGTGTCATTCGCCAGTTACCAGTCGAAATGCTCGAACGAGTCATCGAAAATTAGACTCAACGGATGGATCATCTGAGACTTAGCCGCGACCAACGTTTGAAAGAGATAATATTTAAAAAATAAATGCCAAAAAATGTTCCTTCGAATGATAATAAACACTACACATTAAATATGATTTTTCTGTTTTTTTTCTTTAAAAAAGTAGGAAGCCTCGAAAAGGATCACATTTTATGTGCATGAAAGGTATAAAGACTTCTTGTTTTTATTAAATTGTAAAAAATACTATTCCTTTCACATCTTAAAACCAGAATACAAAGTTGATTTCTTCCGCATTAAATCATTAATCAAAGTATTTTATGATCGGCACAAACCACTCTTTTTTTCCAGCATTTCATGAAAGGTTAACTATCGCAAAGAGATAAGGCAATGGGGGAATATAAAAATCAATAAGCCACCAACACATGGAAATTATATCTTTTTCTCTTGTATTATTATTATTTTTTATTGATATGGACAGATAAGAACTTTAATTTTTGTATACAAAATAGCCTTTCATGTGCTGTTATATACATATATATGTATAAGTATATACAACTATACAAGCATTTTATTGAATGATTCATACAGGAGCTGATAACTACATTTGTACACTTATAATATGCAATACATGTGTACATACGAGTGTTATACATAACATATGCATACATACTTATAATCACAGCAAATTTTTGCCGATTTTTTTCCCCACAACTTACCTGCCGTTTTTTTCTCAACGCCTTGCCTGTATGGCGATGCGATAAATGCGTTGTGGCAAGTGGAGAGTGGAAACTGCGCAGCACACACGAAATTATGTTGTTGTTGTTGTTTTTGCTTTTATTCGGTTTGTTGTTGCTATGTGGCAAAAAGGATGCCACAGGCGATGCTATAGATTGCTGGTTTGTGTAAGCTTTATTTGTTGAATAAATTCACGAACAAATACCCACTGTGGTGAATATAGATATATGAGAAATATGAGAAAATTCATTCACACTTTTTTGTTGTTGTTGTCCCCAGCAAATGAATTTATTTTTTATTTTCACACTAAATTCACGCCACTTTTTTTTGGTTTTTTTTCGTAGGCGCGCGCAATCATAAAATGCACAAAGGATATTCAGAGCGAAAACAAGCGAGTTCAGAGCGAGAGAGAGAACAAAAGGATGTTTTTTTTTATTACGAGTTGCAGTTCACTAGCTCAGCAGCTCACGCTTACACTTCGTATTCAGCTATAAGGTTCACCTGTAATAATAATTTTTGAAATGCTCAGCAAGGACTTTTTTTTCCAATTTGGCGTTGATGCTGTGTCTCTCTCAGTTGGTGATATTTGCACTCACTTTTTTTTGTTTGTTTTGAAATGGTCACTGGACTGTTAAATAACTCTAATTGCTATTGAAATGCACAAAATAGTTTTTTTTCGTTCAAATTTTTCTTTTTGAAAATACAATAATCGAATCGAGGAAATTCTCAAATCACCACAATCGTTTGAACGCGTTGAAAACAAACTGATTTGATGTGGCGTACATTTCCAGCGTTACGGGCAATGGTTGACCAACTCGCCGACTGGTTGTTGACACTAGTTTGAGCGGTTGAGCGGTTGAGTGGCTGAGTGCCTGCGTGGGCGAGTGGTGAGTGTGTGCCTCAATGAGTGAGAGAGTGAATGTCCCGCTTATATCAGCGTTATATGTTGAGTAATGTTGTAACTTATGGTCGTGGGAAGAGTGTCAGAGTGCAGAGCGTATGCGCTGAGTAGTGGCGTGTTTTTGTGTTGAAGAGCGCCGCTGGAGTGTTGAGTGCACTGTCGTTCGCTAAAATTTGCTGGCAAGCCGGTGTAGCAGTTTGAATAAGCGGCCAAGTTGCTGTCTCTCTTCTGATTTACTCAGTTCAAATGAGTTATGCTAGCATATTGAGTAATTTCTAATTCTTTATATTCACACACTGAGTGAATTACTGAAGTTATAAACTCAAAAAGGTCTGTAGTGGTTTGCAACTAGTCTGAGATTTTTATTTATTTTCCATATTTTTTTCAATTTTTTCCATAAAAGCGTACAAAACAGGTTCTTTGTTTATGTTTTTGTCTTTTCTGATGATATTCTTCACTTCTATCGACTGACAGCAGGTAAATGAAGCTCTTGAGGGTCAGTTGGAGTTGTCTGCCAGTTAGCCGGCCGCCAGCAAATGTATTTTTGTAATTTTTTTCATTTAGCGCATGACCACGAATTTTTTTTTCAAATACTTGTTAAATATTTTTTTTAACTAAATATTTATTTAATTTTTATTTATTATTTATTTACTTGCTTTGAAAAGATTTATAACTATAACTAAGCCTAGGATAATCAATGCTTTGTTGCTCTTATCAGCACTTTGGCTACCTTTTATTTTTATTTTTTTAATGCAGCTACTTTGCAATGTAAACAAGCGCATATGTATACATACACAAACACATATACAAATTATTTTTATTGTCGTTCCGTTGTGTGGGTAATTCCAGGTAGTGGGCGATGTAATTTTTACATGGGATCTGAAATGGGTGGGAAGGTCAAAGTGGCGAGAACAGACAAATTTAAGCCAAAAAAAGCTCATTGTAATATATGCAGGGTAATCCATTTTGCGGTTTCCAAAATAAACTGGAATAAAATATATTTAAAATAATTTTTCATAAAATCTCTTTTTTATTACAAAGTTTGAACCTTAACATTATATGTGAAACACCAAATCACTCAGAAGCACGCCTAGTAAATTTTTACAAACTTCTATTCGGTTGAGGTAATTTTCGACCACTTTTTGAAACATATTGAGCGTTATCTCAGCTATGACTTAACGAATGTTGGTTTTCAAATGCTCAAGAGTTAAAGGTTTATACGCATAAACACAGTATTTCGATTAGAAGCACAAAGAATAGTCCAACGTTGTCTGATTGCACGATCCTGGTGGCCAATTGACATCACTAAGACGAGGGTTTACATAACCGGAAAATTTCTCTCGCAATAAAGCCATATTCGTTGTTGTTGTATGGCATGTGGCACCATCTGGTTGGAACCACATATTGTCCAAGTTGTTGTTATTGTTGTTGTTCTAGCGGCTAGCCAACCCCGCTTAGGGTCAGGTAGGTGCAGGCTTAGACATCGAGGTCATCTAACGGGAGGTCCAGGAAACGTGGTGTGTCGACGGGTTCGGACCAGAGGGAGAGGGGTGTTAAATGAGTTGGGTTACGTGGGCATGCACTGGTTTCTACTCTTTGCTGTTTGGCGCCAGTTGATACCAGGTCGCTCTCCACCTGATCGTTGCAACGGAGTGGACGCAGTGGCATACGCCTTCAAAGCTGGAGCGCTTTCATCTATTCGGACGACATCACCTAGCCAGCGTAGCCACTGTCTCTTGATTCGCTGCGCTAAGTCAATGTCATCGTATAGCTCGTACAGCTCATCGTACCATCGTCCGCGGTATTCACCATTGGCAACGCGCAAAGCATTATAAACCTTGAAAACTCCCAAAGCCGACTCATCGGCTTTCGACATCATCCAGGCTTCTGCACCATATGTCAGGACGGGAATGATGAGCGACTTGTAAAGTTTAGTTTTGGTTCGTCGAGAGACGACTATACTTGTCAATTGCCTACTAAATCAATAGTAGCACCTGTTGGCAAGAGTGATTCTGTGTTGGATTTCAAGGCTGACATTGTTGGTGTTGCTAGTGCTGGTTCCTAGATAGACGAAATTATTTACGACTTCGAAGATATGACTGTCAACAGTGACGTGGAAATCAAGTTGCGAGTGCGATGACTGTTTATTTGATAACAGGAGATATTTCGTCATGCCCCCGTTCACTATCAGACCCATTCGCTTCGCTTCTTTGTCTAACCTGCAGAACGCAGAACTTACGGTTCGGCTGTTATTAACAATTATATCAATATCTTCGGCATACGCCAGCAATTATACACTCTTGTGGGAGATTCTACTTGGTCTATTTAGCTCTGCAGCTCGTATTATTTGTTCCAGCATCAAACTGAAGAAATCACATGATAAAGAGTACCCTTGTCTGAAAAGGCGTTTGGTATTGAACGGCTCGGAGAGGTCCTTCCCAATTCTGACTTCTGGTATTATCCAGTGTCAGTTTACATAATCACATGAGTTTTGTGAGGATATCAGACATAGCGGCATAGAGACAGTTCCTTATCGTGCTCTCGAAGGCAGCTTTAAAATCGATGAAAAGGTCGTGTGTATCGATTCTTTTCTCTCGGGCCTTCTTAAAGGTTTCGCGCATAGTAAATATCTGGTCAATGGTTTCAACAATTCAATAATGAATTTCAATAATTCTTTTACCTAGAATTTGATGTCTAAATCGATCTGTCAGAGCTTTCTCCTATGGTAAAGAAGCTCCCTAACTACATCGTAGACCCTTCTTTGTTGGATCCACTTCCAACCTGGCTCCGTTTTTTGGCTTTGGAAGCCTCTGGGGAACGCTTGTTTAAATCAATCCAGTCGTTTTTGATATGCAGTTCAATGAAAGCATGCAATAATTATACATTAGAAACATATAACGGCCCAAAAGGAAAAAAACACTCCACACTTTGAACTCAAAACTCATTTCCCGTACACATTTATGTATGTTTGTAAATAATCATTCCTTCTTCTCTCCTTATCATTCAGGATATTTGCTTACTTTAATAAATTTCTTTGATGATTGATTACTACCGACTGCCTGAATCGAATGGCTGCTTACTACGGGGGATTATAACTTGCGGTGGGCGCAATGGGCTTTTGAATGTCAGTGTGAGCATTTGTTGTTGGCTTGTCTGGATAACTAGCTGACTGGCTGGCAGGTTGACTGGCTGGTCGGCTGGGCGACTGGTTGACTGGCTGGCTGGTGGATTGTGCCGTGAAAGAAAAGATGGATGACCGGCTGCATAAAGTCACCGTTTGTTCGTCTGTTCACTAAGCATATTTACATGCTTCAGTGGCGGCGGCGGTCGGTTGGCTTGGCGACTGCTTCTTCAATTTCTTCTTCTTCTCCTCCTCCTTTTTTACAGTGCCTTTGAGAGTTAGTGAGCAGATAAGCTGTTCGTAGACAAGTTTTTTGTTATTGTTTTTTGTTTTTGTATTTCTCCATTTTTTTTATCTCAATGCACTTTAGTTAATTCATTTATTCTTTTTTGCTATCTTTTTTGCTTACAAATTCAACACTTTGAATTTTTTTTTGGAATTTTTTTTTTAAATTTGTTTATTGATATTTTTTTCGACTTTTTTATTTACTATTTTCACCATGTTTTTTCATCTATTTCTGTTTACATTCAATGTTGTTTGCATTTCAATTCTGTTTTGCTTACTTTAATGTCGCTCTTCATTTCCCCATCTACTGATTTAGTTCGTTTTTTGTGTTTGTGTGCGTGTGCGTATGTATGTGTGTTTGCTTTAATCAATTGTGGCATTTATTTTTAGTCCCATTCTGTACTGATAAGGCATTTATTTTTCCAAATAGCGCAAGAACTTTTAATAAATAAATATTATTTATTATTTGTTGGTTTTATTGTTGTCATTATTGTTGTTGTAATTGATTTGCGTGAAATTTGTACCGGCTGATTTTTTCATAATTTTATTTCGGTTTATTTGTCAATGTGTTTGCATAATAATAATTTATGATTCGGTTAAGGCGGAGATATCAAAGGCTACATAAAAATGCGCATAAACACGGTTTGTCCCACGGAAAACGAGACTGCTAATTTTTTACCAAAAAGTAATAAAATTTATTCCAATCGAACGGGTTTGTTGATCCTTCTATGCGACAATTTTTTGTAATCAATCTACGAGGAGAGAGAGAGACTCAAACTAACCTTCCCCAATGGACGAAGAACGTCTTAACCAAATCCGCTTCAAAAGGAGATTCTGCAGAACATCATTGATTTTCACCCACGTCGCTACGAAAGAGAAGGGTGATGTAACCCAGAAAACAGTTAAGGTCACCTAGAACGTTAGTACTGCCCACGTGACAACATCGAAATCGAGCTTGGTGGTTTTTCAACTTGTACTCCTGCTCTCTGAGAGCCACTCATCAGCAACTCGATATTGGGGAACTGAGGAATGACATTTCAAGCTCTTAGCGTGCACTCATCGAACGAAATTATTGGCTTCCGACAACTCTGATAGAAGAGCTGGCTCGGTTAGTAATTTCGTACAACAGTGGAGAGAAGAAAACTTTGCGCTCGACTGCAAGGCAAGGGTATGCGTAAGACACCGAGAGTTGGAGGGGTGATTCAAGTAGACGTACCTTTTTCAATAGCCTTTTTGACAGATAACGCGTGAGTCGTCAGCTGTCACGTTATTTGAGTTCAGTGTTGTTTGGCATTTCATCATGGAAAGCCTTATGCCTGAACAAAGTTTACAAATCCTTCAACTTTATTACCAAAATTCACTTTCTACAAGTATAAAGAATGTGTTACTCGCGCTTCACTCAACTTATGGTCAACATAATTGGTCTACTGAGCATACTATTCGCAAAACCATCACCCATCTTGAGTCCCACCGTTTATTATTGGATAACATTCGACCGAATAGATCACATCTAGCGCGCAGTGAAGAAAATATAGCGGTCGTAGCTGACAGTGTACACGAAGACCATGTAGAGTCGATTCGGCGTCGTTCGCAGCAACTCGGAATGACGTATGGAACGACTTGGCGTATTTTAAATTTACAAGTACAATACAGCTTGTGCAAGAACTGAAGCCGCTCGACCTTCCCAAGCGACATCGCTTCGCTCTATGGGCTCTTGAAAAGTTCCAACAAGATGCGTCGTTTTCGAGCCAAATTTTGTTCTGCGATGAGGCCCATTTCTAGAGCAATGGGTATGTAAACAAGGAAAATTTTCGCATTTGGGTCGAAGATCAACCTGAAGAGAATCAAGATCTGCCATTTCATCTAGAAAAAACAACGGTTTGTTGTGGATTGTGGGCCGGTGGAATCATCAATCCATATTCAATGTCAATGGCGACCGTTATCACGCCATGATAACCGCTACTTGATGCCTGAAATTGAAGCTCGTGATCTTCGCGGAATTTGGTTTCAAAAAGACGGCTTCCTACACATCGAATCAATTAATGGTTTAATTGAGAGAACACTTCAGTGAGCAGATAATTTCACGTTTTGGGCCGGTCGATTGGCCACCAAGATCGTGTGATATCACACCGTTAGACTTTTTCCTGTGGGGATATGTAAAGTCTTAAGTTTATGTGGACAATCCCGCTTCGATTCAGGTCTCGGAGCAAAACATCACGCGTATCATTCGCCAGTTACCAGTCGAAATGCTCGAACGAGTCAGCGAAAATTGGACTCAACGGATGGACCATATGAGACGTAGCCACGGCCAACATTTGAAAGAGATAAGCTTCAAAAAATAAATGCCGAAGAATGTTCTTTGAATGATAATAAACACTACCCATTAAATATGATTTTTCTGTGTGTTTTTTTTTTTAAGTAGGAAACCTCAATGTCGATCGATCATTAATATCGCAGACGATGACTCAAAGAGCTGTATCAGAGATTCATACCTTAAAACACATAAGGATCAGCTTCTACACCTCATTGCTACCATCTTTAAATGTTTTTGATGTCGTGGTTTTTATTGTGAACTCAGGAGAAGAGAAGAGGAAGACTCTCACTGACCGAAAGATCTGCTGGTCAGGTTCTTTTAGATCTATCAATTTAGGTTAATAAAATTTTTCACACAGTAGACGGTTATTTTATCAAAAACAGTTTTTATTATCCGAGCGATCCTTTAAAAAGACTTTGATTTTTGGTGAGAAAATTGTGCTTTTCTGAAGCAAATGATAGGAAATTTTGTTGAGATGTCAGTGAAAGTATATATATGCATATGCCCAGAGATACTTAGCGTAAGCCGAACATACTATTCTTGAGTAGTCTCGCCTTGGGTAGGCCAAGTGTAGCATGCATGTGCATGTAAAGGGTGTTTTTTTTGTAGAGGTGAAGATGAAGATGGCGACCGATTTAACAGCTGTCAAGTGATTTATTGTCAGTTTGTTTTGGCAATTCGTCATGAATAGACTCACGCCTGAACAACGCTTGCAAATAGTGTAATTTTATTTCGAAAATAATGGTTCTGTGCGGAAAACGTATCGCGCACTACGTCCATTTTAGCGATGTTTAGCGATGAAGCGCACTTCTGGTTGAATGGCTACGTCAACAAACAAAACTGCCGCATTTGGAGTGAAGGTAATCCTCAAGTGTATGTTGAAACACCGCGTTACATCCAGAAAAACTGACTGTTTGGTGCGCTTTATGGGCTGGTGGAATCATTGGTCCGTATCATATACGCAATAACTAATAACAAAAATTTGTTTTATTTATAGTCTACCCATATGCCACTGAGCTTATCAAATAACTATGTTACATTCAAAATACCGGTGTTTATATATTTGTATGAGTGTGTGCGTAGGTTTTTGTTTTTTCTCTTTACTACTGATAACTCGTCAAAGCCGGTTATGCAGCAATTGAAGTGTTGGAATTAGAGCGAAAAAGTGTGGCGCTGCACTAAGCTACATATACATATATACATATATGTACATGCTAATGCCTATAAATGTACATATATACATGCGTAATATATCTAAATATATGTATATAGGAAACACTGATAAAGTGGATAGAGTTATTGAAAAACTCTCCAAAAAAAGCGTTGGTACAAATTAAGTTACCAAATTACATTTCTATGCATACATACATACACACAAGAGCATATATTAAATGCATGCCAGCATGTGAATATGTATGTATATATAAACTGAATATTTTTAATATGAAATTTTTTATTTAAATATTTAAATTTTTATTTTTCACACATCCTACAAGCATATTTATGTATGTATATACATATACATACATATCTAATATTCCTAGCTAAAGGTGAACATATGTATATACATATAAATACAAACTGTTATTTACATATATACATAAATTTCTGTATATTATAGCTTGAGGTAGGGCAATTTATGTAGTGAAATAACTTTTGTTTTTGTTTTTGTGGGGTCGTTGAACGTCTTAAAAATTCATATACAAGTAGGATGTAACATACATACATATGTACTCGTACATATAACATATGGTGCTGTATGCATGTGGCAAAGCTTTGTTGATAAATAGCCGCTTGCGTTTTCATAAGCTTAAGCATACATATATTTTTATACATTACATACATACGTACGTATGTACTTACGTATGTTCGTATGTACATATGAACTTTATATCAACAAATAAGAACTTCTGTAGACAGATAAGTTCCGGCAAAGCATGTGCAAGTAAATGCATTCATACATACATACGAATGAATACGCCTTGAGGCATATAAGCCACATTTAACCTCTGACTACTTGCTTTTAGTGTTTTCCCATGTCGATCTTGATGAAAATCTCGTAATTTAAAGAAGAAAAAAATATTTTCTAACAAAAAAAATTACGTAAAATAAACTTTAACTACTTTATGAATTTAAAGACGAAGCTTATACTCATATGTAGTGTTGTCGACAACTCACAAGTTCAAGCTAAAGAATTAAATTTTTTTAAGCCAAATTTCAGAGGTGTGAACCAACAGTGGTAAGTCTGAAAATTTAATGAAATTAAAAAAAATACTAATAACAACATTCACTTAATCATTTAATATCTCCAGCGCATTGAAAATAATATTTTTTTTCATAAAATTCCTTTTTTACTATAAAGTTTGAACCTTGACATGATATGTGATACACTACATCATTCAAATGACCGCCTCGTGAATTTTTGTAAACTTCGATCCGTTAGAAATAATTTTCGACCACTTTTTGGCCTTTTTGGCTTATATTGGGCGATATCTAAACCATAACTCGACGAATTTTGGTTTCCAAGGGTTCAAGAATTAAAGGTTTATCTGCATACAAATGGTCTTTTGCGTAGCCCAATAAAAAAACGGTCCAATGGTGTCAAGTTGTACGATCTCGATGCCATTAGGACGAAAGATTACGCGGCCGAGAAATTTCTCTCGCAATAAAGTCAGATTCGCTCGTGTTGCGTGGCATATGTCATCATTTTATTAGAACCACATATTTTCCATGTCGCGTTCTTCAATCGAAGGCCATAAAGAGTCGGTTATCATATCACCATAACGCTCTGAAGTGACCCTGACAGTCGACAGTCTCGCCGTTATCGCTTCCAGAGAGGTAAGGTCCAATTGCACAAGACAGTAAGTTTTGTTTTTGGTGTAATGTCTTTTCTTCAATTATATGAGGATTCTCGGAGGCCTAAATGCGAGAATTTTGCTTGATTATGTATCCACCAAGTAATAAATATGACTCGTCGCTGACGAAAATTTTCTTGGAATAATCGCGGCCGACAGCTTGTTCTTCAAGCACACAATCGTTGTAACTACGGCGTTGTGAATGGTCAGATGGCTTCAGTTCCTGTATGAACTGGACTTTATATGCATGTAGGTGTACGTCCAAGTGTAAGATACGCAATAATGTGCCGTAAGAACGTCCCAGCTCTTGAGAACGTCGAGAAATAGACATGTTCTCGGGTTTTTGGCTACACTTTCACTTACAGCAGCGATACGAAAGGAGCAGAACGATAATGCATAGACCTTACAATATCTGTAACAGATCCAGTCTCTTCGAATTTATTTAAAACTTTACCAATTGCTTGAGTAGTTGGATGATTATGTTCACTATAAGCTCCTCTTACAGCACAAAACGTGGCCACGTTTAAGTCATAATTTTTGTAGTAGGTTTAACAGTTAAGTTTGGCAGATGTCAAAATACAGCCCCTTACTTTCGAAACCAGTAAATGAATAACCCTTTACATATGTATGTACTATAGTCCGCTTCTTCGTTGCTTGTTTATAGATGATTGACTCTGAACACCCTGGAAGGGACCTTCCAAATTCTGAAGGAGTTAGTTTCGGAGTCAGTTTTTCAGAAACACCAATTACAGACAATGCGGTACACTCGTAGAGAGGCAGCTGGTTGACTGAAAGTGTCGGAGAGTTGGCGTGAGTCATTCGTTTTCACTCTACTGCCTTTTCCAAATTGCATTGCATGTCAATTATATGATCTATAACTAATCCAATACTTGCTCCGATCTGGAAATTCTCCAAATCGTATTACAGGATTTTCAAAACTTTTCCTCTTGAGTTTTTTTTTATTGTGCCTGTCTGTCTGTATTTTTCCCGCAGCGCGCGATTAGGTAGTCTATAAAATTGCGAGGTAGGCAGTTCTTTCGTTCCAGTTTCGTCATGGAGGTCTAATTTCTAAATCAAAAATAGAACTCCTTTGGGGTTTTTTCTTTTCGCTGTTCAGCGGTCATTGAGCACACCAAGTGAAGCCTGGTCCTTCTCCATCTGGTCTTCCCAATAGAGTAAAGGTCTTACTCTACTCTGATTACATCGACTGATACCACGACGAACACTTCCAAAGCTGACGTGCTTTCTTCCATCCCGAGACGTGTTAGCGCAGTCGTTGTCTCTAAATTTGAGGAACTTTGCGAATGTCGTCGTACATCTCCTAAAGCTCATCGTTCCATCGTCTATGGTATTCGTGGTCACCCATCCACACTTCAAAATCAGTCAGTTGGACGGGAGGAATGACTAGCGAAATGCTGAGCTTGAGTTTTGTTTGTCGAAAGCGGATTTTGCTTTTCAATTGCCTGAATTTTTAGACTATTGTGTCACGGTTCACCCTGGCTCTGTAATAAGTTCATTGAAATCGCTTCAAGAAAAGGTTCTTGGTAACATTATACTCCTCTTAGCTCCAATATATACATATATTTCAGCCGAGCTCCTCCTCTAATTTGTGCTCGTGCGTCTTGACGTTTTTACCAACAAATGAATGTAGGTCCCTCCACAATTCATTCTTAGCGGCCTCTGAACGAACGATGGATTTTTATGAGGAGTTTACATTTCCAAGTGAGAAATATATACAATCGAAAGGCTTGACATTCTTTGCTAATGGGAGACCGCAATAAGAAAAACTAATTATCTATAATTTTGGACGGTGGTTGAACCCGAGCCCCGGCCTTCCGAATGATAGTACACAATGCTAACCACACGCCTATTGCGGTCGCTCCAAATACACCTTTCTAATTAAGCTTACCTTTGTTATCTGTCTAAAGAAAACACCTCTCATGCATACATACTTGTACATTCCATGTTCAAGAAGAGAATTCAGCGTCTAGCATTCCAGCCTAAAACTGTTAAACATTATTGACAGAATTCTTGTTATCACATACATACATGAATACATACGTATAAACCAACTTCTCGGACAACTGGGTCCATGCAATCAGTATGACCATCAAAGCAAGTATTTTGCAGCTCCGTTGAAATTGTTCGTCCACTGCCATGCTGAGTGAGTGCATACCATCTACCCTCAGCGTACATATGTATGCAGGAAAAAATGTATGTATGAATAGAGGTTGAAAATAACTCATGTCGTTGTTATGCCACTGCGGTGGACAGTCGCGGACAGGTCTGCCAAGGAGTAGAATCGCTGATACACCATACAACAAGCTCGGTTGTTAGGCTGTCATGTCGATAGGCTGGCAGGCAGACCAGGCATACAAATGACAGGCAGTCAAACGGGTCGTTTGCTGACTGGACTTTGCAGACACTGCACAAATGCGCTCACACAACCATTCTGACGTGTGGAGACTCTGTTGGGTTCCGTGGGTTGGATAAACCGTGCCAGCGTGCTGAGTGCTGAGCGCGGGTCGATTGTTTATTTATTTATTTTGGTTTCAATTTTCAGTATTTTCAGTGTTTTCGTCTTGTTTTCTTCTCTTCCTCCAGTTTCAATTGCTTCTTTGTTGTTGTTCGAAGCGTTTTAATGTCTCAAGTTGCTATGTTGTTTTAGATATCTAGTTTGTTGTGTTCGTTTTGTTGTTGTTGTTATTTGAATTTTTTCTCATTTCAAGTGGCAACATGTTTATGAACGCTATTGTTGTTTGATTTCTTCATTCTGCTTTTATACCTTTCTTGAATATGAATTGATAGCAGATAATTGTTGGATAGAACTCTCAAAGTATGGTCAGATCTGCACTTTCAGAAAATTTCAATTATTTTTTAGAAAAAAAATGCTAATGCATTTCAAAAACCGCATGCATTGGAGCCTAAATCTTTCCATGGGCAGTCGGATAAAGGATGAATTGTCGTTTCTTAATCATCCTCGTTCTCCTTTAATGAACTCTTAGTCTTTCTGCATATCGCCTTATCAAGCAATGGTCTTACTACCTAAAAGATGACTTCTACTTTAAGGTAACACATTTCCGGTGTTTCTTTCGATTGTACTTGCAGTACAACAAGTATTTTATGAGTCCATCTTGAATAACAGTATTCATCTAACAAAAGGTAAGTTATCGGAAAGAATCTCTTACATTTTACCCTCTCTGTCTCCATGGGGGACAGGAACTCAAGAGATATACTTTGTTTCGTCTTTCGTTCAGAAAATGGTGGCTGTCCAGTAAAATTTTTAGATTTGTCATAGAAGAGCCAAACGTCTTAATCACTGTCAGACCACCGCGGAAAATAAAGATATGCTTGTTCGTGAATTCGGCTACAATGAAATATAAAGTTTTATGATACCAGTAGCTGAGTTTTGTTTAAAAAACCGTTCAAGAATGGGATATACTGAAGGAGAATTCAATATTTGGGTTTCTTGAAATGAATACTACCAATTCCTCCCACCATTTCATCCGACATTTGTTTCGTCTTTTCGGCAAAATACGTAACAGGTCAGTTGAAAAGTAACCAGCCTACCACAATAAAACACATTTTTGTTTGGGCAAAATTCACTTTTTTTATTCAACTTAGTTCCCTTCAAGGGTGATAAACTGATTATAGCGACCCTCCTACTTTCCGATACCATTTTTGTAGTACGATTTATCCTTTGCTTCGAAATAGGCCTCAGTTTCGGCGATCACCTCTTCATTCGACGAAAATTTCTTCCCTTCGAGTATTCTTTTGAGATCTGAGAACAGGAATAGTCGAGGCCAGATCTGGAGAATACGGTTGATGCGGAAGCAACTCGAAGTCCAATTCATAGTTTTTTGCCATCGATTTCACTGACTTGTGACACGGTGCATTGCCTTGATGAAACAACACTTTCTTTTTCTTCCAGTGCGGCCCATTTTTCGGCGATTTCGTCCTTCAAACGAACCACTAACGCTATGTTATAGTCGCTGTTGATGGTAAAAATTATTCCATGCGTATCCCAAAATACAGATGCCATAAACTTGCCAGCCGGCTCTTACGTTTTTTCTACGCTTTGGAGCGTATGCAATCCACTCGGATGACTATCGATTGAACTCGGAGTGAAACGATGGAGCCATATTTCATTCACTGTCACATATCGACGCAAAAACTCGGGTTTATTATGCTTGAACATCTCCAAACACTGCCCCGAATCATCAACTCGTCCTTTTTTGTTCAAAAGTGAGCTCGCGCGACTCCCACTTTACACAGAACTTTCTCATACCCAAATATTCCTAAATCATATGATGTATACATTCAGTTGATATCCCTAGAGTGCCTGTTATCTCATTTAATTTCAATTTACGGTCATTCAAAATCATTTATCAGTTTTTCTGATATCAAATCGCTCAGAGTTTATGGAAATTTTAACCGCCCTAAGTCATGGAAGACACACTCCTCGCTTCTAGTCAGGAGACGTAAAAGAGCACTACTGAATGGACCAGTCTTAGTACACCGGTAGTGTTAGCAGTAAATATAGAGGCTGCCAAACAAATTTCTTAAATTGTAACCCCCAGAGCTATAATCAGTATGCCCAAAGTACACTGGCAGCTAAAAGAGGGACTGATTCTCCCAATAAAAGAAGAAAAAAACTTCTAAATAAAGCGGGGTACCGGGGCAGTATTTGTACTTGGTAAAATAGCCAAAGATTAGCCGATGAGGAGGAGATCAAGCGTCAGAGAATAAAGAAATAAGAAAGTTTCCTGAAAAAAAAGAGCATTCTGAAACTCCCAAATACAAACGAACCTGCGGAAATTCTGCTCAAAAAACCGAAGCGGAGCGGATCCGAGCAGACCATCATAACAACAACAAATCATTTTTGTCATGTAGCCAGAGACAGCCTACAGAAAGTTGTAAAGAGCTTGAGCTACGTGTTCGTATTATACGGAGAAAAGCCCTCTGCCATGCAGAGCTATTTATTCCTTCGATACCAGGGAAAAACGGTACACATAGGAGCAAAGATCTTATGTCTCTGCGCCAATAATAAACACAGCTTCAAGTGCAATGATTTCATCTGTTCTCCGAGCAGAGATTATAGACACTTCCGAAAAGGTCAAATGGGCAACTAATTTATTAAAAAGGCTGAGGATATTGGGCTCGAATCTTGACGAGACCAACATCCGAAATTATTGAAAAATAATTGAAAAAAAAAATATATTTTTTCTAATTATGACCGAGATTCGGCAGGGAATGTCAAGCCCTCCGAGTGCATTTGTGACATGAAATAAAAACTCTCCATAAAAATCCATCTGTCGTTCGAAGGCGGCTTAGCAGAAACTCTCGTTTGGGGAATATCGAAAGAGAAGCTCAGCTGAAAATCGCTTCAGCGGTCATAAAACGATAGAAGAAATGTAAACCATGCATTAAAACAGCAGAACTGTGCTCAGGGGACCGCAATGGGTCTCTTAAGTGACTTAGATGCGACGGATTGCAGTCAGGCCCTCAACTTCACCTTTCAACCCACGAACTATGCTCAGAATTATGATGTAGCAATATTCTTAGGAACAAGAATAAATCACAGAGAACCATGTTGGGGAATAAAGGGGCTGCGGCAAAACTTGAGCCTTTAATTTTGGTAAAAAAATTGGGATGTATGCAAGAGTATTTTTTTTTAGACATGTGACTTTCGAGAAGAAATGACACGCATATAATATATTTTTATGACCAAGATTTTAGCTTTATTATAAAGATAAGGGTAAGCCATTATGTTTTAAAAATGATTTCGGGAAAGTGACCGATGCGGGTGGTTCGAATAAATTCCAGCCTAGAGGCCCAGTTTTCGTGTTAAATCGCATGATCTTGGAGGTCACGCCACAGGCCAATGACGCAAGATATTGCGATCACCAAAAGTTTCCTTCAATAAATTGATTGATTCGTTGGATGTTGCGCAATCTTGTTGGAACCAAAGGTCCTCTGTAAGATTATTTGACGCAAATTGCTCTTAGCGCGCAGATAATAATCTTAAATGGTCATTCTACCTTGTGGTAAGAACTTAGGCTGTACCATGGCTTTGCTGTCGGAGAGGACTTCAAGCAAATTTTTTACAATTTACCCAGTTCTATAGATGTTGGCTCGGAAGTCAGTTTGCATTGAGCTGATCTAACTTTCTTGCACAGGTCATAACTAAAGGGTGATCCAAGTAGTCGTACTTTTTTCAATAGCCTTTTTCTGACAGCTCACTTTTGTTCAGTATTATTAGGTATTTCATCATGGAAAGACTTACGCCTAAACAACGTTTACAAATCATTCAACTTTATTATGAAAATTTACGTTCTGTAAAGAATGTGTTTCGCCCGCGCCTCGCTCAACTTATGGTCAACACAATCGGCCTACTGAGCATACTATTCGCAACACACATATTGAGATCCACCATTCATTATTGGAAAATATTCGACCGAATAGACCACGTCCAACACACAGTGAAGGCCATATAGCGGCCGTAGCTGAGTGTGTACACGAAGACGTGGAGAGTCGAGTTGGCGCCGTTCGCAACAACTCGGACTGACGTATGGAACGACTTGGGGCATTTTACGTCCAGGCCTTAAATTGAAAGCGTACAAAATATAGCTTCTGCAGGAACTGAAGCCGTTCGACCTTCCAAGCGACATCGCTTCGCTCTATAGGCCTTGAAAAGTTCCAAGAAGATCAGACGTTTTCAAGCCAAATTTTGTTCAGCGATGAGGTCCATTTCTGGCTCAATTGGTATGCAAACAAGCAAAATTTCCGCATTTGGGACGAAGAGCAATCTGAAGAGATTCAAAAGCTGTCATTTCAGTCAGAAAAAACAACGGTTTGGTGTGGTTTGTGGGCCGGTGGAATCATCGGTCCATATTTCTTCAAAAATGATGCCGGTGAGAATGTAACTGTCAATGGCGACCATTATTGCGCCATGATAACCAACTATTTGATGCCTGAAATGGAAGCTCGTGATCTCCGCAACATTTGGTTTCAACAAGATGGCGCTACTTTCCAAACATCGCATCAATCAATGGATTTATTGAGAGAACACTTCGGTGAGTAGATAATTTCACGTTTTGGGCCGGTCGATTGGCCACCAAAATCGTGTGATATCATACCGTTTACCTTTTTTTTGTGGGGTTATGTGAAGTCTGAAGTCTATGCGGACAATCCCGCTTCAATTCAGGCCTTGGAGCACAACATCACGCGTGTCATTCACCAGTTACCAGCCAAAATGCTCAAACCAGTCATCGAAAATGGGACTCAATGGATGGACCATCTAAGACGTAGCCGCGGCCAACAAAAAGAGATAATCTTCAAAAAATTAATACCAAAGAATGTTCTTTCGAATTCTATTAAATTAGAGTTTTCTGTCTTTTTTCTTAAAAAAAGTAGGAAAGATCGAAATGGATCAATATATCATAGAGTGACTCTTAAGTGACTAACCAATCATATACCAGAAGAAAAACGCTATCATTCATGAAGGGAATGAAGATTTTCATATAAATAAAGTCTCCTTTTTTAATTTTGTACTCATTTTTGCAGGCTTCCGCTTCGCTGCTTAGACGTAGGTTTCTGTATTTGGAATTTTTGAATAAATTTTATGCCTGGATTTTTTGTTATTTTTTTTTGTTACTTTTTTATTTTTATTTTTATTTTTATTTTTATTTTTATTTTTATTTTTCATGTTCTCCTCTTTTTCGCTGAACTGAATTAAATAAGTGCTCGCTGCTCCGGCTGTTTGTTTGTTTGCTTGCTGTTATTCAAGCCTGCAGCGCGGAACCTGCAACATTAGATTAGAATACTTTGAAGTCACTTCAGCATGCCATGTTCTACTCCCTGCGAAACGGTCGCGTCTTTCGGTTCGGCAAAAGTTATCGATGCAAGCCAATGTAGTTTACTTATATGCACATATATACACACATACATACTGATAATGCTACCAAATTTTGCGACTCTGTGTTTTAATTCCGCACTCTGCTAATCTCTACCCGTTTTGTGGCAAGTTTGTCCTCCTCAGCATTTGTTGTTATTGGCGTTGCCGTTAATATATTCCGTAATTTTTTCTTCTTTTTTTTGGGTTTTTTTTTGGTGGCGTAAAAAATTTTCTGTTTGTTTTGCATTTTTTCGTGTTTATCTTTTTAGTTTATTTATTTACGTTTTGTTTTTTGTTTGTGTGTTTTGGTATTTGTAAATTTCCTTCCTTGCTGAATATTCTTTTTACAAAATTTTTTTTTCGCTGACATGCGCAGTTGTTGTTGTTTGTTAGATTTGCTGGCAAAGGATGTTGATACTTTTCAGCGTAGCAGCGATGTCATTGCGCTGGACAGCAAAGGTATGAAACTCACTACACACACGCACATACGTCATATGCACATACATATGTACTAAGTATAAATATAGTGTTGTCTGTATGCATGTACTTACGTATATGTATATATGTATATGCACATATGTCAACAAATATGTTTACTTCTCTTTATGAGCTTACAAAATATTCAAAAGACAAATATACTCATTCTCCGATGTATGCACCCACATATGTACATATCTTTGTATGTATGCATGTACGAGTATGTATGGTGTTTATTGCTTATTGTCCCTTTTTCAGTATTTTATTTATAGCCAATTTTATTTCGCATTCAAATACAAAATTGCTTTTCATTGTCCGTTTGTTAGTTTTAGTTTTTGTTTCTTTTTTTATTGTTGTTGTTGTTGTTTGTTTGTTTGTATTTAAAGGCCACATTTCATCGCATGAAACGTGAGTATTTTATTTGATGACATATGTATTTGAATTTTTTGACAGGATATTTTCGCTAATTTATGGTAGGGGTCAATGGAATTTAATAGTGAAGAAAAAAATTATTTGCATTCAGAAGTGTGAATAATGAGGTTTTAAGAATTCATATGCACTAATGCTGCATTAAAAATAAAATGACAAGCTGATGAGGAGTGTGACTTCGATGAGAGGTTAATATGAAGAACAAAGCGCCTAAATGTAGGCAGTGTTTTATTTCGATTTATACTTATTATTTCATTGCTGATTTTTTTTGCGATTTCTACTAATGAGCGTGATGATTGAGAGAATAAGAAAGAATGCTCTATATTTACCATCTCAATAACCCTTTAGACTCGCTAGACGAAGGACGTAATGAATAATGTACGGCGCAATGTGTATTTATTAGAATATATTGACCAAAGCAGAAAATTATTTACATATATAAATTCTTCTTCCCCCCTTTAAAAAGATTCGACATTTCACATAAATCCATTGACATCGATTTTCAAGGTGTTGCAGTTATAAATTATAAAAAACTCTTCAAGTAGCTATTTATAAGTTCGGTCCACTTAATTTTCCATGTGACCCAAATTTGGTTAATTGTTAAAATTTTTTGGGAAATGTCCGGATTTGAGTATAATTAGTAATCCTAATGGCATTAATAAAAGGTTATACATTAGGTGATTTCTAAAGTGCAGGGCTGTATTTTGTCATTTGTCTTAACTGTCAAGTTAAAATGTTTTGTTTTACTTAAAAGGCAAGCATTTATGAAAATGGATCGCTTAATAACCGTATAGTGCGTTTACATCTACTACGAAAATGGTGATACAAACGTGGCCACGTCTCGCGCTTTAGGAGGAGATTATGGTGCACATACTCGTCCAAGTACTCAAGCAATTGGTAAAATTTGAAAGAAATTGGAAGAGACTGAATCGTTTACAGATATTATAAGGCCTGTGCATCATCGTTTTGCTCGTTCCACCTCAAATATCGCTGCTGTGAAAGGTGAAAGTGTAGCCGAAGACTCGAATGTGTCTAATTCTCGATGTTCTGAAGAGCTGGAACTTTGTTACGGCACATTATAGGATATTTTGTCTCTGGACCATATAAAGTTCAGCTGATATAACAACTGAAGCCACATGTCCATTCAAAACGCCATTGTTACGTGGACTGGGTGCTTGAGCAACAATAAGTGGACCGCGATTTTTCTAACAAAATTTTCCTCAGCGACGAGGCTCATTTCTCACTCGGTGGATACTTATAAAGGGTGTTTTTTTTATAGAGGTATAGAACTTTAAGTTGGCATTACTTTTCAAGATGGCGATCGATTTAACAGCTGTCAAGTGATTTATTCTCAGTTTAGTTTGGCAATTCATCATGAATAGACCCACGCCTGAACAGCGCTTGCAAATAGTGCATTTTTATTTCGAAAATAATGGTTCTGTGCGGAAAACGCATCGCGCACTACGTCCATTCCATCGTTCCAACAAGATGGTGTCACAAAATATACAAAGCAAGAAATATGGCTTAATTGCGAGAGAAATTTCCCGATTGTGTAATTTCTCGTCTTGGCGATGTCAATTCGCCATCGAGATCGTGCGTTTCGACTCCGTCGGACAATCCTACGCAAAATACCATGCTTATCCGGATAAAACTTTAATTCTTGAACACTTAAAAACCAAAATTCGTCAAGTTTTGGCTGAGATATCACCCAATATGTGAAAAAAGTGGTCGAAAATTACCTTAAAAGTAACGAAATTTGCAAAAATTCACGAATTCACGAGGCGGTCCTTTGAATGATGTAGTGTTTCACATATAATGCCAAGGTTCAAATTTTATAATAAAAAAGGAGTTTCGAGAAAAAATATATTTCAAATGTATTTTATTTACGTTTCTTTTTGAAACCGCAAAATGGATAACCCTGCAAAACCACTGCATCTCATAATCTTCCATAAAAAACTTCATGCATACTTATTAGAGCTCTGACGGTCAATATATTCAATATATATTCAATGTATTCGGCAGCGATGGGAGAGCAAAAGTTTGGGGAAAAGAAAATACTGCACTTAACGCCAAAATTATAAAGGGTGTTTTTTATAGAGGTATAGAACTTTAAGTTGGCATTACTTTTCAAGATGGCGACCGATTTAACAGCTGTCAAGTGATTTATTCTCAGTTTGGTTTGGCAATTCATCATAAATAGACTCACGCCTGAACAGCGCTTGCAAATAGTCCCAAAACGAGATTACCGTTGTTCCAGATTTTCATAAGCAAATTTTGTTTAGCGATGAAGGGCATTTCCGGTTGAATGGCTACGTCAAAAAACAAAACTGCCACATTTGGAGTGAAGGTAATCCTCAAGTGTATATTGAAACACTGTTACATCCAGAAAAACTGACTGTTTGGTGCGCTTTATGGGCTGGTGGAATCATTGGTCCGTACTTTTTCAAAAACGATGGTGGCCAGAAGGTTACAGTCAATGGTGATCGGCATAGAGCCATGATTACTAACTTTTTCAGTCCTGAATTGAAAAACCATGATGTCCAGGAGATGTGGTTTCAACAAGACGGCGCAACATGTCACACAGCTCGTGTCACAATAGATTTATTGAAAGACACGATTGGTGACCGCCTAATTTCACGTTTTGGACCTGTGAATTGGCCTCCAAGATCTTGTGATTTAACACCGCTAGACTACTTTCTGTGGGGCTATGTAAAGTCATTGGTCTATGCGGATAAGCCAAACGCCAAACGTTTGACCATTTGGAAGACAACATTCGCCGTGTTATTGCCGATATACGGCCACAAATGTTGGAAAAAGTCATCGAAAATTGGACGTCCAGATTCGACTACATCCGTGCCAGCCGTGGCGGTCATATGCCAGAAATCATATTTAAAATGTAATGCCACAAGATTATCTTTCGGATAAATAAAATTCATGTCAATCGAATAATCCATCGTTGTTTTATTGCAACATAAAGTTCTATACCTCTATAAAAAAACACCAACAGTACCAACAGTACCAACAGTGAAGCATGGTGGCGGCAATGTAATAGTTTGGGGAGCGGTTGCGACATCTGGAGTTGGAAAGCTTGTATTTATTGAGGGTAATATGGATCGGTTGAAATATAAGTCATTGTTGGAAGCTAATCTGAAGCCTTCGGTGGACAGTTAGGAGCTTGGCGCAGGCTGGATTTTTTAACAGGATAACGACCCTAAGCACACGGCCCATATTGTTAAGGACCTCAAATCCCAGATTTGAATGTTATTGAGCATGTCTGGGAGATTTTTGAGTGAAAACTTAAAAAAATTAAGTTTTCAGCTCAGCATTACTCAAATAACGTCTTAGTAAGCTTGGGACAGTAATATTTCCTCATTGAATTAAACTGTATCGTTAAATTTTGCAATAAACCTTTTGGACTTTCAATTCAACGAATATAGGGGATGTGTATGCAGGCTTTTATCCGCCAGCTTACCTCGTATCCCTCTTCCAGTGATATGGTAAGACTGGGAGATATGTAAATCAGTTCGTTGAGCTAAGCGATGGTTTAATTTAAGGCAGAAATGGAACAACGTTAATATCTAAGCTTGAACAGATTTATAAAATCTTCGTGAGAATTCCTGAAGCGGATATGTGATCACACAAATAATAAGTAAAGGTTCTCAATTGATCCGAAAAAAAATTCGTCTTCTTAACGATTCTATAATTACAAATTTTTTTTCTAATTCCAAATGATTCGAAATATTAATGGTACTCTTTTCACTAAGAAGCGTGGCTCTGGTACAAATCCGAATCAGTCGATTCATCGTTGCGAAGTATCTACTCGATTTTTTATGAAATGCTTTTTGTTGTTAAATAATAATTTTTTTTTTAAATATTTGCATTTAATAAATTTTTTTTTTTAATTTTTTTTTATTTTGTATTATTTTTTGGGTTATTTATGTAAATATTTTACTATTGGCGTACCAGGTTTATACCAGAGCTCCAGATCTTGCTCAAACATTTACGAGCAGTGCGAGCATTTGAGTAACGAGCACGAGCACAACTGCTTATTGTTAATTACTCGCAAATGTTCGAGCCGAGCACGAGCATTTCGAGTATTTTTACAAATACTTTGACTTTTTCTCAAAATTTTTTTTTTCTATTAAACAAGGAAACATTGACAATTATAATTAATTTTTTTTTTGTTCTGCTCATAGTACTCCATATACTCTTGTATGGAGAGTATCTAGAGTTCTAGTTTATAAGGATTGATCCATTTCGAGGTCCCTTACTTTTTTTTAAAGAAAGAAACACAGAAAATTCAAATTTAATCGAGAATGTTTACTATCAATCGAAAAATCATTCTTTGGCATTTATCTTTTGAAATTATTTATTTCAAATGTTGGCCCCGGCTACGTCTCAGATGGTCCATCCGTTGAGTCCAATTTTCGATGACTCGTTCGAGCATTTCAACTGGCAATTAGCGAACGACACGCGTCATGTTTTGCTCCAAGTCCTGAATCGAAGTGGGATTGTCCGCATAGACTTTAGACTTTACATATCCCCAAAGGAAGAAGTCTAACGGTTTGATATCACACGATCTTGGTGGCCAATTGACCGGCCCAAAACATGAAATTATCTACTCACCGAAGTGTTCTCTCAATAAGTCTATTGATTGATGCGATGTGTGGGAGGGGGCGACTTGTTCTTGTTGAGACCAAATGTCACGGAGATCACGAGCTTCAATTTCATGCATCAAATAGTCAGTTATCATGGCGCGATAACGGTCACCACTGACGGTTACCTTCTCACCGGCATCCTTTTTAAAGAAATATGAACCGATTATTCCACCGGCCCACAAATCACACCAAACCGTTGTTTTTTCTGGACAAAAGGACAGCTCATGAATCTTTTTAGATTGCTCTTCGTTCCAAATGCGGCAATTTTGTTTGTTTACATAGCCGTTGAAACAGAAATTGGCCTCATCGCTGAACAAAATTTGGTTCGAAAACGTCGGATCTTCTTGGAACTTTTCAAGAACCCATAGAGCGAAGTGATGGCGCTTGGGCAGGTCGAGCGGATTCAGTTCTTGTACAAACTGCATTTTGTATGCTTTTAATTTAAGATCTCGACGTAAAATGCCCCAAGTCCTTCCATATGCCAGTCCGAGTTGCTGCGGATGGCGCCGAATCGACTATCCACGGTCTTCGTGTATATTCTCAGCTACGTTCGCTATATTTTCTTCACTGCGTGCTGGACGTAATCTATTCGGTCGAATATTATCCAACAATGAATGCTGGGTTCCAATATGGGTGATGGTGTTGCGAATAGTACGCTCAGTATGCCGATCATATTGACCATAATTTGAGCGTAGAGCGCGAAACAGATTCTTTACAGAACGTGAATTTTCGTAATAAAGTTGAATAATTTGTAATGACGTAGTTCAGGCGTAAGTCTTCCCATGATGAAATGCCAAAGAAAACTGAACAAAAATAATATGACAACTTGACACGACTCACTCGCGACTTGTCAAAAAAAGACTGTTGAAAAAAGTTCCTCTACTTGGATCACCCTTTATTTCTCTGGTGGCAAACTGATTTGAAATTCGAATGTTGCTTTTTCGATGGAATCAACCATTTCAACATAAACACATACCTTGTACTGGTACACTTGTATATGCTTGTATCACATGCCTTCAACATCTCATAATAATTTGATTGAAAATGTGGCAGTAAACAAATAAACTGGATACATATGCACGTATGTATGTGTGTAAAAATATTTCGTTAAATTCTTATTGCATTTACAATTGCCACAAGCAGAAGATGATGTCTAACAAAATTTACAAAGTTTGTTTGTCTGTCATTATTATCAACAAACAATAACAAAAAAAAAAAAAAAAAAAAAAAAAAAAAAAAAAAAAAATGAAAAACCAAAAAACAAAAAATAAAAAAAATTCAAGTGAAAATTTGCAATTTCCACAGCCAACAAAGAAAAATAATAACAAAGTGACAATAATCAGTCGCAACATGCAGACAATATTTGTTGAAATATACAAACATATGTATTTACAAGTGTATACCTGTTTGTAATTTTATTTTAAATACATCTACATACACACATACATGCATATGTATGCATGCAAATTCTCATGGCGCCACAAACTTCAGTGGAATAAAAAAACAACGATGAAAAATACACTAAAAGTGAATGTGACACATATGCATGTATGTATGTATGTATGTATGTATGTATGTATGTATGTATGTATGTATGTATGTATGTATGTATGTATGCATAAGTATGTTTATAAGCATAAGCACTGCGCTGATGGCAGCCGTAAATATGAAAGGTGTTAAATGATAGGGCCCTCTATGCTGGTTGGCAGAGAAGTGCTAAGGTAAAATGTTATTGAAGTAGGCAGCTTTCGACACTTGCCGGCGACGCAGCGACGTTAAGTGGCACTGAGCTGTACAAATCGACATACATACATACATATGTACATACTTGACAATTGCTTGCAAAATGGAAATAACTAAAGAGTGCGAATGTAGATACAATACATATCCATACCATGAATGTGTTTCAGCGTAAGATATAGTTAGATAACTTGAAAGTGTATTTTGCGACAGTTGAACGTCGTGTAGATTGTCTGCAGATAGGTGTATATAAAGGGTTTTCCAATAGGGATGATATGATTTCTAAGTGTCGTTTTGGCCATTTCTAATATGTCATGATCTGTAATTTTTTTCATTGTATTCAGTAATGTTTCCAATTTCATCTTGGCAAGATATATGCGAGAACAACTTTATTGATTTTGCCTTGGAGCAACTTGAAAACGATATCGATTTTTTTTAAGAAAATCATCTTCTCCGATGAGGCTCACTTTCATCTGAGTGGTGCGGTAAATAAACAAAATTGTCGATTCTGGTGCAAATTATTATTTATGAACAACCATTACATTCACCTAAATTGACAGTTTGGTGTGGTTTTTGGTCTGGTGGAGACATCGGTCCGTACTTTCTTCGAAATGAAGCTGGTTGCACCGTTACTGTTAGTGGAGGTCGGTATAGATCGATGGCATCCAACTTTTTATGGCCACAATTGGATGAAGTTGATCTTAACAACATCTGGATCCAACAAGATGGGACTAAGTGTCACACAGCACGTGCCACAACCGAAATATTGGGAGAAAGGTTTGGAGATTCGATTATTTCAAGGAATTGTGACATTGTATGGCCTCCAATAAGTTGTGATTTAATACCATTAGACTACTTCTTGTGGGGTTATTTGAAGTCATTGGTCTTTAGCAATAAACCAGACTCTCTTCAAGTTTTAAAAGTCAATATTGAACGTGCTATTCATGACATACGACTTGATTTAGTGGAAAAAGTGCTCAAAAATTGGGTTCATCGAATTCGTTCCTGCAAAAGAAGTTGTGGAGGCCATTTGAATGATGTTATATTCAGAACTTAATTGTATCGATTGTACTTCACATTAAATAAAAAACCTTTGAATTTCCTTAACAATGTGTGTGCTTTTTTTTTAAAGAAACCATATCACTCTTATTGGAAAACCCTATATGTATTTACATACATACATGTACAAACTTAAGTGTAAATGCATGCAAGATTGTTGACAATTGTTGCTACTTCGACGTGCACTGTAGTATAATTCTAATGTAATTCAGTTTAGGCTTTCTCGAAGGAAAGTTACACATTTATGATAAATATTAGAAACGAAACCGTTAAAACCGTTTGAGTTACAAATAAGTGCTAGAGTCTGATATCCTGGTCTTTAAAAATTTTCTACTTCCAAATAACAGGTTTTTTCAAGGCCCTCAAAATAGGCGTTTGCCACTGTGATGACCTCTTCAATCGACCCGAATCTTTGAACGCCCAGCCAATTTTTCATCTCTGTAAACAAGAAATAGCCACAGCGGGCTAAATCTAGAAAAAAACGATAGGTGAGGAAGCAGTTCGTAGACCAATTAGTGCATTTTTGCCATGGTTACTACATACGTGTACACTTTCCTGTTGGAACAGCACTTTTTTCGCTGTTTCTTTCCGCTTTAAATTAATATTGAAACTGTCCGAAAGCTTTGAATGATATTCGCTGGTAAACGTTTTGCACTTTTCCAGGTTATCGGTGTGAATGACACCTCTTACATCCAAAAAAAGCTGTGACCATTACCTTGTTGTCAGACAGATCTACATTGACCTCCTTTGGTGCACGTTCACCCGGATATACCCACTGTTTTAATTCCTCTTTGGTCTCTTATGTGGTGCGGTGGATTCATGTTTCGTTTACGGTAACGAAACTGCGTAAGGAGTCGTCCAGATTGCAGTTGAACATCGCCAAACACGGTTACACGGTTGCGCTTATTGTCGTTTTTGAGAAATCGCAGCACCCATCGGGAGGATAATTTTTTCATGTCCAAGTATTCATGTAAAATGTGATGTACCCATTGAGATGCCTAGAGCCTCGGTCACCTCACGCATTTTAGTTTTCCGTTCAGCCAATATCATTCCATCCATTTTATCGAAGATTTTTGGCGTGAAGACCTCTTTTGGGAGTCCTGAACGGCACTACGGCAACGGTACCATTGAAATTGATGATGCAGAGTCCCGATAGTATTTATCACATCTTTCCGGGTTTCGGTAATGGTTTTTTACGCACAAAAAAAAGTTTAATCAGCACACGAAATTCAATTTTTTCCATTTTAGTTAAAAATCACTACCTCCTCTGTTTTCAATGGCTGTCAAACACAAACTGAATGGGCCGGCTTGCGCAAAATTGTGAAGCACTGATTTATCAAAGAGCCTTCGAAGCAGAGTTGAGCCATACTTTTTTTCCTGCCAAAGTCGGTTGCACTCTTGGCATTGGAACTGAGTGAATTAAATATTCTCTACACTGCTAGACGTAGTGTTGTGACGAGCAAGATTAAACTCTTAGAATTCCACGTGCAGATCTTTTGATCTTCAGATAATTCAGAGAGTCAGGTAACAATTTTATACCATTATGTTGGATACCACATATGAGCTGAGTATTGAATCAATAGGGCTATTATAAATAAAGGTGTTGCGGATTGTGTTCTTAATCTGTTGTAAATCTTGTGATGTCTGAGTAAGTGCAGAGTCCATCCTTGATTTTTTTCGGCAGTTAGATGATTCTAAATGTTCATATAGATGTGTGGTGCCGGCACTATATATGTACATATATCAAAGCAAGTACGATGTAAAAATTCCGAATGTCAATAGCCAATACATCTTCAGCCCGTCAGCTATGTCAAGGACAAAACGATAATCATCCAGTCGGTCATAGGCTGTGAGGTGCCCATCTAGACATGGGAGATCAGTGAAATTCTAATGAAGAGTCTAAACACTTTTCAGAATACTGAATACTATGGCGGGTCTCCTGATAACGTTAATACATCATTTGAATTAGAGCCGTCATTCAGTTACATCAAAAAAGGATGAGCTTGACTAGATGGACTACATAAAACAATAGCTTACCGAGTGGCTGAACTCCAAGATTTACAGATACGCCTAAAATGCTATTCGCAGAGAGTCAATTAATAAATTTCTCTTTTCTCTCCACGAAAAGGCCATATATTGCAGGCACAGCGCAAGAGCTACTGCGTGAGATCTTGGTACAACTGAGGATTTGCCTTACCACTAACCATCTCTTTACTTTGCTTAAGGGGCATTAGCTGATTCATCCAACATTGCCTTCCTCTGGTTTGAAAATATTGAAATAACACCTTTTCTAGTAATCCAGTTAGATGACGGATCTGACGAACTTGATTTCAGCAACGCTGAATTCCGCAAACGATGAAAGGATGAGTTATTTGAGTTATACGACGCCATTGACATAGTTCAGCGAATAAGAAGACAGCGGCTATGCAGTAATGGATGAAAACTCTTCAGCTATGAAAGTACTAGATGTAATACCCGCTGGTAGAGACAGGGGAAGAAGAAAAACTCCACTTTGTTGAAAGGATCAGTTAGAGAGCATCCTGGTCTCGCTTGGTATTTCCAATTGGCGAACGCGTTTACGCGCCTCCGAGTGTATTTCTGACATTAAATAAAAGCTCCTCATAAAAATCCATGGAGCCTGTAGACAATACGAGTTTCGTTCGCAATTTGACGCTGTAAATGAACTCCTGGAGTAGTATTTTGAGTGTGCCGAGAGGCATGGTATAGTGAGTCCTGTATTTGTAACAATCTACTTGGTCGTATCTAGCAAGTTTCGTCCCAAATTTAGCCGATATGAATGCTAGCTGGTCAACTAATTGACTACAAACTAGCATATCAGAGAAACCCTTCTCTAGAGGGTTATCGACAATCTGTAGCAAATGGAAGATATTTGAGCAGTTATACTTTTCCTCAAAACTAGACAGTTTTCGCGCAAGATTCACCCATTGACTGCTTGGTGAGTCTTAGTAGTCTATCGGCATATAATTGGGCCCATATATTCCGGTCTGTAGCTACATAGACACAGCAGGATATAAAACGAAGGAGGGGCGATGGTCAGAAGCTTAATAGCAGCGATAAACAGTTAAATATTTGAGCATTTTCCTATCAAAGCCCACGTACTTAGTCCATCAGCTCAAGGGGACGACGAATCAGCAATTCCAACCTCAAATTATACACTCTGACAAACCGACAGCACAGCAGTGAGTGAAGGCAATGACTTCTCAGGTCTCTCTAATCGACGTTCCTCCATATACATTTGTATGTATGTACCTAAATATGTATGTATGTCTAACTAAAGTAAATACATCTTGTGGCACCTTGAGTCATATGTATATGTCAACGCAGAGGTGACTGAAACGAACAGCAGCAACACAAAAATAACAACAACCATAATGGCTACAGCAAAGACAACGTCAGCAAATTCAGTCAACTGCTGTGGTAGGTAGGAAAGTGAGAAAAATTTGCAAAATTATTGAATTTCAATTGAATTTGATTGTTTTATCGGTTCGGTTCCGGTGCAAAGGCAGCACAACAAAGGCATCATATTACCATGCCACATTCCACATGTTGCTGATACGATTTTTTTCGCTCTCTCTTTTCGTTTTTATTTCCATTTTTTTTCACATTTTCCATTTCATTTTCTTTCTCCGATTGCCAATTGCCGCTTCAGTTAGCAAGTATTTCAGTTGCTTGAACAGAATTTCGGTTTTAGACCCGGCACTTATGTACATACACATGTATGTGTACGTAGCTATAGTCTTATGCATATTTTATCAACAGACAGATACATATACACATAGCTGATGCTGGATATGGTTATGTATACAAACATATATAAAGGGTGATGCAAGTAGAGGTACTTTTTCAATAGCCTTTTTTTGACAAATCACGCGTGAGTCGTGTCAAGCTGTCATGTCATTTTTGCTCAGTCTTGTTTGGCATTTCATCATGGCAAGACTTAGCCTGAACAACATTTACAAATCATTCAACTTCATTACGATAATTCACGTTCTGTAAAGAATGTATTTCACGCGCTACGCTCAACTTATGGTCAACATAAGCGCCCTACTGAGCGTACTATTCGCAACACCATCACCCATCTTGAGATCCAGCATTCATTATTGGATAATATTCGACCGAATAGACCATGTCCAGCACGCAGTGAAGAAAATATAGCGGCCGTAGCTGAGACTGTGTACACGAAGACCGTGGTGAGTCGATTCGGCGCCGTTCGCAGCAACTCGGACCGACGTATGGAAGGACTTGGGGCATTTTACGTCGAGGTCTTAAATTGAAAACGTACAAAATACAGCTTGTGCAAGAACTGAAGCCGCCCGACCTTCCCAAGCGACATCACTTCGCTCTATTGGCTCTTGAAAAGTTAGAAGAAGATCTGACATGTTCGAGCCAAATTTTGTTCAGCGGTGAGGCCCATTTCCGGTTCAATGTGTAAGCAAGCCAAATTGCCTCAACAGGGACGAAGAGCATCCTGAAGAGATTCAAGATCTGCCTTTTTATTCAAAAAAAAAAAAAAAAACAGTTTGGTGTGGTTTGTGGGCCGGTGGAATCATCGGTCCATATTTCTTCAAAAATGATGCCGGTGAGAACGTAACCGTCAATGGCGACCGTTATAGCGCCATGATAGTCGACTCTTTGGTGCCTGAAATTTAAGCTCGTAATCTCCGCAACATATGATCTCAACAAAACGACGCTACTTCCCACACATCGCATCAATCAATGGATTTATTGAGAGAACACTTCGGTGACCAAATAATTTCAAATCTTGGGCCGATCGACTGGCCACCAAGAGCGTGTGATATCACACGGTTAGACTTTTTCCTGTGGAGATATGTAAAGTCTAAAGTCTATGCGGACAATCCCGCTTCGATTCAGGCCTTGGAGCAAAATATCATGCATGTGATTCGCCAGTTACCAGACGAAATGCTCGAACGAGTCATCGAAAATTGGACTCAACGGATGGACCATCTGAGACGTAGCCGCGGAGAACATTTGAAAGAGATAATCTTCAAAAAATAAATGCCAAAAAATGTTTCGAATGGTAGTAAACATTCCCCCATTAATTTCGAATATTCTGTGTTTTGTTTTCTTTAAAAAAGTGGGGAACCTCGAAATGGATCACCCTTTATATGCAACATATATATTTATATATTTCTCTGTATGTTTTTCGCACGAAATAAGCTCATGTGGCACTTGAAAGTTTTACTCATGAAGCTGATGTTTGGTTGCTGGTTGATGGTTGATGGTTGCATGTGGCGGTGGAGGTGAAGGGGTATTGTTGAAACAAATAACCGGCAAAGTGTGAAAAAAACGTTGAAAATAAAACTTTTCGACAACTTTGACAGTTATAAGGTTATTTTGGGACACAAATATATCTCCTCCGTGTACATGTCGTACTCGTATTAGGCATATCTATGTGCATTTGAATGTATGTACGAGTATATGCCACAATCTTGTTAGCGTGTGTGCGGAGTAATTTGAAATATTTACATTAAATAACTATGTATGTATAACTATGTATGTCTCCATGAAACTTTTTGAAATCAGATCAGCTATAAATTCTTTGAGGAATTAACACCACGGACGTACATATTTATATATATGTACATATTTACAAAATTATATGACAAAATAAAATACTGTTGTAGTAGAGGGAATACCATCAATCTGTAGCTCTAAGGAGACTCAACTGGTAGTAGTAAGTAGATGGCAACGAAACCTGAGCACACGATTTTTGTTACCACAAGGAAAAGGAGCTCTTAGAACTTGTTCCAACCTGCTTTCGCGGTAAGTCCCTTGAAGAGTAGAGCTGCTGTAAGTAGTTTATTGTGGGTAAGCAGTCTGAGAGTAGTGTAGGTTGGGAGGGAGAGGATGCTGTTAAAAAATGTTACCCTTGAATTTATTCATCGAGCTAACTGGCTCTTAAATTTAGTGATAATGCGGGATGATTACTCTTATTTTGATCTGGTAAATGTATTAGGTAGAGCTCGGAAGTGAGCTCCGGTTGAAAAATTTGAGGTAATTGTGCAGAGTAACATTTTCTTCTGTGTTGGAGACGGTACGAGATTACCATTGAGGCCAAAGGTACTTCAAAAATGGTGGAACGAGTGAGTGCTTCAAGCGGTATTGGAAGATAAGCTTACACCACTCAGTAATTGGGGGTACTCGTCCACTGAGTGGAGCATCTAATAGACATTTTAAGTTTATTACTTTACTGTCCACTTGGGAATCGCACTTACGTACATACATATATGCGTAAGTACATCAAATGACAGTAAGGAAACAATCTAAACTCTAAAAGTATGAGGGAGATATTGGGTATAAGGTGTTACTTGCTTAAACAGCATGGTTGAACTCAATGTAGAAATTCATTGCAACCCGTTGTCGGATCGAAGGAGATATACAGAGGTTTAGATTGATATCGATCCCTACCAAGTTGGCTAGTGTAGCAATTCTATAACGTCTATAATTCTATAACGTCTCGTCGGCAGGTACCCACGTGAAACTCATAGACATCGGCAAGAAATATTTCCTCTATATCTTCCTCATCTTTTTCATAATATTTGCCTATAGAAAATTTTGAATAACTTTACCTGCTGAGGCTTTGGATACATTTGTTTTACCCTATAAAAGTGCTCTTATAATCAGGCGGCCGAGTTAGTACGGCTACTACCCAGCGAAGGTTCATGAGTTCGAATTTTTGCTAGTTGAGCATATGAAATTATTTCCTAAATGCTATAGCCTCTCCGAGTGCTTTTCTAACATGAAATAATAAGCTCTTTACAAAAATTCGTAAGCCGAAAAAAACTGAAAAAACTGTAAGTCTTCCTTTTCTTGGAAAAAGGTCAAGATGTACCACAAATTAGGGAAAGGAGCTCTGCCGAAAATCAATTCAGCGGGTAGAAAGCGCCTATTATATTCATATATATACAAAGGCCTGAGTCGAATGCATATATACTTGCGCCAAGTCCTTGAAAATACATTGTATGCCTTAATCTAGCTTTAAGTGTAGCGATTAATACGAATCATAGTGTCGATCGGCGGCTATCCACCTGGACTAGAATTACCTGATGATTTTAACGATGCTAGATGGCCGGGGCCACCTAATGAGATATTTATTGGGAGCCGAACATCCACCTAGACACATCAGGAGGAGAGTTCTTGACTGCATGCAGAAATTTAGAACAGGGCTGCTGGACGGGAGGGTATACCAACAAACTCTAAGATTTTATCAACACCCTTGCAAACTCTCTTCCCCCGAAAGGCGTTCCTCGAAATCAAATAACTACCTATTGCACAATTCAGGTTTGGGTATTGTAGTCGTTTTTATTTCTACCGATCAAGACTTAACCCCGCCATACCCAACGTATGTCATGCATGCAATGAGTCGCCGCACGAAACTAGCCATATCCTTGCACGCTCTCTGAAACCAAATCATCTGACACTCCTCGCCATCTTGAACGAACGTGTCGAAACAGCTCATATTTTGGACCTCCCGTTAGATGACTTCGACGAGGTGGTGAGGGTCGCGAAACGAAGAACGCATAAGATGCATAGTAAGAGGCAAAAAACCGACATGCATGTTATATCCACTTGCCTAATCACTTTAGCGGCTATTGTGGCTACGAAAATCAATAAGGTGAAAACTGATTGATTACTACTCCATCCTTGGCAATCAATTAACTGCAGTGGGCACTGGCACTTGCTCTTTTCATCCAGCTCGGGGAGAAATTTTCTTTACACACAAGACGGCTGCTTCCGCTATTTATTCTTTTTCCATGTCTTTTCGTTTAAAAAACGATTTTTCGTATTTTTCATATGGCGGAGAACTGATAGTGTAGACGGATCAGTTTCTTTACAGAATATGAGCATGTCTGATGATTGGAACCTAAGTGTGCTTTGTACAATCCACAAAAAGGAGGAATCCACAGTCTGCGCTAATTATCGTAAGATATGCCTTCTCAGCCCACCGTAAAAAAACTAATTGGACCTTATCTGTGAAGCTTTATACCTGGAAAAACTACCATTAACCATATTTAAGAAGACCAGTGAAAGGAAGATCGAGACATACCACTTCTTCCCGATTTCACCGCTATGTCCAACGACACGGGTCATCAAACAAACAGTCATCGCGAATCGACTCCCAGTTCACTGTTAATAGTCGTAACTTTGAAGGCGCAGATAATTCCTTGAAAAAATCATTGACAACATCAACAATGGCAGCTTGGAAATCCGACGCAGAATCACTCTTACTAACCGGTGCCCCTTCGGTATGAGTACGCAAGTAGTAGAGTAGAGTCTCCTCTAGACGAACATAGTCCAAACTCTACAAATCCCTCATCTTGCAATATGTTGCGACGACATGACATTAACGGGTCAATTGACAGTCCCCAGCCCCATAGTAAAACACTTTTTTCTTTGGAAAATTTGTTTTTTTTTTTTCAACATAGTTCCATTCAAGGGTTATACACTGATTAGAGCGACCCTCCAATTTTTCGATACTATTTTTGTAGTACCATTTGTCCTTTGCTTCAAAATATGCGTCAGTTTCAGCGATCACCTCGTCATTTGGTGAGAATTTCTTCCCAGCGAGCATTCTTTTGAGATCTGAGAACAGGAAATAATCACCGGGGGCCAGATCTGGAGAATATCGTGGATGCGGAAGCGATTCGAAGCCCTTCCCTTCCTTTTTCAAGCTAGTCAATGAAAATTTTTCCATGCATAACCCCAAATACAGACGCCATAACCTTGTTAGTCGACTGTTGCGTTTTTCCACGCTTTGAAGCGGGTTCATCGTATGCAGTCCACTCGAATGACTATCGATTGAACTTGGGAGTGAAATGATGGAGCATCCATTGACATACATCGTCACAAAAACTCGGGTTCATTATGCTTGAATATTTTCAAATACTGCTCCGAATCATCAACTCGTCGTTGTTATTGGTCATAGTGAGCTCGCGCAGCAACCACTTTGCGCAGAGCTTACTCATGCTCAAATATTCGTGAAGTATATCATTTACATGTTCGGTTGATATCCTTACGATGCCTGCTATTTCATTCAATTCCAATTTATGGTCATTCAAAATCATTTTCTGGATTTTCTGGATGTTTTCGTCGAACAACCTCTTTTGCGTGTCCACTGCGATCACCGTACTCGCTGCTCATATTACCACGTCTGAACTTAGTATACGAATCCTTGATGGTTGATTGTCCTGGAATAGTGCCCAGAAACTCGTCTTCAAGCTAAGTGTTTGCTTCAGCTGTATTTTTTTAACTTGGCACTATCCAATAGGAATATCATTTTTAACGTGCACAGCTTCTTCTTGACTGTACTGGTTTCAACAGTGACCTGAGAAAGGATAAAAATTTACTGTTTTTCCCCAAAGACTCCTCGACTGCAAGTAAGATTGAAGTCATCAACAAAATAATCCACCACAACAGCTCTAAATATATAAAAAGAAAACCTCCCAAAAAGGTGTCAGCATAGCTTAGAAATGCTGATGTGGTCCCACAAAAGGATCGAGGTCCTTTTAAAATCCATACAATTCAATACTTCTTCTGTTCATTTATCAATTCTAGTAAAATTTTCAAAAGTAAACTTATTTATTCAGTCTGACAGTTATAGCTGGGCTAATACATATATATAAGTATATATCTATGTACGCATGTGTATATCTACCTATTTGCATACCTACTCACTTATTTTCGCATATTTGCTTAATTAAGTCCCTACGCTGCTGCTGAAGTTACTGTTGCTCTTTGCTTCTTTGATTTGATTTATGCTTAGGCGCTTAAATTCCATTTTACTCAATATCAGATTTTGTCGCCTCTCAGTTGATGTATTCATATATTTATACACATCCAAAATTTCTATGTATGTATGTATGTATGTGTTATTTGGTTTCCTGCACGAATAACTTTTAGTCTAAACTTTCGCCAATTACGCTAATTTACACTCTACATATAGGAGGCGTCTAGAAAGTACATATAGTGTATATGCTTCCACATATATATAATTGTATATGTACATAAGTATGCATATTTTATAGGTATATGTTGCCTATTTGGTACTTTCATGAGTTTGAAATAATATTTTATCCATGAAAAGTGAAAAGCTAATATTTTTCAACTTGTTTAGCTCACGGCTAAAATCACTTCCTGGAATTAGACGTGATGTGAAGATACATATGTACATGAATATATTCACCGTATGTATGTTACAGTAAAGGCAAAATATTTTGGTTATTCATCAAAAATGTTTTTCTGAAAAAATATTGTTCATGTTATCCTTTTTGTCCTTAATCTGGCAAAAGTAGTGACTTGCACAAGTATACCATATACCAAAGTCCAACTTAAAAGTCTGAGGTCGCAAACATAGTCCATTGGAGTACCTAAAAATATACTCCTCTATATGAACTATTAGACCAACTCATGTTTCTATACCAATAGGGGAATTCTGTATATTTTATCGATACGATTTGTCAAGTTGTTAACTAACGAATTTTGTCGCTTGCACTAACGATTGGTTGATTTGGTAACTCAATTACAACGATTGTTGTTAGCTGACATATCCTTTTTATTAAAATGGAGAGAAGATGGCACCATAGCTTAACAAAGCATTAAAACTTGCGAAAAGCACAAAGAGGAATGACACAAATAAATAAATTCGTGACAGCAATTGTTTAATAAATGAGTTCCAATAGATTACAATATTTAAAAATCAAGAAAAGTTATGATTTCCACGCAGGAAATCTAATCTCTATGAAAAACATCGTACGGTTGACAGTGTCTGTAACTTTATGTATACAGCGGCTTACGGAACGCTGATAGCATCCAGTTACGAAGAATCGAAAAACGGTTAGAACCTCCACCACTATAATAAAGTTAAAAATTTGGAAAACACCTGAGAGTTGTATTATTTACCTGTTTTTCTGTAGATATCGCCGTTATTCTCCTGCCTTTTGGTTGGCTATTAAGTTGAGAAACAATTTCATGAACTAAATCTGGGTTTAAGTGATATAACTTTCGAAATTCTGTTTCACTCATGTAGAAAGGATCATCGACTTCTCGGCACAAGCTTATACTAACGAAGATTGCATTCTTTCCTCAGATTGGGATGGACCATCCGTTGAGGCCAAATTTCGATGACTCGTCCGAGCATTTCGAATGGCCTGTATCGAAGCGGGATTCTCCGCATAGACTTTAGACTTTACACATCCGCACAGGAAAAAGTCAAACGGTGTGATATTACACGATCTTGGTGGCCAATCGATCGGCAACAACTTGAAATTATCTACTCACCGAGGTGTTCTCTCAGTAAATCCATTGATTGGTGCTATGTGTGGGAAGTGGTGCCGTCTTGTTGAAACCAAATATCGCGGAGATCACGAGCTTCAATTTCAGGTATCAAACAGCCGGATATCATGGCGTGATATTGGTTGCCATTGATGGTTATGTTCTCACCGGTATAATTTTTGAAGAAATATGGACCGATGATTCCACCGGCCCACAAACCGCACCAAACCGTTGTTTTTCCGAATGAAATGACAGCTTTTGAATTTCTTCAGGTTGCTCTTCGTCCCAAATGCGGCAATTTTGTTTGTTTACATACCCGTTGAGCCAGAAATGGGTCTCATCTCTGAACAAAATTTGGCCCGAAAACATCGGATCTTCTTGGAGCATTTCAAGAGCCCGTAGAGCGAAGCGATGTCGCTTGGAAAGTTCGAGCGGCTTTAATTCTTGCACCAACTGTATTTTGTACAATTTCAATTTAGGATCTCGACGTAAAATGCACCAAGTCATTCCATACGTCAGACCGAATTGATGCGAACGGCGCCGAATCGACTCTCCACACTCTCAGCTGCGGCCGCTATATCCTCTTCACTGCGTGCTGGACGTGGTCTATTCGGTCGAATATTATCCAATAATGAATGCTGGGTCTCAAGATCGGCGATGGTGTTGCGAATAGTACGCTCAGTAGGCTGATTATATTGACCATAAGTTGAGCGAAATGCGCGAAACACATTCTTTACAGAACGTGAATTTCCGTAATAAAGTTGAATGATTTGTAAACGTTGTTCAGGTGTACATCTTTCATGGATGAAATGCCAAACAATACTGAACAAAAATAATATGAAAACTTGACACGACTCATGCGTGATCTGTCAAAAAGGCGATTCAAAAAAAAGTGTCTCTACTTTGATCACCCTTTAAAATATCTCGATAATTTTTTGTCGTTACATACAAGCGACAACTGAGCAACCCTAATGTACTCTGTATACATAGTACTCGTATTCGTAAAACTGGACTAATGTCCCGATTTTCTTTTAAAATTCTTTAATTGATCCATGCGTTTTATTTACTATCGAGCCTGAGTACTTTCAACTCTGGTTTAAGAGCTCTTTCTCTTTGTTTCGTGACCGTATTTTTCGGATGTGAGTGATATTAATGTGAAACATCTTGAGAATAACTTTGCCATATAAGATGTGAGAGATATAATATTTCATATCTTTGAAGATGTTGTTGTTGTTGTTGTTGCAATCGTATAAAAATTGTCCAAAACCGGGTCTCCGGGATTATTGCGGGAGCGACAGTCCTTCGCTGGATAAAAATCCGGGTCGTCCGGGTATAAAGACTCGACTGTCGCGGGGACTATTAGATTCTAGTCGTCCCTTACGACATGCATGCCTTACCGTGAGTAAATTCTTGAACCACCAATCCGCAGGGGAAGATATCACTGAAGTAAATCGCTTGTGTGAGCCGCCAAAGTAATATGATATCCTTTTCCAGATACTGTTCTAAAATTATATATATATATATATATATATATATATACTCTTTCTTTTGCTCTTTTATAAATTTTATTTCCCTTCTCTTTTCTTACATTTCATTTCATAACACAGGCAAACATTAGACACTGAATGACTTTAGTTGACAGCTACAAGAGGATGCCAATTCTACGATTTCGTTGCGTCGCCTCACTCACTCACAGGTATTCTAGTAATTTCCGTTTTCCGATTTGATTTTTGCCTTTATTTGGAGAATATCAGACGGATATGCTTGCATGATTTTCTAATTTACTCGCCTTCAACCGCCGGGCAAATACTCAGATAAATGCACATTTAGTTATATACTCGTACATACATACATCTATGTAGGTGTATACTACTTAAGTAAGCTTACACACTTGCATATAAGAGGAAACTAAAATCATAAGTCGCCAGAGTTACCAACACTTTTTGTTGACTCTTTACACATACACATATGTACATAGTTAAGCATTTGGTTACACTAACAGGTATATATACTTATACATATGTTATGTTTGTATGTACACATCTATAATATTCCAAATCCGAGCTAAACCCAAATCCTTTCAAATTTTTTTCTCTCGCAATATCCTTCAAATGCCACATTTTATATACAAACAACTTCCTCCAGCTTTGCTTGGATCGGCGTACATTTTCTCCTCTTTTATTTACATCCTTCTCTGCAGGCAGCGCGACTATTTGGCAAATGCCATGCCTCATGATGCTTCACTGTTTCAGTTTTAGTTTTTCGGCTTTTTTGGGTTTTTCGGTTTTGGTTTTCCCTTTTGGTTGGCTTTTGAATTTCGCATTGTTGTGCGAATTTCCTGCTTCCGGCACTCATGGGATTTAACTTTTCCGTGCCACACATCCGCTATTTCATCCTTATTTTTTGGCCTCATGATTTTCGTTTTCATGTGGTTGCCAGACGCTTTGCGCTTTGTTTGTTGGTGATTCCACTGGTTTTGTTCGCAAGCGAAATGCCATTTTGTCCAAATCTGCTGCCAGTTGTTGGTGCGCTCCTCTGTCTGTCCGTTTGTTTAGTTTAATCGTATTTTCGTTAGATTACTTAGTTGCAACTAATTTAAATGAAAAATACAGTGTATGGAGTTAAGGAAACTCAAGGAAGACGATTAGAGACTAAATAATTTTAAATTAGAGTTGCCAAAGCCACGTTAGGTACGTTATAGTTTGACTCTCTCAATTTTTTCTGTAATTTTTTTAATCCATAGTGGAAACTAAGGGATCGGTAATTTATTTATCGGATTCGGAGGAAGTTTCGTCTTTTTAATATTATATATACGACATTCGAGGCCAATTAAGATATATTTATAAATACATATACACATATATACTTATATATTTATCTGTTGAAGTTTTTTTCCAAAATATTCGAAATTGATAGAAAAATTCTTAGTATTTTCAAACTCATGTTTTGTTGTAGTTAAAAATCAGGCATTTTACGAAAATATATCGCTTAACAACCGCACAACGCGTTAAAATTGTTGAGATCTACTGCCAAAAAGAAGATTCAAACGTGACCACGCTTCGTGCTTTAAGTGGAGCTTATGGTGCACATAATCGTACAACTACTCAAGCAATTGGTAAAATTTTAAAGAAATTTGAAGAGACTGCATCGGTTACAGATATTGTAAGGCCTGTGCATTATCGTTTTGCTCGTTGCACCTCAAATATCGCTGCTGCAGGGGAAGGCCCGAATGTGTCCATTTCTCGACGTTCTCAAGAGCTGAGACTTTCTTACGGCACATGATGGCGTAATTTGGACTTGACCATACACCTACATCCACATAAAGTCCAGCTCACACAATAACTAAAGCCATTCACCACGCCGTTGTCACGTCGGTTGGGTGTTTGAACAACAAGCAGTGAAACGCGATTTTTCCAACAAAATTTTCCTCAGCGACGAGGTACGTTTATCACTCGGTGGATACGTAAATAAGCAAAATTGTCGCATTTGGAGCTCCGAGAATCCTCAAGTTAGAGAAGAGACGACATAAAAAAAAAGAAAAAAGAAAAAACTTACTGTCTCGTCTTGACGATGCCAATTGGCCACCGAGATCGTGCGATTTGACACTGTTGGGTTTTTTTTGTGGACCCACTCGAAAGACCATGTTTTTGCGGATAAACCTTTGACTCTTGAGCACTAGACAATCAACATTCAACAAGTTATGGCTGAGATACCGCCAAAAAATGGTCGAAAGTTACTTCAAAGTGTATTGTGTTTCACATATAATGCCAAGCTTCAAACTATTTAATAAACAAGATAGAAGGTCTGTCTTCGGCAATGCTTTATATCTTTCATGAACATATCAAATTTATTTTAAATTGGAAATTTCGGGATCTATAATTCTCAGTGTCGATATAAACATGAATTTACGTCTGTAAAATACTAAATTTCACGCTCCTCGATGCCTTTTTGCTCGCGTTTTTTTTTTGAACCCAAAAACTTCATAACTGACATATCGGTTTTATGGGGGCTGTATAATATAGTATTCCGATTGCGATGATTTTCAATACCAATATGCAATTCATAATATGCGTACATAATACCAAATTTCATGCTGCTACATGCTTTTTTGACTGAGTTTTGACCAAAGCCTAACAACTGAACAAAGAGGTGTTAAGCAGTCCGACTTCGATGATTTTCAGAACTAATATGCAATCTGAATTTCACATACTTAGGTACTTTCTTCAGGGACTTATGAATAAGTGCATCTGCCTACAAAATTTGGTTTAAATATCTTAAAAATTGAGGGATAGTTTGCATTTAAACAGACAGACGGACAGAAAGACAGACAGACGGACATGTCTAAATCAACTCAGCTCGTCATTCCCATACGATCGGGATAAATTTCGGTGGGTATATCTCTTCTCCTTCTGGTACTTACATACTTTGGACCAAAGTTAATATACCATTTCATGTACATGAAAGGTATAAAAAGGAATTTCATGAAAAAAATATTTTAAATGCGTTTAATTTACGTTAATTTTTTTATTTTTATTGAATGGCTGCATGAGTAAAAAGTTTACGCAATTTATTGAAGCACAGTAATTTTCATAACATTAAATATTATAAAACAAAGTCCTCCTTCGCGTCTGTTCGTCTGTCTGCCTGTCCGCAATTCGGCTGTAGGCATTTGTGGAAAAAATTCTAAGCATCTAACTTGATGAGCTATTAAAAGCTGAACATTATGAACTCTACATAAAATATATACAGTAAAGAATAGCAATACCTTTAGGACAGGGTTGAATTTCTACAATTTCTAGGGTCTTCACTTCTAGTTCACAATAAGTACCGGACTCATGCCTTCAAGTGACGATTTTTCATTTATTCCAACTATATAAACAATATTTAAACTTTGTAAGTATGTATATTTTACAACTTCTATTGAATACAAAAACATTTCGATTATTAAAAAAATAAAAATTTTAAATATTTTAAAGTAGCTATATATTTACTATACCAAGATTATAATTTTTTTTTTTTTTGGAAAAAATGGTGAATTTTTGAAGTTCGATAACCTAAACAGGCTTACTTTTTGTCAGTTTTTGAGCTAAAAAAGTAAGAAGTGATCAAGGTAATAAATTTTTTATGCTACGAGACATAGCTACTAAAGCGTGTTTTTATAGAGGTATAGAACTTTAAGTTGGCATTACTTTTCAAGATGGCGTCCGATTTAACAGCTGTCAAGTGATTTATTCTCAGTTTGGCTTGGCAATTCATCATGAATAGACAACGCTTGCAAATAGTGCAATTTTATTTCGAAAATAATGGTTCGGTGCGGAAAACGTATCGCGCACTACGTCCATTTTATCGTCGACAAAATCGTCCATCAGAGCAGTTAATTCGATTAACCATGGAACGTTTTCGCACCACGCTTGGTCTTATTGATAACTCGCATCCCCAGAGATGCCGTACGGTGCGTACAGAAGAAGCTATTGCTGCTGTAGAGCGTAGCATTAAGGAAGACCCGAATGAGTCCATCCGCCATCGAGCACAGGAATTGGATCTGTGTCCATCCACTTTATGGAAGATTTTGCGGAAGGATCTTAGTTTGCGTGCTTACAAAATCCAAATCGTGCAAGAATTGAAGCCAAACGATCATCAAGTAAGGCGTAGATTCGTCGAATGGGCCCAAAACGAGATTACCGTTGTTCCCGATTTTCATAAGCGAATTTTGTTTAGCGATGAAGCGCACTTCTGGTTGAATGGCCACGTCAACATACAAAACTGCCGCATTTGGGGTGAAGATAATCCTCAAGTGTATGTTGAAACACCGTTACATCCAGAAAAACCGACTGTTTGGTGCGCTTTATGGGCTGGTGGAATCATTGGTCCGTACTTTTTCAAAAACGATGGTGGCCAGAACGTTACAGTCAATGGTGATCGGTATAGAGTCATGATTACTAACTTTTTCATTCCTGAATTGAATAGCCATGATGTCCAGGAGATGTGGTTTCAACAAGATGGCGCAACATGTCACACAGCTCGTGCCATAATAGATTTATTGAAAGACACGTTTGGTGACCGCCTAATTTCACGTTTTGGACCTGTGAATTGGCCTCCAAGATCTTGTGATTTAACAGCGCTAGACTACATTCTGTGGGGCTATGTAAAGTCATTGGTCTATGCGGATAAGCCACAAACGCTTGACCATTTGGAAGACAACATTCGCCGTGTTATTGCCGATATACGGCCACAAATATTGGAAGAAGTGATCGAAAATTGGACGTCCGGATTGGACTACTTCCGCGCCAGCCGTGGCGGTCATATGCCAGAAATCATATTTAAAATGTAATGCCACAAGATTATCTTTCGGATAAATAAAATTCATGTCAATCGAATAATCCATCGTGGTTTTATTGCAACTTAAAGTTCTATACCTCTATAAAAAACACCGTTTAGTGTATTAACATATTCATTTTTCACATATTTACACATTCAAATTTGAGATCATTCGGATTAATTTTTTGTTTTACTTGCGCCGTGCAGAAAAAAGCTGTCCTGAGAAAAACGAGTTTAAAGTTTGAAGTGTATGAGGTTGAGCGGTCGGCCGCTACCTGCTCAAAGACCTGTGGAACCGAAAATACTGTATATATCATTATAAATGCTAAACAGTATATTCTTAAAAGACCATACTTTCGAAATATTCAAAAAAAAATCGATTTTTTGAAAATTCTAGACCACCATTTCCCCTTAACGAAAATGGAAAATGAAAAAAAATAAATAAATTTCGTGTGCTGATTGGGCATTATTTTTTGCGCTAAAAACCATCACCGAAACCAAGGAAAGACTTGATAAATACTATGGGGACTCCACACCATCAATTTCAATGGTTAAAAAGTGCTTCACTGAGTGCCGTTGTGGTCGTACCAATACAAGTGACGCCGAACGTGTAGGTCTCCCAAAAGAGGTCGTCACGCCAGAAATCGCCGATAAAAACCATTGAATGATATTGGAAGATCGGAGAATAAAAGTGCTTGAAGTGACTCAGGCAGTAGGCATCTCAACTGAGGGAGTACATCACATTTTACATGAATATTTGGACATGAAAAAACTACTCGCGCGATGGGTTCACACACGACCATAAGCGCAACCTTGTAACCGCTTGAAAGGAGTGATCGGCGATGTTCTACCGTAATCTGAACGCCTTATTGCGACATTTCGTTACCGTAAACGAAACGTGGATAAACCACATCGCACTAGAGACCAAAGAACAATCAAGACAGTGGATTTATCCTGGTGAACGTGCACCAATGGAGGCTAAGGTGGGTCTGTCGGACAAGAAGGTGATGACCATAGTTTTTTTTTTTTGGATACACGAGGTGTCATTCACATTGATTACCTTGAGAAAGGTAAAACTATCACCTGGGAATATTATTCAGAGTTTTGGACTGATTTCATATTGATTTTAGGCAGAAATAACAGCCTTTGGCAACAAATGTAAGGTTCCAACAGGTCAATGGGCCGGTACACAGGTGTATAGTCACCATGACACCCCATTCAATATATTCTCCAGATTATTCTCCCTGTGTTATTTTCTTATTTCCAAATCTGAAGAAATGGCTGGGTGGTAAGAGATTCGTGGCGAATGAAGAGGTCATCATAGGAAAAACCCCTCCTTTGAGGATTTTTGGCCGAGCTCCGCCTCCAATTTGTGATTTTGCGTCTTGATGATTTTACGAACAAACGGCGAGATCTACAGTTTATTTTAAGCCGCCTCCTAACGATCGCTGGACTTTTAGTTCATGTCAGAAACACACTCGGTGGACTTGACAGTCCCCGCCGAGGGACGACCGCAATTAGAGAAATTTATTTTCTATAATTTTGGATGTTGGGCGAAACTATTCTCGAACACAGGCCTTACGAATAGCAGAACGCAATGCTAACCACTAGGCTATCGCGGCCGTCAGGAGACTTTGTTGAGAAATAAAACGCTTGTTTGCCCAAAAAATTATATATTTTGCTCAAAAAGTCACGGAGCACCCTCGTATAAACATAAATATGTATTTATATAATTAGATTTCAATTCTTCTAACATTTGCATTTGCATATTGAAAACTACACAATTATTTTTAGAAAATTAAAAATAACGGTTAAATGTTTTAATGCAATAATTTCGTATGTATTATACGGGTGCGATCCACATAAATGAAATGGGAAAAAATTACAAAAAAAGACGCCATGATAGCTTTCCAACTACTAACAATGCATTTTTAGCGGGCCTGAAACTAATATTTATTCAAGTATACGATGAGCATAAACAACAATAGCAACAACAACGCCTATTTACACTCACGTACGTATACATGTACTCGTGCCACCAACCCAATTTAATTCTGTTATAAAAATTTGTGTTCAACATTGTGGTGCAACGCCACCATACCAAAATGCAACCGTAGCGGTTTATTGCTCTTGTTGTTATTTGCAGATAAGTATACGAGTACACCGTTAATATATGCATGTATGTATATATGTGTGCCTGCATGTAAGGTAAAGTAAACTTTATATCCACTATTGCATTACCTTAACCGAACCGCTAGCTGATAACGTTAACAACGCACGGCGGTCTTGTTTGCAAGCGTGAATTTTCACAGGCGATGCGGCGATGTGCAACATCGAGTATTTATAGACATACACATGTATCAATCCATACATATATTGTACTATACGTATGCAAAAGGTGTCAGTAGGAAAATTTTTATTAAATTAATTTGAAAGATCTCTCTGGGGACTATTTTATTATAACAAGTGATCCATTTCGATGTTCTCTACTTAAAAAAAAAAAAAAAAAAAAAAACAGTAAGTTCAAATTTAATGTGGAATATTTATTATCATTCGAAAGAACATTATTTTTCATTTATTTTTTGAATATTATTTCTTTAAAATGTTGGTCGTCTCAGATGGTCCACACGTTGAGTCCAATTTTCGATGACTCATTCGAGCATTTCGACTAATAGCTGGCGAAACACGCCTGATATTTTGCTCCAAGGCCTGAATCGAAACGGGATTGTCTGGATGTACTTTAAACTTTACATATCCCCACAGGAAGAAGTCTAACGGTGTGTGCTCACCGAAGTGTTTTCTCAATAAATCCATTGATGGTGCGATGTGTGGGAACTGGCGCCATCTTTTGGAAACCAAATATCGCGGAGATCGCTGCATACAAGTCACACAAAACATTTGTTTTTCTGGATAAAGTGGCAGCTCTTGAAACTCTCCAAGTTGCTTTTCGTCCCAAATGGGGCAATTGTGACTGTTTACATAGCCATTGAGCCAGAAATGAGCCTCATCGCTGAACAAAATTTGGCTCGAAAACGACGGGTTTTCGAGGAACTTTTCATGAGCCCATAGAGCGAAGAGATGTCGCTTGGGAGGGTCGAGCGGCTACATTTCTGGCACAAGCTGTATTTGTACGCTTTCAATTTCAGATCTCGACGTGAAATGCTCCAAGTCCTTCCATACGTCAGTCCGATTTGCGGAGAATGGCGCCGAATCGACTCTCCACGGTCTTCGCGTACACTCTTAGCTACGGCTGCTATATTTCGTTCACTTCGTGCTGGCCGTAATCTATGCGGTCGAATATATTCCAGTAATGAATGCTGGCTCTCAAGATGGCTGATGGTGTTGTGAATAGTACGCTCAGTAGGCCGATTACATTCACCAGGAGTTGAGCGAAGCGCACGAATCACATTCTTTACAGAACGTGAATATTCGTAATAAAGTTGAATGAATTCTAAACGTTGTTCAGGCGTAAGTCTTTCCATGATGAAATGTTAAACAATACTGAAGAAAAATAACATGACAGCTTGACACGACGCATGCGTGGTCTGTCGAAAAAAGGCCATTGAAGAAAGTAATTCTACTTGGATCACCCTTTATATATTTAGTAGATTTCCAGATTTTACTCAGACATATACAAGTGGTGTGAGAATTTAAGCAATTAGCGCTCGCACATTTGTTTATTGCTCACTACTCGAAAATTTTTTACGAGCATTTCGAGTATTTTGACAAAGACTTTGAATTTTTTCTTAAAACTTTTTTTTATATTAATTTTAAATTTATTTATGCAAAGTGTAAAAAACATTGAAACGCCAAAAGACTTTGACAAACGAAATTAAATTTTTTTTTCTGCTGAGCAGTTGAGCTGAGAGAGCATCGAGCTGCTCGCAATACTCGATACCCGGTTATCTAGAGCTCTATTATTTGGTATATATTGTATGTACACTTTTTCGTTTTGGAAATATTTTTCTTCTTAGCTTTCAAAAGTTGTTGAAAAAAATATCAGAAATTTTATAATAAATATATTATAAAGGTTCCAAAAGAAAAAGTTTTTATAGCAATTTTTCACAGAAAGCTCTTTAGAAAAGTTTAACAATAACAGCACAGGTATTTCCCTTATTTATTGGTGTAGACACCACTTATGCGATTATTATCGAGTCAAAAACAGCCTCCAGTAATTTTTTTTTTTTTTTCAATTAGAGCTACCAGTTGTGGGCACTTCCTTCTCCACCTGCTCTTTCCAATGTAATGGAGATGTTCTTATTTCTCTGCTTCTACGGTATTCTTATTTATCCCCACAACTTGGCCTAACCAGCGTAGCACTGTCTCTTATAATATCGTATAACCCGCTTATCGTTCCATCCACTACGGTATTCGCCGTCGCCAATGTGGAAAGGACCATAAATCTTTCGCAAAACCTTTTTCCTGAAAATACCTAGCGCCGAATAACTAGATGTTGTGCTCTTCAACACCACCATATACTTTTAAGGGAATGATGAGAAACTTGTAGAGTTTGGTCTTTGTTCGTCGAGAGAGAAATTAATTTCTAAATTCCTAATCAGTTTAAAGTAGCACCTGTTGGCAAGAGTGTTTCTGTGTTGGATCTCAAGGCATTGTTGGAGTTTTTGATACTGGTTTCTAGATAGACAAAATTATCTACGACTTCAAAGTTTGGACGATCTAATGTGTGACGGGAAAGGCAAGACACGAGTGCGCTAACTGTTCGTTCGATTACATGAGATATTTCGTTTTGTCTGCGTTTATCAACGGACGCATTTGTTTCGCTCATTTGTTTTATTTAGAGAAGGCAGAATTAAGGTTGCGATTGTTCAGGCCAATGATATAAATACCATCCCCACGTGAGGGCAGTTTGAAGTTTTCACAACTTTTAAAGACTGCAGATGCTGATGGAGTGCTTCGAAATCGTCTTATGATGTGGCGTGATCAAGAGAATCAAAATGATGATTACTCCTTTTGTTCCTGCAATATGAGAGGATACTGGGATTGCTCTTTATAATTTGGGATTAGATAACAAAAACAAATAGTAATTATCGAAAAATGCTTTATTTTCGTATTCTCCATTAATGTCTAAAGATTTTTGCATCCGTTTGAACCAATTGTCAAAGCACTTTTGCCACTCTGATTAAGGCATCTCAAAAATATACGTTCTGAACATATCAACCGTCTCTTCAGGTGTCGAAAAACGTTGACCTATCAGTTTGGTACGAGAATAAAAAGAAATCATTCGATGCCACGACAGGACTATACAGTGGATGACACGCCGAATGAACATATTATCAGTTCTGCCCCTCTGATTGAAGTATCTTCAAAACATGCCTTCCGAACGCATCACCGGCCTCATTAGGTATCGAATTAGGTATCGATAAACGTTGTCCTCGTCGTCTTTTTAACGTACGGGAATAAAAAGAAGTCATTCGGTCTCAAATCAGGATCATATGATGGATGACTAATAAAATCGATGTTTTGAGTTCTCAAAAATGCAGCTGTTTTAGTCGACGTGTGACAACACCCATTGTCATGGTGAAGAGCTATCCGCCGTTGGCGGTTAGTTTTACTAATTCCTTAAAAGGCAAGTGGCAAACGAATGGTTGTGTACCACTCAGAATTTACAGCTATGAATAGTTCTAATGGAAAGGATGCGACATGTCTACGTTTTCCAAAAAAAAAAAAAAAAAAAAAAAAAATAATGCCAACCGTTTCCTAGGTTTGAGTTTCGTGCGCGAACAACTTTTGTCAGATTCGACTCATCTTGACACATACGCGTAAATCTATTATTCATACCCTGTCACGGTGTCATAGACGTGTTTCTAAACATCGCTATCGTAATTTTTTAACATTTCTCTAGACCACATGTTTTTTTTGAGCGATTGACAAATTGTGTGGAATCTAACGTGAAGAAAATTTTTCCACAACCAAAAGTTTATGCAATTCTGAATGTATGCTGATCTCACTAACGCCTATAGTTGTTTCAATCTCATAATATACCACATGACGAAACCACAACTGTTTTTGGACGACCTTCACGAAATTCGTTTTGGAGTGATCTACGGCCTCGATTGGATTCACCATGCCATCGATAAACAGTGGTCCGTGATGGAGCTTCATCGGCAAAAATGAAATTAGTAGCAAAGATGCATTGTTGCTAAGTTAATTCAAGCGGAAAGTTATAAAAAAAGGATCATTCGAAAATGTTCCCGATTTAATTATATTTTTTTTTGACCGAGATTAATATTTTAAGTTACTGTAAACAATATAACAAGCGCTCGCATGCCAAAACGTGCTGAGTATGTATCACATCAAAAGTGTCGAATTTTACGATAAAGTTGTCAATTGCCAGATTGCAGCACTAGGGTTGCCAAATCCCGAAATATCCCCAATATACTTCAAATGGGGACAATTTCATACCACAATCTGCAATCTGCTAATCCCCTCATTTTTGATGGAAGGGAAATACCAGTGCCGAAGACTTCTGCTACCTTGTAAGAGATTTCAAGAACCTGATGACAAATCCAGTTTTCATCCATTCAACGATGACAGCCGTCCGAAATTGTTAACCCAGGGTAAGTTTAATTATTTGATAAGTGGCTTGAATCATTTTAAAAATGCTGGTAAGTTACTTGGATCAAGGCTCCAAAGCAGGAACTTACTTTTACCAGTAGTGATATCCTTCTAGTTTAAATGCAATGAGAAGCAGTCCCCATTAAACTATGCCCAAGTGGGCGAGTTGGTTTATTGTACCCTTATTGAAAGTTTGATGGAAATATTTAAGATCTCACATGGCATGTTTTTACACAAAGATTCCTCAATAAGTAAACTTAAAGCAGTTCGGTTTCTCAATGTTCTGTCAAATTCCCTTGAATTGCGGCCGCAATTGATGAGTGGTTCGCATTGCGTACTGTCATTTCGAAGGGTTCGAGCTCAGGTTCGAGAAATAGCCAAAATTATAGAAAATAAATTTTTCTATTTGCGGTCGCCCACCGACAGGGAATGTCAAGACCTCCAAGTGAATTCCTGACATGAAATAAAAGTTCCTCATAAAAATTCATCGGCCGTTTACATCACAAAATACAAATTGAAGGAGAAGCTCGGCCGAAAATCACTTCAGAGGTTACAAATTCCCTTGATTTCGATGCCGATAGCAGAGTGAAAACCGAAAAAATCACAGAAAGAAGCTAATGAGAAGGAAGTAAAGTTCTTCAACCACCGCCGCACATAAGGCTGGGATTGCTGAAACAATATGTAACGTCTCTTCCAAGAGATCAAACTTGCTTCAAATAATTAATCTCAAAGTTTTCATAATAGATTATCAAAGAGTAATGGTTTGCCTCAGAAGGATTGCAGAAATTTGTTCTAATCTTTAATTCTACATCTGCTCCTGCAGGACGCTTATTTTGTATACACACAAATACACATTAAGCATATTCCACAAACCTGCCTATCTATCGGGCGCATTTTGACAACGGGCAGCGCAAGCAACGTGCAACGTGTAAATGTGGCAACGCCCGCAACCTCATTTGCATTAAATTCAATGATGTGCCATTTCGTGTGGCAGCAAGCGTAGTAACTGCAAAAGCAGCAGCCTATTTGCAGCCACTACTGCACTGCTGCCACCTTTCCATATTCGTGTATGTGCGTGTGTATGTAGAATTTACAAGCAAACCCAACACTTGGTGGGCGTGTCGAGTAGAGTGATTAAAATGATCCTCCTCTCAACACCACAAATACACTTAAGCATAATATGATAGGAAAGCGTGTAATGTGAGCTCACTACTCCACACTCTCACCGACAGGTGTGCCTGTAGAATTGACTGCACACGGAGCGAAATGCGCAAAGTAAGGAAATTATGATTAAACAAATGAGGAAACTAGAAACTATCAGTAATGGTGGCAGCTCTGCATGTGAACTGAAAATAATATTAAGAATTTTAATTGAAAATGTGTATGTGTGGGTGTGAAATTCATAGAAATATGCTAGTAAATAATAATAATTTTACTGGAATAGACGCAAAACCAAATGTATTTGCACTCATTTGCATGGAGTTGCATGAAATAAACTCTGTAATCCAGAGACTAAATGGTAGATCGCAGGTTTTCCATACTTCTCTCAAACTCCTTACACATTTTTTTTCTCATTTATTTAATTTCTTATATTTTTTATTGTTATTCATTATTATTTATTTATTTATTTATTTGTTTATTTTTATTTACTGTTCTGATGCCGTACACATTTATTTCATATACGCAACGCATATAACGCATGTAAATTGATATATTTGAAAATAATTTAACTTCACTGTTTATATAAACTCGCGGCATTCACTGCTACTCGAATTCACATTTTTTTTAACAAATTGCATACCGTTATACAATGCCAACAAAAGTTTTGTAAAAAAAAAAAAAAAATTAAGTACAACACATGTGTGTGAATAGTACATCTCTGCAAATATTTGTGAACCATATGATCCATAGGAGTACCTACAAATATACTCCTCTGTGTGAGCTATTGGACCAACTCATGTTTGTATACCGCGGCCACGATAGCCGAATGGTTAGCATTGCGTACTGCCATTCGGAAAGCCTATGTTCGAGAGGTCAGATTCGAGCAATATCGAAAACTATAGAAAATAAAATTTGGTATATTTGGTATTTGGTGTATTTCTGACATGAAATAAGAGCTCCTCATAAAAATCCATTAGCCGTTCGGAGGCGACTTAGAATAGACTGTAGGTCCCTCCATTTGTTGGTATAAACATTAAGACGCAAAGCCAAATTGGAGAAGGAGCTCGGCCAAAAATCGCTTCAGCTGTTACAAAGCGCCAAATATATATATATATATATACATATACAAGTATATATAGACCGAAGTTTCAATTTATTTATTTATTTATTTAAATTAAGTCTACAGTACAGAATACCTTACAGACTAGAATAATGTAAAACAATCTCACGCAAATGAGAAGACGTAAGTATAGAGATGGATTATAATATCTTATTGACAAATTGAATTTAGAATTCTTACAAAATCCGATTTTGATAGTGCAAAGTCAGGCTTAGTTGGTGAAGAGAACAGAGCATTTAATTCTCTTAGTGCACGAGCAATAGGCGCATTGCTAGCATATATTGTTATAAAGTTTTCAAAATAAAAAGGGTAACACTTACGAAGATTTCTCTGAGATATATTGAAACTAATCCGCTCAAGTAACATTGGACAATCAATAATGCCATTAATAACGTTGAAAGCAAAGGAAAGCGAGAATCCAAAATTAATTAGCATACGCCGAGAGTCATAAGACGGAACAGACTCCTTAAACCTTAAGGGACGTAGAGCATGTTTTAGAATGACCTTTTGAACTCGTTCAATTCTACTTATCGAGAGTTGATCATATGGTCTCCAAATGAAAACAGCATACTCTAAGTGTGAACGAACAAGCGAGGTAAACAGTTGCTTAAACATATAGGGATCAGAAAGCTCCGAGGAGTTCCGACAAATGAAGCCGAGAACGGAATACGATTTTGAGAGTATTAAGTTTATGTGGCTATTGAAAGTAAGCTTAACATCAAATACCACTCCCAAATCCTTAAACTCTGTTATATTTTGCAGCACATCATTAGCAATCCGATACGATGTATCGAGGATGCTTAGACGCCTGCAATATGTCAAATGAAAACATTTCTTTATGTTAAGGGAGAGGCGTGACTTCTCACACCATCTACGAAGACTATCCAAATCAGTCTGCAGAAGAAAGGCATCTGATGTGTCGCGAACATTCGAAAATTTTTTTAAATCGTCACCATTCAGCAAAAATTTTGAGTGCGAAAAGCATTCACTAATGTCATTAATAAAAATTATGAAAAGGAGCGGACCTAGAATGCTTCCTTGAGGAACGCCTGAAGTGGCAACAAAAGGGTTCGAGAGTGCACCATCAATGGTAACTACGCAACTTCTGCCAGTTAGGTATGATTTGAGCCATAATAAAAAGGATGAATGGAATCCAAGGCATACCAATTTATGTAATAGAATCGTATGAGAGACTTTATCAAATGCCTTTGAAAAATCCGTGTAAATGCAATCAACCAGTCCTGATGAAAACGAAGAAATACAGAATTCGGTAAAGACCGCTAAATTAGAGGTCGTTGAACGACCCTGCACAAATTCATGTTGATTGCGATTTATCAAACCCTTGACAGTGAAATATATTTTTCTTTAACAATCCATTCAAACATCTTCGAGATGCTTGAGAGCTTGGATATTGGCCGATAGTTCAGAACGTCGCTTTTTCTCCTACTTTTGAAAAGAAGTGTGATTGTAGCTAGTTTCCAATCGTTCAAAAAAGTCCCTGAAGAAAGGGATTTATTAAGTATAATCTGCAATGGAGTAACTAATGCTGGACAGTTTTTGAGGAACATTGCTGACAGTCCATCTGAGACGAAGACTTGAGACAAACTAAACCATCCGTAATATCGTTAGCGGTAATTTGAAGCACACCGAAATTAAGAAATGACGGAATATCGCCAGAGAAATCAGGAGACTCTCGCAATAAGTTTTATACTCGTATACAGAAAATGTGTGGAAATGAAACGGAGTCAGTTTCGTTTAATCTTCATGAATTCACTCAACGTTTATTTAGTCCTCAATAATTACAATTCTATACTCAACACCATGGGTTACTTTACAATTCTTTTTGGCACACAATTATTTTGCGCTTCACACAGTTTATCCATTTCCAAAATACACAGCTCACTGCAATGTTAACGCCACTGCGTTTTCTACTCGTCGCCCCCTGTGATAGCTGTTGCCGCTCTTTTTATATTTGAAGACAACCCAAACATTCTGTTCACGCACTCAAGATTAGGCTGATTATTCGTTCCAAACATTTCGTTCATGTGCTAACTCGTCTACCTGCAGTAGTTGTGACTGCACTTTTCGTCTGTTCCTTTTAAGGAGAATTTTCATCATACTGCCACTTCTTTTGTCTGTCCGTAGTACGGGGAATATTCATCTTACTGCCGCTCCTTTTGTCTGTACTTCGTATTTGGCATTTCCGTCAGACTGCCCTCCACCTAAGTCTGATCGTCTCGATGATGTCTGATCATCCCGATCAGATACACTATCTGTTCCAAACGCTGCAAGCCTTTCCAAGTGAATCACTTTTATTTTGGTTCTTGGTTTTCTAACGGTCTGGATTCGATACAAGTGTTATTACAACTGAGTCTTCAACTCGATTGCCGCCTGTAGTAGCTGCAGCCGCTCCTTCTATCCTTCCAATGTAATTTTTCGCAGATACTACAGAATATAATCCCCTGTAGGTAATCCATGGAGTACTCGGGTGTTATGCAGAGGTGAATTATATATTTTTTGTATGGTTTGTGGTAGGTTTTGGATTATTCTATTTTACACGTGGAATACTTGCGTTTTTTTGCAGGGATATGTACATGTGTATAGAAAACAATTTAATTGCAGAAATGCGAGAATCTAAGATTGCAATTATTTTGTTTATTTATTGCGGAAGTGAACTGAAAATAAATACGAAATATTTTCATTTGTTGCATGTCGCATTTGGAACTTCTAAAATATTTTGCTTTAAATTGGACATTTGGTGCATTCCTATTGGCATTTAGTTGGATTTTTTAAAGAATTTAAAATTATTTGTGTACAAATTTTAAGTAGTCAATTTGAATATAAAATGTATTATGCAAAAATAAATAACTTTATTTTATTTATTTTTATTTTATTTCATTTAATTTAAATTAATTTTATTTTATTTACTTTTTTAGATTTTATATATATATATTTTTTTTTATTTGCTTTACATTATTTTATATAATTTTTTTAATTTTTATTTAATTTTATTTTATTTTATTTTATTTTAATTAACTCTCTTTGTTTTACTTGCTTTCATTCTTTTTCATTTACTTCATTATTTTTATTTAAGTTTAATTCAAAGGATGTTCCGTTTCTAGGTTCCCTACTTTTATTATTTATTGGGGAATGTTTATTATCATTCGAAAGAACATGGTCTGGCATTTATTTTTTGAAGATTATCTCTTTCAAATGTTGGCCGCGGCTACGTCTCAGATGGTATATCAGTTGAGTCCAATTTTCAATGACTCGTTCGAGCATTAAACTGGAAAGTGGCGAATGACATGCGCGATGTTTTGCTACAAGGTCTGAATCGAAGCAGGATTGTCCGCTTAGACCTAAGATTTTACATATCCCCACAGGAACGATCCTGGTGGCCAATCGACAAGCCGAAAACCTGAAATTATCTGCTCACCTAAGTGTTCTCTCAATAAATCTATTGATTAATGCGTTGTATGGGAAGTGTTGCCGCCTTGTTGAAACCAAATGTCGCGGAAATCACGAGCTTAAATTTCAGGCATCAAGCAGTCGGTTATAATTTCGAGATAATGGTCGCCATTGACGGTTAAATTCTCATCGGCATAATTTTTTAGAAAATATGGACCGATGATTCCACCGGCCTACAAACCACACCAAACCGTTGTTTTTTTTGGATGAAATTGGAGCTCTTGAATTTCTTCCGGTTGCTCTTCGTCCTAATGCGGCAAATTTGCTTATTTACATACCCATTAAGCCAGAAATGGGCCTCATCGCTGAAGAAAATTTGGCTGGAAAATGTTGGATTTTTTTGGAACTTTCCAATAGCCCATAGAGCGAAGAGATGTCGCTTGGGAAAGTCAAGCGTCTTCAATTCTTGCACAAGCTGTATTTTGTACGCTTTCAATTTAAGATCTCGACGTAAAATGCGCCAATTCGTTCCATACGTCAGTCCGAGTTGCTGCAAACGGCGCCGAATCGACTCTCCACGGTCTTCGTGTACGCTATCAGCTACGGCCGCTATATTTTCTTCACTGCGTGCTGGATGTGGTCTATTCAGTCGAATATTATCCAATAATGAATGCTGGGTCCCAAGATGGGTGATGGTGTTGCGAATAGTACGCTCAGTAGGCCGATTATGTTGATCATAAGTTGAGCGAAGCGCGCAAAACACATTCTCTACAGAACGTGAATTTTCGAAATAAAGTTAAATCATTTGTAAACGTTATTCAGACGTACATAAGTCTTTTCATGATGAAATGCCAAACAATGCTGAACGAAATTAACATGTCAGCATTACACGACTAACGCCCGATCCGTCAAATAAGGCTATTGAAAAATGTGCCTCTTCTGAGATCACCCTTTATTTTATACTAGTTTTTTTAATTTAATTTTAGTATATTTCATTTATGTTTTTTATTTGATTTTATTTGATTTTATTTTTTATACCTTCATGTACATCAAGCATGGCCATATTTGCCCTTGGTATCATTTTGCCCTTCCGGGAACGAATGCCCATTTCGGCGGCTAGATGAGGCGGACATTGCGCGCAAACTAAGTGTATATGAGAAAATGCACTGTGGATAAAAATCGTAAAATTGCCTAACAATTTTAAGTCCGTTTTTAATAACTATGAGTAAAACATACTAAAAGCTTTGTGCTTTGTCTGGTAATGAGTAGTTTACGAATAAACCTTTTAATGCATTCGTTAACTTATTTTATTAGAAATGATAAAATCTACATTCTGTTAAAATGCGCTATTGCAACACGCATTATTGCCACAAAATATATTTGAGATAATATTTCCAGTACTTTAGATTTGTTTGATTTTCTTATGGGAAAAAAATTTTCACAAGTGTGGTGTTTCCAAATATATATATTTTTTTAAACAAGTTTCCTTATAAAAAGCCAAATTAAATGAACTAAATTTTCATTTTCAACTTCAGACCTGCTTTTCATTATTCAATTGCGCAATTGTAACTTCGTGTAGTGATTGCCATCGGTAAAACGCGAAGATTGGACCATATGGTCCGCAAATGTTTTCAGGTTTATGTATACATACACTTATTATCGTTTTTTTTTGAATGTGTGAAAAATAAGTAAACAAACTCAATATGCTTAGACTTTCTCAATTAGTAATACTAGACCATGTAGATAGAGATTTTACTTTTAGATTATAAAATATATGTATATTCTAAAAAAACTATGTTCCTATTCAAAAAATTCTCCCACATATTATAATTTTTACTTTTTAAAAGGCTACTGAGATCTTTTAGTAGAGCTCTAGATACCCAAGTGTTGAGAACTGCGAGCAGCTCGATGCTCGCTCGATATTCGCTCATTGCCCAACTGCTCAGCAGAGCAAAAAAATTGAATTTTGTTTAACAAAGTTTCTTTGGCGTTTCAACGGTTTTTACACTTTGCATAAATATATTTAAAATTAAAAAAAAAATTGTTTAGTGATGTATGTATAACGAGACATGCGTTACTTTGAAACTAACAGAAAAGTAAATGGAACCAAGAAAGCCAAAAAAAAACATATAAATAGGAACGTGAAATTTTGTATTCTACAGGTATGAATTGAAGTTGATATTGACACTGAAAATTATCAAAATTGAATTTTGCAATTTGCAATAAATTTGATATGTTCATGAAAGGTAGAAAGATGTCGGCGTGGCCGAAGAAGAAGATAGCCGTTCTTTGTGTTTTTTAATTTGGTATTATTTTGATTTATTTAAATTAACTTTTTAACTTATATTTTGTTAAATTTTTTATTAAATTTTTTGTTTGTTTTATTTTATTTCATTTAAATATTTAATTTAATTTAATTTAATTTAATATTTTTTTAGCTTTAATTTTATTTATTATTCGTTTTTTATTTATTATTTTTTATTATTTATTTATGTTTTCTTTTCATAATATTTGATAACATATTATTTCAATTGCTATTAATTATTTATTATTGTTTTCAATTATATATTAATTATTTTTAGTCTTTTTTTACTCTTTTTTATTTATTTAATTTAATTTTTATTAAAACAGCTTATACAATGTATGTAATTTATTTCATTTCATATTATTTGATTAATTTTTTGAAAACCCATATTATTTTCGCTACATGACCAATAACTAAGCATTTTTTTTATTTACACATTTGTATGGGGATATACGCAGAATGTACTAACGCTTATACCAATCAATCATGGAGAAACCCTTGTAATGTGTGTGGATAATCAATCAAATCATCAATGGTACATAAAATCATGTACGAATACACATTATACTCTGATATATATGTATGTATGCACCATATGCATATCCATTTTAAGGGTACAAATGTGTGAATACAAATAAATTTGCACATTTTCTACCAATTTATGCCGGCTACGATGTCAATAAGGGAACAGATGAGGCATAAAAAGGCAACAAATTTAATTCTATACAAAATCTATATTTGTGAAAACATATGTACATTGAGTATAATTCATATGAAACACACATATATATACATAGTGTGTGTTTAAAAGGATACAGAAAGTCAATTTTGTTGTTGTTGGAATTTTCCTTCTTTATTTCAAATGGTTTCATTGGATATTTGTTATGTCCTGATATTGAGTTATTAAGCATAAGGGTGAAGCCACTCAATTGATGGGAATCAAAATCAAAAATCAAATTCAATATTCAATTTCTTTGGTATCAACTTTTTGTTCGTTTTATATATTTTTGGTTGTGCCATAACCAGCTTTCGATGTTGTACTTAAACTCAAAGAGCAATCTGTTTCAACACTTAAAATTGATTTGTATATTATTCTCTATTCACAAGAGAGCTGCAGCAATAAAATGATTCTTTTTTTGAAATCGATATTGTCTTTATTTATTTTGAATTTTTCATAATTTTTGCAATATATATACATAATTTTTATTTTTTATTTTTTGTTACCAAATAAACTTTTTGGTCATTGACCGTCTGCTTCAATAAAGTTTGATTCGTCAATTTTGCATAAATTGAGTGTGGATTTTTGGCTCTTGTTTTTGCGCATACAGTACACACACGCCTTTACACATTTATTTAATATTTTCTGTAGAAGTTTTCCTTCACACTTGCCATTCTTACATTTCAATTCCATTCAGAAAGTTTGCAAGATTAAATTTCAAAAGATCAACCGCAGCCTATATAACTATGTACGTATGTGTGTAAGTAAGAAAATTTACAATTATAATTTTATTAATATTTTTAGGAGTTCATTTCTTGAGACAGAAACAAACATTTTCAGTAGATATTTCGCATATAAAGAGAATTATATGTTGTAAGAGAAAATAAAAGAATTTTTTTTTTAAACGAGACTTTAAAAAAATGAAGCAATTGACTGTATCAGAATTTAACGGAATTTAGTTCTCTTGCAAATTTTTCAAAATAAATTTATACACCAAACAATTGAAAAGTCCCCGACCTACCATAGTAAAACATATTTTTTTTTTGTCAAAACTAATTTTTTTTCGTTCAACAAAGTTCCCTTCAAGGGTGATACAATGATTCGAGCGATTCATCAACTTTTCGAAACTATTTTTGTAGTACGATTTGTCCTTTGCTTCAAAATAGGCCTCAGTTTCAGCGATCACCTCTTCATTTGATGAAAATTCTTTCCCAGCGAGTATTCTTTTGAGAACTGAGAACAGGAAATAGTCGCTGGGGGCCAGATCTATAGAATACGGTGGACGCGGAAGCAATTCGAAGCAAAATTCATGGTTTTTTGACAACAATTTCACTGACTTGTGACACGGTGCATTGCCTTGGTGAAACAGCACTTTCTTTTTCACCAAACGCGTCCCTTTTTCGACGACTTCTCCCTTCAGACGGTCCAATAATGTTGTATAATAGTCGCTGTTGATGGTCCTTCCTTTTTCAAGGCAGTCAACGAAAATTATCCCATTCGCATCCCAAAATACAGACGCCATAAATTTGTCAGCCGACTGTTGCGTTTTTCCACAATTTGGAGTGAAATGATGTGGTAACCGTTCATCCATTTTCACATATCGACGCACAAACTCGGGTTTATTACGCTTGAACATTTGCAAACACTGCTACGAATCATCAACTCGTAGTTGTTTTTCAGATATCTTCTAGATTGGTTTCAACGTACGATCACGCATGCATCGTTACCACGTAGTCCGATTTCAAACAAAGCGGCGGGAGCCGATGGCTTACCGGCAGAACTATTCAAATACGGCGGCGAAGAGCTGACAACGTGCATGCATCTGCTTCTTTGCAGAATATGGTCGAACAAAAGCATGCCTGCCCAATCCAAAAAAAGGGAGACCCCACGGTCTGCGCCAATTATTGTGGGATAAGACTCCTGAATATCACATATATTAACAAACTGATCAGTTTTTAAGAGTGCCGCTTTAGACCTGGAAATTCCACTATTGACCAGATATTCACCATGCGCTAAACCTTTAAGAAGACCCGAGAGAAAAGAAATGATACACACCACCTTTTTATCGATTTTAAAGATGCCTTCGACAGCACGATAAGGAAATGCCTCTACGCCGCTATGTCTGAATTTGATATCCCCACGAAACTTATACGGCTTTGTAAAATGATCCTGGATAATACCAGAAGCGCAGTCAGAATTGTGAAGTAACTCTCCGAGCCATTCGATACCAATTGAGCTTTCAGACAGGGTGACTCTTTATCCTGTGATTTCTTCAACTTGATGCTGGAGAACATAATACGAGCTGAAGAGCTAAATAGACCAGGTACAATCTTATACAAGAGTGTACAATTGTTGGCGTATGCCGATGATATTGATATAATTGGTCTTAACCACCCCTCTGTTAGTGAGCATGGGCACAAAAAATATCTACTGTCATCAAATAAACAGTCATCACATTCGCGACTCTTGACAGTAAAAACTTCGAATTCGTAGATAATTTCATCTATCTGGGAAGCAGCATTAACAACACCAACAATGACAGCCTTGAAATCGAACGCAGAATCAATCTTGCCAACCGCTGCTTCTTTGGACAGAGTCGGTAATTGAAAAGTGAAGTCTTCTCTCGACGAACCAAAACCAAACTCCACAAGTCGCTCATCATTCCCGTCCTGGCATATGGTGCAGAAGACGATGTCTACGTCTTTAGGAGTTTTCGAGAGAAAAGTTTTGCGGAAGATTTAGGATCCTTTGCGCGTTGGCAACGGCGAATACCGCAGACGATGGAACGATGAGCTGTACGAGCTATACGACGACATTGACATAGTTCAGCGAATCAAGAGACAGCGGCTACGCTGGCTAGGTCATATCGCTCCAGCTTTGAAAGTATTCGATGGAGTACCCGCTGGCGGTAGAAGAGGAAGAAGAAGACCTTCACTCCGTTGGAAAGATCAGAAAGAGAAGAAACGAGCGGCGCGCTATTGTTGACGAGGCTATAATCGCGTAAGCGGTACCTATGCCAAAGAAGAAGAAGAAGAAGAGTGTAGTCTAAAATTAATCTCACGATAAGTTGAAAAATAAATTCTTATCCTGAGAGGAGGAAACGTACCCTCGGATGGAAAGAGCTGTGATTATTTACACACACATTTATAATTGCTGGATTGTCTGTTACACAATAAGAATGAAGCATGAAGTAATTGAGTAGATAAAAGCCACACAAAAATTAAAATAAATTCTTAAAAAAAAAATATTGAACCTCTCAGACTGCTTACCCTGGTTTCAGAACTCAACTACTAAGGTTAAATCATTTATTATATTATACTTTGATTACTTCAATTCGGAAGGCCTGGGTTCGAGCCCAGGTTCGAACAACTTTCAAAATGACAGATAATTAATTTTTATAATTGCCGTTTCCCCTCGGCAGTGAATGTCAAGCCCTCCGGGAGAGTGACATGAAATAAAAGGCTCCTCATAAAAATCCATCGACCTCCCGGAGGCTGCTTAGAATAAACTGTAGGTCCTCCATTTGTTGTTAAAAACATCATGACGCAAAACCACAAATTGCAGGAGGAGCTCGGCCGAAAATCGCTTCAGCGCTTACAAAGCGCAAAATATATACATATATGTATGCTTTGAGCATAAAAAAGGTTAGCAAGGCAATAGAACACGCCGATAGAGCACAACTAGTAACAAAGGTAATCATAATTATTGACTTTCTAATGTTTAGTGGTGAATTTCAGGACTTTTAGCAGCCATCAAACCATGCTAAGCTCTTTGTCGGATAACCTAAAAACTAAGTTAACTGAGAAATAGAAAAAATATATAATATATATAACATAGAGCGGCTATCGGCTGCTGCATAAGACTGATAAAATTCGACGAAACAAGGTTGTGTACACAACTTAATAACTTTTTGGCTTTTTTTCTCCGTGAGATGGAAAAAGCTGATAGCGATATGTCATAATATAGCTGCTTTGGGTACATCAATGCTTAAACAAATATGATCCAATCTAGGGACATGCACTAATGGGGGCTAAGCTTTGAATTGTATCCGGAGACGATTTCTCTCGAAAGTACTCGAACCAAACAATTGAGGAATTTATCCTTCGTGAGATCTTCAATTCGATCGTTTTTCAACTCCGGTAGCCATGATCGGTACTCAGTGCATAAAGAAGAGGTATGGAAAGTTCCACTAATCTTTGATCTTACTTTATATATTGTGAGGCATAATACTGTAGGTGATGATAACATATTCCCACTTATATACAAAGCTTCACATACACATATGTAAGAATGTGTTTAAATATATAAAAGCGAGCTACTACAGAGCTTAATGGGAATCTTCCTAAGCACATGAAACAAACTTATTCCCATTTGTATAAACATATATTTAATATTTATGAATTATGCATCTATACCACATCTATCCAAACATAAATAAGCACATATGCATGTATGTTGATGTGTGGAAGTAGCACTTCAATCAACTCGAATAGACTCAAGCTCAACTCACGGTCACTGGATACTGCTGGGGCTGGTGCGCCTTTAACAAAACTTCATTAACATAATCAGAACCTTTTTACATAAAATGAGCCAAGTAGGAAGAGAGAGAGAGAGAGAGAGAGAGAGTGAAAGAGAGAAGGAGAGAGGGGAAAAAGAATATGTGTGATTGGCATGTTTGTGTGAACGTTTGTGGTTAGCATGAGCGTGGCGTGTGTGTGGGTGTGTGTCGCTTGACGGTATGGAGCGTAGAGGAAAGCGAACAGGTGAAAATCAGTTCAATGGCAGGAACATAAGCGTAATTGCAAATACACATACATACATACAAGCGCAAGGATAAAGGATATTATTTGGATATGTATGAGGATATGTACTGAGGAAACACAAAACTTTATATGCAATAAAGGTGTATATATTATTATTTTTTTTTGCCATACAGTGAAACCTAAATACCTGTATGTATGTGTATGCATTTGTGTATGTGCGTATGTATTTACTTGATCACCTCTATTATTTTTTATATACTCAAACGTTGAAACTCACACCACAAAAATTGTCACTCATTGGAGATTCGCATAAAAAGGATTTCATAAAATACATACTGACGCAGACATACATACAAATGCATACATGAAAAGCTAACGACAACACTAACGAGCTTACCACCTGTGAACTTAAGTGGGAAACGGATGAGCTTTGTGTGTGGTTGGTGTGAAAAATCCAACTAAATCCAACGGTACACCTCTACGACAACGGTAATAATTATATTCCTTTTAGCATGAAAATCCAATTATGCATAATTTGTAGTTGCTGCAGTGACATTGACACACGACAAAGTATTTATACCTATGTGGTATATGCTGAATGCGGAAGGCGGTGTAAGAAGTTGTAATGAAAAATAAACTAATTTTTTTTTGTCTAAAATAAAACGATAAGTGGGTTAGAGGCGAAAAAGTGTGAAGTGGATGTAACTTTTAAATAAATTTATGTATAAAAGCAGAAGAAAGAAAATAAATCAAAGCAATCTACCTCTCTTTCATAGGGTAGGCTGTAGACTTCACGCCATTTCGCTCCCCCTAAATGTCAGAAATTTTATTCTATCTACTTGACAAAGCTGTGCATTAAAAAACGCTTGAGTTAATTAAACTCAACAAATTTTAGTTCGATAGTTTCAAAATTTTTTTGTATAAAAATATGTCTCTTTATTGATTGAGCCTCTTTGTCTTCCTAAATATACTAATAAAATTCCAACTTAACATAGACTACACCAGTAAACGGTAGAGAAGTGAATAGAAAAAATTTGAAATAATAATATGCGCCACTCAAACTAAAGTGTGAGCGTTGAGGAAAAATTGTATAAAAGTTTTGAAAGAGGGAAAAATAGCCTAGCAAATAAATTCGAACCCATACAAATCGTATACACGCATCCTTATATGCTTCTAACCCTAGGTAGAGGCAAAACCTAAAAGAAAATCAACTCAATCATAATTAAATGAGTGCCACAAAGAAACGGCTAGTGGAGGAGACGTAATTATATACAGAAGTGAAAAATAAAATATTTAGGTATGTTCATATGTAGGCAAAGGGTAGTCAAAAAATTTAATTTTCCAAAAAAAAAAAAAATCATATCAAGTATTAAACTCCATTCCTGAAAGATAAATGGTTATCCATTAAGTTAGGTGCTTTCGAAAGTGCAGGGCTGTATTCTGACATCTGTCAAGCCCAAAATGTTTGTTTTAGTTGTTTTTTTAAAGTCAAGCATTTTTTTTTAAATGGATTGCTTAACAACCGTGTAACATAGTTTTGCTCTTTCCATCTCGAATATCGCTGCTGTAAATGAAAGTGTAGTGTTTCGGCGTGTGTCTATTTCTCGACATTCTCAAGAGCTGAGGGCTTTCTTATGGCACTTACTCCTACATTCTTACAAAGTTCAGCGAACACAACAATTGAAGCCAACTGACCATTCTCAAAGTCGTAGTTATGCCGATTGGGTGCTTGAACAGCAAGCAGTGAACCGCGATTTCTCCGACAAAATTATCTTCTCACTCGATGGATACGTAACTAAGCAAAATTTTCGCATTTGGCGCTCTGATATTGCTCAAATAATTGAAGAGAGACCATTACATCCAAAAAAAAAAACGGCTTTATTGCGAGAGAAATTTCTCGGCCGCACAATCTCTCGTCTTGTCGATGTCAATTGGTCACGGAGATCGTGCGATTTGACACCGTTGGACCATTTTTTTTTTGTAAGGCTACGTGAAAGGCGTTGTTTATGGGGATAAATTTTAACTTTTGAGCACTGGAAAGCACACATTCGACAAGTCATAGCTGATATACCTCCCAATATGTGTCAAGAAGTGGTCGAAAATTACCTTAATCGGATCGAAGTTTGCCATAATTTACGAGGCGGTCATTCGAATGATATGTGTTTCACATATATATAAGTATAATGCCAAGATTCAAACTTTATTTTCACGAACAAAATTATTTTAAATGTATTTTATTTACTTTTAGTTAGGAGACCACGAAATAGATCACCCTGCAAATTCACCTGAGAAAGCGAGTGGCCGAAACGAAAGGAGCTTGAAAGGTTGGCTAATATGTGTAATGCTACAAAATTCTATGAAAAAATGTCGCAACTTACAGAAAGTTTCAAGACCGGAACATCTTCATGTAGAACCCAGAGAAATGATCTAGTGACTGATACCACAAGGGAACAAACTAATAATTTGATGCCTGCTTTTACTAATACTACTTATGAAGTCACTGATTTGAAATCCAACCTTCTTTCTTAGGCGGTGTTTTTTCTAAGATAAGGCTTTCAGACATATTATTGTTCTAGTTACATTTAATTTTCAAAACAAACGATCAGGCAATGTTCACGTCGAGAGAGATCTGTAAAAACGATCCTAACTATTTTTTGTAATATCAGTGGTGAATATACATTCAGAAATTGTAGCATAAGTGTGTTGAAATTCATAAAACTTTGTAGGTATCAAACGCCAATGATGTGACGGGAGCCTTCAAATCATCAATATATTTTTGTGTGCTTGATATAAAAGGGATTAATAAAAGAGGCTGGTCTTCTCATCTGCTATTCGACCAGTTATATTCTCCAGCGGAGCGTTAGCTACTTCAACTACACAAAATGATCACAAGTTAGAAGTAAAAAGTTCGTTTTCAAGTGATGAAAGTGGGTATTTGATGCAGACTCAGATATTTTATACGAGCCACAATCCTCTTTTGGGCAGAAAGACCTCGATGAATTAATCAGTGACCCCGGTTTTTATAAAAAAAAAAACAGGATAAGAGATTCCAACTTCTTGATTAAAGCGAAAAAATTATTTAACATCAGAAACAATAATTTAATGCCAAGAGATATAATTGCTTCCCTTATTCTAAAAATTGTTAATTTTTCCTTAGATAACAACACGGCTATACCAATTATCATTGTTTTATTAGTCTATGGAGCAGCAGGGCTAAGTCAGAGCACTGGATTGGAGAAGATTGGCCTTTTTCACAAACTTTTGCCTTGCGATCGCATAATACTGCCACCTTTACAAATTAAACTAGGGCTTATGAAAGAATTTGTCAAAAATCTTGGCAAGGATGGTGATTGTCTTAAATACTAATAAAAAAGTTTTTTAATTTGAGCGTAGAGGAACTTAAAGCTGGAATCATTAAGGGTCCATATATAAGAAGACAGATAAAGGATCAAAACTTTGATAGTTACATTAAGATAGTTACCTAGTTGATATTAAAAAAAATAAGCTCGGAGTTAATTGGTATTGATTTCAGAAAATTTTTTGGGAAACAAAAGAAATGAATACTTAGCGCAACATATTCAGGTGATGTTGTCATAGTTCCAGCAGCTTGGTTGCTAGAGAAGCATCAAGGTACACTTCCATCTCACAACCATTTGGACACTTTTCCTGAAAACTTCAGTGAACTGAGTGAAGAACAAGGAGTACGGTTCCATTGAGAAACTCGAACAATGGGTCACTAGAATGCTCTCACGATGATATACTATTATTGGAGCATTAAAGACAGCTCTCGCGAACCGAGTCAAGACAGAAAATCTTACAAAAGAACATTTTTGATAAGCAGTAGTTGGTTTTCTTAATGCAAAATATCTTTTTTTTTTAAATCAAATTTTAATTATATCTCAAAATCGAAAGCTGCTACAAGCTATCTGACTTCAGATGTGAAATCATGAGAGAAAGTATTAGTCATAATATGAGTATTTCACGCAACAAAAGTGCTTATGTAATTTATGATGGGAATACGTCTCCAGTATACATGAAATAATGTATAACTTAGGTCCAAAGTATGTAAGCACCAGAAGGAGAAGCGAGAGACTCACCAAAGTTTATACCAACCGTATCAGAATCACGAGTTGAGTTGATTTGAACATGCCCCTCTGTCTGTCCGTCTGTTTGAACGCATACTAGTTCTTAAATTTTTGAGATATTTCGTTCAAACTTCATAAGAAAATGTACATATACGTTTAACCCATCTTTTGTCGGAATCGATCAGATCGGATAACTACAGAGTATATAGGACCGATTTTTCAAATTTCAAAATTTTTTTTTCGAAATAAGTAATTTTTTTATTATATCTTATATTACTATATTTTTTTTTATTGTTCGAGTATTTCATTATACTTTTCAATATTTTATATTTTTGCTTTTTTGATATCCCCACAAAATCCATACGGCTATGTTTATTGACCCTGGATAATATCAGAAGCGCAATCAAAAATGGAAAGAACCTCTTCGAGCCATTCGATACCAAACAAGGTTTCAGACAGGGTGACTCTTTTTATTCAATTTGATGCTGCATAAAATAATACGAGCTGAAGAACTGAATAGATCACTTACAATCTTCTACAAAAATGTACAATTGTTGACTTAAGCCGGCGATATTGATCTCAGTGGCCACAACAACCGCATCGCAAGTTCTGCGTTCTCCAGGTTAGACAAAGAAGCGAAGCGAATGGGTCTTGCAGTAAAGGAGAGCAAGACGAAATATCTCCTGTCATCAAATAAACAGTCATCGCATTCGCGATTTGGCTCCCACGTCACTCTTTACCGTCACAACTTCGAATTCGTAGGTAATTTCGTCTATATAAGAACCAGCATTAACAACGTCAACAATGCCAGCTTTGAAATCCGATGCAGAATCACTTGTGCCAACAGTTGCTACTTTGGACTGAGTAGGCAATTGAAAAGTAAAGTCCTCTCTCGACGAACCAAAACTAAATTCTACAAGTCGCTCATCATTCCCGTCCTGATATATGGTGTAGAAGCCTGGACGATGTCAACAATCGATGAGTCGGCTTTAGAAGTTTTCGAGAGAACAGTTTTGCGGAAGATTTATGGTCCTTTACGCGTTGACAACGGCGAATACCTTAGACGATGGAACGACGAGTTGTCTGAGCTATGCGACAACATTGACATAGTTCAGCGAATCAAGAGGCAGCGGCTAGGCTGGCAACGTCAGGTCATCCGAATGGATGAAAGCGCTCCAGCTTTGAAAGTTTTCGATGGAGTACCCGCTGGCGGAAGCAGAAAAAGAGGAAGACCTCCACTCCGTCGGATGGATCAGGTTTCCAACTGACACCAAACAGCAAAAAGAAGGAACGAGTGGCGGGCTATTGTTGATGCGGTTATAATCGCGTAAGCGGTGACTACGCTAAGGCTTATTTAAATTTTATTTATTATTATTTTAATTTTACACTATTTCATTTTATTTTATAATTAAAATTTTTTTTTTTAATTTATTTTATTTTATTCGTATTTTTTTAAGAATTTTTAATTAAATTTTTTACTTTGTTTTAATTTGTTCTATATTTTATTATATTATTATATTTGTTTATTTTTAAATTTTTTTTAAATATTAAATTACATTTTATCTAATTTAATTTTTATAATATTATTTTATATTAATTTCTTTTATGTTATATTTGGTTTATTATTTCAATTTATTTTATTTTTTATTTATTTGTTCCATATTTTTTATGTTATATTGTTTTTATTTTATTTTATAATATTAAGGAACATTTTACCTAATTTAATTTATTAATATTATAATATTTTAATTTATTTTATCTAATTTTTTTACTTTGTTTGCTTTTAATTAAATTAAATTATATTATATAACATTTCGTTTTATTTTATTTTACTTTAATTTATTGTGTTTTATTTTATGTTCGTTCATTTTGGTTTTTTTATCAATAAATTTATTTTAATATAATTATATTTAATAGATTTTTTAAATTTAATTTGATCTAATTAAATTTCCTTTAATATATTTCGTATAAATACATTATTTTTTTAAATTTAATTTCAGTTTAATTTAATTTAATTTAGTTTATTTGAATTTAATTTAATTTATATTAATTTAGTTTAATTTAATTAATTTTTTTTTTACTTTATTGAATTTAGTTGTATTTCATATATTTTAATTTTAATTAATATTATTAGATATTTTGTTATTATTCGACCACCCTCTACATTTGGTTTAGTATTTGCCTATACATATATGTATGTGTGCGTATGTTTGCATTTGAATTCCTCGCGTTCAGCTTGAGTTTGAACATCAACCGGAATATGGTTAATTAGGAAATATGCTACAAGCCTTCAAAGCGTTAAGCCGCACCGGATGAGTGGAGTGCCTGTAGGCGCAAAAATACGAACACACACATATGTATGCACGTATACATGCGAGTATATGTATATGTAAGTATGTAGCTATATATGTATGCTGGTTTTCCAAACAGCGTATTAATTTTTATTAAACTCATTTCTCTCTTAAGCGCACAAAGTCGAACCGGTTTTTGAAATGTAAAGACAAAAGTCACTCAAGCCAACCAACCAATGCGCATAAAGCAGCGTTGAAAAGGAAACGCACAAACGCAGTAAGGGGGTTAACAAATTTGTTAAAAAAAAAAAAAAAAAAAAACTACTACCAACTAAAAGTTAAAAAACATTAGCCCAGCAAAAAAGCACACCATCCTTTATGCCATCCTTTATTGGGTCGCAAACGCCTCTAATTATGCAACGCTATAACTTATGACACTTACAATGTGAATACTTATGACCGTTTATTGCCAGCATTGTTGTTGTGGCTTGTAATTTTCATTTTACAAGGAGAGCGAGTGGTATTGTGAAAAATATGAGGACAAGATTATATTTTATTTATATAATATATGCCAAATCATACACATACATGCATGGCTATGCCCAAAAATAAATGCTAAATGATAACGGTCTACAATAGAAATTGGGTTAGATTTTTGGTTCGTTGCCGCATTTTAGGCTCAAATACAAACACGCAAGTGAGTTTATTGTAAATGCCAGCTGTGACAGCTTATTAATATCAATAAGAGTGTGTGGTGTGGCATATGCAAATAAGACGCTTCTCATACCAACACAAATATTTCTAATATATGTTTGTGCGGGTAAACTCATATCTATAGCTGCTTGTGAATTCGATTGTCAGACAGTTTATTGTTCATTTCATACCAAAAACCCTTCTTAGCAAATACAAATTTTGACAATTTAAATGTCTGACATTTGATCGGTCTGTCTGTGTGCGTACACGTACCACATTTTTATGCGTATTAATATATTCACGTATGTACAATACTTGTATTTATGAGCAGCCCTTGATGGTGGTCGGTCTGCTAGCTAACCACTTTTTTGCGCCTATTTTTATGCAAAATACAATAAAAGCACAACAAATGTTGACAAAGGTTGTTGTTGTTCGAAACAAAAATATTTACATACATACATGAAAACTCATCTAAGTATACATACATATATGTAAAGGGTGAGCCAAGCAGAGGTACTTTTTTCAATAGCCTTATTTTAACTGAGCGTACGATTCGCAACACCATCACCCATCTTGAGACCCAGCATTCATTCTTGGATAATATTCGACCGAATAGACAACGTTCAGTACGCAGTGAAGGAAATATAACGGCCGTAACTGAGAGTGTACACGAAGACCGTGGAGAGATGATTCGGCGCCGTTCGCAGCAACTCAGACTGACGTGCGGAACGACTTGACGCATTTTACGTCGAGATCTTAAATTGAAAGCGTACAAAATACAGCTCGACCTTCCCAAGCGACATTGCTTCGCTCTATGGGCTCTTGAAAAGTTCCCAGAAGATCCGACGTTTTTGAGCCAAATTTTTTTCAGCGATGAGGCCCATTTCTAGCTCAACTTATGACAACATAATCGGCCTACTGAGCGTATTATTCGCAACATCATCACCTATGTTGAGCACCAGCATTCATTATTGGATTATATTCAACCGAATAGCAGCAACTCGGACTGACATATGGAACGCTTGGCGCATTTTACGTCGAGCTCTGAAGCTGAAAACGTACAGAATACAGCTTGTGCAAGAACTGAAGCCGCTCGACCTCCCCAAGTAACATCGCTTCGCTCTATGGACTCTTGAAAAGTTCCAAGAAGATCCGACGTTTTTGAGCCAAATTTTTTTCAGCGATGAGGCCCTTTTCTAGCTCAATGGGAATGTAAGCAAGCAAATTTGCCGCATTTGGGACGAAGAGCAACCTGAAGAGATTCAAAAGCTGCCATTTCATTCAGAAAAAACAACGGTTTAGTGTGGTTTGTAGGCCAGTGGAATAATCGGCCCATATTTTTTCAAAAATGATGCCGGCGAGAACGTAGCCGTCAATGGCGACCGTTGTCGCGATCCCATGATACAAACTATTCGATGCCAGAAATTGAGGCTCGTGATTTCCGCGACATTTGATTTCGACAAGATGGCGCCACTTCCAACACTTCGCATCAATCAATGGATTTATTGAGAGAACACTTCGGTGAACAGATAATTTCACGTTTTGGGCCGGTCCGTTGGCCATTAAGATCGTGTGATATCACACCGTTAAAATTTTTCTATGGGTATATGTAAAGTCTTAAGTCTAGGCGGACAATCCCACTTCGATTCAGACCTTGTAGCAAAACATCACGCGTGTCATTCGTCACTTTCCAGTTTAATGCTCGAACGAGTCATCGAAAATTGGATTCAACGGATGGACCATCTGAGACGTAGCCGTGGCCGTCATTTGAGAGACATAAACTTCCAAAAATAAATGTCAAATAATGTTCTTTCGAAGGGTAATAAATATTCCCCAATAAATTTGAACTTTCTGTTTTTCTTTCTTTAAAAAATTAGGGAACCTCGAAATGGATCACCTGTCATAAATATTGTAACCATATGCTTGTCGATGGTTTTGATGTGGGTTTTTGTTGCTGTCTTTCTTAAATACACATTAATTAAATGTTGTATGTAAATGAAAGTATTTATTAAATTATTAGTAGCAGACCTATATACAGACATACATATATGCTAATATGAGCGAGAATATGTTGCCATAAACATTAGTTTCATGAAGGTAATGAGCTGTATAAGTATTGTATGTGCCTTTGAGTCTTTATAACAAAGGAAGATTAAAAGTTTTCCTTTTGTTTGGATAAAAGAAGATTAAGTCCATTGTTTCTCATAACAATTACAGGCTTTTTATCGGATCTTGCTACTCATGCCTCATTTTTGCTTGTGCTGGAAAGTATGCAACATTTTTTCATAAGAGTGTCGATCCCTTATTCTGAAGGAAAACAGTGCCCTGTTTGGTGCAAACAAAGGAAACCGTCTGTATGCATTAAAAAAAATTAATATACTTTTCATTTACATTTGGTCCAAAGTGTGTATCTATAAGAAGGAGAAGAGAGAGACCCACCAAAGTTTACACTAACCATATTTGAATCATGAGTTGAGTTGATTTAGATATGTCCCTCTGTCCGTCCGTCTGTTTGAACGCATACTACTTATAGTTCCTCATTTTTTGGATATATCAACCAATCTTGGTAGGTAGATACACCTACACGTTTAAATGATCATTTGTCGGAACCGGCTACATTGGACCCCTGTAGCATATATACTTGTATATATATATATATATATAGGGTCATACATCTGTCAAAAACTACCTAAGAACGTAAAATACGGAATACTATATCATAGAAGCTCTCCAACCGATTTGTTAAGATATGAGTTTTTGGGTCAAAGGTCCTCCAAAAAAGCGTCTAATAGTGTGAAATTTGATATTCTAGAGACATAAATTCATATTGACCCTGAAAATAATCAAAATCAAATTTTGCAATTCTCAATAAATTTGATATGTTATACCACCAAATATGTGCACAAAACGTTACCTCAAACGCTGAGGCTCAAGCTTTATAATAAAAAATAAATTTCAAGGTCCGTCAGGGAAGTTGGAATATCCATACCCCAAAGTAAAGCGAACGTTACTACGCTCATCGATCATACACTTACCCATGCTAAGCAAATGGCAGCTGCAACATATTAACATCAAACCAATTTTCATCAAACTGTTGATCTGAGTATCCCTTTTTGGAAATGAATTATTCTAGGTAAATAATAAAGGTGGAAAGCTATCAAAGTAATACTTAATTTCAAGTAAATCGATTCGGGTGCACTCCCGGAAAATAAAAGAGATATATCATTTATTTAGATATAAAGATAGCTTGGTCTAAAAATTCAACTAAATTGAAACATAAACATAATAGGTCAATTGGAAAGTACCCGGACTGTCACATAGATGGCGCTATTAGAATTATTTAGTTAGAGATTTTTAGTTAGCCGTAACCTTCAAAAGACTTTTATATAAATTCAGGAATATTTGGATGTGAGAAAGCTCTGTAACAATGGGCGCCTCGCGAGCTCACTTTTAACCAAAAACTATGACGAGTAGATGATTCGGAGTAGTGTTTGGAGTTGTTCCAGCGTAATAAACCCGAGCTTTTACGTCGATATGTGACAATGGGTGAAACATGGCTAAAGCATTTCACTACAAAGTTCAATAAACATTCAATCGAGTGGACTGCACACGATGATATCGCTTGTTCCGATTTGAAGAAAAAGAAAATGCTGTTTCACGAAGATAATGCGTCACAAGTCAGTGAAATCGATGGCAAAATACCATTAATTGGGCTTCGAATTGCTTTCGCATCCACCGTATTCCCCAAATCTAGCCACCTGCGACTATTTCCTGTTCTCAGATACATACATACCGAATTTCAGGTAAATTGAACCATAAATTCAATGTTTTAGAATATATCGATCTCAGATCCATTGTTCATCGATCGTCGTTTTAATTAGACAAGCGACTAACCTGTGTACCAAATTTGAAGAAAATCAGATCAGAAATACAATATTTTTGAATAAGTCGGTCCCGGGTTGAATCTTAAATAAAATTTGTGAGAAGAAAAAGCATTCCCTATGTTAATTTAAGCAAATGGTCACTAAGTGAAAATTTTCAAGTAAATCGGTCCATAATTAAATTTTTTTTGAACAAATCCCTGGTACAAGTGCACTACCAGGAAGAAAATGTAGTTCCGTTGGTTTAACACGTAAAGCTACTTCCATACCAAATTTTAAGAAACCCGATAAAAAATATGAGCTTTTCGAATATGTCGGTTCATGATCCACTCCCCGCATTTTCCTTTCGGATTCTTTTTGTTTGGTCGGAGAGCAATCCGAATTAGTGCGAATCATTGATATCGGTCCAGGCGTTCTTAATTTGTAAGCGTAGTAACAACATCAACAGTGGGGAGAAAGCTTAAGCCACTGATGAAAAACGTCAAACTGTCTACTGGGTCGAGGGAGGTGACAAAACGTACGGATAAAAATTCCAGCTGAAATTCCGCGCAATTCGTTAACATGCATGGACGAACGAGGAAAGAGACCCAGATTAATCACACGATGTTCCAAATCCATTAAGTAAACAGTGGGGCTACATAAGGACAACAGAAAAACTCCGACGATGCTGGTGAGACGAAGCGTTTATTTAGCGTTTAGGTCTGCGTCGATTATGCAAAAGACAGTTTTGTTAACAGAGAGAAGCTCAGCGTCTAAGAGATCAAGATCTCTGGAAAACTCTTCGAGTAGATAGAAGATTTGTAGGTCCTTAGTTCCCCTTCACAAGTCGGCAATCCAAACTATTAGATCTTTCAGCACGGTTGCAAGTGGGTACCTCACACTGGGGTCACAGGCAGGGTGAACCCAGCTGGAATCATTTCTTCTGACAATCGGAAGATAGTGTTGATGGGTCTTTGCAGGGTATGTAAGGATATATTTTGGCGTTTTGTAACGGCTGAGCTCCTTTCCAATTGCCGAGGAACTACAGCAATTATAAGAATGGATTTCTATAATTTTGGATGTTGATCGAACCTGGACTCGAACTCAGGTCTTTGGAATTGTAGTAAGCAATGTTATACACTGTAGAAAACCCCTGATACTGCATCTGAGGTATGCGGGTAAAACCAGTATCCTGTGCAGATGAGAGAGCAGAAAACTCTACAAAGAGGTTATAGAAGGAGTTGAAGAGTCGTGAGATCTCTAGTAGTACTACAAATCGACAATGATTTCATTGCGCTGGCCACACGCCCGAAAATACGTCAACTCAATTCAATCGATGGTGCGATGTTGGGTTGAGCTCTTCCTCCATTTTGTGGTGTGAGCCTTCACATCAAATAGAGATACTTTTCTTTTAAAATCCCTCCGAACAGCTTGTGCCCTTTTATGAGAAGCTTTTGTTTCACGTCAGGTAAACACGCGGAGAGACTGACATTTCCTGCCGGGGAGTGACCGAAATCAGGAAAGTTAATTTATATTCCAGACACTTCCTTCAGGCTACCGAAAATATTAATCCAAAGAAGCTGTTTGGCCCTATAAAAGAGTGATTTAAGAGTATCTTAGAGCAACTAGTTTTTGAGCTCATCTTGACAGCAAAATTCTGAAAGACTGGCAGCAGCTCTCTCAAGGATTGAATCGACAGATGTATGTACAACTTTCATCGATCTTAAAGAAAAGCTTAAATTCAATTCTGCACTTCCACTGAAGTTAAGTGTTTAATTCAATCGTGGGAAGTATGAGTTTGAGATGAGCTGAACATCAATTAACTCAATGAATTGATTGAATTCACTCAATTCGTCCTTCACTCACTTAAGCCATCAAACAATAACACAGAAAAATGATTTGAGCCGATTATGTTGATTATATAATGAATGCATTCTCTGCCTTCAACAAGCTTATTCAATTATGAAGGAATTTCACACATACATACATACAAATTGCATATAGAAACGTACCTACAGTTCACAGTAAGTAATTACATATGCACACACTACCACGTCAAGGACTCTTCTCCTCCTCCGTGTGTATGCGAACAAAGGACAAAGGATCGCCTTTGTTATTATCGGAAAGTCATTTAGCGGTAATTTTGGTTGACGGACCATTTCGCTAAGCTGCTTATAAAAGTTTGAAAACGTTGGCAATTTACGCTGAGCGCAAGCGGAGGAAATGTTGCAAGTCGCATGGCGAGCGCGTGAGTAGCGGCAAATCACTAATGGCACAAGTACGAGTGTTGCGGAGAGTAATGCGACGGTTAATGTTCATTGAATTCTACGCAAATCCTTAAAACCGCTAATTTATATCTTTAGCTAGTGGTGTTTGAGCAGCCACCAGTGTTAGCGTGAGTTGAGGAGTTCGTCTACAGGCGAACAGCTGGTGGGCGCTGATTGATGGCAAACGCGATGATGAAATAGTAAATGCTAATGAATTGATGGCGCTGAAATCTAAAGCAAAACATGCTTTGGAAGAGTTCACTTTAGAAGAGAGAGAGAGAGAAAAATGAATAGAGAAAAGCGAAAAAGAAAGAGAAAGAAACTCATATAATTTCAACTCCATCAAAGCTGCGGTTAAATATCGTAAATCCATCAATGTGTATGATTTGCAAATTGGCTGGACCACAACCAGCATATAATAAGCATAATACAGCTCATCAATAACATCATCATTCCACTTATTGTGCGCATAATGATGATTAGGAAGTGAAAAAAGCGCACAAGCAACTTGAAGCTTCAACTCAATATGTATTGCCTCTGTCTGTAGCCAATTTCAACCACTGAGAGCAACGCATTTGCATAACGCTGCAGCGGCAGCAACTGAACTGGATGAATTTCCGTGCAGCATTATATCCTTCGTCCTTTTTTTTCAAATACAACGGATATCTGCTGTTTTTGCCCTTTATCTTTAGCGTTCGCCTTCAACTCACGACTCGTGCTGGAATGTTTATATGTATGTGTTGCAAGTGTTTAGTTGTTTGCTGCAACGTCTGCGTCAAAGTATTGCATTAACAGTTATTTCCGTTCATCATCGCTTGAGTGTTGGAACTTATAAGCGTACTAGTGCCCAGTAGTGAAAAGTTACGGCAGATAAGGTCTTTAGCAGTCCCATTGTGATACCACTGGAACTGAAATTCACCCTCACACTAATATGTTATCTCTGAACCCTGTGGTCTTGATAATGATAACTCATTCGCAAAGTTTTATTTGTTCACTTTCAAAGGCATCTACCGATAGATACGATTTTCTTCCTATACAAAGCCTTGCATCCGCATAGTAGATGTTCCATAGCCTCTTCTTCTTCTTCTACCTCTTGGCAGCTGCTACAGTAGACGTTGTATGGTATCTCCAGTCTGCTCGCGTTTCTTTCTCAACAACACAGTGGTTTAGGACTTCTAATAGATTTCTTATGTGATTTTAGTTACCTTTGTGTGCTTGCTTAGCAAGTCAGGGCTTGTTTCCCCGAGACTCAGTATAAGACTTTTTGAATAAAATATATTTATTTCGGCAAATAAGCGTTTTATTTTCCAACATAGTCTCCTTTTAGCTAAAGACATTTAGTCCAGCGTTTTTCCGATTTTTGCGTCCTTCCAAATAATAGGATTTTCAGGACCCTCAAAATAGGCGTTTGCTTCTGTGATGACCTCTTCATTCGTCACAAATATCTTACTGATTACTCGTTTCTTCAAATTCGGACGCAAGAAATAGTTGCAGTGAGCTAAGTCTGGAGAATATGCTGGAAGGGGTGGTGGTTCGTAGCTCAATTTACGCATTTCCTCCATGGGGATTACACACGTGTTTACCCGTAAATTGTCCTGATGAAACTGCACTTTTTTCGCCGAAAGCGGTCGTTTAGGCTTCAAAGCAATGTCGAATCTGTCCAAAAACTCCGAATAATATTCGCAGACGATAGTTTTACCCTTTTTCAGGTAATAAATTTGCATAACTCCTCGTGCAACCCAAAAAAACTGTGGCCATGACCTTGTTGGCTGACATACCCACCTCGACCATCTTTGGTGCACGTTCACCTAGAGAAACTCAGTGGCTTGATTGTTCTTTGGTCTCTGGTGTGGTGTGGTGGAGCCATGTTTCGTCTTCTGTAACCAAAAGGTGCAAAAATTCATTTGGATTGCTGTAAGACATCGGCAAACACTCATTTGAAGTAACCATTTCGAGGTTCCCTAATTTTTTTAAGAAAAGCACACAGAAAATTCAAATTTATTGGGGAATGTTTATTATCAGTCGAAAGAATATTCTATGGCATTTATTTTTCTAAGATTATCTCTTTCGAATTTTGGCCACTGCTATGTGGAAAGTGGCGCCATCTTGTTGAAACCAAATGTCGCGGAGATCGCGAGCTTCAATTTCAGGCATCAAATAGTCGGTTAGGTTATCATGACGCGATAACGGTCGCTATTGACGTTCACGTTCTCACCGGCACCATTTTTGAAGAAATATGGACCGATGATACCACCGGCCCACAAACCACACCGAACCGTTATTTTTTCTAGATGAAATGGCAGCTCTTGAATCTCTTCAGGTTGCTCTTCGTCCCAAAAGCGGCAATTTGGCTCGAAAACGTAGGATCTTCTTGGAACTTTTCAAGAGTCCACAGAGCGAAGCGATGTCACTTGAGAAGGTCGAGCGGCTTCAGTTCTTGCACAAGCTGCATTATGATACGCTTTCGATTTAAGATCTCGATGTAAAATGCGCCAAGACTTTCCATACATCAGTCCAAGCTGCTGCGAATGGCGCCGAATCGACTCTCCACGGTCTTCGTATACACTCTCAGCTACGGCCGATATATTTTCATCCCTGCATGCTGGACGTGGTCTATTCGTTGAATATTATCCAATAATGAATGCTGGGTCTCAAGGTGGGTGATAGTGTTGCGAATAGTACGCTCCCGGATAGTTTATTCGTGACCAAATATTCATGTAAAATGTGATGTAGCCGCCTCAGCCAGCTAACACACTTTAATTCTCCGATCGTTAAATATCATTCCATAGATTTTGTCGACGATTTCTGGCGTGACGACCTGTTTTGAGCAACCGTGAAACTTCGGCGTCACTAGTACGGGAAAGAGAATAATGGAACTCAGTGCAGCACTTCTTAACCATTTACATTGATGGCGCGGAGTGCCTGTAGTATTTATCAAGCCTTTCTTTATATTTACGGCATGTTTTACAATTGAATATATAGAAGTAGTCAGAGGTACTTACGTTCCCTTTTTGGCTGGATCTAATTGTAAAGTGGTGTCCAATCTGGCTAGTTCATCTGTTTCATCTATAATGTCTGCTTGTTCTGGAACACATTGAAGTTATATTGTGAAGTTTTTCGTTAGGCCTACTAACCAATCAAGACATTGCCTCATTATCGTTTATGAGGATCCAGTATCTGAGATGTTGATTTCAAAAGCTGTTTGGCTAACTGTATATACTAATTTCTATCTGTTACCATTCCTCTATGTCAGAACCAGAATACCCTCGTTAATTGCAGAAATCTTTCAAAAGCCAAACTAGTTTGAAGTTTCTAAGTCGATACTTTGATTTTAAAGAGGAAAACATACCTGTTTGATATTTGCTAGAAATCAATGAAAAATAATAAAAATATTTCCCATTATGTCAGACCACGGTCACCACATGTAAATCTATTCTCTGATATGCGCAGCTAAACTGCGAGGTGTACCATATATAGTCACGATAGCAGTTTATCATCACTGTTTCATCACTGATCATTTAAGTAAAGTGGAAATTCAACATGCATGAGTGAAGTGGTATTTAACTAGTATGAAGCTGATGCATAGTAGGAAAATTGACATTTCATAGAACATTGTTCTCTTAAAAATATCGATCGCTCGCTCTTATTTTTCCATATAGCGGATAGAAGATGAGCTGGTCAGCGTGAAACTACAAACTAGTATCATTCTATTCCATAACTCATATTGTTTCTTGCAGGGTGTGTGTATCGATGGCGCTATATCAGCAGTGAAATTGTCTTATCATTCGTCTAATGAAATTTCGGCAAAAATTTACTTAAGACGATAATCGATATTCGATTGAAGGATAATACAACGCCTTAAGGGAGAGAACGTTTTGTTTGATAAAATGGATAAGAAAGTGTGGAGAAATGTACGGAGCTTTTAAGAAAAATAACACATAATACAAATATAAATTTTTTAAAGGATTCTAATGCTACAATGTGGTTATATTGACTTAGCTTTGGATGGTTTTGCCAATTTCAACTAATAGAATTGACCTTTACCATAAAGCAGAAACATTCTTACCTTATATGGCATTAAAAAGTCCAATTGCTAGATAATTTTTCTTTATTCTGAAGCCTTGTTTCTAGAGTTTTGAATAACTATTCACAACTTATATGTTTGAAAGAATTGTGACTTCAAAAGTACAAGAAACATTCTTCATTAACTCTCCGCAATATGACATCTTCATAGGGATCTGGCAAACGTGAATGTCAATGTGTTTGCGAGTAAGTATCTAAGTAAATACTGATCTTAAGAGAACTATAAGTATATTTTCGATTATGACTCGTCCAAAAATTACGTCACGAAAGTATAAATGTAGTTGAAGGGTATCTAAAAAATTTGATATAAAATGGTGTCTTCAAGAGCTTCTGTCAAATGATGTTCATGTCCATACTGAGCTAGACATGGAAGAGATATTAGAAAGGGATGTGACGATCTAATATAATTAAATAGCTTTAGGATTTGTGACGTTGTGAGGATAGTTTCATCCACAGTCAAAAATGTTTTTTATTTCTTTAAAATTATGAACCATTAATTGTAGGCGAAGTGAAGTTATTTTAAGATGTGTGCCAAAATCACAGTTTTTAAACAATGCACATTTAGTGTGTGTACGTAAAAAATAAACTGAGCGGTCAACGCTTTTCGACATCTGAAGAGAATGCATGTTTTGGAGATATCTCAATCAGAGTGGCAAAAGTGTTTCGACAATTGAAATTAATGGAGAGTATTTTGAAAAATAACAAAGCGCTTTTCGATGATAAACATTTTTTTATTTATTTTTTATCCCTAATCCCGAAATATAAACCACAACCCTCGTATGATGGGTAGTTGTGTTGTACTGATGCCGTTGTTGTCATTATTGCATTGAGCTCAAAAGCCCAGGCTTACGGCTCATCACACGTTTTGGTCGCTTGCATAAAAATTCTGGAAACAGATCTCTTATATAGGAGATACAATTTTTAAACATATTTTGACTAAAGCTAATTTTAGGTTAAGTAGATGATTGTATCTTGAATAAATATCTCTTGGTTTACTTAAATATGAAAGAGTTTGTAGGAGGGCACGACTATTAGAAAATAGAGTATTAGATATATCAAGTCCTTTTCTCAGCAGCTGCTACATAGTGTAGTTCGTTGCTTCCAAAGTGATGGCCATAGGGCTTTGTGCAGTTAGAAGCATAAATATGAGCCAATTATTCAGCACTAGTGTTCAGGATGCTGCTGTGAAAAGCTAACCAAGAACAAATGAATTATATTTTTGAGCCGATTTTAAAGTGATGAACTTTTCTTAGATCTTTGCGAGCCAGAATTATACACGTACGTTGGAAAGTAGAACTACTAGCGGTGATTCAAGATTATAACTAACGGGTGATCCATTTCGAGGCTCCCTACTTTTTTAAAGAAAACCACACAGAAAATTGAAATTTAATTGAGAATGTTTATTATCATTCAAAGAACATTCTTCGGCATTTATTTTTTGAAGCTTATCTCTTTCAAATGTTGACCACGGCTACGTCTCAGATTATCCATCCGTTGAATCCAATTTTCGATGAATCGTTCGAGCATTTCGACTTCTAACTGGCGAATGGCACGCGCGATGCTTTGCTCCAAGGGCTGAATCGAAGCGAATTTGTTCGCAGAGACTTTACATATCCCCACAGGAAAAAGTATAATTCTGTGATATAACTGCTCATCGAAGTGTTCTCTCAATAAATCCATTGATTTACGCGATGTGTAGGAGGTGGTGCCGTCTTGTTGAAACCAAATGCCGCGGAGATCACAAGCTTCAATTTCAGGCATCAAATAGTCGGTTTTCATGCCGCGATAACGGCCGCATTTGAGGGTTACGTTCTCGCCGGCATCGTTTTTCAAGAAATATGGACCGATGATTCCAACAGCCCACAAACCACACCAAGCTTTGCTTGTTTACATACCCATTGTGCCAGAAATGGGCCTCATCGCTGAACAAAATTTGGCTCGTAAACGTCGGATCTTCTTGGAACTTTTCAAGAGCACATAGAGCGAAGCGATGTCGCTTGAGAAGGTGGAACGACTTCAGTTCTTGCACAACTGTATTTTGTACGCTTTCAATTTAAAATCTCGACGTGAAATCCGCCAAGTCGTTCCATACGTCAGTCCGAGTTTGCTGCGAATGGCGCCGAATCGACTCTCCACGGTCTTCGTGTACACTTTCAGCTAAGGTCGCTATATTTTCTTCACTGTGTGCTGGACGTGGTATGTTCGGTCGAATATTATCCAATAATGAATGCTGGGTCTCAAGATGGGTGATGGTGTTGCGAATGGTACGCTCAGTAGGTCGATTATATCGACCATAAGTTGAGCGAAGCGCGCGAAACACATTCTTTGCAAAACGTAAATTTTCATAATAAAGTTAAATGATTTGTAAACGTTGTTCAGACCTAAGTCTTTCCATGATGAAATGCCAATCAATACTGAACAAAAATAATATGACAGCTTGACACGACTCATGCGTGATCTGTCAAAAAAAAGTTATTGAATAAAGTACCTTCACTTGGATCACCCTTTATTGGCTATTTTTGAAGCTAGATATTTAAGATCAATACAAAAAATATTATTGAAATTAATGGTATTTCGGAAAAAAAAAATTAATTTGAGTTGTTCATATTTCCGAACTTAAACTTCGAACGAATGCCTTAGCCTACTCGATGAATCTCTAACGAAGTAAGAATACCTTTACGTATTGAAAATTTCGTGCTTTTAACTTAAAATCATTGCAATATGTGTTATACTCAGAAATCAAAGAAGACCATTTTCTACAAAAAAAAAAAAAAAAAAAAAAGAACCACAAACTTATTAAAACACTCCTTGTTAACCCATCAATCAAACACAATGTGGTTAGCGCACTCGTAATTGAATTCCCTCGGGCAACTGTTTTAATCAACGGAAATATTTACTGAACGACCATTTCCGATACAAAATACACACACACCTACAAAGAGAGAGGTGAATACATATATACAATACACCAATACGTGGAAAGGAATAATGGAAAATTTTGAAATTGTGTTGCGAAAAATCAAAGGAAATCGCTTAACGCTCCACATGCCGCCAAGCCAATTACTCGAAGTGTGTCACGCGTGGCTGTTGCATGTTGACATCTTGGCATGTTGGTGAGTTAGTGAATTGTGTTGCAAGTAAACTTGACTTGAATTGACTGAGTGTCATCCAAGTGAAGTGAAGTGAAGTGAATTTTTGAGATGCATGCGAAGTGGATTTCCAATCTATGAATTACACACACACACGTACATATATTTATACATGAAATCAACTAAAAATATTTATATACATATGTATATGTAAACACATTTTCTCGTATATATGTGGGCATTAGATTATCAGTCGATATTAGGTTGGTTCTAAAGTAATCTTCCTAGAAATAATACTGGATGTGAGAGCTTAGATAAAGGTTCTCAAATTTATGAACTCTGTATCCTTTCAAGAAGCATGTTGCCATGGTTTCGACTGAAATGACCGACTGAATCCATTTTCTTGATGTTTAAAGTATTCTTTGGTTCAAAATATTTTTTTGAGTTGTAGTTGTTAGACGGTCAGGGCAAGTTTCGATGGCTTGTACTATACTTGTTATGTATCATGCTAGTTGAGCTCTTTGAGCTAGTTGAGTGTGATTGAGGTTATGATCTCTTCTCTTTCATTACTGACGTAGGCACCACTTACGAGATTATAGCCGATGCCAAGTGAAACCAGGTCCTTTCCCACCTCATCTTCTTCTGTTTTCCCTGACGGATAATGCATCGAGAACTTTCAAAGCTGGATCATTGTCGCCCATATGGACGTCATGACATAGCCAGTATAACCGTTGTCACTTAATCTACACATTAGTCGATGTCAACGCGAAAAGGTCCATGTATCATTCTCAAAGCCTTTTTCTCGAAAACAGCAAATGCCGACTCATCCGATGCCGCCATCCATGACGCTTCTGCGTCATTACTAGAGTAGGAATAATGAACGATTTTTGAGTTTAGTTTTCGGCCGTCGATGGAGAGCTTCAATGTTATGTTCTCCAGTATTAAGCTAATGAAGCCATTGATATAGAGTTAACCTTTCTCCCGCATGCAACGAATCCCCGCACGACACTAACCACCTCTTTGCATGCATACTTAACCCGACTCACACCTAACACCCCTCTCCCTCTGGTCCGAGCCCGTCGAAACAGCACGTTTCTTGGGTCTCCCCCGTTAGATGACCTCGATGACTAAGACTAGACTTACCTGTCCCTAGACAGAGTTGGCACAGCCGCTACAACTACAACAACAACAAGTTAACCTTTCTCGAGTACCGCTTAGTATCGAATGGCTCGGAGAGTACTTCCCCAATTCTGGTGAAGTTTTTGATATTGCTCAACGTCAGTTTAATCAGCCGGCATGCTCGGTTTAAGGGTACACTAGAGTATTGTTTCAGCTTCTGTTAACTAGAGGTATGGCTGCGAGTGGACGTCGGTCTTGAGGTAAGCCGCTCGCTATATAAATGGGTCCAAAATCTAAATCTGCGTGTTTGAGTGTGCTAGGAGGCCGTAGAAGTCAGCTCCATTGAAAAAGAAAAGCAGCTCGGATGATTGACCACTCCCATTGTCCTTGTGATTGCGACCATGGCAAATAACCTTTTGCACTCTTCCGAAAAGCCAGAGTTTAAAAATCAGAAACACTTATTTATTTCTTCTGGCTGAGAGAGTTTGTAAAAGATATTGTCGAGCTTTCTTTTACACAGATCCAATTAAAAATGAGGTGGACCAGGTTTTCCACATAACTGCTATGAAGTTCGAAGTAACTACCCATTTTGAGGAGATTATAATGATCTTTACTCCAAAGATCTTTTCTCCTGGAAGGATTATTATCTTTTTGTCTGAAAGCCTTGGTCTTTGCATAGATGAAAAAAGGAGTTGGATCACGGAACGTATTGAAATTACTGAACAGAGATAAGACACGGCTTCGAGCTCTCGTCGACCGACCCATAAAACAGGAAGCCAGTCGTAGCCTACTTGGACCATGAAAATTCAACAGAAATAAAGGTGAGATCGGTTGCTATCGATTTTGTCACTGCATGAAAGTAACAACATCCTTCCAGACGAAGCAAGGATGCCATCTGTTTACCATCTAATTTATCTAATCACAGAATGAGAATCTAAGTACTAGGGTTTCTCTTGGTCGTCGATGTCAGTTCTATTACTCTAGTTAGAAAAGGCTACAAGTACGACGTCAGGAAAGTCATTGAGAAAAATAAAATTTATTCTTCGAGATGAGACCAATATTCAAAATTTAAAAAAACCTAATCGCGGTTTGCTCCTCGGTACGGAATATTAACCTCTTCGAGTGCAGTTTTGATATGAAATAAAACAGCTGCTCATAAAAATCCATTAGCCTTTCGGGAATAGAAGTTTTAAGAAAACTTATAGGTCACTCCATCCGTTGGAAGAGCAGCTCAGCCGAAAATCGCTTCAGCGGTTATAAAGCACCATTAATAAGTGTTGTAAACCGGAAGAAATGCTCCGTCGCGCCAATGTTATCAATTTCTCCGAAATCTTAGAACTACAACTGACTACGCGGCTACCGGCAAGAACAAAAAAACTACCAAGATTTATCCTATATACACCGATCAAACTCAGCTCACGCCTACCTAATGTTATATAAAAGTTCTCGAATATATTTTTTAACTTTATGCGTTTCCGCTGGAATTGACTTTCATCAAAGATGTCAAGTCGGTTCCGACAACCGCATCAAAAGCGTACTCACAGAGGAGGGAGTAATGAAGTGTGGAGGTCTTGTAGTTGTAACTACTCAACTCTTTATGTCAAGAGTTTGCGGTAACTAGCGCACATAACAAATAAATACATACACAAATATATACAAGGTATTGATGTACATAAGTTTATTGGCGAGCAGGTTTTGACATACATTTCTTGTGTTTGATTAGTGTTTGATTTCATTTTAAACTTCCGACACAAAATATATATGTATGCGTCAGGTAACTATGTAGGTGTGTATGACAAGAGCAATACGAAAAACAAACCAGGCACAGTGTGCAGGAGACGGTTCCTAACCGAGTCAAACACTCTTCGAAAAAATGTTGTAAACGGCCGCAGGAGTCTTTAGGATTAATTGCAATAAAAGTAAACGTCTAATGCTTCTTCACTGGTTGAACAACCAATTATGATATAGCTGAGAGTTAACAACTACAAAGTTTATAAAATGACAATGCAGGGAAACTCGAAAGAAATCCTCGAATAGTTGTAAAATAAACGTGCTTGAGTCTCAACGCGCAGAAACAATCAAAGGACTCATCTGGCCGACGAGCTAGCAAGGAATCAATCTAACTCGAGTAAATTCTCCGTCCGTTACGAGCATACTCCTTACCAGTCATCTACTTCTGATATGAGGAAATCGCCAGTAATGTCGTCATAGATAGCTAGCCCTTTATCGATGATAAAAGGACAAAATCCCTTATCCTTTCGAATCGGTTTTCCATCGAGTCAATTTCTAGGTCAGTTTTTAATAGGACCAATCGGTGGAGAACTATCTCCAGTGCTTAGTACAGCCATCATTTCAAATGGGAAATTTTACTTAGACTGTAATTTTATGAGAGGTGGTGAAAGGACCTTTCACGGGCCATTGATGGTATCCCAAGTGGGCTTAAGGGTGCTCTGTCGCAGAGAGATAAGTAGATACTGTGGCTGTCGGTTGTGATATGATGAAAAATTTGCCACATGCCAAATGACCTTATGCCTCCTTCCATCCACATATACTCCCCTATGCAGTCTATTAAGGCATTTACATTAGTTTCTGTCACACAACAAAGGCTATCCATTCGAGCCACTCCTTATTGGTGAAGTCTAGTTCAGTCTACAGCGGTGCAATCGCTTAACATGTGAAAAATAATATTTTACTCTTCGTCATTCTGGCAGCTTCTACTGTATCTTCTGAAAGAGTCTACGAGGCATTCTGTATGACTTCCTGTAAGGTAATGCCCTGTCTTGGTCCCACATACACTCACTAAATGTGAAGATGTCTTTTTCTGAGAATTCGTTTGTGTGTTTAATGTGTTTAACGACTTTTGTGCTGGCGGAGATTTCGGCCTGGATCTCACGGCAATAAGCACAAAGAGCGATAAATAACTTTTATATAACTCAAACTGCTTAACAATCACACTTTTTTTTTCAAATGATATTCTGGTTGTAGTGAGGCATTGGCTTCCGGAAATAGAATTGATCGGTTCGAGCTCCGGAATACGACCTTTAGGTGCTCTAAATTGGTTTTTCACTGCGAGGAGCTTTACTCTCTTTCCCATGAAGTGACTTGCTTTGTGGGCTGGATGATAGGACTCTATATCGCACGCCTTTTTATCTCACCATATAAGAAAAGTACTTATGCTTCCTACTAAGAAATATAACACCATGATCCGCAAGTAGAGTCTGTTTGAGTTCTATTTCAGAAATTTCTCCTGAAGTCATTTTAGCGAGAACACCTGGAGGATACATGATGAGAGAAATCTTAAGCCACGAAATCTCATTAGCTCAGTGACTGCATGACCGCGCAACTGAAGTTTAGAGTGTGAGGAAATTTCATAAATAATGAGCTGCGTTGTCTGACTACTGTATTACTAATAAACATCGTCCTGCGGATGATGACATGGCAGTGAGGAAGCAATAGCTCTGGGTGAGCCGTGGCTTGAAACTTGGCATGGAAGCTATCTTAATTACTAGCCACTAGATAAACAATTAGTCCGATACAGATTCATCTTCAGATCTTAGTGAAATGATAGTAAAGAATACCACAGCTCTCGTGGTGACAGCCGCAATCGACGCAGGAGCGACGAGAAGCCTTGTGAGTACTGAGGTGGTGAAAGGACTGCATACTGGGCGAAGGAAATAGGTGAATACAAGAGTAGTGAAGGGCATGGCAGACCGAAGGAGTTTACAGAGCCAGTAAAAGCTAAGGTGAAGTTGGTGAACGAGGTACTTGAGAGCGAACTGCTTATGGTACCAAGTCTGGTCGACGAGGTGGTCATCAGAACGGACTACTTGTAAAAAGGAAACATGGAGCTCAGGGGCTGCTTTTGGATATGTGCGGGTAGACTTTAACAAGTAGAAGGGCAAGATGGGCTAAACACATTCCAAAGCTCCATCAAATAAAAAAAATGTCTTCTTCCAAATTTCGTGAGCAGAGTGCTTTAATTGATCACCCAAAACTCATTCCGTCTGCAGCCACTGTGCCAATAATCAGCTGTTGGTGTATTTGATTGACACATTTTAATGAAGTAAAGCGACGGGGCAAGGGGTGGGGGTGCGCTATTAGAGTAAGTGCAATGAGACCACATGCAAGCGTTGGCGTGGTGAGTATGTTAACCACAGATATCAACGTCACAGCAAGCATATTTGGTTCAATTACTCACACATGCACACACACACATATATCGTACAAACAATAACAAACAAATACTAACAAAAGAATCATAGTATATTTATAAGAGGAAGAAGAAGAAGAAGCAGCAGCAGGAAAGCAGTCTCCCATACACACAAAACAATTTATAAAGGACAGAAAATGAAAGTCCAAAGTCAATACATACATAAGATTGTATGTGTGCATGTTTTATTTGCTTGTCTATATGGACTATAAGATCAATCAAACGGACCGGGCATCACATGCACTTCTCGAGGCTCAATGATACTTGTTATTGTTTCACTGCTTCAGTTTTTTTTTTGCCTTTCACTGAGACAAAAGCCAGCAAAAGCCTCTCGAAGTTGTTGTTGTTGTTTGTGTGCATGTGTCTGATAACAAAAGCCCATAATAAACTATCAGCTCTGTGTGTGTTTAGATAAGTGCCCGGTGAAGGCAAATCACTGACAAAACATTGGCGACTTGCTCGACTTTGCGCTCCAGCTAAGTATGCTATGGCTCATGAAATGTTCGCTTTCCTTCCTACCTCCTTCTCTCGCCACGTGGTGTGTGTGTATATTTACATTATCAACGCGCCAAGTGCACCATTGTACCCGTACTTCAGCGAAAGCCCTCATTGGGCAACAAAATCAATTACTCGTGCATCCGTTCGCAATGAACCAGTTCGCCTTATGCTCGCCTCTCTCCGCGCCTGTACCAGCTCCCTGCATCGCTGTTTCCTTCTATGGTGCTTTATGAATGGCTATAACAGGTCAAGCATGCTACTCGGGTCGGCTCAGGCATGTGCATGTACATAAGTGGTTGTCTATGTAAGTCCATGCACACATATGTATTTGTAAATAGAAAATGACATTTGTTTAGGACAAAAATGCCCCCTGCGTAGATGCCAGCAGACTTGTATCGTTGGTTTGTTTAAAGGAAAATGACACTAAATCATTGCGTGGAGGCTTTCTCTTTCTGATGTGAGTGAGTAAGCAAAGTGAAAGTGCGCTTGGCGATTGACATAAAATCGAGCATTGGAAGGTATTTGTACTGATATATGCGTAGAGCTTTTCAAGTTTTTTCAATATACATCCCTTGGCTCAGTTGAGGCAGAGTACATAGGACATTGCAGTGGAACCAATCACTCAATGATGCGTTAAACATACGAAATATCTCGTGCTTCCTTTTGGGAGTGTAATTACGGCATGCTCCACATAGCAGGAAAATGTGATCTGTCATTACATTCCCATGGATTTCTTTGTCAAAAACTTGGCGTTTATGATGGCTTGGGAAAAGGGGAACACAGACTATAGAAGGGGTTTCTATAAGACCGGAAACTGTGAACTCCGAATTAATTCCAGGTCAAGTGGGTCTTGTTAGCACTGAATTATCCGCGGGTTAATTTCATCGGGCATTAAGGAATCCTCATTAAGTGATCGACAGCCATCGGTAGATTTTCTAGGACTAAACTCAAATATACGAAAGTTTGAGCAAGGGGTTCTGCAAGGTGGTGCACTCTTCCCGCTATTGTTTAATTTTTTATTTATTTTGAAGTTCCTTCTGCCAACGAGAGAGTGTTTCCCTAATCTCTTATACCGATGACTGTCCGATAATGGCGAATCGACAGGATATTAATTAAAAATAATCGAAAGTAAACTACTACCTCGGCAACCTTTCCCACTTCTTTACAGAACGACAATTACATCCCAACTTGCAAAATCCTCGGTTTCCCTCTTTATCAAACGAACGAAAGAGTACTACTCGGAACTGACAGTCAATTTGGATGGCTTTCAGTATTCCGACAATAAACAATAATAAATTACCGCGAGTCATGTTTGAAAGCCTTCCTTCCTTCTTGCATAGGACTGCATTTGCCACTAAAGTACAGAGCCGCAACAAACAGAAAATCTAAAAAAATATTGTTCGCAACTTACAAGGCAATCGACCGACCGGTAATTCACTACGTTACACCGCTTTTAACACAGGGAACTAGCGAGACACAGCTACTTCTTCATCCACAATCTGTCAGACAGTCACGCAAGCTGTACCGATAAGCCCAGTGATATCGTCTATGCAATACGAAGTATGTTCTAAGGAAAAGGTTAAGGCTTAGCTCACTGTTTTCTTTGATTACAATAGTGTGGTGCATCATAAGTTCCTGCCAAAACGTCGTACAGTTAATAAGGAATACTACTACGAAGGAAGGAAGAAACATTTGCGTGAAGCAATATGGCTCAAACGATCGGAATTGTGGAAAAACAAATCGTGGATTCTGCATCACGATAATACACCAGCTCACACATCAATGCTTATTCGTGATTTTTTGGCCAAAAACAAAGCCGTAATCATGCCTCAACCACCATATTCATCACCAGATTTGGCTCGCTGCTACTTTTTACTATTGTTAAAACTAAAGAAGCCAATGAAGGGAAAGCGCTTTGCCACAATTGATGAGATCCAGTCAGAATCGAAGAAAGAGCTGATGACCATACCGGGAAGCGCATTTAAGAAGTGGCAGCATTATCCCCGAAGGGGGATTACTTTGAAGGGGACAAAATAGATACTGATGAATCAACTTCAAAACTCACCTTTTCCTTTGAACACACTTCGTATGTTAACTCAGTGACCGTCTTCAACAGACACCTACTGGAACCATAACCCAGGCATTGCATGCAGGAAGGTAGTACTTGCCCTAAAGAACTCCATTTATCATCAAAGAACAAAACCGCTGAGCAGAGAGACATACGAATAATTTCTTACCGCTATTTACGGAGAGTCCTTCCAAAGCTCTATAAGCTCTCTTCCCGCGAATGGTGTCTTCAGAATCCTAGCATCGCCCATGGCAGAACCAGTCACAAAAGTTCTTTTCCTGGACCACCCGTTAGATGACCTCGACTAAATATACCAACTTTGTCTGTTCCTAGGATGGGGTTGAACAAACCGCTACAACAGGAAAACTAAATATTTTGAAATTTGAAATTTATCAGCGGTAGCCGAAGTTGGGGCTATATAAATTTCCTGGAAAGTCATCAGAAGTTTTGGTTTGCTAATCAAAAGTGATTCAATTAAGTGATTGAGAGCGAAGAGAGCCAAGTGTTAACAGTACACCTAAGGGACCTCCTGACTATACATATCGAGGCATAAGTCCTGTGGATCTCAACTTAAAACACTTCTTTGCCTTGGAAACATTTTTTTGTTTCCGCTCTTCGTAGCGTGGTATCGAGAGTGCCACGCATCGAGAAAGCTTCGCCTTCCTTAGCAGCTCCAATTCTATCTATTTCTCTTTCGAACTATGTGCTTCAAGAGCTATGGAAGCCATTTGAGGATAGGTGGAGTAGATGCTTACCTACTTAGGACCTTAATGGTGAAAGGACGTTGTCCGAAAAATTAATTGAAGAAGCTTTCAGAAAATGTTTTCGTATTGGATATAAAATATAATTAATTTTAGGTCTAAAAGATGTAGTGAGTCACACTGTTTATTTCGGAAATAACTAAAATGTGGAAATAAATACTGAAAAACTGAAAAATTTTCATTCAGAAACCACAAAGAAATATTTATTCACATACAATCATGCTCGTATACCATTGTATTCCAAATATAATTTTAATAAATAAATAACAAATCAACACACATCCACATTCGCTTAATTCCCTGTGAAAGAGCAGTAAAATGGGATTATATCCTGTCGCCAGTGGAAAAAAACATAATAAAATGTGACACAGCTGTGTCCTGCTCGGCTTGACATCTCATGACAACAGAAGCTTTTGGGAGATGAATGAGAATCGTATGTACACGTGAAAGTGTGAGTGTATGCGTGCGCACTTAAAGCCCATAAAAAGCTTAGAGAGACAAAATTTTTTTGGAATTCCAAGAAAAAAGTAAAAAAGCGATATTGTCAAAAGAGGATGAAATAATAATAAATAGAAAAAATGCAGGAAAACAGACGGAGGTGAGTATATGACTCACACATATATATAACTAGTATGTATGTGCTAGTGATATTATAACTTAGTGCAAGTGACGAAATCATAATTGGGCGATATGAAATTATGATCAAATTTTGTCTAATTTACAGGAAAAATCATTTTCTGCAATATGTGTTATATGGGTAATATAACAGGACAGTTGGAAAGTCTTTGGCCTGACGCATAAATGGCGCGGTACTAGAATCAGAAAAACTTGGCATGATGATGAGTGTCCGGACACTACCCAAGGAAATCAATCATCAAGGATTGGTATGCTAAGTTTAGACGAGGTGAAATGCGCACCGAAGACGGTGAACGCAGTGAACGCCCAAAATAGGTTTTTACCGACAAAACATCAAATAAATTAAAAAATGATTTTGAATAACCGAAAATTGAAACTGAATGAAATAGCATTCATTCAAAAGATATCAATTGAATGTGTACATAATATAATTCGCGAATATTTGGATATGAGAAAGCTCTGTGAAAAGTGGGTGCCGCGCGAGCTCACTTTTGACCAAAAACAACGACAAATTGATGATTCAGAGCATTGTTTGGAGATGTTCAAGTGTAATCAAACCGAGTTTTTACGTCCATATATGACAAAGGATAAAACATGGCTCCATAATTTCACTCCGAAGTCCAATCGACAGTCATCCGAGTGGACTGCACACAATGAACCGCTGCAAAGCGCGGTAAAATGCAATAGTCGGCAAGGTTACGGAATCTGTATTTTGGGATGCGCATAGAATAATTTTCATTGACCTTGAAAATGGAAGGACTATCAACAGCGACTATTACATAGCGTTATTGGATCCTTGGAAAGATGCAATTGCCGAAAAAGGATCGCATTTGAAGAAAAAGAAAATGCCGTTTCAGCGAGACAATGCACCGTGTCACAATTTAGTGAAATCGATGGCAAAAATCTATGAATTGTTCTTCTAATCGCTTTCGCATCCACCGTATTCTCCATATCTGGCCCCCAGCGACTATTTCCTATTCTCAGATCTCAAAAGAATGCTCACTGGGAAGAAATTTTCGTCGAATGAAAAGGTGATCGCCGAAACTGAGGCCTATTTTGAGGCAAAGGACAGACGGTACTACACCCTTGAAGGGAACTAGTTATATTGAATAAAAAAAATTTAGTTTTGCCAAAAAAAAAATGTGTTTTTCAACTAGCCGTTATATAGTATATTGTTGGAATTTATATTTATTTTTTGTTAAATATTTTATCTCTATTAATATGAAAAAATGGAGAAAATAAAAATAATAATTAATAACGAAATTCTACATGAAATTTTCATCACTAATTTTTTTATTTAAAAAATCTTAAAAATATTTATTCTCATTTGTCTCATATATTAAATATTTTCAATCTGTCTGCAATATAGTTGTTCAAATTTTCTAACCAAGCTTCTTTAGGGCACCCAATAAAAAATAAAATAAAAAAATTAATTTAAATAAAAAACGCGAAAAAAGTGCTGCGAATATAAAATTATAGCCATAAAAATTAATATACGAGGGTGGTTTTATAAGTCAGTATTCTTTGGAATAAAATATATTGTTTTTGGCCCATACATGTTTTATTTCTCAACATAATCTCCTTTTAGCTACAGACATTTCGTTCAGCGTTTCTCCATTTTTTTGTATTCCTTCCAATTAATAGCTTTTTCAAGGCCCTCAAAAGAGGAGTTTATTTCTGTGATGACCTCTTCATTCACTCCGAATCCCTTAGTCCCTTTAGAAACAAGAAACAGTCGCAGGAGGCTAAATCTGGAGTATAAGCTGGATGGGGTAGCAGTTTGTAGTCGAATTTATGAGTTTTTGACATTAAGACTGCCTACGTATGCAGCGTGCCTTGGCCTGATCTGTCCGAAAGCTCTGTATAATATTTGCCGGTGATCGTTTTACTCTTTTCAAAGTTATCAATGTGAATGACACTGAAAACTGCCTGGAGACTAATTAATTGCAGTTGCAGTTGAGAATTCAATATTTTATATGTAAGTTTTCAATATTTCCCAATTTCATTCAAGCGTATACTTAACCATTTCGTAGTTCAAAGAGGAAACGGTAGATTGCTTACACTATATTTGAGTTAAAAAATTAATGTCTTATTTAAGCTTTTTGGCAGATCTCATCCATTACGTCTAGACAATTTTACAAACTACTTTTCCAAAGAAAATGATTTGATATGTCGTAACGATGCTGTAGGGCTTCTTCAGGAACTGATTTTTATAGTAGAATTTAGTGAATGGAGACCTTTTATTGATTCCCGTTACACAGTTAACAAACATGGAGGAAAATGAAATGAAGTATTCTTAATACCCGCAGAATATTTATGCGGTTTTAGCCATAACTTGTAGAATAAAAACGGTATGTAAACAAGCAAACAAGCCGCATTTGGGACGAAGGGTAACCTGAAGAGATTCAATAGCTGCCATTTCATTCAGAAAACACAACGGTTTGGTGTGGTTTGGGGGCCGGTGGAATCATCGGTTCATATTTCTTCCGAAATGATGCCGGTGAGAACGTAACCGTCAATGACGACCGTTATCGCGCCATGGTAACCGTCCACGATCTCCGCGACATTTGGTTTCAACAACACGACGCCACTTCCCACACATCGCATCAATTAATGGATTTGTTGATGGAACACTTCGGTGAGCAGATAATTTCACATTTGTGGCCGGTCGATTGGCCTCCAAGATCTTGTGATATCCCAATGTTAAACTTTTTCCTGTGGGGATATGTTAAGTTTAAAGTCTATGCGGACAATACCGCTTCGACTCAGGCCTTGGAGCAGAACGTCACGCGTGTCATTCGCCAGCGGCCAGTCGAAATGCTCGAACGAGTCATCGAGAATTGGGCTCAACGGCTCGACCATCTGAGACGTAGGCGCGGCCAATATTTGAAAGAGATAATCTTAAAAAATAAATGCTAAAGAATGTTCTTTGGAATGATAATAAACATTCCCCATTAAATTTAATTATTCTGTGTTTTTGTCTTTAAAAAGTAAGGAACCTCGAAATGGTTATGAGTAAGGAATATATATTTTCAATCATAATTTAATGTTTAAATCATATTCTTCAAATTTTTTTAACTACACATCTATGTGACTGCGGGCATTTTCTGTTGAAAGGGTTGGCGCATTCACAATGGAAAAATCTGGAATAATATTTGAAATACCCATACCCTTATGTATGCATTTGAAGTTCTACAATCACCATTTTTGTATTTGCTATTATCATGCTGTAGTATGACTTTCAATTCTATCCTTTCACTATAATTAAACGATTGAATTTCGTATGAACTGACAAGTAAACGTCACATTATTTAACATTTTCTTTTTGTTATCTAAAAGTAAGGAGCGTCTTAAAAGCGCACCAAAATAAAAACCCATGCGGGTATATCCTCTTTTATTCATAGATTGAAAGGGTGATTTCGTACCACAAACAAAAATTGAACGAAAAAAAGTGAAATATTCATGAAATCTTTTTCCAAATGGCTAAGTTAACGTCAGGAGCGTTAAAGTATTTTACTCTCTTCTAGAATTGCACGTGTACATACATACATATGTACTGACAATATACGTTGTGAAAGCTTTTAACATTAATGTCACATTTGAAAACGATTCCAGGTTAACCATCTGAGGTGATGTGCTTTATCATATTTTTTATTTTTATTTTTACAAAAAGAAATTCGCTGTGATTTCTGATTAAATTAATAGATAAAGTTCGAGGCTGATTTGGTCTACTGGGAAAAGTGGTAGTAGCTGTTCCAGTGGCGAGTCGCACGGGACATTTTGATCTCTGAGAAATCATGCATGAATGTCGCATTCAAATGAAAGGAGTACTCGTAAAAATGAAGAAGGGCTTCTTATAAGGATACGCCAATCTCTCGCAATTTTCTCCTAAAATTGTGATGGTTGCATGGAAAATCTGTTTCCCCGCAGGTGAATTGAATTATAGGTAGTCCTTTCGCATACTCGTATTTTCCAATTGAAGTCGAAAATCCAATAAAAAATGAAGATTTCCAAAATTGGTATTAACGGATTCGGCCGCATCGATCGTCTGGTGTTGCGTGCCGCTGTCGAGAAAGGTGCTCAAGTTGTTGCAGTAAACGATCCCTTCATCGATGTAAACCACATGGCTTACTTGGTCAAATTCAATTCGACCCATGATCGTTTCAAGGGCACCGTTTCAACTGATAATGGACTCTGCCAAGATCAACTGGGCTAGCGTTGGTGCTGAATACATCGTTGAATCTATTGGCGTCTTAACAACCATCGATAAAGCTTCTACTCACTCAAGGGTGGTGCTAAGTAGGTTATTATTTATAAATTATTTACAAATGTTATTTATAAATCTTAGACCGATAACACGGTTGGAGTACCCGAATTTGTAATCGTGTCATGAGATCAATTTCACGAACAAATCGTTCAAGGGAATACCAGCCTTGGCGTCGAAAACTGACGAGCGTGTGCCACTGACGAAATCGGTAGATACAACTTCCTCATCGGTGCAGTCCAAGATACCCTTCATTGGACCATCCGCGGCTTCCTTAACCTTTTGCTTGATTCGATCGTAAGTAGCTGGTTTGTTAAGTCAAATCAACAACCGGACACTGGGAGTTGGCACACGGAAGGCCATGCCAGTAAGTTTGCCATTCAATCCAGAGATAACTTTGCCAACGGCCTTAGCGGCACCAGTTGAAGGGGTAATGATGTTTTGAGAGGCATCACGCCCAGCACGCGACAGTTTGGCTGTGGGAAAATCGACAGTATTCGGAGTGGTCATTAAATCTTCTACAATACCGAAGTTCTCATTTAAATTTCGATTTTTTACTCAAAACTTTAATCTCTTCTGTTTAAATAATATAGTTTTAATGCAAGCGATTATTTTTTTTCCGGATTTCGGTTTGAATGCCGACGTAAAATTTTTTAATTACAATATCTTCAGTCAAATTAATTGTTATTTTTGACTGCAGCTCAAAAGCATATAGAGACAATATTTCACAGAAATATAGAGTACAGGGCACTTTACGAAGGGTATCGATAAAGACAATTCTATTAACTCAGAGATGAGCATGGAGTTCCATCGAATTGTATGCATTTAGAGAGTCATTGCTAAAAAAATGTTGTCGCTCACACTTTTACTGGATATTTTTTATCAGTTAATGGTATAATACTCCTGTATGGTGTTATTTTATGATATGGTACTGTGCTCTAGGAAAAACAATAAACACAAATCTGACCAGTAAGGTCGATAGATCAGTATAATATGCATTATTACTTGGTAATAGAGGAAGGATAGGATATTCTAAAGTCCTTTAATTTACTCCTTTCCACCGTGTTGCACAGATCGCTGAGTTTCAATGTCAGTGACTGAAATCAAGTTTCAAACAATAAATGGGAAAAGAAATAATAGATTGGGAATTATATTTTAAAATAGATAAAAACGGTTCAAAGCTGAAGAGAGAGTAAGTGGGAATATCTTCTCTTGAAGCCTAAGTATGGATATATCTTTTAAGCAACCTGATCACTGATGAGTGTTTCAGGTGAATATAAGATAAAGAGCCAATTTCTCATCGAAAGCCAATCAAGTGCAAATTTGCAATCTAATCATACTCAATGACATTCATGGAGAATCCAGATGAAAAGGTCAGAAAAGTACTTACCTACCTACGGCAATGGCTGTCTAAGTGGCTAAATCGATTTTATTTGTGTAAAAAGTACTTTTTTGGAACTTATGAGTGGATAATTTTTTACAATGAAACACGAATACATAGCTAGGTAGACGAAGAGGCTTAGGTAAAGATCTGTATGATCTTGAACAACTTTTAGGTTAATTGAGATATAATAATATGCGTAACAAATTGAGGAGAGTTAAGAAAAATTTTAGTTTGTGAAAAGATTTGCTCATACTTTTTAAGTTCAATAATTATATGGTAATAAGAATGTGATGGAGAAAGTACGATTACCAATTGTCTGCCTGAAAAAGAACAAAGTAGTTTAGCTGAGGGATTGCCTACTGAGCTATTCAAATACGTCGGCAAAGAACCGACAAGGTGCATGCATCATCTTCTTTGTTGAATATGGTTGGCCGAAAGTGTGTCCGCTAATCGAATCGCAACTGTGCTCTATCCAATCCGTCAATAAACTGATTCGGCCTTATTCTATTAGATATTCACCATTCGCCAAAACTTGGGAACGACCCATGATTTGAAAGCAAATTTCGATAGCACGAAAAAGAGCTGCCTTTACGCCGCTGTGTATGAATATAGTTTCCCTGCAAAACTAATATGGCTATATAAACTGACATAAAAAAAAGCTCAAAAAGTTCCGTCAAAATTTTGAAAGGTCTTTCCAAGTCCCAAACGACTTGGAAACCAAATGAGGTTTCAGACAGGATGACTCCTTATCGCGGAACTTCATAAACCTAACGCTGGAGATAATAATAAGAGCTACGGAACTATACAGAGAAGTTACATCTAATTGACATCATCGTCCTCAACAACCAAACCAAGAGTCAGCGCACTTGCGACTTGGTTTCCACGTCACTGTTGACAGTCATAACATTGGTAATTGAAAAGTTGACTCTTCTCTCGACAAACGAAAACCGAACTCAACAAGTAGATCATCATTTCCATGCCACTTTTTTATGGCGCAAAATCATGACCAACGACAGCATCCAATTAGTCGGCTTTGGGAGTTTTGGAGATAAAAGTTTTGCCAGCTACGATACGTTGAGCTGGCTGTACGAGACATTGACTTAGTTCAGCGAAACAACATACAGCGGCTACTTTGGCTGGTTCAAGTCATCTGTATGGATGATAACACTCCAGTTTTGAAAGTTTTCGTTGCAGCAATTGCCGGTGGAAGCAGAGGAAAAGTAGGACCTCCACTTCGTTCGAAGTGCCAGCTGAAGGACAACCAGACCTAACTCGGTGTCTCAAATTGGTACAGATAAACGACAATTAAAACCAATAGAGAAGTACTATATTAAGCCATGCCGAAGCCTTTGTACCTTTCATGAGCACATCAAATTTATTATAAAGCATAATTTTTTGACGCTTGTGGGGAGGAGCCGGCTGTATGATATAGTCTTCCGATTTCGATGATTTTAAATTTCAATTGATGTTTTACCAACAAGTTTATTCTAAGCCGCCTCCGAATGGCTGATTGATTTTTATGACGATCTTTTATTTCATGTCAGAAATACCCTCGGAGGGCTTAACATTCTCTGCCAAAGGGGCGACCGTAATTAGAAGAATTTATTTTAAATGAGAAGAATTCATTTTCGATAAGTTTGGAAGCTGCTCGAATCTGAACTTGAACTCAGACCTTCCGAATGGCAGTACGTAATGTATAAAAATATATATGCGTAGCAAGTTTGTTTGAAATATCCCAGACAGACTCGAAGAAGGACAGGATATGGCTACAATAACTCAATACTGACACGATCGGTGCAAACTTTGGTGGGTCTCTTTCTTCTCCTTACACATTTTGGGACCAAAGTGGATAGGTTGTGAGCATGAGTAATTTTAATGTTAAAAAAGAAGCAAAATTTCCTATTTTAGAACTGAAAACTAAAACAAGGAAAAACTAATTAAAACCGAACATTCATGGCGCTGAATCAATTACGATCCAGAGGCCGCTCAAACTGATCAATATGAATTTCATTATCAACGAATTTTACAAGTAACTCTATTTTTTATTTTTATTCTTTTTTTTTTAAAGTATGTAACAAACTAAAAGATGCAAAAACAAAGATAACAGGTAAATTGAGAACTACCCGGCCTACCATAGTACAACACATAATTTTTGTGGCAAAATTCATTCTTTTTATTCAAACTACTTCCCTTCAAGGGTGATTCATTCGAGGAAAATCTCTTCCCAGCGAGAATTCTTTTGAGATCTGAGAGTAGGAAATAGTCGATGGGGGGCTGATATGGTGAATACGGTGGATGCGAAAGCGATTCGAAGCCCAATTAATGGATTTTTGCCAAAGATTTCACTGACTTCTGACACGGTGCATTGGCTTGGTGAAACATTACTTTCTTTTTCTTCAAACGTCGCCATTTTTCGGCGATTTCGTCCTTCACATGGTCCAATAATGTTATGTAATAGTCGCTGTTGATGGCCCTTCCTATTTCAAGGAAGTTAATGAAAATTATTCCATACAAATCTCAAAATGCAGACGCCATAACCTTTCCAGCTGACAATTTCGTTTTTCAACGCTTTGGAGCGGGTTCATCGAGTGCAGTTCACTCGCATTACTGTCGATTGGACTTCGGAGTAAAATGATGGAACCATGCTTCATTCATTGTCTCATATCGACGCAAAAACTCGGGTTTATTACGCTTGAACATCACCAAACACTGCTCCGAATGACCAACCCGCCGTCAAAAGTGAGCTCACGCGACATCCACTTTGCACAGAGCTTTCTCTTACCCAAATATTCGTGAATAATATGATGTACACGTTCGATTGATATTTTTGCAGTAGCTGCTTATCCATTTCCTCACTCAAAATGCTATAATTCACCAAGTTATGATCCGACAGCTATCAAAGGTATACATGCGTCTTTTGAAGATTAGGGCTAACTAAAAAATCTAGATGGATTAAATTCTATTAGCGCCATCTATGTGTGAGGCCGGGTACTTTCCAATTGACCTGTTATGTACATAACTAGATTGAGTTAGTATTTAGATTTGAGTTGCCAGAAGTACAAAAAAAAATTTATAAAATTCGTAAATTTATATATGTAGTTACTTTAATTTAAAGTTAATAATGTAATAGAAACGAAAAGATATATTGAATATTTTTTTTAGCAAATAAAACTCTAAGAAAACCTTCTGGAGTGGGGAATTAGGGGCTTAAACTAATACTGATAGGAAGATCATGACAAAATAATCATAGAATTAGTATCATTTGCATAAACGATTTGCTATGGTAAGTATTTCTATATTTCACGAAAGAAATGCAAAATTGATTGTAATAATGTATGAATAAACGAACTGGCGTATGTATGTATGTATGTGGGTATAAGTATGCACATATATATATAAGTATCTATGAAGATGAACCCTTTTTGGCATTCTGCGTTACACATCAGCTTCAATTTCAACTTCGTTTCATCTCCAATTTACTGCCATTTCGTTTCAAATACTACAAAAAAATACTCGCTTATGCACATTTATTTATGCATGTACGAGTATATATGTAGGTTCCTGCATATAAAGTAGAATCCTTTCATGTTCGCAGCACAAACCCCATCGCTCATTCAAAATGTATCACGCTCAAATGTTGAGTACTGAATATTTTATGTACATATGTATTTATGAATGTACTAAAGGGTGAGTCATTTCGAGGTTCCCTACTTTAAAAAAAACACAGGAAATTCAAATTTATTGGAAAATGTTTACTATCATTCGAAAGAACATTCCTTGGCATATATATTTTGAAGTTTATCTCTCTCAAATGACGGCCACGGCTACGTCTCAGATGGTCCAACCGTTGAGTCCAATTTTCGATGACTCGATCGAGCATTTCGATTGGTAACTGGGGAATGACGCGCGTGATGTTTTGCTCCAAAGCTTGAATCGAAGCGGGATTCTCCGCATAGACTTTGAACTTTACACACAGGAAAAGGTCTAACGGTGTGATATCATATGCTCTTGGTGGCAAATCGACCGGCACAAAATGTGAAATTATCTGCTCACCGAAGTGTTCTCTCAATAAACCCATTGATTGATGCAATATGTGGGAAGTGGCGCTGTCTTGTTGAAACCAAATGTCGTGGAGATCATGAGCTTCAATTTCAGGCAGCAAATAGTCGGTTATCATGGCGCGATAACGGTCGTCATTGACGGTTACGTTCGCACCGGCATCATTTTTGAAGAAATATGGACCCCCAAACCACACCAAACTGTTGTTTTTCTGGATGAAATCTCTTCAGGTTGTTCTTCGTTCCAAATGCGGCAATTTCACTTGTTTAAATACCCATTGAGCCAGAAATGGGCCTCATCACTGAACAAAATTTGGCTCGAAAACGTCGGATCGATCGGTCGAGCGGCTTCAGTTCTTGCACAAGCTGTCTTTTGTATGCTTCCAATTTAACATCTCGACGTAGAATGTGCCAAGTCGTTCCATACGTCAGTCCGGTTGCTGCGAACGGCGCCGAATCGACTCTCCAGGGTCTTCGTGTACACTCTCAGCTACGGCCGCTATATTTTCCTCACTGCGTGCTGGACGTGGTCTATTCGGTCGAATATTATCCAGTAATGAATGCTGGGTCTCAAGATGGGTGATGGTGTTGTGAATAGTATGCTCAGTAGGCCGATTATGTTAACCATAAGTTGAGCGAAGCGCGCGAAACACATTCTTTACAGAACGTGAATTTTGTAAACGTTGTTCCTGCGTAAGTCTTTCTACGATGAAATGCCAAACAATACTGAACAAAAAGAACATGGCAGCTTGACCCCACTCACGCGTGATCTGTTAAAAAAAGGCTATTGAAAAAAAGTACCTCTACTTGGATCACCCTTCATATACAGTTACTTCAACTTCTTCAATTTCAGTATTTCCCTCATCATTTCTGCTGTTTTTCTTATTCTTTTACCTTTCCATAACGCAAACGCTTTATGTGAGTTTTGTGCTTCCAGTAGTTTGTGCTAGATAGCCTTCTCATTCAGCGGCAACATTCGCGTCATCTGCGTCAGTTTGCAATCCCAAATGAAAGAAGAAATATTTTTTGATTTGCTGATTCGCTAAAGGGGAATAAGACTCGGTGCTTAAACTTAAGTGTTTACTAATATATATACATATATAGGTATGTATGTATACTCGTATATGTATATGTGTTGCTCTGCATCAAGTCAGCGCCCTCGTAGATGCCACCTCAGTTTACACTTACGCTTTTACTTTTGCTACCCAACCGAACTACAACAAGTTCTTACTCAAGTTTACTTACCAAGATTTCTTTCTTATCCTTTTTTGGTTATTTGTTTTCTTTTTATTTTTCATTTTCTGTACTGTTTTCATTTGTTTTTTTTTTTTTTGTTTTTTCACATTTTGTATTTCATTTTCTGTTTACACATTTGTAACATAAACGTGCCGTTAGATATTCCTTTCGTACTTGCAACAATCGGTAGTTAAATACATCAATGGTACCTTGCCGCGAGCTAAGACGCTGCTGTTGTGTGTGTTTGTTTTTGGAGGTGAGGAAATGTCAAAAGCGCAAAGAAATTTAAATGCAAATTGAAACTGAATCTTAGAAATGTTTATATGCGTGCCTGTATGTGTTTGAAAATATTTTGAGGATATCACATTTTAGTAAATTTTAAATTGGAAAAGCTCTGAAGGGAGTTTACATAAGAATAACACAGAGGGATTTTTTTCGGGAGGAGGAAACTCTCATGAGTACTGCTATAACTGCCAACCATATTTTAATGCGGGGGGAAAATCCTAGGATCCGCTTATTGCTTTCTTAGTCAGCTTGGGGTCATGGTCGCAAGGGCCCCGTTTTCGTTCCATATTCTCGATACGAAGAGTGCTACAAGTCGAAGTATATATTATATATATTTTTGGCGCTATATAATCGCTGAAGCGATTTTCGTCCGAGCTTGTTTTTACCAACAAATATAAGTAGTGCAGGCGGAAAGGCTTTGTTTCCGCTCCGCCTTACTTATAAGCTTTTATTAAAGATATTGATGCCTTAATATATCGGCTTGTCTTAAGCTTTTATATATATGTTTCGAAGTTTGACCTATATTATTAAAATGCTTTAACTCTGTTGTTGTTGTTGTTGTTGTTGTTGTTGTTGTTGTTGTTGTTGTTGTTGTTGTTGTTGTTGTTGTTGTTGTAGCAACTTGCTGAACCCTGCCTATGTGGAAGTAGTTTAAGTCATTGATATCATATAATGAGAGGCTCAAGAAATGTGCTGTTTTAACAGGTTCATGAGGTCCGGACCAGACGGAGAGCGATGTTAGATGAGTTGATTTCTTGTAGCATGAACAGAGGTGGTTAGTGTCGTGCAGGGGACTCATTGCATGTAGGAAATACGTTGGGTAAGTCGTAGTCGAGTCTGGATAGGTAGGAGTTAAGTCGACTATAATAACCACACTTTAATTGCGCCAGCCGATTCTACGTACCGGAGTTGACCCGGATTTTATCCGGTCAAGTGCTGTCACCCTTTCGGCGACCTAGCCACGTTTAAGTCGTCATGAAAATGCTTTCATTCTAAAACCTGGTGGCATCTGGCAGATAATTTGAGCAACAAAACATTACGTGTCCCGTATTCGCTTCATCCGCTGAACTTATTGGACAAGACACCGAATTATCAAGACCAAATCTGTTGAGATTTTTTCAAAAACACTGAGAGAAATTGTGTCAGAAAGAAGTCGGCGTCTCCGTGTTTTCTTTCCATCCATCTACTTAAGCAAGGAATGAGCTTGCAAATCCATCTGCCTTTTGTAGAGATATTCTAGTGTACTAGTACCAGTTACTAAGAGATCGACGCTTTTCGCCGTCTACAGTCTCCCTCCGATGCAGTCCTCATTTCGTCGAGATAACCTTTTAAGGGCATGTCTCAAGCTGTCTGCGAGGGAAGACTGATATTTTATAATCACCATACACTTACCTATAGATTACGTAGTGATGATTACGAACACTAATGTACTAGTATATAAAAGCTCAAATTATTTCCATACGAACTTAGGCTTGGAAAAAGTAAATCCTTCCATTCGCCGGATCTCTTTAGTGTTTTCCTACCGCAGAATGGGGAGTAAGAACTTGCACGACAAAGCAGGCAGGGCACAGCATAAATTACTGGAGACGCCACATTCTAATAGCCTTGGATTGTTAGAGACATGCGAAATATGGTTAAAAATTTAAAGACCACAATACAATACGATAACATCTCGAAAAAGCATGACAGTGAATGAAAATTTGCACCCCTCCATCCTCTATATCAAAAATTCTGACTAGAATTTGAATCTGATTGAAAATAAAGACATCTCCATTGCATCGCACTCTTTTTGCTGATGAGCTCCCCATATGAGAAGCAGAACACCACAAGTGAACAGAGATATTCCCATCATGACAATTCTAACAAGTTCATCACTTAACTTGTTACTCTGTGCGCCGAGAAATATAAACAAACAAGTTCGCTTGCTTTCCACTTTGATTGCTATGAAAGAATTTCAGGGTGCTTCTGTCAACCCATAAGCTCACTAAAAGACTGCTACAACTAGCGGATGGTAATTAAAGGTAAAAGAAACTTCAGTACCAGCCGAGTTTTACAATAAGCACGTGAGATCTTCGGGAAGAAAATAAAAGAGATATCCATTATTATTGGGTTTTTTAACAGGACATTCTCCAAACTTATTTAGATTAGAGGGACCATATAGTTTCGAATGCCTTTTGAATAAGTTTTAAGAATGGTAAACATTTCAGATGTGTCTTAAAGAGCAAGAGAAGAAAAAGAAGTTCTTAATTGCTCAATTTCACAAACTGTAAAATGTTTTTTTGATTAGCGTTGACATTTTCTAGCGGTTCTTAGCTGTCTTACAATGGGCTCATGGTATGCCTGTTGATATGTTCAGAAATCACCTCAACCTAATCTAACCCATCTAGCCACTCTTGTACTTTTACAGCTTCTCGGCACTTCGCCAAATAATAAGGTTAATCTGTCATGCCTTCTGTAAGTCCCCAATTCTTCACATCTATACCGTCATTAACCTCTATTCTTTTTCTTTCCCGATCATCGTGGTCACTATTCCTCAGAAGTCCTAGAAATTGCATTCCACAGTGAGCTCAGGATGAGGTTATGCATCAATGATGCCGCATTTTCTATGTGAGCTAAAGCTAGATTACCCTTTCCGAGCAGTTTGAGCTTAAACGGAAACATATTTATTTGCGGGTTTTGAGCAGTTAGCTTTTTTGGAATACGCTCCTCAACATTTATGTCGTTGTTCGCCTAGAGAATTTTTTCATATCCAATAAATGCTAAGAATATGGAAGCTTCACCTTCGAAGAGTAATTCTAAAAAGGTTTGTTGTTGCTGCAATTGTTGTTTATGTTGTTTAAACACTTGGATCTGATAGTAACTAGCAAGAAAATATAAGTTTTGCTGCCGAAAACAAAAAAGAGGAATCTAATTTGTTCGCCAGGATTCACTGAAAGTTTCGCTTGAGAAAAAATATGAAAATAAAAATAAAAAATTTAAAATTTTTTTTGTTTAATGAATTTATGATATTTATAATTTTTTTTTATTTAGAAGAGGAACTTCTCTCGCAAATTTCAATACTTTTAATCCTCTTATGCTCGTTTTGAGTATATATTTCTATGCATTTGCCGGCACTGGTGTCCATATGTATGCACTTAGCTGGACTTGCTTATCAAAACAGATAAGAACTATGCAGTAAGATAAACTTTAATATATGGCCGAAAGTTGAATATGTGCACAGGTGCGCTCTAAGTAGGATTTTGGCTCTAACCTCTCTGAAACCTCTCGTACTAAATTTTTGGAGTGGAAAGACTTCAACTGTTTGCCCGTGAGCTAAGCCCGAAGAAGAGCAAACATACTTGCAGCCATAACCTGCTGAACTTGGCACGTTTGTTGGTACAAAAAAAAAAGACAACCCACACACACAATCCACTGTGGAAATATGGCATAGGCCGGCCGCTAGGTCTAATATTTTCTGTTTCTAAACCCACACACTTCACATATACACATTGCAAAAAAGAGGTTATGATAAAATGTATATAGAGAATATATGTTTATACGATGACGAAGTTTATATGTATTCATATGGGTGTATGTACGTTTGTATGTATGCCATATGCAAATATGGAAAATGAAAACAAATATTGACTTTGAAAATTGCATGGATTTTCATTTGTGTGAGCACTCACATACTCAAATTTGCAAATAAAGTTAAAAAGTGTTTTCATTTTTGGTAGATTTGAAAGAAAAAATTCATTGAAAAGTTAATGGGAAGATCTCCCTTGTTAAGCTTCGCATACTGTTTTTCCCTTTTCAAATTGTCTGACTTCTTCTCCGATTATTTTTTTTAGAAAAGAAAATGCCATAAAACATAATCAATTGCGCTTTAGGATTTCTTCCCTCCAGAAAACACTATTTCCAAATCGTTTTTATTAGCCTAAAAACGTGCGTGGTTCAATTAAAAGAGACGAGAGAAAAACCTGTAGAATTTCCTCGTATAATCTGAAAAGGATATTATTCTGACATTTGAGTAACTTGCGATCATTGCTTCAAGAATTCTCGTATCAGTAGTGTTCACTTTAAAACTCTTTACTTTATATATCTATATATAAAGGGTTATCCAAGTAGAGGTACTTTTTTAATAGCCTTTTCTTCACAGATCACGCATGAGTCATGCCCAGCTGTCATATTATTTTTGTTCAATTTTGTTTGGCATTTCATCATGAAAAGACTTACGTCTGAACAACGATTACAAATCATTCAACTTTATTATGAAAGTTCACGTTCTGTAAAGAATGTATTTCGCACGCTTCGCTCAACCTATGGTCAATATAATCGGCCTACTGAGCGTACTGTTCGCAACACCATCCATACCCATCTTGAGACCCAGCATTCACTACTGGATAATATTCACCGAATAGACCACGTTCAGCATGCAGTGAGGAAAATATAGCGGCCATAGCTGAGAGTATACACGAAGACCGTGGAGAGTCGATCGAGAGTCGGTCGATCGAGAGTCGGACTGACGTATGGAACGACTTGGCACATTTTACGTTGAGATCTTAAATTGGAAGCGTACAAAATACAGCTTGTGCAAGAACTGAAGCCGCTCGACCTTACCAAGCGATATCGCTTCGCTCTATGGGCTCTTGAAAAATTCCAAGAAGATCCGACGTTTTCGGGCCAAGTTTGTTCAGTGATGAGGCCCATTCTGGTTTAATGGGTATGTAAAACATTTGGGACAAAGAAGAATGAGAAGAAGAGATTCAAGAGCTGCCATTTCATCCAGAAAAAACAACGGTTTGGTGTGGTTTGTGGACCGGTGGAGTCATCGCTCCATATTTCTTTAAAAATGATGTCGGTTATTGGTCAGTAAGATCGTGTGAAACATCACGCGGATGGACCATCTGAGACGTAGCCGGGGCCAACCTTTGAAAGAGATAATCTTCAAAAAATTAATGCCAAAAAAGTTATTTCGAATGATAATAAACATTTCCCATCAAATTTGAATTTTCTGTGTTTTTTTCTTTAAAAAATAGGGAGCCTCAAAATGGATCCCGCGTAATTTGGCGCTTTATAACCGCTGAAGCGATTTTTGGCCGAGCCCCTCCTCCAATTTGTGGTTTAATGGATTTCATGAGGAGTTTTTATTTCATGCCAGAAATACATTCGGAGAACTTGACATTCCCTGCTGAGAGTATATACTTTGCTATCAAGTAAAATGTGTATTAGTCACCGCTCCTTATACACCGCACTAAGAGGCTCAATGTGAAGGGACAAGTAAAAATGGCATTGCAGTCCTGTAGGAAATGAAAATGGGTTGCAACTGGAGCCTTTTACTAACCCTCTCGAAATGAAAGTTGAAATTGTTAAGCAAATGCTTTTCTATGGTGCTGTTACATGGTTAAGGGCTGCGCAAAGGACAACATATCTGAAAGGGCTGCAATAAGTATTTGGACTCTCGATGCTCAGTATCACTGGAGCTCAACAATTTATCCGATTTTCCCACCGCCGAGCTTACTAGCAAGGAACCGGACATACCGGCACAGTAACACAGAATAGGCTTTAAGAATATGAATAGACTACATTGTCCCAAGCCTGACGTTCGGGAAGCTTAGTCAGCTAAATTACAGGCTAACGTATGGAACAAAGTACTTACGAATACCAGAGATTAGAAACTCGTTCAGGTTGTCAAGACCCTGCAGCACCTTTCAAACCAAAATTTTTGCTATAAAAATGACAGCAGAGCGAAGATGTCAAGCGACAATTAAGGTTTTACTATGAAATATATGCACATAGGACAAAGGAAAGGCTGGCGGATAATAGAAGAGTTGGCCTTTACTGGGAACAAGGACGTAATGACTAAAAAGGTAATGAGATAGCTGATGAATTGGCTTAAGACCAAGTTCTATCAGAACAGGAGGTGGCCACGGGCCTGGCGCTCAGAGAAATGAAACACGAAAAAGAATAGCGAAAATTATGTGTAAATATGTCCCGAAGATTTTTAAGTTCTTTACCAACGACAAAAAGATCAGACTGCTACTAGAACCATTAACGGGCATTGTCTGTTGACTTAAAATTAGGTCTGCTTAGTAGCAATAAATGCAGACAACCCAGTGGCCTTTATATGTGAGCGGCCGCCGCTCAGCAGGCAGAGACAAATCATACTTAATGTGAATAATCTAATCGGTAAGGGACAAAGGGATACACTGCGAGTGTCTAAGAATATCTCAAAATTCTTCGAACTAGAGACAAAGCAGGAAGTGTAGTAGTACAGGATTTTGCTTACAGATAGTATTTCTGGTAACACCGAGGACGTGATATTGTCTATGTTGGGCTTCTCAATTAGTCTCACCTGGCCTAACCTAACCTGCCTCTATTATAAAGGCCTTCTGTGACAACATTTCTCTCACCTGTGACACTATATTAAACGTAACAATGTTTACCAATCTTTTTGAATATCGCGATCCGCTCTTTTGAGCCAACAATCTTCGTCTGAAACTCATTGCTGTGATTTGGAAGTCTGATTCTTCTTAAAAGCTCCATATAGACGACTTCCAGTGCCAAATTTCCGACCGTCCGGTCATGAATACCTACGAGAAATATTCTCAGAGTCGTATGAAGCGTTTATTTGGGAAAGGTTCATTCGCCGTCGCATTTTTTCTGGTTGCTAACGTCCTTGATATATACCTGCGGCTATATTTAAGCGCTTTGTGTTAGCTCACAAGTTTAAATAAACGTGAGTTTTACAACACAAATAATCATAGCTGCAAGCGTCTGTACGTATCAACTTGAGAAAATCCTTTCCTCTAAACCCTTGCCCGGTGGCTGCACATGCCGGTTTTATTCTTATGAAATATTTTACAAAGAAAAATTACAGCTGCTGGGTTCAAGGGACTGGTAACCGGCATGGGAAACATTTCAAATATTTTGTATATATATATCTGAATATGGGTGTATATAAAGGGTGATCCATTTCGAAATTACCTACTTATTTAAAGCAAAAAACACAGAAAATTCAAGTTTAATGCGGAACGTTTATTATCATTCGAAAGAACATTCTTTTGCTTTAGGGTTTAGGTTTTGAAGATTACTTCTTTCAAATGTTCTTTCAAATGGAGATGTAGCCGCGTCGGATGGTCCACCCGTTGAGTTTAAATTTCGATGACTCGTTCGAGCATTTCGACTGGTAACTGGTGAATGACACGCGTGATGTTTTGCTCCAAGGCCTGACTCGAAGTGGGATTGTCCGCATAGGACCGATGATTCCACCGGCCCACAAACTACACCAAACTGTTGCTTTTTTTTGGATGAAATGACAGCTCTCGAATTTCTTCAGGTTGCCCTTCGTCACAAAATGCGGCAATTTTGCTTTTTTATGGAGCCATTGGGCGAGAAATGGGGCTCGTCGCTGAACAAAATTTGGCTCGAAAACGTCGGATCTTCTTGGAACAAGAGCCCATAGAGGGAAGGTCGAGCGGCTTCAGTTCTTGCACAAGCTGTCTTTTGTACGCTTTCAATTTAAGATCTCTATGTAAAATGCACCAAGTCGTTCCATACGTCAGTTCGAGTTGCTGCGAACGGCGCCCAATCGACTCTCCAGGTCTTCGTGTACACACTCAGCTACGGCCGCTATATGGTCTTCACTGCGCGATGGACGTGGTCTATTCAGTCAAATATTATCCAATAATGAATGCTAGGTCTCAAGATGGGTGATGTTGTTGTGAATAGTACGCTCATTAGGCCGATTCTGTTGAGTGTGAACATCAATTTTCGTAGTAGAGTTGAATGATTTGTAAACGTAGTTCAGGAGTAAGTCTTTCCATGATGAAATGCCAAACAATATTGAACAAAAATAACATATCAGCTAGACACGACTCATGCGTGTTCTGTAAAAAAAGGCTATTGAAAAAAGGTATCTCTACTTGGATCACCCTTTAGAAATAAATAAGTGTACATTTCTATGTACGTATGAGAAAATCGAAAATTTCACAAAGTCTTTCGACGTGACTTTTCGTCAAGTTGTCGCACTTCTAACCTGCTGCTTAGTGCGGCTAAGCCAGGTAGACTCAGCGCCACCGAAAGTTTTCATTTTTCCTTGCCTTTTCACATACACATTCAGCAGCTAACTTCGATAACCTGCACCGAATTGATTGTGTTTACCGACCACTTTTGCCACAATACTCTGTCCTCCCCGCTCTCCCTCTCCGCCTCCGCACTCATCCAACATCACCTGCTTATCCACCCGACTGACTGACATTAGCCTGACGCATCCATTGCGGTCTGATGGCGTTGATATGAAGTGCGCGTCCGTTTATTTTGCTTTGCCGTTCATGATATGTGGTCCATCGGTAGTGTGGCATTATGGATATGAGGTTGGTTTTGTGTTGCTGTTTTTCTTATTTCTTCTTGAGTTGTTGTTTTATTGTTGTATACATCACTTTTCAGTTGAACGGTCGGTCGGTCGTCCACTTTGTACACCATTTTGTATTGCCTGTTCGCTATTTTCTTTGTGTACTGCTGCTTACCTGGTCGTCCTTTTGCCGGATAATGCTTTCCTTTTGTAAGGGTTTCAAATGCGCTTTCAAGCTGAAAATGATGCGCGTTTATGGGAAGCAGTTCACCTGGAACAAAGAGAATCTCATAAGTGTGTGTGGGTAGGTGCTGTGTGGGTTTTGAAAGGTTTTCTTTTTCTGCTGGCATTAGTTGAAGTTGACATTTTGGGGAAAAGATGAAAAAGGTCTCATATGGGTTGGGTTGAGTGAATTCATATTTTTACAGGCAAAGCTTCCTACGTCAACCTTTTAAAGCTTCCTTATGTCAAGCATTACTAGAAAGTATAAATACAATTACACAAGCATAGTAGATGTAGAAATGTCCCACTATCCATCGATTAGCAAGTCTTTTAAACATTTCATCCTTCCTTACTCACCCAAGCCGTTCACAGATTGTCTTAAAAATTTTCGAACACTTGAAAAGCTCTGACCGGAACAACCAAATAGCTAAAGACAATTGAATTATGAGAAAATTTTCCTCAGAGCTCCGCTTTGAGCTACGCCACCACCTTATTTTCATTTTATTCTGCGAAGACGAACCCTCTGCGGTTGTGCGTAGGTTTTGGGGCCCCCACATAAAAATTATACTCCAATGAAAAATCAACAAATTTGATTTGCACGCACCTGGAATGTCCGGTCCCTTAATTGGGAAGGTACCGCTGCCCAGCTGGTTGATGTCCTTGTAAGACTAAAGCCTGAAATCACCGCCTTCCAAGAAATCCGATGGACGGTACAATGACAGAAGATGGTGGGTCCTTGTGAAATCTAATTTCAGCGGCCATTTAAAGAAGCGCAAATTTGGTGTTGGATTTGTGGTGGGAGAGAGACACCGTCGCCGAGTTCTGGTATTCACCGTCGTGGATGAACATCTAGCAGCAAATTGCATAAAAGCGATGGTCTTCAACATATCGTTGATTTGCGCCCACGCCCCCACAGAAGAGAAGGATAATGTGACCAAAGATCCTTGCTATTAGAGCCTAGAATGCACTTGGAGGAAGACCTCCACACCGTTGGCAGGTGCAGAATGACCTGGTTTCACTTGGTATTTCCAACTGGCACCAAAGAGAAGGAATGAGTGGCGCGCTAGTGCTGATGCGGCTAAAATCGCGTAAGCAGCGCCTACGCCAAAGAAGTAGAAGATGTTGAGACAATTTTTCATGATAATTGTGTCACAGTATAAGGATGGTATCTAAGATTTAAAGTTATCTCAAATTCAACACTGAACTTCGTACTTTGTCTATGGGTATTCAAGTCGGCAGCTTTCCTTTTTACACCGAAACCAGCTTTACGAGCTTCCAAGTGACTAAGAGATGCTTTCATAAAACCCGGCGACCACCTATGCTGCCCTGACCGCGAACGATGTAACAGAGCTGCACAGATCTGCTTATAACCTGTGGAAACTATCCTAAATAAGCCTATGTGGATGAACACTGACATACTTAGTTCCTGCGTCCCATGTGTTTATTTAACCACCGACGAGATTTCCGGGGCGAAAGGCGTTTGGTGTTTTTTTTAATCTACATACGAAAACGGGTACTGTGTTTTCGCCACCGTACGGAAGATTGCATTTTATGATGATCTTGTAACGAAAATTTTTCCTGCCCCTTTACTTCTTCTTGATTGCTGAAGTACAAGGTCTATTACAATAAATATGTAAACTGTGGTGCTCTTTGCAAATCGTATTTATTTCACAATTCGTTATAATCTTACTCTAATTGATAAACTTAACAAAATGGTGACTTGAGTTGCTGTAGCGACCGCGATGCCAAGCGCGGAGCAGGTCAGAGGATCGACCCACTACCCACTTCACGCGTGACTTCCGGCTTTCCTACGTCAAGTAGGCCAGAGGATCGGCCTAGACATTCACACTTTACCGTAAAATCGTTACAACAGTTTCGCGCTTCCGTTGAATTGTTTATCCTTGACCACGCTACCGTTCTGCTGCACAGTGGGAATGCTGGGCGACGTTCCTCCTCTTGCTGGTTACTATGGGAGGGCGCTAAACGCTTGCGTGATGTATAGGCTGCGGCGACAACGTTCTGCTGTATACGTCGGGCTAGTGTAGACTGCGGTGACGACTCTCTGCTGAGTATGATGGCGCGGGAGTAGGCTGAGGCGACAACGCTCTGCGGGATGTAACGGCGCTAGCGTAGGCTGCGGTGTCAATGTTCTGCTGTGTATGTCGACTTTCGTCTTGGCTGCGACGTTATTATGGCATTGGACCGTACTGGATTCACGGAAGGCTGGGATTATGAGGTTGACACTACCTGCAGAGGGACGACTGTAATTAGAAAAAAATTCTATAATTTTGAATGTTGACCTAGTCAGTATTCAAACTCATGAGTCTCCACCTGGTACTCTTCTCAACTATGCTCTCAGCTACTGCGGTAAAAGCGTCTTAGTTCCCTTTCAAAATTGGTCTCGACCATCTGGACGAAGTACATTTCGATCTTTTCGGAAGTCTTTTGCTTTTTATGTTGCGGTAAGCTAAGCACGAGTTCTCTTTGACACCTACTCGTGACTGGTGGTTTTATCAGATGTGATGTGTAGTTATATCGGCTGTGGGTAGATAATGCTCCGTGACGACGACAGACTATGAAGGTGAGTTCATTAGCAAGATAGGACACTAGTCCTCCATCCCGCTGAATTTTTTATGTACGATCATCAAATTCGATACACGGTTCAATAAATCGGGCTCAACTTTTCAGTGATATGTCTAAAAAAATTCCTCTTAGGCTTTCTACTCGACTTGAACTCTTGCTCTCTGAGGGCACTCATTAGCAACCCGGTATAAGGAACGTCCAGCATCAAACGAAACTATTGGTTTTCGCAAAGGCCAAAAGAACAGCTGAATGACAGTGAAAATGAAACACCGGAGATGGTGTACCCTATTTCCTAGGAACAGATGTTCCATTCCACGACTGTGCAGATGTTCGAACAGCAATTGCCCACCTGAACAGTAACAAAGTAGCGGATGCCGATGGATTGCCGTATAGAGTGTACTGTGTGAAACATTTAAGCCCACCGTTAGCAAGCTGATTTGACTTTATCAGTGTGGCTTTAGACCTGAAAAATCTACGTTTGGCTAGACACTCACCATGTGCCAAATTTTTGAAAATACCCGTGAAAAGAGGATCGACATACACCGCATAAGGAAATTTGTTAGATCACATTTCTATCTCTGAACCGAAAAATTTGCAACTAAATCGATAATTTGAGTAAAAAGGAATGTATGCCTCTACAGTTCTGGTATTGGCACTTTTTTGTTGGATCCGCCTTTGTGCGGTTAAAATTATTTTTTTTACTGTAAAGATTAGGTTAGATTATCCTGGCTGACTGCTACGCCTTAGATGGGCATGTTATTCCTTTGTAGTCCCAGTTGGAGGTTCAATTGAATTCTAGGTAAAGTAGTCGTCGAATCCTTGATATGCTCATCTATGCCTGCTTATCTACTCAACCCATTTTGCTCGCTTGGGATACCAGTAGTTTATGGCTTGCCATTAGTATTATAACTAATATGCAGGTCTTTCGAGACCGCGTAAGCAAAAAGTATATGTTGTGTTCTTTGTTGCCACTCCACACGTTGGATTTGCATGCCGTTTTACCCTGATCTGACTCCCACCCATTCTACAGAGTCTTAAGCGACATTCGTATTTCATGAACTGATTTGGGCGTCAAATGGATAGCATTTTTGACAATCTGATCAACATCTAATCAACTATATAAAGGGTGATCCAAGTGGAGGTACTTTTTTTCAATAGCCCTTTCACGTTCACAAATCAATCGATTTTATTGCGAAGAATGTGTTTCGCGCGTTTCGTTCAATTTATGGTCAACAAAATCGGCCTACTGAGCGTACTATTGGCAGCACCATAACCCATCTTAAGACCCAGCATTCATTATTGGATAATATTCGACCGAATAGACCACGTCCAGCACGCAGTGAGGAAAATATAGCGGCCGTAGCTGAGAGTGTACACGAAGACCCTGGAGAGTCGATTCGGCGCCGTTCGCAGCAACCGGACTGACGTATGGAACGACTTGGCACATTCTACGTCGAGATGTTAAATTGGAAGCGTACAAAAGACGGCTTGTGCAAGAACTGAAGCCGCTCGACATTCCCAAGCGGCATCGCTTCGCCCTATGGGCTTTTGAAAAGTTCCGACGTTTTCGAGCCAAATTTTGTTTCGCGATAAGGCCCATTTCTGGCTCAATGGGTATGTAAACAAGAAAAATTGCCGCTTTTGGGCGAAGAGAAACCTAAAGAGATTCAAGAGCGGCCATTTTATCCAGAAAAAACAACGATTTGGAGTCCATATTTCTTCAAAAATGATGCCGGGCAGATCGTAACCGTCAATGGCGACCATTATGAAATTGAAGCTTGTGATCTCCGTAACATTTGGTTTCAACAAGACGGCGCCACTTTCCACACATCGAAGCAATCAATGGCTTTATTGAGAGAACACTTCGATGAGCAAATAACTTCACGTGATAGGCCGATTGTTTGTTGGGGATATGTAAAGTCTAAAGTCTATGCGGACAACCTCGCTTCGATTCAGGTCTTGGAGCAAAACATCATGCTTGTCATTCGCCAGTTACCAGTCGAAATGCTCAAATTTTATATGATTTACCGTGGATATAGCTAGCAGCCTTCATTACCATAAATATATTCGTCTGGAAAACACTGCAGTAATTCAGAAGCCCGACGGGCTGTCTGACAACTAGCTCTGTTTAGTAGATTCCGGCGCCTGCTCCATCAGCCGTATTTGATCTGTCTATGTAAATGTTCTAAGTTCCATTCCACATTTCTGCGCCATTAATCTTCTATTATTGATTGAAAACTCCTTATCTAGTACTCCACGCGGCAATAGATATCCCACTGTTCTGTCTCAAATTAAGTTAGTCAAACTTTATCCCTGAATTTAGGCTGTAATTTTTTATTAAATTCAGCATAGCCATGTCCGGAATACATTTTGGAATTAAAGCATATCCTGCGCATAACTTTTCATATCATTTTAAGTATTGCTTGGACAGGATAATACATATACACACGACCACTTCCGTTAGTTTCACACAATGCTCATAGTAAAATATTCTTGCTCTACAGGGAGGACAGCAAGCCTACCTAGCCACTTTTATTGCATTAAGATTCAATCTCTAACACTAAACGCTGTTTTTTCCGCCTTATTTTTTATTTACATTTTGCAGTTTTTTTTCTCCAGTCCTGAGCCAACTTTGATTTCATTCCATTCCAATCCATTTGGTGCGTGATTTAAAACTGTACATTGTTTGGAGAATGTCTCTAACAGCTATACCACGCAGTTGAAACGACGAATTGAGTTATGCGCCTGTTTATATGCTTTATTTTTTAGTGTTTGTTGTTTTTTTTTTTGGTCCGACAATAATGCTCAACTGCTCGGTGCGATGCTAGTGCTAATGGCCCACTAGGAATACTTTGGACGGAATGAAAAATGAGTTTTAATGTGTAGATGAATTCTCACGGCAGCTCTCAATGAGAAAGGGTAGCATACTGAACACCTTTTAGTTTCATTTGTCACTAGTTGTAGTTTGGTTGCAAACTGTTTTGTAATTTTTCTATATGAAATTATTACTTTATTCCTGCATTGCCATACTTTTCTGCACAAAAAATGTTACTTTACAATGCATGCCATTTCTGTTAACTTGGCAAGCTTGCCTATATTATTGTCAACCAGTCATCTTCCCTCGCTATGCCGCTGAATTTCTTTCTATTGTCGCTGCAACGCATTGCTGCTTTTTTGTTAGTTTTTCTATGTCACAATTGGATTTTGTTGTCGACTTTGTTGTTGTTGTTTTTCTTGTTAAATTTTTGTTGTTGCGTTTTTTATGGTAACATTTTCTTTTATTGTTGTTGCATTGTCCATTGTGAGCGTGACGCGGTCACATTGCGGTTTGTCGTTTCGGAATTTACGATCCTCACGCTGCCGCTTGGTTGGGCAGCTGGTGATTGCATTCGTGGGTGTTCGAGTGCAGTTGTGGTGTAAGCACTGAAATATTCAGTTTTGGCTTTGGGTTTAGTTTCTAAAAGTTTTTCAGCTTATCAATTGGTAGATATTTTCGTAATTCCGATTTAATATACGAAATAAATCTTATTGTTTTATGATGGGTTTTCAAAAATAACATCGAATTATTTTTGGAAGAGTTGACAATCATACACATAGTACTACACTGATGGCTTTAAAATATTTCAACTGATGACAACCCTCTTCATAAATAATATTTAACATAATTTTCTTTTAAATATTTCCACACAGCCGCAACTCTTTGACCTTTTCAATTTTAGTCACCTATAAGTTATAGAGAGCAATAAAAATCTACCTGTAGAGTCTTCACTATGGTGGCTGCTCTATGCAACATATAGTTTCATCAACGGAAGTCTCTCTGAATTTTCTGTCCTCACCAGCGATGTAGTTGAATTAAACCTGTTTTTTAAGTCTTCTTCTCCATTATTTGCGTAGGCATTGTTTTCGTGAGTGTAACTGAGTTAACACCAACACCGAAGAACTCTGCGTTGGATTTCCAAGCTCACATTGTTGTTGGCGTTTTATAGCTGGCTCCATGATAGGTAAAATAACCTACGACATCAATATTATGAATGTCTAGAGTGACATGGGATCTCGGCCAGTGGAGGAGAAGCTCGGCCGAAACTCGCTTCAGCGACTAAAAATTGCCATTATATATAGGTATATAGATTTACCAATTTAATGATTTCGAAAGTGTAATGCTGTATTTTGACCTCTGTCAAACTTAACTGCCAAATGAAATATGTTTTGCTCTAGTTTAAGGTCAGGCATTTTTGAAAATGGCACAACGCGCTCAAATTGTTGAAACCTACTAAAAATCGTCTAACTACTCAAGGTAAAATTTTAAAGGATTTTGAAAAGACTGCTCGGTTACAGATATTCTAATGCCTTTATATCATCGGCTTGCTCCTTCCACCTCAAATATCGCTTCTGTAAGTGAAATTGTAGCCGAATACCAGAATTTGTATATTTCTCAATGTTTTCGGGAATTTCTTGCGGAACTTTCTTACGGCACATTATGACGTATTTTGCACTCGGACGTGCACCTGCATCCATATAAAGTCCAGCTCACACAACAACTGAAACCATCTGACCATTTACAACACCGTAAACACATCGAATAGTTGCTTGAACAACAAGTAGTGGAGCGCGATTTTTCCAACACAATTTTCTTCAGCGAGAATGTATATTTCACACTCGGTGGATATGTAAATAAAATTGTCGCATTTAGGACACCGAGAATCATCAAATAATCGAGGAGGGGACATTACACCCAAAAAAACTTACTATCTGGTGCGCTCTTTGGCCTGGAGGTGTGATTGGACCTTACTTCTTTGAAAATGCTAACGGAGAGTCTGTCATTTTCAATGCGAAACGTTCTGGTCATATGGTAACCGACTTGACTGCAATTGAAGAATACGATTTGAATAATATGAAATTTCATTAGGATGGTGCCACAAGAAACACAATACGGGCGAATAATGATTTCTTGCGAGAGAAATTTCCCGGCCGCGTAATCTATCGTCTTGATGATGTCAATTGGCCACTGGGATCATGCGATTCGACACCTTTGGATTTTTTTGTGGAGCTACGCGAAAGACCGTGTATATGCGGCTAAATCTTTAACTCTTGAGCATTTGAAAACCAATATTCGACAAGTTATGGCTGAGATACCGTTCAATATGTGCCAAAAAGTGGTCGAAATTTATGTCGGACGAATAGAAGTTTGCAAAAATTCACGAGGTGGTCATTTGTGTGATCCAATGTTTCACATATAATGCCAAGGCTCAAAATCAACAATAAAATAGAGTTTTCAGAAAAAAATTTATTTCAAATGCAATTTATTTACGTTTCTTTTGGAAACCGCATAGTTAATAACATAATAAGTCGTGTGTCTTCGTTAAGGTGTTATCTTGTCTGAAACCTGGTTTGGAATCGAACGGCTCGGAGAGGTTTCTTCCCGAAAATGCAGGGGAAATTGAAGTTACTTTGGAGTCATTGTATACTGCCACATCTTTTCGTACTATCAAAGACTGCTTTAAAATCGACAATGAGGTATTGTCCGTCGATTTTCTTTATATGGATATTTTACAAAGTTTGACGCATAATGATCAGTTGTAAATTTTTCAGGCCAAATGCCATACTGCTAAGATACAATCAGTTTGTTGAGAGTGGGGACTCAGTCTTGCGCACAGTGCGCTCGCTTTTGCGTAATTGAGAAGGCTTATTCTACGGTTATTGGGGTCCTCCCTCTTTTTGTAGATATGCGAGCACATTTCTTGGACGCCGTATTTGAATAGCACGGTTGGAAATTTATCGCCACGCGTCAGTGAGATGTCTGTTTCATGACATAAATTCAGTACACCATCAGTCGCTAGACCAACACTTTGCTGCTACATATGTTTGCTCCAGTCTTTAAAATTTCTTTCAGTCTACACATCTGTTCTTGGAATTTTCGAGCATTACCTCTGCTGTCCAGCCTTTTAAGTTTTTCATGCATTTTGAGCTTTTTCCTTTTTGTCTGCAAATGCGTCTTACTTTCATCTCCAGCTCTCGGTATCTGTTTCACACCGCACGTATTGTGGTCGATCGCACCGCTGTCAGGTATGCAGTCCGTTCTCACTTCTTACTGCGACATCGCAAACCTCATTGTTCCAGCTCTTATTTTTAACTTGTCGTTTCCTTTGCAGCTGTATGTTTGGATTGTAACTGTGTTTGTTGACGGGCGTTCTTTTCTGCACGGAGGCGGCAGCATATCTAATATAAGATAGTGATCCGAGTTGATGTTAGTCCATCTGAGCGTAGGTAACTTCATGAGCATTGGTTACATGTCGATCGTCTATCACAACATGATCGAACTGGTTGCGAGTTTTTTTGATCCGGAGAGAGCCAAGTAACTTAATAAATTTTCTTGTGCCTCATTCAATTTGACTGAAGACTGAATTTTCCATCTGCTATGACAAAGGTAAGTTCTTTACGCACCCTGTCGTTAAGCACAAATTTGTCATTGTGACAGGGGCAGGGTTCATAAACACGCTCCAGGCAAGCATACAAGGCATATTTGATCACATTGTCCTTCTCTTTCATCGCGTCATTGATGACATATCACAATAAGCATCTCGTTTTTGTTGTTGTGCCATCCATCGCATTTCTTGGACGGCGGTGGTGTTAGCCCTTAATCTTACAACCAGCTGGGCAGCGTAACACTTCCAATTAAAGGGTCGAACATTCCCGGTGCATTTTCTCAAATCGTAGTCCTTAAGCGTTTGCAGGGGTCGTCATCAAAAAGTTAATAGTTTGCATGTGGCGGGGGGCAATCAATCTGCTGAGTCGTATTTTGCATAGAAAATTCTACCGCCCAAAGAAAGATTAGTCTGTGCAAATCAGGCAACTCTTGAAGAGATCTGGAAGAGTGCAGAGCGACTATAGAGTTTCTCATTACCAATCCTATGCCTATTATTGTAACCCGACTGTCACCGTTGATGATGTTATGTCTTTCTGATTATGCTGATCCAGGTTTTACTGCTTAGATTTCGAGACTATTCTGCAGTGGTTCGACAATTTCGGGTTTTATGAAAAAATATGTAAGCTCATTATCGATAATCGAATCCTGAACCTAATGCATGCATATAGTTCAATGCTTTCAGCCGGAGTACTCTGCATGCTGGCCAATATTCCATTCAGATCACAGTGCCATGAAGAGCGAAGTACACCGAACTACATTAGACGAAGACGAAAAATTATGCTCCTTCCTTGGAGTTTTATTAGCTTTTAGATTAATGTACTTCAGAGATTGTGTGTAGTCAAAACTATTGAGATCCAGTGGATATCCAGATCCCCAAGTTAGATTTCTTATTACGTATGAGGTTGACTGCTCCTGAATACCGATGAAAACATGCCCGCTTTCAGAGGTAGCGATAGTTCAATTTAGCTGGGAGCTTGAAGGTCAATGCTAAGAACCTCGAATGAAATGTTTGATGAAGCTTCCAAATTTTCACTATTGCAGCTTCCAATATTAAGTTCATACAGCGGGCACATCAGAGGACAAAGGAGCAACTTATTTAAATAAAACAGTTCCATAATCCCCTACAAATATTTAAGTCCCTGCAATAATTCCATTGACCATTTCGACTGAAAATACAAAACCAAAAGCTTGTATGACGCATTTGCCGTTGGTGGTATTATTTAGCGATTTGCCTGTACAACTGTGACAGCTGCTGTGTTGTCTGAATATTGAAAATTTCATCATTGGACTTAGGCGAGCTTTTATTTTCTATTGCGCGCGGAATATGCTCCTCCAACCGAGAATTTGAATGCAAATTCAATGCATAGCCTAGTCATCACCTATTCAAATGACACACACATATATACGAGTACATATACATATACATACATCGACTGTGGACACATACAACCAACTTTGATTGAGCTCCTGACTGGTAGTTCACTACACTCATACACCCTTACATGCCACGTCGCGTTTCGCTGCCATTGTCAGCGTCACCGTCAACGTCAACCATCAGTGTGGCTTGAATGAATGAGTGTACACGTTACTCCTGCTCGAATCATCAACTCTACATTGAAGCAACTCATTTTACATTGTGTATACAGCAACATTTCTGTTATTCGCAACCCTTCTTCCGCCTCCTTCCCCAACTCCAACTCCCTCGCCTCACCGTTTCGTGCCATGTTGCATTCGCCCATAATTTAATGGCATGCAGTACAGCTGTGTATGTACGAGCGAGTGAGTAGATTGCCGTGGGCGCGGTTATGCCGGTCATGGAATAAAATGGACGGGGTAGATGAAATAGGATCAGTGGCCTGCTTTACCCGGATCTGGCTAGCGGCGGCGACTATTTAATGTTGTGTGCATAGAGTAGTTGAATTTTAGTGCGAGAAGTGCGGTTATGTGGGGAGCTCTCTTGCTTTGTGTGTGTGTGTGTGTGTGTGTGTGTGTGTGTGCATATATACAAATAAGGCCACGAGTTATTAACTTGTTGTTGTCGGATGGCTGGGTAGGGAAGCTGGCAGTGTATCGGTATTCAGTATTCAGTAGAATTTTCCTCTTATTTTCCGCTCCAATTTCGGCATGAGCTCACTTGCACAGGATAATGCAATACACATCCTGGTATTCTTTTCACATTCATTTTTTTTTTGTTTTTGTTTTTTTTGCTATTTTTGCTGCTTACATTGCCACATGCCGTTATATTGTCATTGTACCTATTGTTATTGTTCTGTTAAATGTTCAATGATTGTTGTGTATTGTTTTGCAATTTGATTTTGTGTCGATTTTCTCACTGCAATTCAATGTGCGGATAGCAAAACGCTGTGGTGAAATCGAATACAATGCAAGTAAACACAGAAAATTTTTTTAATTGCGAAGTGAGAGTTCAGCCTTATTTTACGTTTGCATTTCAGTAAAGTTCTTGTAGCCAAAGCCGTTAGTTTCGTTGATAGCATTGTTCTAATTCCAAAAAGAAACCTGTTTTTAGTGCAGTCTGACCACAAATGTGGTTATGATGGCTGTCTCAGTTGGGTTTCAGACCATTAGAATAACCATTTTGTGTTTAAAAAATTTTTTACTTCCCGCCTAAACCTCCATAAAGCAACCGATATGCTTAAGAGCCGAAAACAAATCCACGAAAACGGCAAATTTTAATTCATGAAAGCTTTAAACAACGCGTAGCGTATGAATCAAGATCCTAACTTTTGACTGCACTCGTACTCGTTCACTCAGCTCATACAGGCAGGTGTACAATTCGTAAACTTATCCGTAGAGGTGTCTTCGAACTGTTGGCTCTTCAACATGCGAATAGCGAATGAGTAGTAAAGTAAGAAAACTCGCCCATTGTCAGGTGATCAATTTTGAGGTTTCTACTCTTTAAAGAAAAAACACAGAAAATTTAAATGTAAAGGGGAATGTTTATTATCATTCGAAGGAACATTCTTCGGCATTTATTTTCTGAAGATTATCTCTTTCAAATGTTGGCCGCGGCTACGTCTCAGATGGTTCATCCGTTGAGTCCAATTTTCGATGACTCGTTCGAGCATTTCGACTGATAACTAGCGAATGACAGGCGTGATGTTTTACTCCAAGACCTGAATCGAAGCGGGATTGTCCGCATAGACTTTAGACTTTATATATCACCGCAGAAAAAGGTCTAACGGTGTGATATCACACGATCTTGGTGGCTAATCGACCGACCCAAAACGTGAAATTATCTGCTCACAGAAGTGTTCTCTCAATAAATCCATTTATTGATGCGACGTGTGAGAAGTGGCGCCGTATTGTTGAAACCAAATGTTACGGAGATCACGAGCTTCAATTTCAGGCATCAAATAGTTGGCGCGATAACAGTCGCCATTAACGGTTACGTTCTCACCGGCATCATTTTTGAAGAAATATGGACTGATGATTACACTGGCCCACAAACCACATCAAACCGTTGTTTTTCTGGATGAAATAGCAGCTCTTGAATATTCTCAGGTTGCTCTTCGTCCAAAATGCGGCAATTTTGCTTGTTTACATACCCATTGAGCCAGAAATGGACCTCATGGCTACACAAAATTTGACTCGAAAAGTTGGATCTTCTAGGAGCTTTTCCAGAGCCCATAGAGAGAAGCGATGTCGCTTGGGAAGGTCGAGCGGCTTCTCTTATTACACAAGCTTTATTTTGTACGCTTTGAATTTAAGATCTCGACGTAAAATGCGCCAAGTCATTTCATACTTCAGTCCGAGTTACAGCGAACGGCGCCGAATCGACTCCCCACGGTCTTCGTCTCTGCTCTCAGCTACGTTCGCTATATTTTCTTCACCGTGTGCTGGACGTGGTCTATTCGGTCGGATATTATCCAATAATGAATGGTGGGTCTCAAGATTGGTGATGGTGTTGCGAATAGTACGCTCAGCAGGCCGACTTTAGTTGACCATAAGTTGAGGGAAGCGCGCGAATGTGTACAGCACTTGAATTTTCGTAATAAAGTTGAATGATTTTTAAACGTTGTTCAGGCGTAAGTATTTACATGATGAAATGCCAAACAATACTGGAAAAAAATAACATGACATTTTGACACGACTCACGCGTGATCTGTCAAAAAAAGTCTATTGAAAAAACTACCTATATTTGCATCACCCTATATAAGCCTGATCGAGATGTAATATAGAAATAGTCTTAAGAATTTCCAACTGTCTCGGAACGCATGTTTAGTGAAACCAGATTCGTTAAAGTATTAGAATAATCATTTTCCGCCAACTCTTCTGATCTCGAACTAATTTTTGGGAGAAAGGATTTGTTTCAATCTGAGTGTTCTTATTTAAGAACTAGCATCATTTGGAATCCGAAGCCATACGACTGAAATTTTTGAGAATGGGGATACCTAGAAATCTGAACGCTGAATAAATTCTGATATTAAACTATATAGTCTCAGGATATACATACTCTATTAAAAAATTTAATTAACCTCACTAAACCCCAATCTTACTGCTCACTTCTTTTCAATTTAGTGCAGCTTGGGGATACAGTAAATAGTTTCAGCATAATCACGAAAACTAATGCGTGACATTTCTGAAATGATTGAAAATAGAAGATTTTTACGTACCCAGATAGTCTCACTAAATGTTGAAGTCAGCTCGCAGTGCAGGACTTTCAATGTTACATCAGTTTAATCGTTAAGCAGTGAACATATTGTGTGCCAATAAAACTTTTCTTCTGTTAAATAGTAGACTTAAGCTGAATCAACAATATTTGTTTCTTCTCAGAACCTTTTACAAGTGATCTTTCCAACGCAGTGGAAGTCTTACTTTTCTCCACCTACGTAGGTAGTGAAGCGAGGTATCAATTTTTTTTTAATGACTTCCTCGTATGTTTCCCTTCCAAACGACATAACCGGTGACTTGGCGGGTGACTGGATTGACATTGTTCACGAAACGTGTTGTCACGTTGACAGTTCTCAACGTACTTACCTCGAAAGAGGAGAAGTCTGGCTACACTATTGTGTTGCCCACATGACGAAAATGAAATCCTTTCGGCCGTGAGAGCTTTAGTACGCATACTTTCTAGATATTCCTGGTATTACAATATCGACGTACAGCTAACACACCTCTACACCGTCTACACCGTCAGCGTTTGCCGTCGCCCTAAGGTGGGAGAAGAGCAAAATCTTCCACAAAACCTTTCTATCGAAAACCTATCAAACCTTTGACATCGCTTTACAGTTAAGTAGGACGTAAACGTGAGAAGTAGCAGGGCAAGACAAGGTAGTTTGTTTTGATCCTGATTCATAGTTAGAAGAAATAGCCTATGACTTCAACGCAATTACTTGGGGAATGAAAAAATTTCTTTCTCCCGACATAACTGCAAAGAATAGCCACTTGGCGGCTTAGGAATGCTTTTAAGAGGTGGTAAACATCAGAAAAACAGCCGAAGAGTATGAAGTATTTTGCTCAATTTGACTAGCACTTACTTATATCAGATTATTATATAATCTCTGTAATCAGTCTTTAAGTGCACTCCTGATAGTCCACATACTATAAGTTAAATCTCATAATTCGAGAAATTGCTTAGCAAGACCGTTTGAGCGAAAGATATCTAAGTTTTATATGAATATTTTGGTGTACCTACTGGGCTAAAAAGAGATTAGATTGAATTTGTTGGACTTCTCAACCGCACAAATTCGCGTAGCCCCAAAAAAGTCCAACGGTGTCAAATCGCATGATCTCGGTGGCCAATTGGCATCGCCGGAAAATTTCTAACGCAATAAAGCCATATCCGCTCGTGCTGTGTGGCATGTGGCATCATCGTTTTGGAACCCATTATTGTCCAAATCGTGTTCTTCAATCACAGGAGAAAAAAAAGCAGTTATTATGCTACCATAACGCTCCTAACTGACAGTGACAGTCGAAAGTCTATCGTTTTCAAAGAAGTAAGATCCAAGCACAACTCCGGACCAAAGTGCGCACCAGACAGCAAGTTTTGTTTTGGGTCTAATGTTCTCTCTTCAAATATTTGAAGATTCTCGCAAAAATAATGCGGAAATTTTTCCTATTTACGTATCCACCAAGTGAGAAATGTGCCTCGACGCTGAAGAAAATTTTATTGGAAAAATCGCGGTCCACTGCTTGTTGTTGAAGCACCCAATCGACGGGACTATGGCGTTGTGATTTGGCTGGATTTTTAATGGATTTATGCGTATGTCCAAGTGCAAAATACGTCATGATGTGCCAAAAGAAAGTTCCAGCTCTTGAGAACGTCGCGAAATAGAGACATTCGGATCTTCGGCTACACTTTCAGCGACGATATTTGCGGAAAAACAAGTAAAAAAAAAGTAGTTGGACGATTATGTGCCCCATAATCTTCTTAAAGCACAAACGTGGTCACGTTTGAACCAGTATTTTCATAGTAGGTTTCAACAATTTTAACGAGTTGTGCGGTTGTTAGGCGATCAATTTTCATAAAGGCTTGACTTTTAAATAAAACAAAACATTTTTGATTTGACAGTTAAATTTGACAGATGTCTAAATACAGCCATGCTGTAGAGCATAGCACTTTATAAAATGTTTCTTGATCATTTTGCACTTTGCGAGAGAAACTGGTATTTCCCCGGTTAATTTCTTCGGCTGACTTAATGTTATATGAAGCTATTATAAAGGGGATATGAATTCTAAGCGTCGTTTTGGCCGCAAGAACAACGTTTTCAAATTATTGAATATTATTATCAAAATAATCGTTCTGCAATTGCAACTTTTCGTGCGCATTTGCCATTTTGTGGTAGTAATAATCGTCCATTTGTACTCGCTATTCGTCGAATTGTTGAAAATTTCGAGCGTACACTTTCTTCACATAATGACAAAGAGCCGGTCGAAGTAATGAAAATATTGCTGCCGTTTAGGCAAGTGTTGCTGAAGACCGCAATTTGTCGATTCCAAGACGTTCTCAAGAATTGGGACTGTCTCAAATCACAGCCTGGCGGATTTTCAGAAAGGATTTGGGCTTGCATCCGCATAATATTATTCTCACTCAAGAACTGAAGCCATTGGACCACCATAAACGTCGTGAGTTTACTGATTTTGCCTTGGAACAACTTGGAAATGATAACGATTTTTTAAGAAAATCATCTTCTCCTCATACTTTCATCTGAGTGGTGCGGCAAATAAACAAAATTGTCGATTCTGGTGCGAGGAAAATCTACAAATTATTCATGAACAACTATTACATTCACCTAGAAGTATATTGAGAGTTTGGTGTGGTTTTTGGTCTGGTGGAATCACCGGTCTGTACTTCTTTCGAAATGAAGCTGGTGGCTCCGTTACTGTCAATAGAGGGCGGTTTATATAGATGATAACCAACTTTTTATGGCCACAATTGGAAGAAGTTGGTCTTAACAACATCAGGTTCCAACAAGATGGGGCTTCGGGTCACACAGCACGTGCAACAACAGAAATTCAAGAAGTTGTGACATTGAATGACCTCCAAGAAGTTGTGATTGGAAAAAGTGCTAAAAAATTGGGTTCATCGAATTCGTTCCTGCAATGGAAGTCATTGAGGCCATTTGAATGATGTTATATTCAGAACTTAATTGTATCGATTGTACTTCACATTAAATAAAAAACATTTGAATTTCCTTAACACTTAGTGTGTGTTTTTCTTAAAGAAATCATATAACTCTTATTTTAAAACCCTATAGTTATAGAGAAATTTGGAGAATGTATATGCGTCTGAGATGTTTCAGATATGCAGACACGGAGAAAATTCAAAGAGTCTCAACCTGGAACGGGTAATAGCTGATGGAAAAGAGTGGTATTGTTCTGCTGCACACCTGTTTGTTAACAAGATCAAATTAATCAAATATCTGAAATCAAATAAAAAAGAGCAGTTTTCAGAAGGCTTTGGAATCCTTTGAGGAATCAATCGTACAGAATGAGTCTTATCAAAAAGTCAAGATGTATCTGGAGATCTACGCGTCTTCAGTTGTGTTCCATAAAAAATTTACGATCGATATATTTATGGAATCACCGTTAGTCAAAGCGCTAAAAAATCCTTCTAATAAACCATTAAGTGAAGAAAAAAACTATTTCCTTTGTTTTTATCGTAAAGTTTTTTATTTACTTTTATTTATTTGTTTAAAATTTTATATTCTCAGTTTTGTTTTTCATATACTCGTAGTAAGTATGTATGTATATTTAAATGTGTTGCATTTTTCTTCTTCATTCCATGTATGTATGCATGTATGCTTCTGCGCTTAGTGTACACATTTGTTTATGTTTTATTGATTTTTGTATGTGTTTTATTTTTTTGTGATTTGCATATCATCCAATTATTGGTTGTTGTTTATTAGATTTATGTAAATATTGTAACTGTAATTGTAATTTCCATTTGCAAATAATTCTCAGACAATTAAAAACACTCACTTAATTCGATTGCGGCTTTTTGAGCGCATGTACAGCTATTTGCTTTTGCTTTTTGTGGCATTCTCTTTGGGTTTTGTTTTTGTTTTTTGTTTTTCCTTTTTGTTTTTTTTTTGTTGTTGTTTTAGTTTCTGTTATTTATTGCAATTTAATTCATTTTTAATTCACTTTATTTTACCATGCAGTTGTCTCTGTGTTGTTATATATGTATGTGGGTTTTCGTATTGTGGCTGAGATGAAATGTTCTTTTGTGTTTGCTTGAGTAGGCGTATGTGTCTGTGTTTGTGGATTAGGTTTTAATTTCAAGGATTTATTTAGATTTCAACTTGAAGGACTTAGAAGAGCTTTTCAATTAAAGTTAAAATATTTTTCTTTGGGAATTTTCTGTAAATTGTGTATTCAAAATACAGGAAAGAATTGTTTAAAGACATGTCGAGTATATATACTTCTTTTGCATTTTCCTTGTATGTATGTGTGCGTGTATACCTTCTCTCTTTACAATATTTACAGATAACCATATTTAAATATCTAAAAACCTGTTATAACTGTACTTGATTTCTAAAAGTATTTGTTTTATTATTATGAATTTCTATGTGTGTCGATTTTTGAGTTGAAAAAAACTAGATAGTTAAAATTAAAATAGACTACAATAAAATAAAAAATTAATACAATAAAGAATGAAATAAATTATTATAAATAAAATAAAATAATTTAAAAATTATAATACTAAAACAAAATAAATTTAATTAAAATAAAAAAAGGTTAAAATTTAAATTAAATTATAATTAATAAAATAAAATAAATAAAAATAATATAAAAATTAAATTAAATTAACAACCTAAAATAAAATAATATTTATTAATATGAGTTCAAATAAAAAGATAAAATAAAATAAATTCAATAAAAACACAACAACAACAAAATATAAAAGAAAAAAAATTAAAAAAAATTAAAAGAGGATGAAATAAATTAACATAAATAAAATAAATAATCTAAAATAAATTTAAATAAAATAAACGAAGTAAAAATACTTATTTAAAGGACAGTAAAAAAAAGTATAAATAAAAATCAAAAATACAAATAAGAAAATAAAATAATTTATTTATAATAAAATAATATTAATAAATCTGATTTAAATAAAATAAAATAATAAATGAAATAAAATAAACAAATTTAATTAAAGCAAAATAAATAAATAAATAATGAAATAAATTTATATAAATAAAAAAAATAATAAAAATTAACCAAATTAAAACCAAATAAATACAATTAAAATGAAATAAGAACAGAAAAAAATAAGATTTTATTAAATCAATTAAAATGAAGTAAAAAGAACAGAAAAAAAATTAAATTTAATTAAATCAAAACAAAATAATATTCATTAAAATAATTTCAATTAAAAAAAAAATAAAGTTAAATAAATTCAATAAAAAATGTAAAAAAATAAATAAAGAAAAACAAAATAAAATAAAAAAGATATTAAAAAAAAAAATAAAAAATAAAATAAATAAAAAAGGAAGAAATAAATGAATATAAATAAATTAAATAAACTAAAATAAAATAAACCGAATAAAAAATAATATAAAAATAAAATTAAATTAATTAAAATAAAATAATAAATAAAATAAAAAAAAGATGAAAAAAAGTAAAACAAAATGACATAAATAAAATAAAATTAAAAACGGGAGAAATTAAAATAAATTAAAATAGATTAGAAGTAAAAATAAAATAAAATAATATTGGTTCAAGTAAAATATAATAAAAATACAATACAGAATGAAATAAATTAATGTAAAATTAAATACAGTATACTTAATTATATTGAACTAATTTAAATGAAACTCAAACTATGTATTTAATAAATGCATGATGTGAAATGAAATGAAAAATAAAAAAGAAAAGAAAATAATAATAAAAAATTTGTTAATAAAAGTAAAAATTAAAACATTAATTTATTAAAATTCAATAAAAAAATTATGAAATACATTAAAATAAACCCAAATTAGCTGAAATAAAATGCTGTAGAGTAAAATTAAATAAAAGGGAATTAAATAATTTCCAAGTAAAAAAATTATTTTAGAAAATTATTGACTTCAAATAAGGATAAAGCTGATTCTGCTTACAAAACCTTTAAAACAAAGTTATTTAAAACGTAATTTTGTTGAATTTTTTGTATGTCATTTGGTTTATCGATCAGCATAGAAATGCAAATAGTTTTGTTTATTTAAATTTATTTTCTTTGTAATCTGTAAATATGGTATTTGTAACTGGAATTTTCATACGACATTTTTTTGTTTAATTTGCTTAGTAAAATCTTTTGAATTTGGCTTACACAATTTAATATCATAATTTTCTTTTTTTGTAATTTTTTTTTGTAAAACAAATAAAATTTTTATTCTTATTTTTATTTTTTTTCATTACATTCAATATTTTAGTTTTCTTCTGCTCACCCGCTCTTAATTTTCTCGTAATGTATCGTATGTATATAAGTAATAATTCTTATTTTAAATATTTGAATTTTTTACTTATTTTTTTCATTAATTTTAATTTTTAAATTTTTAAATTTTTTTAATTTTTACTTTTAATTTTAATAAAATTTAAATATACTCGCACACATTTTTACGCTCTGTGAACTGTGAGTGAACGCGCCTCTCTGAGTGTGCATATGCAAAACCATCGCCTCGAGGTATGCACAATTGCGGCTTGTTCGTATGCCCATAACGCCGTTTAGGAGCGCAAACTGCTGTGTCCGTTCTGTGTGCTGGGTTTGCCGCTATTTAACTGCACTCACTGCCTTCTGTTCTAACTGTAATGTATGTATATGTATATAATTTTATGGTCTTTTATTATTTTATTTTTGCATTTCAATATATTTTTTTATTTTAAATTTTTTTTTAATTTTTGGGGATTTTTGTTTTTTAATTTATGGGTATTTTTTTCTGGTTTTTGGTATGTAATTGCAACTCTTCTGTTTGTTTGTTTTTAGCAACTCTTAATGTATATATATATATATATATATATATATATATATATATATATATATTTATGTGGTATATAAGTCTGCTTGCTTTAAATTTATCATTTCTAAACGTATTTCAGTATTTACTATTTTGTTGTTGTTGTAATCAAATTTTATTTTTGCGGATCTCTATATAAATAAGTTTAAGGTTCTTAGTTTGGGTTTACAATTATTATTTAATAATTATTTTTTTGTTTTTCACCTTTTCTGCTATAACTAGCCGCATGTTTTTGGATTAATTTTATGTAAATTATTAAGTCTGATTTTGAGTTAATTCTTTTTTTTATTATTTTCTGTATATTTTTTTCCTTCTGTTATCTATTTTCTATTCTTTTTATTACTTTATTTTTTTTTTTCGTAGTTGTTTGTGTTGTTGTTTTTTTTGTAAGAAGTCTGTCAGTTAGTAATTGTGTTTTGTTGTTATTTTTTGTTGTTGTTTTTTGGTTGTTTGATTTAAAAAATGAAATGCACATTCCCCCCATTTTCGTTTCATTTCATTTCTTTTTACTTCTTTTTTGTGTTTTGCTTGGTTTGTTGTTTGTGTATGTAGCGATATTTGCATGCGATTTTTATGTGTTTTTGTTGTTTTTTGTATTTGTTTTTTGTTTTTGCATAATGTCTCCTCAATTCATTCGGTTTTGTGATTTATATTATTGAATTGCATATATTGAAACATTTCGCTGGGTATTTAGTGTGTGCTGTTGGTGAATTAGGCGCGTGCTTTGCGTACAGCTGGAAAGAGAGTAATTGAAAGGAGAAAATATTTAAAAATATATACATATATATATATAGCTAATCTTAGAATAGTTATGAGGATATAGCCAAAAATTTTCTATTCAAAATTTTCTTTCAAGGTTTTTCTTTTAAGTGAAAAAACTCTCAATGATCTCTATTCTTCGATTTTCCTGCTATAAGTACAGAAAGCAACTTCGAAAAACGAAACTAAAATTTTGGTGACACTTTTCAGAAACAATAATATCTGTATACGAATAGACATATTTTTCTATATACAGTGGTGGACAAAAGTCTACAAACATCCTCTGTTTTCGTTGAATTGAAAGTCCAAAAGGTTTATTGGAAAATTTAACTATACAGTTTATTTTAACTATTTTTCCTTATCATAAAAAAAAACAAAAAAATTAGTTTTAACATTAAAATAGTAATGATATGAAAAAAACCGCAAATTCAACATTGACAAAAGTCTACATACAGTACATACATCATTTACCTTAGCGCAAAAACTTTGGTGAATATCAGATAACTTGAACTTTTTAGTATTTAGTTGATCCACCGTTCGCATCAATAACAGCTTGAAGCCATCATGGCATCGAAGCTACTAAATTTCCGATGGAGTAATACTGTCCCAAGCTGCAATAAGACGTTTTTTGAGTAATGCTGAGCTGGAAATCTGCTTTTTTCTAATTTTTCGCTCTAAAATCTCCCAGACATATGCAATAAAATTCAAATCTAAGCTTTGAAGTGGTGTGTGTAGTTGCCTTGGAGCATGATAAAGCAACCAAATCTTAAAAATATGGGCAGTGTGCTTTGGATCGTCTTCCTGTAGAAAAGATCCAGTCTGCGTTAAGCTCCTAACTGTCCACCGAAGGCTTCAGATTAGCTTCCAACAATGACTGATATTTGAACCGATCCATATTACCCTCAATAAAAACAAGCTTTGCAACTCCAGCTGCCGCAACCGCTCCTCAAACCATTACGTTGCGCCACCATTCTTCACTGTTGGTACAATATTTTTGGAGTGAACTGCAGTGCTTTCTTTTCTCCAAATATTTGCTCTTCCATCGCTGCCGAATATATTGAACTTCGATTCGTCTGTAAACAAGACTTTTTGCCAAAAATCCTTTCCCTTGTCTAAATGTGCTTTAGCGCACTCTCAGCGAAGTTTACAATTTTTTTTCACAAAGAAGAGGCTTTTTACGCGGGATTTTACTGTGGAAGCCATTATCATTCAGAGCTCTTCGAATTGTTCTTAAATGGACACACTTTCTTGATGAGCTTGCAATGTTTTCGACTAATTTAGGATCAGTAACTTTAGGATCGCCACTCACTTCCTTCAGAATAAAGCTGATATCTCTTCGAGTTAGTTTCTTCGGGCGGACAACACGCGACTTTTTTTCGGTGGATCCATTTTTTTTCAAAGTTTTTTTTACAATGGTCTGTATTGTTGGTCGACTTAAGTTTTTTGAAATTTCACCATACGATTTCTTCACTTTTATGTGCTATGTGAATAACTAAGTTTCTTACGTCAATGGATATTTCTTTTCGCGGAGCTATTTTTGATGCTAATGCGTTTAAACCACAACTAAATTCAATACTAGCAAATTAGAAAACATAATTAAAAAAAAAAAAAAATAGTAAAAAAAGGGTACCTAACCGCTATAAAAACACAGCATATAGACATAACTGCTAGTAAACCCGTGGTATATGTAGACTTTTGTCAAGGATATTTTTTTTTTCACTATAAATGTTTTATATTATGTAAGAGAATGGATTTGTTTCAATACGTGTGGTTAGAAAAGGATTTGAAATAAAACTGTATACCTACATTTTTCAGCAAAGCGATGGTACTTTCTACACAACGAATACAGGCGGTGTATGCAGACTTTTGTCCGCCACTGTATTTATAATTAATCAAAATCTTAAATCAAAAACTCCTGAATAAAAATATTTAATTTTGTTTCTCAAGTAAGTTTGTCGGCCGTCATAGCCGAGTGTTTATCAATGCTTAATCAGACCAACCTAAAGAATTCCAAAAAAAAGTTTTCTTTTCAAATTGCGTTCACTCTTCGACAGGGATTTTCAACCTTTCACGACATATCTCTTGCAAAAAAATAAATAAATTCGTCGTAAAAATCTCTAAGTTCCAGCTAAGCTCCTACCATTTTTTGGAAAAACATCAATACGCACATCGAAAATCGTTTAAACGGTTATAACGGGCCCGAGACCGCAAATATCAAAAGTTTTTGACTACCATTCACCTGTGAGTGGCTAGAAACGCTTCCTTTACATATGATTCAAGCAGCTCACGACTTCCGGTCTTAGACCAAATATCCTTAGGAAAGCCAACAAACATTCATTTGTTGGTGAGCTAAAGTGGGAAGGGGATTACCCTGCGGTAGTGCGTAGGGTTTGGGACCCACCACATAAACACTATACTCCGATGAAAAATCAACAAATGCCGCGGATGAGAGATACACTTTTTGATTGCGAAATAAAATGTCCGGTCCCATAATTAGGAAGGTGCCATGTCTAGCTGGTTGCTCACGTGCTCTCTGAGATAACTCATCAGCAAATCGATATAACGGAGCTGTGGAACGAAATAGCAAACTCCTTACATCTCCAGCCTGCTGAATGGTAATGAACGTGAAATACCCGTAGATGACGAACATGAAACCCCAATCGATGACGATGGTATACTTTGTTCCATCACCCGATTATGATGAAGTTCGAATAGCGAATACCCAATTAAGAAATAACAAAGCGGCGGAAGCAGATGGCTTACCAGCAGAGCTATTCAAATACGGCAACGAAGAACTGACATGGAGCATGCATCAGCTTTTATGTAGAATACAGTCGGTCGAAGGAATGCCCGACGAGTGGAACCTCTGTGTGCTCTGCCCAATCCAAAAAAGGGAAAACCCACGGTCTGCGCCAACTATTTTGGGATAAGCCTCCTCAAAATCGCATATAAGGTCCCATCGAGCTTTTTGTGTAAGAGATTGAAGCCAACTGTCAACGAAGTGGTGTGGTTTAAGAACTGTTAAATTCACCATTGACCAGATATTCACCATGCGACAAATTTTGGAGAAGACATCTGAGAGAAGAATCGATACACACCACTTTTTCATCGATTTTACAGCTGCCTTCGACAGCACGATAATGAACTGCTTCCACGCCGCTATGTCTGAACTTGATACCCCTAAAAAAAAAAAACTCATACGGCTATGTAAACTGACCCTGGATAATACCAGAAGCGCTGTCAGAGTTGGGAAGGACCTCTCCGAGCCGTTCGATAACATATGACGTTTCAGACAAGGAGACTTTTTATCATGTGATTTTTTCAATTTGATTTGATTTGAAAATAATGCGAGCTGCAGAGCTAAACAGACCAGGTACAATCTTCTACAAGAGTGTACAATTGTTGGCGTATGCCGATTATATTGATATCATTTGCCATAACAACCGCACCACAAGTTCTGCGTTCTGCAAGTTAGACAAACAAGCGAAGCGAATGGGTCTGGTAGTGAACGAGGACAAGGCGAAATATCTCCTGCCATCAAATAAACAGTCATCGCATTCGCGGCTTGGCTCCCACGACACTGATAGTCATAACCTCGAAGTCGTAGATAATTTCGTATATCTCTAGCACGATGTTAGAATCACTCTTGCCGACAGGTGCTACTTTGGACTGATTAGGCAATTGAAAAGTAAAGTACTCCCTCGACGAACCAAAACCAAACTCTACAAGTCGCTCATCATTCCCGTCCCGTCACCATCCGATGAGTCGGCTTTAGGAATTTTCGAGCGAAAAGTTTTGCGGAAGATTTATGGTCCTTTGCGCGTTGGTAATGGCGAAAACCGCAGAAGATGGAACGATGACCTGTACGAGCTAAATGACGACATTAACAAATGATCGTAACATTCAACAGCTCCACAAAAGGAGCGAGCTACATGAGTAGAAAAACTCCTTCTCCGCTTCTATAAATCGTGACGATTAGTATTTCGCTTTTATTTTAACTCAACGCAGCAGAAGTGAAGGCAGTGGCACATATAGACGATCTCGTATTGATGGTAGCAAGATTAATCCCTGGATCACTAGCTCTGTGGTAGTAAAAAAAAGGAAAATACCAAAAAATTAAAAGGCATAAAAAGAGCAACCTGTGCAGGGCTTACAGGAGGCACTAAGTCATGCCCGACAGAAACCTCTAATACAAATATGTAACAGTTGCCTATAAGCTTCATTCGCATGTTCTACTATCAGAGTTATAAACTTGGGACGTTGGAACCAAAAGGCCTATGACATAGTAATATATTGAACCAGCTCACAATATCTCCAATAAGGTCTAATAATATTCTTCCAAGGAAAGATTTCGAAAGTTACTGAGTTGTTTTTGGCGGTATCCCTTCAGACGTGAATGGAGAAGAGGTATACTAGGGCAGGAACACGGCTGTTTCTAAAATGGACTGCTCGATTTGGGGGTAGTTTACTTCAAACTTTTAACTTTTTTCTCTTTTGCGTCTACCAAACGCAGCCAAAATAGAAAAGGCCTATAGCTCTAATGAATAACTTCGGGAGAAGGCAGAAAAGAGTTATACATATCCACGGTAGGTGGAGACTGGTGTTACCAACGGTCAACTAGACAAGTTCGGATCATGAACTAACTAATAAGAAGCAGAGTTACTACCATACCCGCCTGAAATGATCAGCAAAGTGTTTAGAAGTAAAGGAAATTCATATTTAAATGTAAATTACGAATCAGATGACAGGTTAAGGACTAAGGACATATTCAATGGAGTATATACTCGTATGTAAGTACCTACTTATGCACAGTAAAGACACAGTGACCCTTTGGGGAGCTTGCATCTAAACGGGGTTTCCCCTATAACAGCCGTTTCCGCAACTGCGAACTAGAGGACAAAGTTTATTTTCTCTCGGTGTATTCAGCTCTCTTACTTATAGACATGGAACATTTGTAACTACTATGGTACCAAACCTTGAACGACTGTGCACAAAAAGCTAATCGGATTTAAGTACTTTCATTGAAAACACCAAAACGCTCGAATACTACGAGAAATGTGACATTAAGGTCTTGCGATTGGTGCATTAAAATGGCGCATTCAGCACTAATTGGACCCAGGAGTAAAATAGTTCGGCCAACAATTCTACCAACTATCTATCTACGATAACTGCAGTCCCGGAGATGGGACTGGGATGGGGCATGAAGGTAAATTCTTGTTATTGCTGTAGTATAGACGATTTAGAGGAATCAAATTTCATCTTGCATTTCTGAAGAAAAAAGTAATCTATGGTGAAGATGGATAATGTGATTTAAGATTTCCGCCATGAGGATCTAGAACGACATGGTGCAAAATTGAGCTTTAGGATGGGAAAGAAAGACATCTTTAGCTCAGCATTCGAAATGTATAGACTACACAACGTAATTCTCATTAAAATTACGACCGGGGGATGGATGCAATCGAGCTTTCTTATGATCGGAGGAATAGTGTTCCAAATGTATATATATGTAACACCTTCCAAGGTGTTATTACTGATCAGAACCACTATTTTTTTTGCTGCCCAGACAAACTTTCACCTCCAAGCAGTCAAAAACGCTTAACTACAAACACAATTTGATATTGAAAGCACTCATCACAAACCCGACAGAGATGAACTGTATGGCGGTGTTTGAAGATCTATGTATATTTCTGGCAAGGGAAAAATCGGATTACGTAAACTGATATATAACTGGATCTTGTTTTGTGTAGAAATCTAAGAGGTAAACTGATGATGGACATTCAGAGCATATTAAGTCTATCCTCCAGCCAGCATAACTATAAAGTCCAATCAGCCGAGTACGAAGAGGCAAAAATCCATTACACGCCTGGCGACTGGAAGCTCAATAAGCTTGGGAAATATTTTAAGAAGATGTACCAACGATCTATGCTAATTATCACGGTTATTTAGTGCTGATGATGAACAATATGGAAGAGGGGGATGATCGACGAATTGTTGATACTTTCAGATATCGTGACCCTCTTTACAAAATGGCAATTTTCTAAATTGAACTGAGATGATAAAATCTTTCAATGAAGTATTTTCATACCGAAACTGAAAAAGGTCTTGAGGGTTACTGGTTTTATACTGCAAATAAAAATATTCAGTTTCAGCAAGGAAAATTCAGTAGACGTCTGATGTCCCAAAGAGGTAACATTGGCGGTTCATTAAGATTTTCAGGTTTGATTCCACTTGAATTCATTTTGTGGGGTTATTTGAATAGTAAAATTTATGACAGTAATCCACGGACTTTTAACGATGGCAAGGCGAATATTTGTACAGAAGTCTTAGGTCTATACCACCCAAGATGTTTGAAAAAGTAATGGAAAACTTTTGGATAAAGTGCTCATTTTTCTGCGACTAATTAAGGCGGTCGCAATAGCAGAGTGGTTAGCATTGCGTACTGCCATTCGGAAGGCCTGGGTTCGAGCCTAGGTTCGACAAACATCCAAAATTATAGAAAATAAATTTTTCTAATTGCAATCTCCCCTCGGCAGGGTATGTCAAGCACTGCGAGTGTATTTCTGACATGAAATAAAAGCTTCTCTTAAAAATCTATCGGCCGTTCGGAGACGGCTTTGCATAAATTGTGGGTTCCCCTAAATTAGTTGGGAAACCATCAATACAGACATCACAAATTCGAGATGGAGCTTGGACGAAATTCACTTCAGCGGTTACAAGGCGCCAATAATAAAATCAATGAAAGGAAGATTTTATATTAAAAAAATAATTCAAATAGAATCCAAAGGACTAGTTTAAATAAAAAATTCCCGCAACTATAGAAATTGGTTATTTTTTAGGCTTTTGAGATTTTCACATACCTCCTGTAAGGGCAACCTGTACGGATTTACCGCAAAATTTTTTCAATTCAAAATATGTTAAATGTGATTTTTCTAATGCAAACATGTGTAAGCATTTCGTAGAAAATTCTAATTTCCCACTGGGACCTTTACTGTTTACTCAACGGTAAACATTGTCTAGCCAAATCGAGCGCACACAAACACATCGAACTGAACTTCAATTTCACAAAACCGTATTTTTCCATATTAATTTTTTCCTAACATTACACACTTACACACATACTCAAACTGATTGAATATCCCCACAGGAGTTCCTATTATCCTTTCTTCACACACATACAAGACACACAAGACAAAGTACATGTAAACAGAAGTTAATTGAATGCCGTCTATATTTGCGAGAGATATTTCTACGAAAAATTCTACTTTATTAAGTAACAGCAGGCAAAAAAAAAATATTTTCCATTTTTCCACACTCAGTTCACGTCGTTAGTTTAGTTTGCATGCAACACTGTCGTGTTTTGCTATTTATTTTTGTATTTTCTTTTTTCTCGTATTTTTTCTCACTAATCAACATGAATATAGCATTATTATTGTTTTTGTAACTGACGAGTACGCTTCATGTCTGTCTGCATTCCTGTTTTCATAAACAACTCCACCGCCTCACCACACCACACCACACTACACCACCACACTTTAATCAACTCAATTTATCCTTTTGCTTCACTTTTTTTTTGGTTGCTCTCTCCTGCTGTTGCTTTGGGAAATATTTATTTCGGTATAGACAGCGTGTAATGTAAACAAATTTGTGAAACTCAGCATGAAATGAAAACTCTGTTTAGTTATGTTTGTATTTGTTGTATTTATTGTAGGTGTAAATGAAGTTGACTTTTGGCTTTCGCTTTTCGGAAACTCCAAGGAGTGGCTAACAGGCGAGGTCCTTTGTTTACGCACAGAATTCCTTAATATTTCATAAAGGAGTTTGTTTTATGAAAATATTGACAAATTCACTTTACTTAAAAGGTGTGTATTTTGGGTTGTGTTAACCGAGCCGTGGCTGCTTCAATTTTTTTTTTTTTTGGAAGGATAATTTAAAAAAAGGGAAAATTTAATTACAAATTCTTTTTCACAAATATGGAAGAAAGATTGACGTAAATAGTTAAAATAATTTTTCAATTTATACATTACTCAAAGTCGACTGAATGCAACTAATATAAAGGGTGATCCAAGTAGAGGTAATTTTTTCAATAGCCTTTTTTTGACAGACCTCGCGTGAGTCGTGTCAAGTTGTCATGTTATTTTTGTTCAGCATTGTTTGGCATTTTATCATGGAAAGACATACGCCTGAACAACGTTTACAAAACATTCGATTTCATTACGATAATTCACGTTCTGTAAATAATGTGTTTCGCGCGCTTCGCTCAACTTCTGGTCAACATAATCGGCCTACTGAGGGTACTATTCTCAATACCATCACACATATCGGGACCCAGCATTCATTACTGGATAATAATCGACCGAATAGACCACGTCCAGCACGCAGTGGAAAAAATATAGCAACCGTAGCTGAGAGTGTACACGAAGACCGTGGATAGTCGATTGGGCGCCATTCGCTGCAAATCGGACTGACTTATGGAATGACTTGGCGCATTTTACGTCGAAACCTTAGATTGAAAGCATACAAAATACAGCTTGTGCAAGAACTCAAGTCGTTCCACCTTCCCAAGCGACATCGCTTCGCTCTATGGGCTCTTGAAAAGTTCGAAGAAGAACCGACGTTTTCGAGTCAAATTTTGTTCAGCGATGAGGCCCATTTCTGTCTCAAGGGGTATGTAAACAAGCAAAATTGCCACTTTTGGGACGAAGAAGAACCCAATGAAATTCAAAAGTTGCTATTTCATCCAGAAAAAATAACGGATTGGTATGGTTTAAGGGCCGCTGAAATCATTGGTACAAGTTTCTTCAAAAATGATGCCGGTGAGAACGTAACCGTCAATGGCGACCGTTATCGCGCCATGATAACCGACTATTTGATGCCTGAAATTGAAGCTCGTGATCTCCGCGACATTTGGTTTCAACAAGACGGTGCCATTTCCCACACATCGCATCAATCAATGGATTCATTGAGAGAACACTTAGGTGAGCAGATAATTTCACGTTTTGGGCCTGTCGATTGGCCACCAAGATCATGTGATATCACACCGTTGGAATTTGCTCGAACGAGTAATCGAAAATTGGACTCAACGGATAGCCCGTCTAAGACGTAGACGCGGCCAACATATGAAAGAGGTAATCTTCAAAAATTAATGCCAAAGAACGTTCTTGCGAAGAATGATAATAAAAATTCCCCATTAAATTTGAATTTTTCTTTTTTTAAAAAGTAGGGGACCTCGAAATGGATCATCCTTTAGATACTTTCAGCAACGCTGGACAGATTTGATTGGGAGATCTGGCATATTCTAAACCTTGCTGTTTGAATGACAATCGGATAAGAAACAGTAAAAACACCTACATTCTTTGAGTGTTTTGATCTCTAGAAATGAAGAGAGACTTCCCTAACATTCTGAGGTCTAACTTGGGCTTGAAAGTTCTCTAAAGCACGTTAGCTGAGCTGTTTCAAGGCCCATCTGTCTCGAAACATATATAGCATAACGATAGAAGAGCACCAACTAGCGTCTTCCGCCTACTTTACCCAGCGTTACTAAAGGGTTGATACCCGTACGAGCAAGCTCCTCAGCGTTGCAGTTTCAGTCGATGCCAAATACAGTGATGATAGGCAATCATTTACCATTTTGAGGCTCTTTATGAGTGAATTAAGGCCTGTCTCACAGCAACTGCACTTCGAAGTAGCTTCCTTAAAAGTCGTAACTTCTGCTTGCAATGAACTGGAAACTTGAATCCCCGCCGTAGTTCTCCACAGAATGTTCCCACGTCGACTTTACCCTCAAACTTCATCTATCCGCTAAGAAATTTAATGCTCCCTTCTTTCCTCCAGTTCATCCTTGAGAAGATTGTGTTATAGAAAGAGCCACCCAGTATGGGGATGCAGTAAGCCATATGCACGTGGATGAAGTTGAGCCGCTTAGGAATAACGAAATTCAGACGTCGTGACTTTTGGGTTATACCTACCTGCAATGCAGTCACTGTACTATAACATTTACGGCTGCAGAACGAAGCCCCTATACGTGGTCATGTCTGGCGCATATGGAGACTGGAGTGAGCCGGAGATATAACCCGACCCCGAGAAGCCGAATCTCAATGGCGAAGGTTCTACAGGACCTGCATAAAAGCAACGTCTGTACTTTCAAACTTAAGTAGATATGTCACTGCTAAAGCGATTTTCGGCCGAGCTCCCCATTTTACCAACAAATAGAGGGACCTACAATTTATTCTAAGCCGCTTCCAAATGGCCGATGCATTTTTATGAAGAACTTTATTTCATGTCAGAAATACACTCGGAGGGCTTGGCATTCCCTGCCGAGGGGCGACCGCAGTCAGGAAAATTAATTTTCTATAATTTTGAATGTTGCTCGAACCTGGACTCGAACCCAGGCCATCCGAATAGTAGTTCGTAATGCTAACCACTCGGCTATTGCGGCCACCTTAAGTAGACAGTGAAGAGTAATAAAAAATACTTTCCGCAATCGACGGCTCGGACCCTTTACCTGATGAAAAGGCGGTCTTTTTCCAATTATGATGCAGAAAGTCGCAACAGTGCTGGTGCTATACCTGACGACAATATATGAAGGATGTTTCAGGTTTAACTATGTGTCTGACCTCTGGAGAATGGCGGGATCGTAATCAAACCGGAGACGTAGAAGGGTAGATCTGTATAGCATACAAAATGCGCTCTGAGGGTAGTTCTAGACATAAGTGGAGCATTCAAAAATGTCTCTTATAATTCAGATGATTTAGTATCGACAAAATTCCTAGACACAGTTAGTTACGTGATGGAGAACGCTTCAAGAGTCATACGCCAATTGGCTATATTAGCCAATTTAGTGTAAAATGGCGGTAGAATGGATGCGAGTCATTTTGCAAGAATGTATAAGATTCCTGTGTAAAGAGTGCCGAGGCTCAACAAGGCTGAGCTAACAATTAAGGGTCACGTACCTGAAAATAATTATGAACAGCAAGCTGATATGATAGTTGAGTGTGGAGAAGCGGGTGAAAGGTCAAAAGTGCCTTTACGTGGCACATATCATCAGACCTCAAGCATTAGTGTTAGTTACTAGAGCTCCAGATTTTGCTCAAACATTTTTGAGCAGTGCGAGCTTTTAAGCAACGAGCACCCGCATACCTACTCATTGCTCATTACTCGAAAATTTTCGAGCCGAGCACGAGCATTTCGAGTATTTTGACAAACACTTTGACTTTTCGAGCGAGCATCGAGCTGATCGCAGTGCTCGATACCCGGGTATCTGGAGCTTTATTAGTTACAGAGCGGTGATCAAGCCAATCTTTTTTTTTGGTCTCGGTTGGACCGCTGGCAGTGAAATCTCATATAGGAAACCGTTGGAGCGAATATAATGGCTTGCTCTACACTGTTCATAACAGGAGCGCTAAGAACTATTCTAACTGCTACACTCGAAAGGTTGCTCAAACTACCATCAGTCGACATGACTGTAGAAAGATTTGCAGCGAAATCAGTTGGGTGATTGGCAGTATTAGATGAAGTTTCTGCAAGAGCTTCTATCGTAGCTTGATAAACAAGGGAATGGTGAACAGGGTGAACCACATACCTCCAAGCTTTACATTGGTTAGAAGGTTTCAAATTACAGCAAAAGATGCATGCGGCACACCAACCGAACTTGCAATGTCTACACGGGTGGATCAAAAATCACTAACGGAGTGGGCGCCCGAATCTATTAGGCTGAGCTAGATCAGTGCAAGCTTTTGGAAAACTGCAGTATTTCCAGGCGGAGGACTTCGGGGTAGGAAAAGCTGCTGAGACAGCTAGGCAAGCAGGAAAACATATAAAACAGGTTTGCCTTAGTTGAGAAGTCGTTAATTATGATAAAAAAATTAATAAATTAATTAATTTCGAAGAAATTAATATGTTATTTTAATCTGAATCAATTAATTTATGCAAGCCTATGAAATTTTTCTTCCATAGCAATTATGCTTGACTAGTTATAACGTTACTACAGTTGCCGTTCCCATACCAACATTTACCAATATATACGATAAACAGAATTCAACAATAGACCGCTAGACTTGGCGGTCAAAGGATGCTGATAGAATTAGTTCATTTAAATTGCCAATTAATTTCATGGAATTGAATTCAGTTCAGCACTGCACGCGCTCCTTTCACTCAGTGTCTGCTGCTTATTTATTAGAAGGATATTGCTCATTACGCTTAACTAAATCACAAAGTGAATTCAAGTATAGAGTATACGTAGGCTAGATAAATTAATGAGAATTGTATTCAATTGTACTTAAAATTTAGTTAGGTTAGGGTAGAATAGTTTTTGGCTGTTTATAATGGACTTAGAACATTCGAAGGATATTTAGTGTAACGTAAACTAATTGACACCGAAAAGAAAGTATGGAAGTGGGATAATGAAATATAGACTATTTAAAATTTCCTAAAAGTTTCATGAAACTTTCTCAGATTTCCCAGCCGCTCAATAACTATTCCGCAATTACAAATTGTGTAATTCTTCAATTCACATTATAAAAGCTTTCATAAAGCAGAAAAAGCTCTCAGTTCATATCGAATTGACATTGACCAAAACTTACAGAAAACTAAATTTTTTAATACTTTGACGTTGGTTGAAAGATTTAACCTCCACTTTGCTCGACACTGAAAGTCAGCTTACGATACTTTAGAAAGAACAGAGGCACTATGGATGTCGAAGTTAGATCTTTGAGTTTGAAATGAGGTTTACGTCACAAGATAGTCTACAACTAACTCTTGGAGACAGATATTATTTCGGACTGAGCAGGTAATTGAAAAGTAGAGTCCGCCCTCAGTGAAGAGTATGAAAGCTTTTCAAGCCCCCTAACAATGAACAACGAACGTTGGCACTGACTAATGAGATATAAAAAAGGTTTTTCGAAAGCTTTATCGTATTTTGCATACAGCGTATTCCTTTCAAGTGGTTGGGTGAACCATGTCGTAGGAATATACGCGACCCTTTTGTTGAGAAAATTTCAATGCTATTTAGTCTGACAGGAACAGCTGACAGAAAGTGACTCCTTCAAAGAAGAGAACGAACGCAGATGAATTGGTTGTAGCAAGCAAGACTAGTATAAGTCGTTTAAGACGTGGAGGTCATTTAACGAAAAGTCCAAGAAGCGAACTGTTTCGACGGGTTTCGGCCAAGGCGAGATGGGTGTAACATGAGTTCATTTTAGGGGGGCATGCAAAGAAGTAAGTAATTTTGTGCGGATACTCATTGTATGCAGAATATACGTTGCGTATAGCGGGTCAAGTCTGAGTAAGTAGAAATTAAGTCGACCACAATATCCAGATCTTAATTGTGTCAGTATTACTCGGATCTCCCGAGGCAGCTCGAGTTCTTGGTGTGCAATAGGTAATAATTGAACTCCGAGAACGTCATTCACGGGAAGTGAGTTTACGAAAGTGTTAATGGGCTCTCGATGAATGGCGTTTAAAGCCTGTCAGTACGACGTCCTGTGCAGCTGTTCTGTTTCAAATTTCTATATGGAAGTATTAAAGTCAAGTACTCCCTTCCTTATATGCCTGGATGGATTTTCGGCTTTTAAAAGGTGTGTGTTGGGATGAGCTTAATAGTAGCATCCCAGCAGGTATTGCTTACACAGCATAAAATAATAATCCTTAACTACGAGAATATATATTTTGCTGTGTAAGCGATGCGTCGGTGACATCAGGAGCTTTCCCTCTATGGTTCCCAGGCCGGTGTTTTGGCAAACTTGTAGTTTTACAAACGGCTGACCAAGATCTGGGCCGCTAACGCCTTGAGAATTTTGTAGCGGATCTATACTTTAGTGGAAATTGCAATCAAATGCGGAGTGAATAAGTGCGGGCCCAGTAACTTGAGATTATTTTTACGTTATCGACGGCCCTTTCGACCTTCCTAAGCAATGTCTTTCGAATAGACGCGAACGAACACTTTAACTTAGAATAGTTTCAATTCTATACCCGTTGATGGATTAGATGCCGAAGGAGACCTGTAATCCTTAGGAAATATCAATTGGAGAAAATGCTCATTGTGGTTAGAGACGTGAACCAGATTGAATGCCAATGGCATTTGGCTTTTTCTTAGTTGCTGTTGTGGTTGGGATTTGAAGCAAGGACTCAATGGGCCATAGCACGAACTGTTCTTCACAGTCCCGTCTATATCAGCTGCAGGAAAACTGGATCCATTTTCTAGTTCGATAATTGGGGAATAATGATGGATTATTCGCTCATAGGGGAAATGCGGTAGCTAAACTGAAGAGATTGGATCAAGATTAAAGAGAGAGAAAGAGAGAGAGAGAGACCTTTCGTGAAGTCATTCCGATATACCAAAGTTGCGGCTGCGAGAGTGTGTTGAATTTGCGAAAAATGTTTGCTATGTAAGTGTATTCTCAATTTATACCCCTCGTGCAACGAAGCTGTGTGCTGGACTTGGTAGTCGTCACGAAAAATCACGTCAATTGGCAAATAAGAGTGATTCAAGGAGAGGTACTTTTTCAATAGCTTTTGCTTACAGATCACGCGTGAGTCGTGTCAAGCTGTCATGTTAGTTTTGTTCAGTATTGTTTGGCATTTCATCATGGAAAGACTTACGCCTGAAAAACCTTTACAAATCATTCAACTTTATTACGAAAATTCACGTTCTGTAAAGAATGTGTTACGGTCAACATAAGCATACAAAATACAGCTTGTGTAAGAACTGAAGCTGCTCGACCTTCCCAAGCGACATCGCTTCTCTCTATGGGCTCTTGAAAAGTTCCAAGAAGATCTGACGTTTTAGAGTCAAATTTTGTTCAGCGATGAAGTCTATTTCTGGCTCAATGGGTACGTAACGAAGCGAAATTGCCACATTTGGGACGAAGAGCAACATGAAGAGATTCAAGAGCTGTCATTTCATCTTGAAGAAACCACGGTTTGGTATGGCTTGTGGGCCGATGGAATCATTGGACCATAGCTCCTCAAAAATGCCGCCGGTGAGAGCGTAACCGTCAATGGTGATCGTTATCACGCCATGATAACTAACTATTTGATGCCTGAAATTGAAGCTCGTGATCTCCGCGACATTTGGTTTCAACAAGTCAGCGCCACTTCCCATACATCGCATCAATCAATGGAATTATTGAGAGAAGGCTTCGGTGAGCAGATAATTTCACGTTTTGGGGCGGTCGATTGGCCACCAGGATCGTGTGGTATCACACCGTTAGACTTTTTCCTGCGGGGATATGTAAAGTCTAAAGTCTCTGCGGACAATCCTGCTTCGATTCAGGCCTTGGAGCAAAACATCACGTGTGTCATTCGTCAGTCACCAGTCGAACGAGTCATCGAAAATTAGACTCAACGGATGGATCATCTGAGACGTATCTGCGGCCAGTATTTAAAAGAGTTAATCTTCAGAAAATAAATGCCAAAGGATGTTATTTCGAATGATAATAAACATTCCTCATTAAATTTGAATTTTCTGTGTTTTTTTCTTTAAAAATTAGGAAACCTCTTTTGTTGATCATTTTTTGGACACATTTGGTTCCGGTAACTTCATCGAGCTTTGGAAAAATAGAAAGACCTGCAGTGCTGTAAATCTTTCCCAAATTTTTCGATTGTCACATGACGATGGTACAAGTAGGTAGGTTTCGATTTCTATGAATAATTACAGCAGGTCTGGTGAAATCTTGAATAAATAGTTATATGGTCTGGGCATTCAGTAAGCCAATAAGTAATAAATTATCAAAGTGACTTCCACTTTGGTCTCAACCTAATATAAATTTGTGCTAAACCATTAATAAATCTAATCGAATTCCAATACATTTGACCCAACTCTTCATTTTCACTTTTCTCAACATGTCTACATATAATTAAGTTCGCTTTTATTATCAACAATAAAATGAAAACGGTATAATTCACAAGCTCTTGCATATACATATGAACATATTATACTTATCAATCATATTCACTTGACTATAGACACACTCACCTTTATCCTTATTCTTACGCTGCTCCTTGGCGCTCTTATCCTTGGATTTACCGGGTTTGCAATTCTTCTTAATAACACGTGTTGCTTCGCACGATGGATCGCTGGTCGCCTTCAATTTATCAGCGCGTGTCATTTGTCCGGTAGCACATTCAGACCAGGAACCCTTCTCATAGCGGCAAGCTGTTCTCGTGCACATCATAACCACCACAGGATTATAATTAATAAATACATGTAAAGAGAGGGAGAGAGAGAGAGAGAGAGAGAGTGATGAGGAGAGAGAAATATGTTTTTAGTATTCTTGTATAATTCATATGAAGTAACTAAGAGGAGATTAATTGGAATTAATTATATACAATTTGTATAAATATATGTATGCATGATTGAATTAACGGTGAAGTGAAGATAAACGAATGTGATTCTAATTGGAGCCATAAGTATGCATGCCACATACATGCATGCATACACATGTATGTATACATATAACAATGTACTTGTACATATTTTTACTTGCTTATAACCGTTAGAAGCCACATATAATTGTAATGAAACAAATAAATTCAACGCAGTAAATATATTGAGCTCCTTAATTGAATCCCAGTGCCAGTATGAGGTGTGAGTCTTGGTATTGATTTTTTCTTATTGAGTATAATCATTTTGGTATTTGAAGCGTTGCCATGTACGCATGTTGAACAGAGAATAATTAGTAGAGAGACAGGATAGACATATGATGATCCTCAAATGGTCTGAAGTGCAGTTGTTGAGTTTCGCTAATAAGCTTATTAATTTTAGCAGCTTCCAGGGAAGTAAACGAGTATTCGACAGATATGAGGAGGTAGTATGTGAAAATGAAAAGGGAAAAATTTAATAAACCAATTAAGTAGTTTGTAGTGCATGCTGCAACGCTAAGGCTTATAGGTTTGAACCCTAGCCAGATCAATAGATCCATCATTTTTTTTCTAACTACAGTCGCTACTCAACAGGCAATGTTAGCCGCTTTGCCGGTATTTCTGATGTGAAATAAAAAGTTTCTCATAAAAATCCATTACCCATTCGAGGCGGATTAGAATAGAACTGGTGTTCGCTCTTTTAATTTCATAAAAATAAACAACATTCACGCCACAAATTCAAGTAGGATTTTAGCAGAGAATTATAAAGGGTGATCCCAGTAGAGGTAGTTTTTTCAATAGCCTGTTTTTGACAGATCTTGCGTGAGTCGTGTCAAGCTGCCATGTTATTTTTGTTCAGCATTGTTTGGTATTTTACCATGGAAAGACTTACGTTCGAACAACGTCTACAAATCAGTCAACTTTATTACGAAAATTCACGTTCTGTAAAGAATATGTTTCTCGCGCTTCGCTCAAATTATGGTCAACATAATCGGCCTACTGAGCGCACTATTCGCAACACCATCACGCATCTTAACCATCTTCAAACCCAGCAATCATAAGTGGATAATATTCGACCGAATAGACCAAGTCCGGCTCGCGGTGAAGAAAATATAGCGGCCGTAGCTGAGAGTGTACACAAAGACCGTGGATAGTCGATGCGGCGCCGTTCGCAGCAACTCGGACTGACATATGGAACGATTTGGCGCATTTTGCGTCGAGATCTTAAATTGGAAGCGTACAAAATACAGCTTGTGCAAGAACTGAAGTCGCTCGACCTTCCCAAGAGACATCGCTTCGCTCTATGGGCTCTTGAAAAGTTCCAAGAAGATCTGACGTTTTCGAGCCAAATTTTGTTCAGCGATGAGGCCCAGTTCGGGCTCAATGGCTGAGTAAACAAGCAAAATTGCCGGCTTTGAGAAGAAGAGCAACCTGAAGTGATTCAAGAACTGCCATTTCATCCAGAAAAAAAACGGAGTGGTGTGGTTTGTGAGCCGGTGGAATCATCAGTCCATATTTCTTCAAAAATGATGCCGGTGGAAACGTAACAAGCAAAGGCGACCGCTATCGCGCCATGATAACCGACTATTTGATGCCTGAAATTGAAGCTCGTGATCTCCGTGACATTTGGTTTCAACAAGACGGCGCCACTTCCCACACATCGCATCAGTCAATGGATTTGTTGAGAGAACACTTCAGTGAGCAGATAATTTTCCGTTTTAGGCCGGTCGATTGGCTACCAAGATCGTGTGATCACACTGTTAGACTTTTTCCTGTGGGGATATGTAAAGTCTAAAGGCTATGCGGACAATCCCACTTCGATTCAGGCCTTGGCGAAAAATATCTTGTATGCAATTCGCCAGTTACCAGTCGAAATGCTCGAACGAGTCATCGAAAATTGGACTCAACGGATGGACCATCTGAGACGTAGCCGCGACCAGCATTTGAAAGAGAAAATCTTCAAAAACTAAATACCAAAGAATGTTTTCTCGAATGGCAATAAACATTCCCCATTAAATTTGAATTTTCTGCTTTTTTTTAAAGTAGGGAACCTCGAAATGTTATTTCTATAAGAAAACAATAACAAAAAGACACAAGACAAAATTTGAAGTCCTATTTAATCTCTTAATCTTTCCGTGAATAATTTCTGTTTCTTTCAAGGCGAGTAATGATTTATTTTCAGAAAAGCGCACAGGATTTTTTGAAGTAGAATTTTTTAATTGACTTAAATTAATCCATTAATGCTTAAGCTTACTACGAATGTTTCATTATATTTTAATTACACCATAAAACTATTATTATTGCATTTAGAATTAGTTCTACGTCCCAAAGATCTCACCAGGAAGTCTGAAACAACCTTATAGCTTTGTGCAATAACTGACCACACAAGCACAAAGGAGTTAAACTACTCCCTTCTACCTTTTATATCTCTACTCATTAACATGCATATATAGAATCAAATTTGCAATAAACCACCACAAAATAGACCATTTGTGAGTACTTAAATGACCTGAAGGCACAAAAACACATAAAATGAGTGAATAGGTAAAAGCAAAGAAGCAAAGTAAAGAATACAAACGATGAAGTGTATAAGGGTAGGGGGCATTTCAGCTAAAAAAAACCTTTGGCTATTTATGGCCGTTAATTTTTTTTTATTGCCTGAACAACGAATGATCTTAAATTCATGACCAACAACAATGTAGCTTAACAGTGAATTGGGTTTCTTGCGTAACTGACCCGGCAAAAATTTGTTATTTGCTTTAAAGCGTATGAAAATGTAAATTAATGTGGTATAGTTCCGCTGCAGTTTGCTGCAGTTATTGTTGCAGCATTTCCTACTTTTGCATTCCCGTCGCACACTCTGGAGACGTGAGCAAGCCTTATGGGAGATGCGGCAACAAAACGTTATGAGCCTTGGCTCTTAGCTAATTAAGTGGGTGCAGGCGTACTACGAGTTGAAGCCGAGAGATGTACTGAGAGATTTTTTCCCGCGGAACTGTTTCTTGAAAGACATCAAACAAGGATATACCACGACAACCCCAAGAAGAAAAATAATATGCTAAGCCAAGCTAATGCGTTTGGGCCATGCATTGCATGAAAAACGCCCTGTAATGACCGAAAAGCATGAAAAGGTGATTTTGAAACAAGACAACGTAGCTGTTACGGTCAAAAACCAGCTGGAAACGTTGAAAAGAGATGTCTTACCTCACTCGCCGTACTCTTTAGACTTTGCTCCTTTCGATTACTGGCTTTTTCAACGAATGCAAAACGATTTGGGGGTTACCGGTCAGATTTTTTGAATAACTCAAGAAAATGGCTCAATGATTGTATCGAGGTCAGGGAGGAATAATCTTTTAGTGATGGTATTCGAAAACTACTAGAGAGATGAGAAAAAGTAGTTGCTTTTTCAATTGGTAAGATGCTGATGCCCAGCTGGTTGATGTTCTTCTATGACTAGAGACTAATATCACCGTCGACCAGGAATTACGATGGACAAGCATCAACGTCGGCCAGGAATTACGATGAACGAGAAGAGTGAGTTCATATTACATATACTACAGAGGCCCGAAATCGGCGTTGAATTCGTGGTGGGAGAGTTAATCACTAGCCGAGTTCTGGCACTCACCCTGGTTGATGAACGTCTCGTCAGAATCCTCATCAAAGCAAAGTTCATCAACATATCGTTGCTTTGGATCCTCGCCCTTATAAAAGAGAATGACGACATGGCAAAAAGATGTTATGATATTACCAGCACCTGGAACGTACTGTCGAAAAATTTAGGCTACAAAATAGCCAAATGCATTGAGGCTGATCAAAACAATGTAAAAAAGGACTTATGCGATGAGATTTTTCGTATCGCGATGAAGTGTAAAAAGAAAGTCTACTTCCCAACGTTGAGATCAACCGCAACGCGTGTAGAAGCGAGACGCAATTGTAGACAGAAAAGCAGAGAGGCCGAAGTGAGGGAATGTGAAGGCCTTGAGAGCTGATCTACAAAAGGTTTCAAGACCGGGGCATACCTAGGTAGGAACAAGAGAGGTGATCTAACCAGTTATATACAAATTATACTAAATAGAATATATGGAGGGAACACCTCGCTCTTCAGCCATCATAATTGCAGTAAAAGTGAAACATCTGGAATTAGCGAACCTGAATTATCCAATCGATGATGGGTAAGTGCAGTTAGAATTGGAAAGTGCCCTCCGAGCCGTTCGTTACTAAACGAAGTTTTTCCTGGTTAGGAAAAAGATTTCGAGGAAAATGCATGGAGCCTTGTATACTAATTCAGTGAATTAAGAGACAAGCACTACATACTGCTAACAAGCTGCATCCCATGTATTTACTTAGGTAGATGTTATGTATGTATAGGTAGATATAACGGGTGATCCTTTTCGGGGTTCTCCACTAATATAAAGAGAAAAAAACACAGAAAATTCAAATTTAATGGGGAATGCTTCCTATCATTCGAAAGGCCGCGGCTACGTCTCAGATGGTCCATCCGTTGAGTCCAACGATATCACATCATCTTGGTGGGCAATCGATCGGCCCAAATCGTGAAATTATCTGCTCACCGAAGCGTTCTCTCAATGAATCCATTGATTGATGCGATGTGTGGGAAATGGCACCGTCTTGTTGAAACCAAATCTCGCAGAGATCACGAGCTTCAATTTCAGGCATCAAATAGTCGGTTATCATGGCGCGATAACGGTCTCCATTGACGGTTTCGTTCTCACCGGCATAATTTTTGAAGAAATATGGAGTGATGATTCCACCGGCTCACAAACCACACAACCGTTGTTTTTTCTGGATGAAATTGCAGCTGTTGGATCTTTTTAGATTTCTCTTCTGCCGAAATGCGGGAAGATTGCTTGTTTATATACTCTTTGAGCCGGAAATGGGCCTCATCGCTGAACAAAATTTGACTCGAAAACTTCGGATCTTCTTGGAACTTTTCAAGAGCCCATAGAGCGAAGCGATGTTACTTGGGATGGTCGAGCGGCTTCAGTTCTTGCACAATCTATATTTTGTGCGCTTTCAATTTAAGCTCTGTACGTAAATGCGCCAAGTCGTTTCATACGTCAGTCCGTGTTGCTGCGAATGGCGCCGAATCGACTCTCCACGGTCTTTGTGTGCACTCTCAGCTTCGGCCGCTATATTTTCTTCACTGCGTGCTGGATGTGGTTTATTCGGTCGAATGTTCTCCAGTAAGAAATGCTGGGTCTCAAGATGGGTGATGTTGTTGCGAATATTACGCTCAGCAGGCCGACTTTAGTTGACCATAAGTTAAGCGAAGCGAGCGAAACACATTCTTTACAGAACGTGAATTTTCGTAACGTTGTTCGGGCGTAAGTCTTTCCATGATGAAATGCCAAGCAATACTGAATAAAAATAACATGAGAGCTTGACACGACTCACGCAAGATCTGTCAAAAACAGGCTATTGAAAAAACTACCTCTGCTTGGATCACCCTTTATGCATGTAAAATATATTTATAAGTTTGCTTAAGCAATAAAACTCGACTACTAGGAGATGCTGGGAAATTAATGGTGCATATGTGAGTGCGTCCTGTGCGTTCGTTGTCCTTTCCGAAACCGGAAGAATGCAAAGGAAACGAGCTGTAGTACAGATTAATGCATACATGGTATATGTATGTATGTATAAACATAGAAAATTTAAGTTTGTCAACAGCATACTTGTTGTTATTGCTGTTACGTGCTGCCGGCAGTTTCGGCAATAAAATTTAAACGAAATCCTGCCAATTTAAATTTAACAATCTGTGCCGTCGAGCCGACCTTATCAATGTGACAGTGAATGGCCCGAATTGTACAATGTGGGTATGTATGTGTTGCATAAATGGCTTGTTGCATAAATATAAACACATATTCATACATGCATACGCATGATAGGCTTCTATATGTATGAGTTTCGTAACAACTTTTTGCAGTTGCCAAACGCATGCCACGCCTATCTCGGTCGCATATTGAATGTGGCTACAAGGAATTGTGGGCTTGTTGGGCTGTGGCCAAAACAAAAAAGAACAGAAAACAGTTAGTCAGTGCTCTGTGTACACATATATATATGCACATGCGATGGTATTGTTGTTGTTCTTGTTGTTAATTGTGCATTTCAAGCATTGTTGCAACCATTAAGCGGCGGCGATCCCTTGTGAGTAATACGCATTCAAATACACATGCACATACATATGTGTATATATATTTGTATATATATGTGCGGCCCAGCCGTTGCACTGTCATTTTGTCCATCCAATTTCGATCTGTCTGTCGCACGGTCAGTCAATTGGTCAACCAAACGTCAGTTTGTTCACGCATTCCAATACCACTTGGCAGCTTGTTGGCTCGCAAGCTCTCTCGCTTGTTTCTGCCACATGTCTACACGTGACATATGAATGGTTGTTGTTGTTTTTTATGTAGCCGTTGTCTGTATGCAATTGTTATGTTAATGTCGACCAAAACGAGATAAGCCACACATACTCGTATATGCACACACACCCACACACGCTGACATTAAACCAATTTATATTCAAACATGAGCATATTAGGGTGGTCCAAAAATTACAATTACATGAAATATTATGCTTTGGCCCAAAGTATGTAAGAACCAGAAGGAGAAGAGATAGACCCACCGAAATGTATACCGCTCGTATCAGAGGGACGAGCTGAGTTGATTTAACCATGTCCATCTGGCCTTCTCTCTATCCGTCTGTTTGAACGCATACTGGCCCCTCAATTTTAGAGACATTTCAACCAACCAAACATTTTTTGCATTAAAATTACAGTCGAGATACGTGGCTGTGGCTGGATTGAAAAGCACTCAACCAAGTCAGTCATGTCATTATTAACGGAAGACATGTATCCAGTGATTTAGATATGAGCACGTTCTGAATCCCAATCTTGTGGCATCATGAGTCAAATCAGTATCTTGCCACAGCGGAAATACGCTTCCGCCACTGTGCATCAAAGAACGCCTGTCAACCAACACAAGGTTGGTTCGCCGTCGAAAAGCTGCAATCACAGCAGACCGACAGCAGGTTTTTTACTAGACTTGCACACCTACTCTCTGAGAGCACTCATCAGCAACTCGATATAAGGGAGCTGTGAAACGGAATGTCAAACTCCCAACGTACCGCCGCTACGGAAACAATTGGTTTCCAACAGTGTCAGAAAAAGGTTTAGTACGATGAGCAATGTCGAACTGGAGAGAAAACGGGTTGCCTACTTTGCAATGTAGCTGTCCACCAAAACACGTTCGGGGTAGGATAGACACCGAGAGCTGAAAGGGAAACAAAACTTATTTGCAGACAAACAAAGAAAAAATAAAGAAATTTGTGGCGACTTACAGAAGGTTTCAAGGCCGGATCATACTCTTGTAAAGACCAAGAAGGTAATATGGTGCCAGATTTGTGTATGAAGGGAACACTTCACCAGCGCGCTCAATGGCAATGAAAGTGAAAAACACGGAGATGGCGAACCCGAAACCCCAATGACGATGGTATACAAGTTCCATCACCCGACTATGAAGAAGATCCAATAGCTATTGCCCGCTTGGAAAATAACAAAAGCGGCGGGAGTCGATGACTTGCCGGTAGACCAATTCAAATAGGATGGTGAAGAACTGACAAGGTGCATGCATCAACTTCTTTACAGAATATGGTCGGACGAAAGCATGCCCGACGAATGGAACCCAAGTACGCTTTGGCCAATCAAAAACAAAAGAGGGTGACCCCTTGACACCGCCTCTGTGCCGCTGTGTCTGAATTTGATATCCCCAAAAAAATTATACGGTTTTGTAAACGAACCCTCGATAATACCAGAAGCGCAGTCAGAATTGAAAAGGACTTCTCTGAGCCGTTCGATGCCAAAGGAGGTTTCAGACAAGGTTACTCTTTATCGTGCGACTTCTTCAATTCGCTGCTGGAGAAAATAATACGAGCTGCAGAGCTAAATCTCCAAGGTATTCCGATGATATTGATATAATTGGTCATGACAACCGCACCGTAAGTTCTGCGTTCTGCAAGTTAGACAAAGAAGCGAAGCGAGTGGGTCTCGTTGTGAGCGCGGACTAGACGAAATATAGCCTGCCATCAAAGTAACATTCATCGCATACGCGTCTTGGCTCCCAGGTCACTGTTGACAGCCATAACTTCGAAGTGATAGATAATTTTGTCCTAGGAACCAGCACTAACAACACCAACAATGTCAGCCTTGAAATCCAACGCAGAATCACTCTTGCCAACAGGTGCAAGAACTGAGTTGAAGATACGATAGGCATAGCTGAAGACTGATTTTTCTTGTTTTTATTATATTTATTTATTTATTCATTATAATTTTTACAAACAATTCCTTTTGGATCATCCTACTGCCCTTGTGTACATTCAAATATCCATTCAAGTCTATGCATGTACTTTTAAATGCAATCAGGTGTTTGCGGTAGCTTTATTTCCTGATTATAATACAACATCGCATGGTATGATAGTTTGTAAAAGAATTAAATTCATGTTCTGGCGCATCAAAATGGGCTACGCTGTGTATGTTGATGTGTGCGTGGCATGTTAGCATATCAGCTCAGCTCTCAAGCAATTACCAACCCGACCACAAGGATAATTAACGTCAAACCAGTAACAATGAGCACTCAGTTTGGGTAATCATTTAAATGCACTATGTACGAGTATGTATGTTATTGAGGATTTTATTATTATTGTCTGTTGTAAAAATTGTTTAAGAGTATTTATGGCTTATCCACTAATACTAGAAATATTCAGCAATAAATTGAATAAAGTATAATCTCAACGTATTTCAACATTATCAACTTAATTTTTGCTGAATTCTGAAATCTAGGTGGCCAATTGGCAACGCCAAGACGAAAGATTACGCGACCGAGAAATTTTTCTCACACATTGCCCAAGTCGTGTTTTTCAATTGCAGGCCGAAAAAAATCGCTTATCATACCACCGTACGGCTCTGAATTGACAGTGCCAGGCTTTCCGTTATCCTTTTCAAAGAAGTAAATTCCAAGAAATGTGCCTTGTGTTCAAACACCCAACCGACCTAACAACGGCGTTGTGAATGGTCAGCTGGTTTCAGTTGTTGTGCTGTTAATGTGCTGTAAGAAAGTCCCAGCTCTTGAGAACGTCGAGAAATACAAACGTTCTCGAGTCTTCGGCTACACTTTCACTTACAGCAGTGATATTTGAGGTGGAACAAGCAAAACGATGATGCAGAGACTTTATAATATCTAAAAGCGATCCAGTCTCATCACACTTAGGTTAGGTTGGAGTAGCTACCAATATTGGTGCATCGTGTATACTTAGGTCAGAGTAGACGCATTGTGAGTTGTTGACCCAATACTAAGCCTCACTATTCATCCACTTCGATTTCTATATTAATTTCATTAGAAAAAATTGGATGATGTCCTCTTACTTATGCAAAATCTCGATATCAGAACTTAGCTCTGTCCAAGAAAGGGTAATCACAAAAAAGTTTTACAGCTTCCATAAAATCTCCTTAGAGGAGATCCCAGCTTCGCTGATTTTCGTCCAATCAAGCAGTGGATTTTTATTACTGCCTTGCCCTTATAGGGATGTTCCCTCCTTTGCGAGAGTAAACTTCGAGTGACCATTTCTATTTCGACCGAGATAATCCAGATGTTCTCCAGTTAGCAATGCGATCCCACCTTAATTCGTACTGCTCATAAATAAATCCTTTGACTACAGTTTGTTTGTAGCAAAAGGCAAAAGGCGTATTTTGTTGGGGAAAAAATGCTTCGTCATACTTTGCCTGGTCAGCTTTTTGTACCTCAAAATTTCCGCTCTATGTTCGCGTGGCGAAGAACTAAGGTGAGAGAGAGTTTTTTCAGTTTGGTCATCTTCTGTAGAGACTATCCACAATATCGAAGTTTATTGTAAGAGCGAACGAAGCAATTTCATCGCAGCCTGACTGTCGTTGAAAATAAGTATATACTTGCTCGTGAGGTCGGTTCCAATGCAATCTGCTACCTCCAAATGGTGCAAATATGCATTAAAATGATCGGGTAGCCTGAAAAATAGCTCAAAAGTGGGTTTCTTGAGAAAAAAATTCCCGTTAAGTCATCAACCGAGTTTCGATTTATCCGTATACAGTAATTAGTAGTAATATTGTCGATTGGAGTGTAAAAGTTATTGTTAAATTCTTCCCTTCCAGGGATTTGCATCACATAATTGGTATTAGTAAACAGAGTTGAGTGATCGACTTCGCTATATCACGAAATATGGTTGTCTGTAGTACTAGATTCCAGCACCAGAAAAGTAGTGGAGTTACTTGGCGGTCCCGGGTTTTCGATCCCACAACCAGAACGATCATGCTGCGATAGACGGATGATATATCTCCAGATGACCTAATAGCGACTCTGACGACCCATCTCTGTGAAGCGAAGAATGCCCGTCAAGGAACACAATCAAGGTGCGACATTGAAAAGCTGCAATCAACAAATGCAGACGGTTTTCTATTCGACTTGCTCTCTGAGAGTACTCATCAGCATATCAATATTAAGGAGCTGTAGGACAGCATTTCAATCTCCTCACGTTCAGATGCAGGCGAAACTATTGGTTTTCGGTGAGTTCACAAGAAAAACTTGTAAAAAACACACTGTGGGGGTGGGAGATATATCGAGAGCTGAAAACAGAAGCGAGAGGCATTTGCAGACTCGAAAATTCTATGAGAAGATGCGACGACTTACAGTATTTCTCAAGACTGGAGCATACTTCTGTAACACAAAAAAAGCTGATTTAGGACTGATGTACAGAGTATATGGAATTTATGGAGGGAACACTTCTCCAGCCTGTTCAATAGCAGTGAAAATGAAACACCCCTAGATGGCGAGCCCGATTCCCCAATCGATGACGATGGAAGAGATGTTCCACTGCCCGACTATGAAGAAGTTCGAATAGCGACTGCCTGCGAGAAGAACAACAAAGCGGCGGAAGCTGAAGGTTTACCGGTCGAGCTATTCAAATACGGCGGCGATCAACTGACAAGCCATGCCCGATGATTAGAACTAGTGTGCTCTGCCTAATCCATAGAAATGGGGACCTTACAGTTTGCACTAATTATGGTGATGCAAACCTCCTCAATATCGCATATCACACTAGGTCGAGTAGAGGGTTATGGGTGAAAGACTAAATTTCACTTAACTAGGACAAGACGAAATATCTTCTGTCATCAAACAAGCAATTATCGCATTTGCGACTCACTATTGACTGTCATAACTTCGAAGTCGTAGATAATTTTGTCTATCTAGGAACTAGCATTAACAACACCAAGAATTTCAGCCTTGAAATCCAACGCAGGATCATCCTTACCAACAGGTGCTACTTTGGACTGAGTAGGTAATTGAAAAATAAAGCCCTCTCTCGACGAAACAAAACTAAACTCTACAAACGCTCATCAAACCAGTCCTGAAAACTGGTGCGGAGACGTGGATGATGTTGACATTTGATGAGCCGGCGTTAGAAGCTTTCGAGAGAATTTTTTTGGGTAGAGTTCTTTTTTCTGCTCTTTTTTGAATTGTGAATACCACAGCCAATTGAACGGCGAGCTGTACGAACACCAACGGTATAAGAGTTAAAAGATTCACCCGCGGTAAAGCATGCTTATCGTTAGGGGCAAATTAAATAAGATATTACCACGGATTGCCACTCTTGTAGTATTTCCCGAAAGTCATTTTGGGTAATATTTTAACAGTTACTACAACACAACTACAACAACATGACCTGTACGATATATATGGCGACATTAACATAGTTCAGCGAATTAAGAGACAGGCGGCTACGCCGGCTAGATCATGTGTCCTGGATGAATGAGAGCACTCCAAAGACTTTCGGTGCGGTACCCGCTGGTGGAATCTGAGGAAGTGGAAGCATCAGGTGAAGACCAACCCGGCTTCATTTGATATTTCCAATTGAGGCCAAACAGCGAAGAGAAGGTAGCAATGGCTTGCTGTTGTGAACTCGGTTATAATCGCGTAAGCTGGTGTCAACGTCAGTAAAGAAACACGAAAACTATAACGTAACGAGTAGCACTAAAAAATATATAGTTTTCCCTGCAACATTTTCATATAAAGGGTGTTTTTTTATAGAGGTATAGAACTTTAAGTTGCAATAAAACAACGAGGGATTATTCGATTGACATGAATTTTATTTATCCGAAAAATAATCTTGTGGCATTACATTTTAAATATGATTTCTGGCATATGACCGCCACGGCTGGCGCGGATGTAGTCCAATCTGGACGTCCAATTTTCGATGACTTTTTCCAAAATTTGTGGCCGTATATCGGCAATAACACGGCGAATGTTGTCTTCCAAATGGTCAAGCGTTTGTGGCTTATCCGCATAGACCAATGACTTTACATAGCCCCACAGAAAGTAGTCTAGCGGTGTGAAATCACAAGATCTTGGAGGCCAATTCACAGGTCCAAAACGTGAAATTAGGCGGTCACCAAACGTGTCTTTCAATAAATCTATTGTGGCACGAGCTGTGTGACATGTTGCGCCGTCTTGTTGAAACCCATCTCCTGGACATCATGGTTATTCAATTCAGGAATGAAAAAGTTAGTAATCATGGCTCTATACCGATCACCATTGACTGTAACGTTCTGGCCACCATCGTTTTTGCAAAAGTACGGACCAAGGATTCCACCAGCCCGTAAAGCGCACCAAACAGTCAGTTTTTCTGGATGTAACGGTGTTTCAACATACACTTGAGTATTACCTTCACTCCAAATGCGGCAGTTTTGTTTGTTGACGTAGCCATTCAACCAGAAGTGCGCTTCATCGCTAAACAATGATAAAATGGACGTAGTGCGCGATACGTTTTCCGCACAGAACCATTATTTTCGAAATAAAATTGCACTATTTACAAGCGTTGTTCAGGCGTGAGTCTATTCATGATGAATTGCCACACCAAACTGAGAATAAATCACTTGACAACTGTTAAATCGGTCGCCATCTTGAAAAGTAATGCCAACTTAAAGTTCTATACCTCTGTAAAAAACTTCCTTTATATATACCTATATCATGCTATTTTTCTGCATGTCAGAAAAAAAAAATGATTTTAAACTATAAACATACTATTATTATCCTGCGGCAATCCATAACCCAATATGCTGCACACAGTCAACTAACCGACAAATTAACCATACCTGCGATGGGAACGGATGTGCGAAGAGAGAGTGAGAGAGAGAGAGGGAGAAAAATGGCTTGATTGCAAACTTTTATTTATACAACTCCCGTACGAATACGAATATTACACGCATACATGCATACACACATATACATACATAGCTACATATAAAATAGAGTAGAATATAAAGCGCATTCGAGCATATCCATTTGTGCTACATGTAAGTCATTTAAAGTTTTTATTCCTTTTTTTTATCTTATTCTCATATTTTCTTTTATTGCAACATTTTCTAGATTTTTTTCTGCGCTCATTTTTTAATGCTTGTTATCCTGGCAGCTAAAGCCATAACCAACTCGGTGAACGGTCATAACTATACAAACAGACATATGGAGCGATATATTTACATGCAGCTTTGTTTGTACGCATATATATATGTGTGTATATGCATAGTTTATATGATCTGACCGTTTCAGTAACGAAGCGTTTTTCATAGCTGTTAAATTTTTTATTGCCACGAAATGTAAATTTTCTGTTCGCAGCGTACAAATTACAGCTCAATCTCACGGATTTCAGTTGTTAATTTTTGCAGCGAAGGAAAAAAAAAATACATACATGCATACATAGGTAGTTTTATAGTAATAGTACATGCATATCCCATCAGCATTGAAACGTTTTTCCATTATTATAACGGTATTTATTTGATATTTTTTCGTACATATTTTTTACTTTAATTTGTTTTGCCCATTCTTTTCCTATCGCAAAAAATTTATGTTCAACATGTAGCCGAAGGTAATTATGGAAATGCTTGCGTTTGTATTTATGTAAATTAATATCTGTGTATGTATTTATATATGGGATTATATATATTGGTATTATATATGGGTGTACATTAGGGTCGTACTTATGTAGTTTATTTTCAAGGTAAAAAAAAATTTAACGCTCTCAGTTAAGGAGCATGATGTTATGCTGTGTAAGCAATACTTCATGGGATACTACCGTCGGGATCATCCTAACAGACATTTACTGGAAGCCGAACCTCCACCTAGGCACGTCAAGAAGGTGGTACTAGACAAGCGCAATTCCGTACAGCAAGAGGACAAAAACCGTTGGACAGAACGGCTTACCGACACGCTTTAAGCACCGTTTACCGAGAGTCCGTTAACATCTTTGAGAACTATCTTCCCGTGAATGGCGTTGTCTGAACCCAAACACCTCCTAGTACAGAACAAGAGCTCGAGCTGATTCGTGAGACACGAGTAACACTGGCACAATGAAGGCCTGGATATTGTAGACGACTTAATTCCTACCTATTCTAACTCGATGCCGACATATCCAACGTAGGTCCATGCAATGAATCTGGTGGTGGAATTTAGTCCATTAAGGAGTGTGTTCCTTAAAGAGCTGCTGAATATTGATTAAAAAGGTCTTCGCATAAGCAATGTTCAGAGTTATTAGTAATCCTACCGCTTTCCTTAAAAGTATGTAGTTGTTGTTATACCCAAAAATTTACATCCTAAATTGGTTTTCGATGAATATTGTGTGAGTGACAGTCCTTTGCCGGATAAAAATCCGGGCCTTTCAGATATAAAAACTTGACTATCGTGGAAAATATTGGATTTTAGTCGCCTTTTGGGTTAGGCATGTCTTACCGTGGGTAAATTCTTTAAACCCTAACCCACAGAGGGGTCATAAGAGGTGGCGAATCACAGATATAAAATTAAGGCAGCGAAACCCAAACCACAATTATCCCAATAAAAGAGCCTAAGAGAGTCCATATCGAAAGAAGTTTCAATAGGTCTATCAAGTGTTTTATGATCTCATTCAAGAGTTCCTTAACTAAGTAACAAGTGGGGTGACCAGAGCTCGTCTTGTTGCAATGCCCAGTATGATAGAAATTGTCTTATTCACCAGGAGATATATGATTCCTCTCGATAGGAGGTGTTGGCCTTATTTTATAAGAGAAAGTAAAGTTCCTAGGGAAATGCTAGACACAAAACTATCCTCAAAGGCAAATATCGAGCAGAGGAAGAAGAAAGCTCTATACTGCTACAATGCCTATAGTTAAACCTATTTTATTTGATGCAGTTTTCCTACGGTGGAAGTCCCTAGAACGACTAACTTATGCTAAACAGCTATAAACTGTCCAACGCGCTTTTCTTAGCAGTATATTTGGTGCACTTGACCTCTCTCATATGTATAAGTAGTATAGTGCCTGTGGTTCCTACAGGTAGGTATATCGTGGAAAAAGTCCCTACAAGATTCAGAGAGTCTAGGTTATTGGTTGGTGCTTGAGCAGCTCAAATTCTCCCGCAGAAGTGTGTCTGTATTTCCAACCTTTGACCACCGTATTGCGAGGAATGGAGGAGAAAGAGTCACTGGATAAAAGGCGCACTTAACTTCACTACAGATGGTTCGAAGCTCGACGGACGTGTCGGTGAAGTAGTCTTTTGACAGGAATTGCCCAACTAGTATCCATTGAATACAGGGACTTCAATCAAAACGCTACGACACCTCATATGTGCGCCGTGGTATATGCGCACCTAGAATTTATATACATAGAGATCTTGAAATATCAATTGTAAACATTTAAGCGACATATACCTCGCAAAAATACCAGTCGAAACTGCAAGATCATCCGAATCCTCCATCAAATGTTTTATCCAGCCCTGTAAACCCAACACGTCTTGAGTTCAGCTCCTGTAGAGATGGGAGCGATTGCAAGAACTTTCTGGCCTAAGATGAACCGCGGGAGGTCAAATAAGCTTCTTTACAACCCAAGACTAAAGCTATCACACTTAGTGGGAGTTTTAAACGGGCATTGTCGGTTGGAAATTCAGGCAGAAAGACCTTTCCAGATGTTTGCCAGAAGAGATGGAATCATTTACTCACTTTCTGAAGTACTTTCCTGCGTTTACGAGAGTGAGAACAAAAATTTTCGGATCGCATACGTTCACTAACCCGAAGAAGGTCATAAACATTCACATCAGGCGAATTTGTAGACTTGTAAAATGCAAAAGTAGTCAAGTATTCAGGAGGATAATTTTACTTTTTGTGGCGTCACAACGGTCGACATGTCTTATGTGTCCATGTGGGAGCCTCTTTGGATCAGCATCTTCGATTATTGAGGCGTAATGCCTCAGTAGTCGTTATCAGAATGTCCGAACTGTTATTGGAAGATCCGAGCAGTTAATAAAACGCTGTAATCATGACTTAGCTATCATACTCAGCAGATTCTATTTTTTCTCTTCCGACTTTTACCTCTTGCCTCAATAAAAAGACGCTCGAGAAGATAAAAATTCAGTCAAAAAGAAAAGCAGAGCACAGGGACATACCCAGAGTTTATTTCAGAACTGCTTTGAGAGTTAATTATTTCTGGGGAAGACTATTTTGGAGAAGGAAAAAATAAAAATAGGTATTTTTCGAGAAAATTATAAAAAATTATCTATGTTTTTTATTTACTAATGTTTTAAGAATTCATTTGAAATCTATTTTCAAACAATCGTAGAAAAAATAAAGGATTAAAAAGAAATAAGGACCACCCTTTCATGTACGCCAGTGGACTTAATGAGTGTAAAGCTTCAGGTATGCAGTTGCGATTAAGAGAATTTAACTCTTCTCCACCTACATATATTCACTATTAATTAGAGTATTTTCATGTTAATCTCTTAATTTTAATATCTGCGCAAAAGTATTTTTATATTAAATATTTTTATTCTTATTTTTGACAATATTAAAAGCGAAGTAAGAAATAACCTCTTTTCTTCACTTACTTTGGTTTTAAATAACTCAGCCACTTCCCTTATGCTGAATTGTATATATTAGAACATATATATATATATACAAGTACATGTTTGAGTGATCTCTGATTTCTCAGCCCTCAGCTATTGATGGAACTCAAAGATGAATATTTTAGACAATAAGATTCAAGTAGGCGATATCTCTTGTCAATCTGTGTTATTTTCGAAAAATGTATGAGTTTATACTTGTCGGTTATCTGTCCTGAACTGTTATGAACAAGCGCAAAAATAGCAAAAACCAGTTTTACGGATAATTATAAGCAATTTGGCTGAAGAAAGGATAGGTCTAAAATGAGATTCGAGGAGCTGACTTTTTCAAAATATATTTCTGGACCACCCTAAAAGTGATACACTGATTATAGCGATCCTTCAATTTTTCGATACCATATTTGTAGTAAGATTTGTCCTTTGCTTCAAAATAGGTCTCTGCTTCGGCGACCACCGTTTCATTCGACGAAAATTTCTTTTTAGCGAGTTGGCCCTTCGTTTTTCAAGGTAGTCGAATGAAAATTATTTCATGCGCATCACAGAATACAGATGCCATAACTTTGCAAGCCGACTGTTGCATTTTTCCAAGCTTTGGAGCGTGTGCAGTCCACTCGGATGACTGTTGGATGACTGTTTCATCCATTGTCATATATCGACGCAAGAACTCGTGTTTATTGCACTAGAACATCTCCAAAGACTGCTCCGAAGCACCAAGTTTTCATTGGCTTTGGTCGAAAGTGAACTCGCGCGGCACCCACTTTGCACAAAGCTTTTTCATACCAAAATATTCGTGAATGATATGGTGTACACATTCGGTCGATATCTTTAGAGTGCCTATTTTTTTATGCTTTCTTCGGTAACCACCTCTTTTGGGCATCCACTGCGTTCACTGTTTTCGCAGCAGAGTCCTGAAATTCGTAAGTAAGCCAAATTTTTGCTTCAACTTTATTCCATTTTATCCATTTTCTTCACAGTAACAAAAGTCGCTTCACTCAATATGCTATAATTTACAAGCTAATGATCCGACAGCTGTCAAATCTATACACCCGTCTTTTGAAGGTTACGAAAAATTAAAAATCTATATTGATTTAAATCTAGTAGAGCCATTTATGTGTCGGCTGGGGACTATCCAATTGACCTGTTATATATAAATAATGTTAAAGAGGATAAGGTGATAACTAGATCAGAAGATTTGGCAGTGGGAGATTTCGCGAGGAGGGTTTTGTGAAGAATTTACGCCTCTTTGCGAAAGCGATGACGAAAACCGTTCATACATTTGTGCAATGAATAAAGGAAAATGTCTTTAACTTCTTTGGAAAGGTCAAATAGAGAAGGACCAGAGTTTACTTAAAGCATCTATAAGTATTTGGAAATGAACAGCGAAGAGAATATATAAATTGTGCGCTATTGCTGATTCGACCAGCTGAGGAAAGAAACTCATAAATCAATATCGAATACCATCAAAGCTTCACCTTATAGCCCACGACAGATAGGCTATTCTTGTGATCTGAATACCAGTTACACTTCAATCTCAACAGGCCCTTACACTACTTTTACTAGAATGAAGTGCTATTCAATGTGAATAGTACCATATTTCACGTGCGGCTGTCGTCACTCTAGTTCAGCCTTTCTATCCAAATTCCAAAGTTAAATATTTAAGAAATCTCCAAAGAAAGGAGGAGTCTTCGTATGATACAAAACCATAAACTAACAATTTGTACGTCTCTTTTTACTACTTTAGCTCAATTTCAGTGAATCAGCTCCTGTGTAACATTTTACCTTTTTCCATACTTTTAAATTTACTTAATTGAATTTTTATACTAAACCAAATTTTTTTGTACAAGAAATTAACTTTTTTTCGAAATGATTTTTCTCCAAAACATTTATTTCCATTGTCATTAGGCAAAGAAACAAACAAAACAACAATAACAAACAGCAAACAGTAACCAAAACAGCACTTACAATGCGCCCCAAAGTATGCCACAGCTGACTAACAAAGCACAAAAGTTCGTTAGAATTGCGCTTCAAGGCACAAACGGGAAAGCGCCGCAGCGAAGAACTAAAACTTACAACTGCAAAGGAAATGAGAAAAGTGACAGCACAGAGAAGTGTGGTGGGAAAAGTAAAGGAAAAAAGAGAAATTGAATGAAAACTTAAAGAAGAAAAGCTTACAGGAAGCACGAAAAGTGCAACTCAAATGCAAGCAGGAATGAACGAAGGACGCCGCGCGTGAATTGCACGATGTGAGAGGATATAATGATGACAGAAAAGGCAAAAAAAAAAAAGACAAAAAAAGTACAAAATTCACTCAAAAAAAAAAAAAAAAACCAGAAAATCACTATTATCAGTCAAATCAATAATAACGGTAACAACTTTAAAAGCTCTGACTGTATAACAACACAAGTACCGCTGTGAGCATATCTACGTTTGTGTGTCCATTTGTGGAGTTGCTTGGTGGAGGATAATTACGGTGTACACAATCAGTCAAGCCAATAACAGTGCAATGAAATACGAATGGTAGAGAGAATTATACAACTTACAACATACCTTTCCAAAAACAGCCATTTATATAATCCGAAAATGTGGTAAAAGCAACGGCTGGTCTTGATAAAGAAACCAAATATCACACAGCCGGCGAGTCCAGCACCTAGATAACTTTGTTTGCTAGACATGATTGACAAGGTATTAGAACGGTTGATTTGTGTCCGGTTCGAATTGTACTCAGAGAAGGTGTACCTAGGCCTCACCGTTAACCAATATTGGTTTCGGAAGCAGAAGTCAACCAATGATGCAATTAAAGAGCTCACTGATATCGCTAACAAGGCAATATAAGATTTCAACTAGATGTATTACCAAAATGCATATAACTCGACATACCGTCCCCATATGCTAGGCGCTCTGGAACGTAAGAAAACATCGGACCACCTAGTGAAGATTGTATGTAACTGTCTGTCTGATGGGCTGTATGTATGTATGTACTGTATGCTACAGACGATGGGCAGAGTAAATATGTTGCAACGGAAGGAGATCAGAAATTTGGTTTCGTGCTTTGACCACTGTTGTGGAGCGTATTATATGAGGAATGTTCAGAATATCGGATACGCTGTTGTAATTGCAGTAACTAACGGGTGATCCATTTTGAGGGCTCCCAACATTTCAATGAAAAAACATACAGAAAACTCAATTTTAATGGGGAATGTTTATTATCATTCGAAAGAACATTCTTTGGCATTTTTTCTTTTTTTTTTTTTAAGATTATATCGAAATTATCTGCTCATCGAAGTGTTCTCTCAATAAATCCATTGATTGATGCGATGTGTGTTATTGAAATCAAATGTCGCGGAGATCACGAGCTTCAATTTCAGGCATCTAGTAGTCGGTTATCATGGCGCGATAACGCTTGCTATTGATGGTTACGTTCTCACCGGCATCATTTCTGAAGAAATATGGACCAATGACTCCACCGGCCCACAAACCACACCACACCACTCTTGAATCTCTTCAGGTTGCTCTTCGTCGCAAATGCGGCAATCTTACTTGTTTACATTGAGCAGCTTCAGTTCTTGCAAGAGCTGTATCTTGTACGCTTGCATTTTAAGATCTCGACATGAAATGCGCCAAGTCGTTCCATACGTCGGTCCGAGTTGCTGCGAACGGCGCCGAATCGACTCTCCACGGTCTTCGTGTACACTCTCAGCTACGGCCGCTATATTTTCTTCACCGCGAGCTGGACTTGGTCTATGCGGTCGAATATTATCCACTAATGAATGCTGGCTTTCAAGATGGGTAAAATGGGTATGGTGTTGCGAATAGTACGCTCATTAGGCCGATTATGTTGACCATAAGTTGAGCGAAGCGCACGAAACACATTCTTTACAGAACGTGAATTTTCGTAATAAAATTGAATGATTTGTAAACGTTGTTCAGGCATAAGTCTTGCCATGATGAAATGCCAAACAATACTGAACAAAAATAACATGACAGCTTGACACCACTCACGCAAGATCTGTCAAAAAAGGCTATTAAAAAAAGTACCTCTACTTGTATCACCCTTTATAAGGGCAAAGGAACTCGACTAAGTTGAGAACGCCAACACATATTCAACTTGCTGGGCAAAAAACTGAAGTGATGATAGCGACAAGCAGGAAGAAACCTGAAGACATCACGCTCACTATTGACGGCTATAGCATCACAACTCAGCAGTCGCCTATCTAGGAGTATCTAGGAGTGCTGACAGATGCTATAAGATGTACAGCGATAAAAGTGTATTAGAAAGCGGCACGTGTAACGGCCGCGCTAATAAGGATAATGGCTAAAATTGGAAGAACAAACCAAGGTAGATGTGTACTATTGGCCAAGCTGAGCCAATCTATATGCGCGCATATACACATAAGCTATGTAGCATAAGACATACATATGCCACAAAGCGAAGTTGGTATTCTGGCTCAGCGCCATTAGGGTCACTTGCGCATTTCAAATGGTATCATACGAGGCGGTAGGGATCAAAGCAGGTATTAGCTCTCTAGACTTAATGGCCATGGAAGTCAAAATAGTATATGAAAAACCTTAGAGTATTTACAGGTGACTAACTAATGAAGATCGGAAGCACGGAAGGCAAACCAGCCTCAACGAATAGCGCAAATAGCAAAGACAATGGAACACGGGAACTGCGGGAATGTGGATGCACGACTTATTGGAAGTGTGCCAGCGTGGGTAGAGAGTAAGTAAGCCCGGAGAAACTGACTTTTATCTGGCACAGTTTTTGATGGGACACGGTTGCTTTAGATAATATCTCTGCAAATATGGCCATGATGACGAGACGAATTAGTTTTTCTATGGCAGCAGCGGAGAAAACGCGTTGCACTACCTCCTTTCCTGCCCGAGGTATGAAAATGAGACAGCCGAAGTAGAGAAACTCATAATATCGTGCGGTACATGGTTAAGTTGATACTTGTGTAGGATAGAGTGAAAGCGTGGGCAACGATAGTACTACAAGAACTTAGAAGGAAAGATTGGCGACGCAGTCAAAGTAGAAGAATGAACAAGGAGTACGCCAGAAGGGCATGAACGACTTAGCTTGGCCCCACGACGTAGGCGTGTTACTTCACAAATCCGGATGGGCATGGTCCCGAACGAGTTGCATCCTTATTGAGCAACACATACTGAATAAGTCGTCTGCGAAAATTACGGTAACTTTTGAAGATTTTTTCTCCAAAACCGAAAAGAAGAAAAAAATTTCTGCAATGTGTATCTAATGCAGCGTTGCAAGTACACATGTGAAAATGTGCAACAAGGCGTGCTAAATGCGCATGGCAACAAACGAAATTGGAAAATTGCAACAAAGCGCAATGATAGCACTCGCACACAAGCCAACAAACAAACATATATATATGTAAACTATTTTTTTTTAAACATACAAACACACATATATACACACATAACTACTTGCTTATGACAGCTAAACGGTTATTCGCATGTCAGCGGAAAATTTTGCTGACTGTAATGTAAAAGTAAGGAAAACTAAAACAAAACCAAAAACAGAACAAAAAATCGCATAAAATTGTAGAAAATTGCAGTTTAGCCGTAGTGAGGAACTTTGGGCGTAAAATTGCTTTGCGTTGGCGGTTTTTTCTTTCTATATTTTTACTTGCTTTGTTCGTTTACTGCATTATTACTTCGCTGCGCGTAGTGATAGGAAGCGATCAGAGTTCATTGCAATTATCCTTTAATATCCGTTTGTAATCGTTATCTGTGTATTTGAACGCTCTCTGTTGGCTGTCACATAATCTGAAGTCCCATTTCCGTGCTGTTGCTAAGTTTATGAGCGTTGAAATTTGATTTTTTAGCGTTAAACTGAGATATATTGACGAGGAGAAGTTTAGATGAGCAGCGATAGAGAGTTATCCCATTTTGTGGTTTCCAAAATAAACGTAAGTAAAATGCTTTCTTTTCACGAAATTCCTTTGTTATTATAAAGTTTGAGCATCGGTTTGATAGTTATGTGAAATACTACATCATTAAAATGACCGCTTCATGAATATTTACAAACTTCAATCCGTTTGAGATAATTTTCGACCACTTTTTGGCACATAGTGGGCGATATCTCAGACATAACTTGACGAATGTTGGTTTTGAAGTGCTCAAGATATCCAATCCAATCGCACGATCTCAGTGGCCAATTGACATCGCCAAGACGAGAGATTACGCGGCTGGGAAATCTATATTGCAATTAAGCTATTTTCGTTAGCGTTGTGTGGCATATGGCACCATCTTGTTGGAACCTTATGATGTTCAAGTTGTGTTCTTCACTTGCAGGCCAAAAAACGTCGGTTATCATACGACCACAACGCACCGAATGGACAATGACAGTCTCGACGTTCTCGTTTTTAAAGAAGTAAGGTCCCACCCCAATACCAAAGAGCGCACCAGACAGTAAATTTTCTCTCTTCAATTACTTTTGGATTCTCGGAGCTGCAAATGCGATAATTTTGTTTACTTACTTATCCACAGAGCGAGTAGAAAATTTTGTTGGAAAAATCGCGGTCCACAGTAGTAATATTTGAGGTGGAACGGCCAAAATGATGTTGCAACGGCCTTACAATATATGTAACCAGTCCAGTCTCTTCAAATTTCTTTAAAATTTTAAAGGGGAAGGTGCTTTAGTGGAGCCCCTCTGGCATATCTGGTTCAGAGGATCAGTAGAGTATTTTTGCGGCGGTAGCATCCCAGCAGATATTGCTTACACAGCATAACATTATGCTCCTTAACTGGAAGCAGGAATGTTTCACTATTTAAGTGGTGCTTCGGCACCATCAGTTGGTTTCCCGTCACCCTCCGAAGGGCGGTATTCTGACATGTAGCTGTAGCTTCTTCAACTGCGCCTCGCTAGTCCCCGGCGCCCAAATCGGTGCAGCATAGTTTACGACTGGCCGGCTAATTTCCTTGTACGTTGCCAACAACGTTTCTTTGTTTTATCCCCTGGTGCTATCGGCTAGCAATTTGAGGATTTTATTGCGGCTCTGTACTTTGCTGGTAATAGCAGTCGTATGCGGAGTGAAGGAATACAGACTATCAAATGTGGCATCATCGACCTTCATATTGAGTTCTAGCCGGTACTCCTTCGGATTCATGCTGCGAGGAGCTACGTTTTGCCGTGGAGGCCTGGGGGTGTTACGCAAAGTGCATAATTGTGCTGAAGGCACTGCCGTGAAGGCTTGAGGTGCAGTTGGACGCTGGCAGCCCACTCCCTATAGGTCTTAAGGCCTGAACAGGTCTTAAGATGACTTCAACCATTGCACTGGTCGCATCTAACCGAGATGACTTAGAATAAGGATGGAGTCGTCTTTGGCACACGCAGCTGAAATAATCCGTCGGACTAGGGTTGGTTTCGACGCCAGCCCTGATAAGAAAGATTTGCCTGCTGCAGGGCTGCATTGATGACCTAAAACTAAGGTTACCTGATGACCTAAATGAGGTTAGGTCGCCAAAAGTGTGTAAGTCCTTGGTTGGATAAAATCCGGGTCAACTCCGGTACGTAGAAACGGCTGTTGGCAGAGTCGAATAAACTATAGATCCTTCAGTTCACCGAAAAGAACATCAAAATGCATACCACAAACTGGAGGAGAAACTCGTCCGAAAGCGCCTCTTATATACATATATATAAGTGTCAATAGTTCTCCTTTTCTCCAAGCTTGCCTTAGTTAAAAGCAATTTTGTTAAAAGAAATTAATTATGAATAAGTTGAGTTCCTCGATTGCCCTCACGCCAACTTTATTTATCTCAATATTATTCTTACTTGACTTTAACAGTTGTTGGAGAAAGCTGAATTAACTATTAATGTCCGCAAAATTTGCCATTTTCCGGAAAGGCGATTTGCCATACACAGTCGCCTTATTGGCATTTTTACTGTAGCCAACACACACACACATACGCACACATATTTACATGGACATTTTGACTTCTTTAATTTCCACGCCAAAAGCTTTATGATAACTGCTCACGCGTTTCGCCTCGCTAGCACTTTGTACCTCTCTCTCTCTCTCTCTCTCTTTCTTACTCCGGGTGACCGCGTGAGCTGCGTCCAATCGCCTAGCTTAACTGCCAGCGTGGCTACCCGTTGTGCGCGGCGAAATAATAAAAAGTAATTACGCGTCAGCGAGGCGCAATAATGATGATGATGATGATAGGTCATGACGGCGACGGACGATAGTCGCTGATTCGGCGCTGCAGCTTGGCGTGGCTGTTAATGGTGATGGCAAACAACAATAACAACAACACGGACAATAATAGCAAAAATCAACTGAGTTAGCGATGTCAGCAAAAGTCGGTAATTATGCTGTTGCTGCTGCTGCTGTTGCAAGTAATAGCCTTGCATTGCTGACAAGTTTCTGTATGCGCAAATGGGAGTTTGTGTGTGTATGTGTTTTTTTGTTTTTGTTTTTTTAGTGTGTTTTCGACCAACTTTTGTTTTTGTTTTATCGCTTTTTGCTCAATTGCAGTGGCAAAAAGTGTTTTTTGAGCCATTTTCCAAAAGTTATTGCATACATTTAGGCGCAAATGATGGTAATCTCGAATGGCGAAATTTAAAATGCAAATGGCTGTACAAATTAATTCGGTTCGTTCGCAAAAGATGGCTGCACATGCGAGTTTTGGCCGATCTTGCAAGCGATTACATATTTCATTTGGAAGGTCAACAATCATTGCCAATTCTTACTCCACCACCGTATTCGCCAGACCTTCCACTGATGCGGGTCTATTGAAGAAATTGAAGAATGGCCACTGATTGGATCGAGGACAGATGGGAAAAAAATTTTGTGAAATAGTATTCGAAAATTACCGAGGGATGGGAAAAAGTAGTCGCCTCTAAAAGGCAATACTTTCAATGTTGTATTTTTCACCTTTCTCAATCAAAACACTTTTTTCAACACAAAAAAACTGACTGAATTAATTTGTAGACCCAATAATTTGGAATATTTTTTTTTAGATTTAAAAAAAATCTTTTAAAGTATTTTTCTTTGAAATTTTAGTTTCCGATTTGCACTTACCTTTTTTGCATTTCTTCTGTATGGTTCGCGTTTGATCGCATGCCGGATCGCCCTTCTTCAACGTCAACGTTCGTGAGCGTGTGTTGGTCTTTAGGTCACATTCAGTCCATGGATTTTTGCCGTAACGACAGGAGAGACCTGAAAATAGAGGAAAATAAATGGTAGATTATTTTTTCCTATTTTTTGATGGAAACTAAAAAAAGTATCAGCAGTACATGAATATCTGAAACCGAATAGGAGAATGCAGAGCATGGTAAGCAATATAAAGCGAAATCATTCTTTTTGCTTACGCACTTATGAAACTATGAAGAAATGGAAGAAAATCAGAGACATAAACTGCAGCCAATCCTCTCTACACCTCATAATTCCGCAAGAGAGACTGCTTCCACCAGCGTTTATCGCATAAAGAACTTGGAATACGAGCAGAGTGGCCCCAGCAGACTCTAACTATTAATTAGTTCGACTATAACATATCTCACGAAAATCTCTAATACTCCTCATCGGATGTTGTACGATTGTTGTTGTTTTTGTAGCCTCAACAGTTCAACTCAAATGAGAGTATATAAAATATGATTGTAGCCTTGTAACAGCTGAAGCGATTTTCGGTCGAGCTCTTCCTCCAATTTGTAATTTTCCATCTTAATGTTTTTACCAACAAATAGAGGGACCAAAAGTTTATTCTAAGCCACCTGCGAACGGCAGATGGGTTTTTATGAGGAGCTTTTATTTTTACGTCAGAAATGCACTCGGAGTGTTTGAGATTCCCTGAGATTTTTAATATATTGGATATTGGTCAAATCAGAACTCGAACCCTGGCCTTTCAAATGGCAGTACGCACTTCTAATCACTCAGCTATTGCCACTTGAAATGAGTGCTTTGTGAAATATATACCATAAGTGACTGTAGTGAAAGTGAGTGCTTTGTGAAATATATATCTGGTAAAGACTAAATAAAACTTCGGCTCGCTCCGGTGTAAACATTCGTGTTCGTGGGAATTATTGCATTTAGGGACAGCCATGCCTTTCCGCGGATAAATTATTGAACTCCTTTCCCCGAATAATGCTCAAATAACTTGTCTGGCCTGAAGAATGCAGATTGCAGATCTTGAGTATATAGTTCCCTCTCATGAAAAGGTAAGACACTCATGTGCATGGTGTCGTAACCAAGTGACAGTCACTTCAACAAGTCGGAAGGAACATTTTAGGGGCATATTCTATATAAGCCTTTTATGAGTTCATAAAAGTCTAACAACGATGCTCATTAACCGAAGATAGGGCTCATTTGTTAAGCAAACAGTTCGCCTTATAATTTCGAATGTTGGAAAATTGTTGCTTACTCTGCTTTAACTACTTTTTTGAAATACAAATGTCAAAGGTAGCGGGGAAGAGAGTCTCGGCCGAAGTAGAGCAATTGTTTTCTTTTTTCAACCGGAAGTTACGAAGCATTACAGTTTTCAATATATAAAGCCAGATTTCCGTCTTTCGAGTCAATATACTTAAGCTTCTTGAGTAGATCAGAACACAGTGGCGTCCCCTTACAAGAGTAATAACGGGTGATCCATTTCGAGGTTCCCTACTATTTTAAAGAAAAAAATACAGAAAATTCAAATTTAATGGAGAATGTTTATTATAATACAAAAGAACATTCTTTGGCATTCATTTTTTGAAGATAATCTACCGCGACTACGTCCGACATGGTCCATCCGTTGAGTCCAAATTTCGCGGAGATCACAAGCTTCAATTTAAGGTATAAAATAGTCGGTTAGCATGGCGCGATAACGGTCGCCATTGACGGTTACGTTCTCACCGGGATCATTTTTGAAGAAATATGGAGCGCTGATTTCACCGGCCCGCAAACCACACCAAACCGTTGTTTTTTCTGGATGAAATAACAGCTCTCGTATCTCTTCAGGTTACTCTTCGTCCCAAATGCGGAAATTTTGTTTGTCTACATACCCATAGAGCCAGTAATGGGCCTCATCGCTGAACAAAATTTGGCTCGAAAACGTCGGATCTTCTTGGAACTTTTCAAGAGCCCATAGAGCGAAGCGATGCCGCTTGGGAAGGTCGAACGATTTCAGTTCTTGCACAAACTGTATTTTGTACGCTTTCAATTTAAGATCTCAATGTAAAATGTGCCAAATAGTTCCATACGTCAGTCCGAGTTGCTGCGAACGGCGCCAAATCGACTCTCCACGGTCTTCGTGTACACTCCCAGCTACGGCCGCTATATTTTCTTCACTGCGTGCTGGACGTGGTCTATTCAGTCGAATATTATCCAATAATGAATGCTGGCTCTTAAAATGGGTGATGCTGTTGCGAATAGTACGCTCAGTAGGTCGATTATGTTGACCATAAATTGAGCGAAGCGCGCGAAACAGATCTTGAATTTTCGTAATAAAGTTAAATGATTTGTAAGCGTTGTTCAGGCATAAGTCTATTGAGAACAGTACCTCTACTTGATTCAACCTTTAATTACGAAGACGTTGTCAGCACACAAACATGTATAGAAAAACTAACCATCTTTGGTTCTGCGGCAAAGAAGCCGGAGCAACCCTCTCGGCGACAGTCAGATTATTGCAATAAGCAGAGTCAACGAGTCAGCATAGAGAGTCCCAATCTATAATCACAAAGAGTGAGAATGAATAAGCCAAACCAAGTTAATACACACCTAAATTGGCAATTAAATCAGAATTATGATAGCAACCAAAACGCTGCAATTTCTAAAGAGTTCATTTGGACTTCGGCTGTTCTGGCTGATTTTAAAGATCCCGAGTTGGTGTCATCCGACAATTTTTATCCTCAGTCTCGCAGACGCAGTGCAGTTTAGGAAAAGATATGTAGATGATGTCTACCCCTTTTCTTAGGCAACTTATGTATATAGAAGGGTGTCCGGTAAAACCCTGAGTTTCACTGCATGTACCATATTCAGTTAATACCGGTGTTAGAACTCCTAGTATATGTGAAAGTTGTGTGCTTAGGAGAATAAAAAGCTTGAATGATATTCCACGCTGCGCATTGGTCGAGAAGGATTACGACAGCTGGACCATGAAATTGTTTTCTCAACACTCGCTGGCGCTGTCTAAGCACATATTTACAGAAGCCCTTCTACTTTTGGCAAATTAACAGGACAATTAAAAAGTCCCCGGCCTGACATATAGATGGAAAAAAGTAATTTCGCGTGTTAATGAAATATTGGGTTTTGAAAGCAAAAAATACAGTTGAAGCAAAAACTTGGCTTGATGACCTAGTTTCCAGATACTGCCCCAGGAAAATCAACCATCAAGGATTAGTATGCTAAGTTTGGACGTGGTGAAATGAGAACCGAAGACAGTGATTACTGGCATCCTAAAGATATCAATTGAACATGTACGAACTTTTGGGTATGAAAAACCTACAAAAGCAATGAAAAAGCTCTGTATAGGGTGAGTGCTGCGCGAGCTCACTTTTGACCAAAAACAACCAGGAGTTGATGATTTGTAGCAGTGTTTGGAGATGTTCCAGCGAAATAAGTTTCGATATGGCTCCATCATTTCACTCCGAAGGCAAGGTTATGTCTGTGTTTTGAGATGTGCATGGAATAATTTTCATTGACTACCTTGGAAAAGGAAGAACCATCAACAGTGACTATTACATAGCTTTATTGGACCGTTTGAAGGACGAAATCACCGAAGAATGGCCGCATTTGAAGAAAAAGAAGGTGCTGTTTCACCAAGACAATGCCATATGTCATAAGGCAAGAAATCGATGTCCAGCTCAAGTTCCCAGCGACTATGTCCTGTTATCAGATCAGATCTCAAACGAATGCTTGCTGGGAAGAAATTTTCGTCAAATGAAGAGGTGTTCGCCGAAACTGAGACCTATTTTGAAGCAGAGGACAAAAAGTACTACACAAATGGTATCGAAAAGTTGCAGGGTCGCTATAATAACCTGTGAAGGGAATTAGAAAAATAAATTGTCGCGAAAAAATGTGTTTTTCTATGGTAGACCGGGGACGTTTCAAATGACCTGTTACACATATTGCTTAGCAAATGAGCACATACTTGCCTTGGTGGTACCCAAACACTCAAGCTCATAAGCACTTTAGTTCCCAATGGCTCAGTAACTGGATCTCTCTCGAGGACACATGTTAGCACTACGTGCTGTTTTACATAGAATCTTAGATTAGAATATTGGCCAGACTTATATCCAAAATTATAAAAGAAAGTTGTTTTCCCATTGCGATCGGTCCTAGGAAGGGAATGTGAGCGCCTTCGGGTGTAAAAAGCAGTAAGTCGACCGCTAAGTTAATAACCAAAATAGACTTCGACTTAAACTCATTGCAATGGTGTGCAAATCGGTGGTTATATACTTGTATATATATATATATATTTGGCATTTTGAACCGCTGCAGCGTTTTTTGGCTGATCTCCTCCTTCTGTTGTTTGTGCGTCTTGATGTTTTTTTATAAACAAATGGAGGGATCTACAGTTTATTCTAAGCCGTCTTCGATTAGCCGATGGATTTTTAAAAGAAGTTTTTTATTTCATGCAAGAAATACAGTCGAAGGCTTGGGACTCCCTGCTTAGGGGCGACCGCAACTAGAAAAATTAAATTTCTACATTTTTTGCTCGAACCCAGGCCTTCCGAATTGTAGTACGCAAGGCTAACACCACTCTGCTATTGCGGCCGCAAATCGGTGATTACTCATGAACAATGAGCTCCAGTGACAACCGTCATTGGGTACAAGACGAATTAGTCTCCGCACGTGCCAGTATCGTCAAAGAGCAGTTGTCACTTTAAATATCCGTGTATTCTGTGGAGAAAACGCCAAACACACAAACGCACACACGGCTTATAACTAAATGTTAAACTCGTCACATTTTACTAATAACAATAAAATGTTTTATATATGTTTGTCTGTTTGCTTGCTTGTCGTAATTATTTAATGGAAATGTAATGTTTCAATATTATCAAGCTCATTTATGTAATACAAACAAATTTGTAGCGAAAATCGCTTAAACACGTAAGCTAATAATCGTAAAACCATTGAGTGAAGGCCAAAAAAAAAGCGCTCAATTAAATTAATTTATAATTAAAACGACAACTGACAGCCATTAAAAATAAACTCGATTAATCAAATAACAATTTCAGTGTCATTAGCAAGCTAAAATCAACGCGTGGCGCAGAGAAAAAGGAACGAATATGGAGGATGTAGTGGATGTATGGAAAAATGTGCGGGGGAAATGGTACTGAAAATGTCGCCCACTTTCCTTATTGCAGATATTACAGAAAGCGAGGCACCATAATTGAGAATGTCCTTTCTATAACAATTAAACTTTCTAATTTAAGCGAGGAGAGCGAATTGGGGGCGGAAAATATTTCTATTCGATGGAGCCGAACAAAGCGAGGGGTATAGTAATAGATAAGTAAATAGAAAAGAAATGTGAAACAATATTAGGGATAGCTATTAGGGACAGTTGAAGTCTAACCAGTGGCTTATAAACCATACTCTCTTAGTAAAGGCTGATCCAAGTAGAGGTACTTTTTTCAATAGCCTTTTTTTGACAGATCACGCGAAAGTCGTGAATTTTAGTTCAGTATTGTTTGGCATTTCATCATGGAAAGACTTACTGAGCGTACTATTCGCAACACCATCAACATCACCCATCTTGAGACCCAGCATTCATTATTGGATAATATTCGACCGAATAGACCATATCCAGCACGCAGTGAAGAAAATATAACGGCCGTAGCTGAGAGTGTACACGAAGGCCGTGGATTCGGTGCCATTCGTAACAACTCCGTCTGATGTATGGAACGACTTGGCGCATTTTTCGTCGAGATCTTAAAATAAAAGCGTACAAAATGCAGTCTGTACAAGAATTGAAGCTGCTCGACCTTACCAAGCGACATCGCGTCGCTCTATGGACTCTTGAAAAGTTCCAAGAAAATCCGGCCAAATTTTGTTCAGCGGTGAGGCCCATTTCTGGCTCAATGGGTATGTAAACAAGCAAAATTTGCGAATTTTGGACGAAGAGCAACCTGAGAAGATTCAGGAGCTGCCACTTCATCCAGAAAAAATAACGGTTTGGTGTGGTGGAAAAGCAACCTGAGAAGATTCAGGAGCTGCCACTTCATCCAGAAAAAATAACGGTTTGGTGTGGTTTGTAGGCTGGTGGAGTCATCGGTCCATATTTCTTCAAAAATGATCCCGGTGAGAACATAACCGTCAATGGCATAACCCACACATCGCATCAAGCAATGGATTTATTGAGAGAACACTTCGGTGAGTAGATAATTTCACGTTTTGGGCCGGTCGATTGGCCACCAAAATCGTGTGATATCATACCGTTTACCTTTTTTTTTGTGGGGTTATGTGAAGTCTAAAGTCTATGCGGACAATCCCGCTTCCATTCAGGCCTTGGAGCAACACGGCTTTCCTTTTTTAGAGAGTCGTTAAATGCCCCTCACAAATCTGCAAAGGCGCCTTATGAGAATGTTTTTTAACTCCGCCGAGTTAGGAAACCTATACGATACGAGAATTTTTAGTCTCCTTCATCTCCTCTTTCAGCTAAGTACGACAGCGGAAATCGAAAAAAAAAATTCCAAAACCTTTCAGCGTAAATGTCCATCGCGCAATGCCCCGTCAGAACCTCCACAGTGAGAGAATTTTGATCTTGGAATGCAAAGGAGCTATCCTGACCGTCCACGTTTCACCTTGGACCAGAAAGATCTCGCAACCACCCAAGTTGAGATGTTAACACAGCGCTCACTGTGTTGGTACAAGACCCATCTGACCAATAGCTAGTGACATGTTGATAGAGAAGCAGTTATACAATACAAACGCAGTGATGACTGCCCACTCTGCAAGCTTTTCAGCATTGCAGCTCCCAGAAATACCGCTATGACGCGTTACAACGTGATTTTTTTTTCCAATTTTTAAGGAAAGAGTATTCTTTCATAATAAATAATTAGCAAGAAACTTTAGTGCTCTGTGTGCAGGCTAGTGATAACAGGAGCTCAAACGGCTATTTCTTAAAATCATTAACCATAATGTTACCTCACATTCTTCAATTCATTTACCAATGATCTTGTGCAACGGCATTCGTCGATAGAGTATAATATTTGAAGTCTTGAAAACAACAAAGTCCAACCATGATTTTCTGAGGTTTTTGTAGTCACATGCGCTGAGACGGCACCCGGAGACTTCCAGTTTGGTTATGGAGCGAAGAGTTATATGAGCCGTTGATGATGTAAAGTGCCGACTCCGCTGGGAACTCAAGAGATCTGACCATTTTCTGAGTATTTTTTTGCCGAGATCGGGATTTCACAATTCCTACTAATGCTATTAACTGCCTAAGATTCACTTATGGTCAGTTGGATTTGCGATTTTTTTTAAATTTCGGAAATATATACTAGTTTTGAATTTTAAGATTAACTTTAAACTCAGTGTTATGATGAAAAAGTTGGTTTAAGGCTGACATGTATAGAATCAATCCATTTCCCATTTTCTATGCCTTTACCGTAGATTTCAATACAAAAGCTTAATGGTTTATAGCCTTTGCGGCTCCATCAACGGGGTCAAGGAGTACACCACCAAAAGATATTATCATGAGACCTGTTTGAGCCTAGGCTTGGGACAACCAACTTCAGAAATATGACTTCGTTTTCCCTCCTGCGGGTTAGAGGTTCAAAAATTTACCCACGGTAGGGCATACCAATCCCAAATAGTTCCCGCGACAGTCGAAACGACCCGGATTTTTATTCGGCCAAGGATTGTCGCTCGCGCAATATTCCCCGAAGCCCGATTTGGGGAATTTTTCTGTGGTTACAACAACAAAATATGACTTCGTTCTAAGAATTTTTTTATGGACAAGGACTTGCCGTGGAATATGCTTGTCTTTTGGATATATGTTAAAAAAATCCCGAAGCATCTTTGGATTATCTAGGGCAAATGATATGCAAAGAGAGTAATAAAAAAATGTAGAAAGAAAGTACAGCCAAAGACTTTACGTGAGGGCCTTGCTTTAGAGGTACGACTACCCTTTAAACAGCTTTTTAGACCCCCACTAAACCCTCTCTAACAATTTATAAGCATAGCTATTTATATGTATGAAAATATTAATTCTCCTTTCTCCCAACTCACCATCACTCTTTGTTCCACGCTCGTTACGTATCAATATCTCATGATCATCCTCCTCCCAAATTTCACCCGGTGTAGCCGTAGTTGGTTGTGTTTGTTCGGCGACAGGCAACGCCAATGGTGTCTCCTGTACTTCTGTCGTGGCGCATACCGTGGCTGGTAACAGCGAAAATGCTGCCACACAAACGCCAATCGACAGCGCAATTAAATGGCAACTACGCATTTTGTGCTCAATGAAGTGCTCCCGGAGTAGTAGTGGCGGTGGTGCTCGGTGCTCGGTGTTCGAGTTTGAGTATGGCTCGTGTTGCGCGTGGTGCGTGGGTTGTGCGTGTTGCACCGTGTGCTCTCTAAGTCGCGGTGCGCTGATAAACGAAGTGCAAGCGGGTGGATATTTGCTTGTTGGGCAGGCAGTCGGTCGTGATTTATGCCTTATTTTTTTGTTGTTATGGCTGCTGCCAGTGCTTACTCTGTGCTTTGCCTTATATTTGTTAATGGTTCTCTTGTTACACCTGTAAGTAGAGTAGAGTAGAGAAGAAGAAGAAGAAGAAGAAGAAGAAGATTATTTAAAATGATGTCTGTTATTTGAAATATTAATGGATGAGAATATTTCTAAAGAAATTTGAACTGTGAGTAGTTGCCAAAGGCATTTTTGCGTTGTGTATAGCTGAAAGTATGGCCTTGTGAGCCACCGGAGAGAGGTTGAGCGTAAAGAGAGAGAGGGATAGATTGTCAAAATAACACATTAATGCCGCCGATCCAGTGCTGTCATTTAAGTTATATATTTGCATGTTGGTGTCTGGTAATTTCACGCTTTGACGCTTTTGCTGTCTATCTGTCTGCCTGTGTCTGTGTCTGTGTATGTGCTCTTTGTCCCTTGGCTCCTAAAAGCGGATAATAAAACATTGTCCTGATTGATGCGCACGTGGTGGTCGATGTCATACAGCTGTCAGTTGGTTGACAGGCATTTATTTGCAGGTTTTTTATTTTATTTTATTTTAATGCAAAGACAGATGATGGAAAGAAAAGCTGTGCAAAAGGCGTGAGGTAAAATAATTTATGGTTCAAATTTGATTTCAAATTCCAATTTTGTAATTTTTATGGCATTAATTTTTTTCAAGAGTACATATTTTCCTGAATTGAAATATTGTTTTTAATTCATTTAATTTTAAGTGCTTTCAAATCGATTTTTTTATTAAATTAAAATATTTTAAGATAATTTAGTTATCAACATCAGCATAACAGTAACGAACTAATTCTCTTCGAAGAATAAATTTCTTTTACTTTCACTTACAACAGCTCCTCAAGTTAGGAAGAAAACATTGTCTATATAAAACATGCCGGTTCTGAAACTTGTAGAAAATGTCTGTTATATCTTTAAATAAGGCGTAACTGCCTTATGATGCGACCGATAACCAAAATTTCCTACTCCAGTCTACTCTTAATATAAGAAAAATTCCAGCTTTTATTCAGTTGATGATTCGCGATTACAAAAGAAAGCGATTTCAACTATACCAGATCCCAAAACAAGCTTGGGTGAGAGTGTCCCTATTTCCAATCATACACGCATAAAAGGAATGTTTTTTTTTTGCTTTTTTACACCGCTTCGTTATCGTAGAACAAAAGTGAATACATCACATCACACCATAAACCAATTAATAATCAATACAGTCGGTCACTCAGGCTGAAAGTCCACCAAAGAATGCTAAGGTGAATATATCTGCTAACAAGGTCATGAAAAGTGTAAAATTATCCAAGGCGAATATTATTCAGTGTATTTGGCCAGATTCGATAGAGATTTGAGGCAAATGTGGCAAGAAGAAGTAGCTGGGGTGTAAGATAATGGATTAACGGAAATTTCGAGGATCTTAAAAGGAATATAAAATTTTGAGAAACGCTTGCCGTACTACAAGGACCCACCAAAATTTATACCGATCGGATTAGAATGACGAGCTAAGCTGATTCAGCCATATCCGTCTGTCCGTCTGTCTATTTGAACGTAAAATAATCTCTCAGTTTTTGAAATATTTAAACGAAAATTAGTATTTGGGTGTATTAAATGTACCGATTTTTCTTAAGAATATGAAATTTGTCATTCCTCAATATATAACTAATTAAGTTTTGGTACCGAAATCGGTGTATATATAGTATAGTTCCATACAAACAATTCATTAAGAATTGATAAAAACTTGTAAAATAATCATCTAAGAGCGTGATATTTGGTTTTATACACACGTAAATTCAAATATATAACGACACTGAAAAAAAAGTGAAATCGAATATTCTTCTTCTTTGGCATAGACACCGCTTACGCGATTATAGCCACATCAACAATAGCGTGACACTCGTTCGTCCTCTTCGCTATTTAGCGCCAGAGGTCACTCTCCGTCTGATCCTTCCAACGGAGTGGAGGTCTTTCAGCGAGTATTCCATCGAGTGTTGCAAAGCTGGGGTGCGTTCACCTATTTGGACTACACAGGCTGTTAATGTTGTAGTATAACTCATACAGCTCATACTCCTAAAGACGACTCACCGGATGTCGGCATCGTCTAAGCCTCTGCACCATATGGTGAGACGGGAATGATGAGCGACTTGTAGAGTTTGGTTTTGGCTCATCGAGAGAGGACTTTACTTTTCAATTGCCTACTCAGTCCAAAGTAGCACTTGTTGGCAAGAAAGATTCTGCGTTGGATTTCAAGGATGACATTTTGTTGTTGGTGTTGATGCCGGTTCCTAGATGGGCTAAATTATCTATAACTTCGAAGTCATGACTGCATGACTGTCAATAGTTTGATGCATACTAAAATTCGGAAGGCCTTGGTTCAAATCCAGGTTCGACCAACATCTAAAATTATAGAAAATTAATTTTTCTAATTGAGGTCATCGAACGGGAATGTCAAACCCTCCGAGTATATATCTGACATGAAATAAAAGCTTCTCATAAGAATCTATCGGTCGTTCGCAAGCGGCTTAGGATAAACTGTAGGTGTCTCCATCTGTTAGAAAAACAAATTAGAAGAGGAGTTCGGTCGAAAATAGCTTCAGCAGTTGCAAAGAAAGAACCAAACGTAGTATCGAAAAGCTCGGAGAGCTCTTTACCAATTCTGTCTCTGCATCTAGTATTATACTTGGTCAGCCGGACATAGCGACGTAGAGGTATAGCGTCCTTGTCGTGTTGTCGAAGGTTGTATTAAAATCGATGAAAAGGTGTATGTATCGATTCATTTCTCAGATGTCTTTTCCAAAAATTTTCGCATGGTGAATATCTGGTCAATGGTGAATTTAACAGTTCTTAAACCATCGGCTTCCGCCGCTTTGTTATTTCTTAAGTGGACATTCGCCATTCGAACTTCATCATAGTCAGGCGATGGAAAGTCTATATCATCGTCATCTTGCTCACCAGATTACCTCCGTGGTCCCTACACGAGCTTGCTCCGCTCTTGAAACCATCTGTAAGTCGCCGTGTTTTTTATAGAATTTTCGGACATGGCCCATGCCGGCCTGCTTCTCAAACTCCTCATACTCACGCAATTAGGCATCTTTCTTTTACCGCATACAAATGCGTCTCGTTTCTTTCTTCAGCTCTCGGAAGCTATGCCACCACGAACGTGTTGTGGTCGACTACAAACTTGCAAGGTAGGCAATCCGTTTTCTCGCCACTGTAGTTCGACATTATTCATTGTTCCAGGTCTTTTTCTGACACTGTTTAAAACCAAGAGTTTCCGAGTTGCTAATGAGTGCTCTCAAAGAGCAGGTATGCGTATATCAGGCATATATAGAAGAACTTCGCTTTGAGGAGGATTATGGATAGCTACCGGTGGATGGGGTGGATGTCAGGACTCTCAGCGACGGAGTTTCTCTCCCAAAACAAATCCAGCACCAAATTTTAGCCCCTTTTAATGGCCCCGCTGTAGTTGATTATAAAAGGAACCCAGCTTCTTCCGTCCTCGCCCCGTTTATAGCACTTTATGGAAATATCGTCATCGAAAGAGGGGTCTCTCATCCGAGTCATTTGTTGATTTTTGATTGTGCTGTAATATTTTATTTGATGGGTCCCAAACCCTACACAAAGCCGCAGGAGATACGCGTTCTCAGTTTAGCTCGCCTCGAAACGGATATTTGTTGGCTACCAAGAGGATATTCGGTCTAAGACCAGAAGTCGTGAGCTGAACCATATTTGAAATAATTGTTACTGGCTACTTTTCTCTCAGCAACTTTATTTTCTTAGTTTCCAAAATGTCCATGCCTAGGTGCAGGAATTTTTAGATACGTTTTTCAGTTGTAGATGAATCCTATATCACTTGCTGTATTTTTTGCTTTAATATAATTTAATTGAAATATGACAACTCTTCAGTTCAGTGCTTCTGCTGACCTTAAAAAATGGTGTTTTGAGAGACTCCCTGGTAGCAAAAAATTTAAATTATGATAATTTAACTACAAAATTTGTTTAAGGAATTAACAAACAGCTGCTATTGACTGCAGTGAACATTGAAAAAAAATTAAAAAAATGAAAAAAAGGTACAAAACAATAAATTAAATTAAACGCACAACCGCAGCAGAGTGTGGATTTCGAAAAGAACGTTGAAAAAATTAATTTATTAAAGACGCATTTATAATAAATAAATAAAAAAACTATATAAAAAAATTGCATGCGTTTAAATGCAGCGCAAATGAGCAAAACCAATGCAAAACGTGTCGACTGTGGTAACTACAAAACAGGAACAAAAAAAAAAGTATGTGGAAACTATGTATGTATATCACATATATTTTTTTATTGCGCACTAATTACCAGCAAAAGGAATTACACACACACACATACAAATGCGCACAAATGACGTTGAAAATTTAATGGGCAAATATTTATTCATATGCCATTTATACAAACAGAAAATTAATCGCTACAACGCATTTACATATACATATGTATATATATGCTTAAATGTATTCATGAGGAAGCAAATAAATTTAAATGGCTCTGTAGGGAAGAATGCTAGAAAAAAACGGAAAACTATTTTTAATTTCAAAAAAAAAAAAAAAAAGAAGATAAATATATTAAAAATGGCGAAAACCTTCATAAAAAAATTAATATAAAATTTTATAAAAAAATTTCATAGAAATAAAGAATGATCCATCCAACTAGAGGTATTTTCTTCATCAGCCTTATTTTGACAGATCACGCGTAAGTCGCGTCAAGCTGTCATATTATTTCTGTTGAGTATTGTTTCGAATTTCATGGTGGAATAACTTACGCCTGAACAATGTTTACAAATCATTCAAATTTATTACGAAAATTCACGTTCTATAAAGAATGTGTTTCGCGCGCTTCGCTCAACATATGGTCAAAATAATCGGCCTTCTGAGCATACTATTCGCAACACCATCACCCATCTGTAGACCCCGCATTCGTTATTGGATAATATTAGACCGAATAACCACGTCCAGCACGTAGTGAAGAAAATATAGCGGCCTTAGCTGAGAGTGTACACGAAGACCGTGGAGAGTCGATTCGTCGCCGATCGCAGCAACTCGGACTGACGTTTGGAACGACTTGGCGCATTTTACGTCGAGATCTTAAATTGAAAGCGTACAAAATATGGCTTGTGCAAGGACCGAAGCCGTTCGATCTTCCCAAGTGACATCGCTTCGCTCTATGGGCACTTGAAAAGTTCCAAGAAGTTCTTGGTCAGAGATGAAGCCCACTTCTGGCTTAATGGGTATGCGAACAAGCAAAATTGACGCACCTGGGACGAAGAGCAACTTGGAGAGATTCAAGAGTTGCCATTTCATCCAGATCATACCATATCTCCTCGAAAATGATGCCAGTGAGAACGTAGCCGTCAATGGCGACCGTTATCGCGCCATGGTAATCGTCCGCGATCTCCACGACATTTGGTTTCAACAAGACGGCATCACTTCCCACACATCGCATCAATAAATGGATTTATTGAGAGAACACTTCAGTGAGCAGATAATTTCACGTTTTGGGCCGTTTTCGCCGTTAGGCATTTTCCTGTGGGGATATGTAAAGTCTAAAGTGTATGCGGACAATTCCGCTTCGATTCAGATCTTGGAGCAGAATATCACGCGTGTCATACGCTAGTTACCAGTCGAAATGCCCGAACGAGTCATCGAAAATTGAACTCAACGGATTGACCATCTGAGACGTAGGCGCGGTCAACATTTGAAAGAGATAATCTTCAAAAGATAAATGCCAAATAATGTTCTTTCGAATGATAATAAACATTCCCCCTTAAATATAAATTTTCAGTTTTTTTTCTTTGAAAAGGTAGGAAACCTCGATATGGTTCACCCTTTATAATTTCATTAAAAAAATTTCGTAGCAATGGCGCTAAGCCCAAATAGTTACTAATGAAAAAAGTTTTAAATAATTTGACTATAAAAAATATTTAAAAAAAAATTTACTTCAGTAAATTTAATAGTGTTGGAGGGAGTCCTTCAAAAAAAAAAAAAAAAAAAAATTATTGTTTATAACCAAAAATGTTGCTGGCCAATAATATCAACACATACTTAGGTTTTTCGGAGCAAAGCCTCATTTCCTACTAAGCCATTCAACATCTCGTATTTTTTTCTTGAATTAAATGTGCTCCACCTACATACGCAACCACACCTACATATATACTTATCGTGAATATACCGCAAGCGTGCAATGTAGCAAATAATTAAATTGGAAACCGCAAATATGCATAAATTAATATGAAAAACCGCATTAATTTAAAATGCAAATGAGTACTCAAACCAATAGGTGTTCAGCGCTTTTGCACCAAACTAGCATTACATATGCGTTCGAGTATATACCTACAGTAAATGCGTATATACATCAAATATATATACTTAAATGATTTAAATACATTTCCCAATATTTATTCATTTACTTCCATCGTGTATGCCTGCATATATATGTATGTATATTACTTCTCCCAGTTTTATCACATTTTTATTGACATTCACGCTTTTGGTTTTTTTTGGTTACTCATACGCTCCGTTGCACATGCAAAGCAACAAAAGCATTTTGGTTTATTTACCTACAACATCAAAGTCAAAGTTACTGGCAATTTGGTTTACCTCAAATGAGTCTACAAACTCATACCAAACCTCATTCGGTTCAAATGTAATGGAAAGCGTTGGAAAAATTGCCTCTCAAAGCCCTTTTATCAGCTCAGACTCTAAACTGGTGGGCATGTAAGTCAATTCCATTTTTTCTCTAATTTAGTATTCTAAACTCCTGCCTTGATAAACATTTCCTCTATGAAGCTTTATGGTTCTACTTCAAAGAGAATTTTTATTTAAAAAAAAATCAAGAATATACATTTTACGTTCTTGAACTTGAAATATCCAAGTTTGTTATGATTGAATCGACTTAAAGGCACCAAGTATTGTGCGATGGGAAAGGCAAATTAAAAAAATTAAAAAAAAAATGTTAAAATTAAAATAAAAGCTTCAATAAATACAATAAATTAGTTATAATTCAATAACCTTAAAAAATTAATATTAAGTAAATGCATTCAAAAGTCAGTAAAAATTAATTTATTTAGTAGTAAATAAATTTAAATTAGAAATTTAATTAAAAATAAAACAAAATTAAATAAATTAGAAAAAAACCTATTTAAAATAACATAAACTAAAATAAAACAATATGAATAAAACTTAATAAAAAAATAAAAAATGAAGCAAAGAAAAATTTAAAATAAAATAAAAATAGAAATAAATTTAAAACATTAAATAAAATTAAATAAATTAAAATTAATTAAATAAATAAAATACATTAAAGTCAATAATATAAAAATTTTAAATTATTTATAATAAAACAAAACAAGGTAAAACAACTTAAAATAACATAAAAAATTAAATGAAAATAAAAAAACTAAAAAAAGTAATATAAGATAAAATAAAATTAATAATTCGTAATTGATAAAAATTAAATTAAATCACATAAAAGACAGTCTTTAAAAAAATGTAAGAAAAAAAAATTAAAAAAAGGTGTTATATAAATTTAAAAAAAATTAAACAACAAAAGTAAAATAAATTATAATAAAAAAGAAAAAATAAATAAAATAAAAAAATTATATACCAAAAATCAATGAATTATAAATTAATAAAAATTTAATATGTATAGAAAAATCATATAAAATAAAATAAAATAAATTAAATGAAAAAAAGAACAAGAAAATAACTTGAAATAAAATAAAATAAAAAATTATATATAAAAATAATACATAAGTATATTAGAAAAAAATTAGATAAAATAAAAGAAACAGAGCAAAAAAAAAAATGAATTATAAAAAGAGCTGAAAAAAGTTAAAGTCTCTATGTTTTTGGCAACAAATAGAGTGACCTAGAATTTATTCTTAGCCGCCTCCGAATGAACGATTGATTTTTATGTGGAGCTTTTATTTCATATCAGAAATATACTCGTAGGGCTTGACATCCCTGCCGAGGGGCGACCGCAATAAGGAAAATTTATTTTCTATAATATTGGATATTGGAGTATTGCGAGTAGCTCGATGCTCGCCCGATACTCGCTCATTGCTCAACTGCTCAGCAGAACAACAAAAAAATTAATTTTGTTTGTAAAAATTTCTTTGGCATTTCAAGGATTATTACACTTGGCATAAATAAATTTCAAATTATTAAAAAAAAAAAACTGAGAAACAAAAAAACCAAAATACTCGAAATGCTCGTGCTCGTCTCGAAAAATTTTCGAGTAATAAGCAATGAGCAGTTGTGCGAGTGATCGTTGCCCAAATGTTCGCACAGCTCGAAAATGTTTGAGCAAAATCTGGAGCTCTAATATATATATACATATATATCGATGCAAATTTTGATGAACGAACGCCTATAACTTGAGAATCGCCAGATTAAATTGCTCCAAATTTTTAGGAGTTATAAGGGATATTAGGAGAATGTTAATGTGAATGTTTTTATGAGATTGGCGCAGCCGTTTCAGAGTTATGACAATTTTAATGATAATTGGTCACTACCCATACAAAATACATGCAACAACAACAAATACTTAATTCGTAGGTGGTATTGAAAGAGCGAGAAAAGGAGTGAAAAAAATGAAAATGAAAATCGAAAATTCAAAATTTCAGTTAGATTTTTTTTTATAGATGCAGCAAAGCACTTTGGGGTTCGCTAGTATAATAGTATAATACAGTAAGATAAAACCAAATTAAAAAAATAAAGTTAAATAAACTGATATTATTACATTGCCGTAGGCACCGCTTGCGCGATTATGACCCAATAAATATTTACTATCTCTTCGCTATTTGACGCCAGTTGAATGGAAAACTTTCAAAGCAGGAGCGCTTTCATCCATTCGGACGACTTGACCTGGCCAGCGTAGCCGCTGCTTTTTTTTTCGATGAACTATGTCAATGTCGTCGTATATTTCGTACAGCTCATCACAAAGGACCATAAATCTTCCGCAAAACGGAAGATGTCGACATCGTTCAGGCTTCTGCACCATACAGCAGAATGGGAATAATGATGGACTTGTAGAGTTTGGGTGGTTCGTCGAGAGAGGAATTTACTTTTAAACTGCCTACTGAGTGCAAAGTAGCTCCTGTTGAAAAGAGTGATTCTGCGTTGAATTTCCAGGCTGAATTGTTGCTGTAGTTAATGATGGTTAATAGGTAGAAGAATTTATCTACGACCACGAAGTTATGGCTGCCAACGTGGCAGCCAAGACGCGTATGCTTTGATAGCATAGCAGGAGATATTTCGTGTTGGTTTCGTTCACCACGAACCCCATCGGCTTCGATTCGCTTCGCTTCTTTGTCTAATTTGGAGAAAACAGAAGAAATCGCACGATAAAGAGTCACCTTTTCTAAAACCTGGTTTGGTATCGAACGGTTCCGAGAAGCCCTTCCCAATTCTGACTGAACTTCTGGTATTATTCAGAGTCAATTTACATAGCCATAAGATTTTTGTGGGGATATCAAATTCAGACATAGCGGCATAGAGGTAGTTCCCTATCGTGCTATAAAAGGCGGCTCTAAAATCGATTAAAAGATGATGTGTATCGATCCTTTTCTCTCGGGCCTTCTCCAAGATTTAGTGCATATTGAATTTTTTCTCATTGGAGGATTTGCCAGGTGTAAAGCCACATTGATAAGGGCCGATCAGTTCGTCGACGGTTGGCTTCAATCTCTCACATAATGTGCTCGATAGGACTTTGTATGCTGTATTGAGGAGGCTTATCCAACGATAATTGGCGCAGACCGTGGCGTCTCCATTTTTATGGATTTGGCAGAGCATACTGAGGTTCGAGTGCTCGGGCATGCGCTCGTGCGACCATATACTGCAAATTGGCTGGTCCATGCTTTTTGCCAGTTGCTCGCCGCTATATTTGAAGAGCTCATCTGGTAAACCATGACCCTTTGATATTTTAAAAGCGGGCAATTGCTATTCGCGCTTCGTCATTGTCGGGAATTGCAATGTTTATTCCATAATCTTCAACTGGGTGCTCGGGTTAACCATCTCCGGTGTCGCACTTTCACTGCCGTCCAGCAGGTTGGAGAAGGTGTTCCCTCCATAGACTCAGTATGCTCTAGCCGTCACTGACCAGATCATTTTTTTGTCCCTTCAAGAGGATCAGTTAAATAATTTAAAAAAAAATTACTGAAATTTAAATAAATAAATAAAAACTGAAATTAAAAAAATAAAGAAAATAAATACAAAAAAAAATTATAACTAAATAAAATTAGTTTAAACATTAAAAATATATATATATATAAAATAAAATAAAATAATAATAAATTAAATTAAATAAATTGGAAAAAAAATTTATTATAATTTAATTAAAATATACTAAGATAAAACAAAGTTAAACAAACTAAAATAAAATAAAAAAAGGAAAATAAAAATAAGATTTAAAAATAGATGAAAATAAAATCAATTAAAATATACTTGAAAAAATAAAAATAAAAATTAAAACAAAAACAAATGTTGGAAACACCGTCACTGGCTAATCTCTTCGTGTAAACTCATACTTGGTTTTCAGGCCGCACAATAAGCCTATCAGGCAACGCTGTAACTTTGTTTGTTTAAGCGCAACTAGGTAACCCTATTTTTGCTTCCTTCTACATATTACTTCCTTTTTTGTAAAATTTGATCTCTTTCGGAAAAACGTGCGGTTGGGAAAACCAAATGTGAGTATACCTAAATTTAATAATGAATTTTTAAATATATTTCTAATTGTAACTCTTTTTTGAAATAAAGTTTTTAAAGTCGTTTCACGCACTGATAAAACTGGTAGAACCAACAATCTATAAAAAATTTGTCGTACGATTTGCCGAAATTGAGGTTGGAAACACCTGTTTGCCTACTGCAATAAAGTCCATCAAGTATGGTGCGCACGATAGTAAGATCAGTAAATTGTGCTGTATGTCATGAGCCGGAGAACGAAGAAATGGTCCAGTGCGACGTGTGCGATGAGTGGACACACTTCATCTGTGCAGGAGTCTCTCAAGATATTGCGGACAAAGAATGGAGTTGCAAAAAGTGTGCTGCGGCAGCAACGTCAAACGCATCAAAAATACACACTACACCAAACGAGCAATTAAGCGACCATGGAAAGCAAGACCATGATAAGGTAGGTGGAACGGATGATAGGGCAAGTAAGCAGGGCTGTGCGAAATCGAAACGCAGTATGAATTTTGAATTAGCTCTTTTAGAGGAGCGAAAAAAGGCAGAACTATTATACTTAGAGCGAAAATATGAAATTATGAGGAGATATGAAAGCTCAGAAGAATCAGACGACGACATTAATCTGGATGCGCTGAAAGTGCATCGCACCACTGAGTGGGCGAATGGCAAGGGTCAGGGCGATGTAGGTAGGGCTAATGAAGGGCGGCTTGGAACAGGTGCTAGGCACGATAGGGTAGTCATAGGCAGAGGGCGCAACGAGGCGCAAATGCAGGCACGCACAACGTCAGACGCAAACGCTGGAGGCTTGAATGCACTGCAAATTAGTTCGCGACACGTGGTGCCAAAAGATCTCCCTGTGTTTAGTGGCAAAGCGGAGGAGTGGCCTCTGTTTCTGAGCAGCTTTCAGAATTCCACGCGACTTTGTGGATTTAGCCACGATGAAAACCTGTTTCGTTTGCAACGCGCTTTGAAAGGTAAGACGCTTGAGTACGTTAATAGTAAACTGATGATCCCCGAACTTGTACCCGAGATAATTTCTACACTACGGATGGTTTTTGGTAAACCAGAGCACATAATAAACAGTCTCTTGGGAAAGCTACGCTCGTCGGCGCCTGTTAATGTAAATAAGCTTGACACTCTCATAACTTTCGCGCTTGAAGTAAAAAATGTAGCCGCTACTATGGAGGCATCAGGGCTCCAATCGCATATGACAAATCCTGTATTGATACAAGAACTAGTTGAAAAGTTGCCAGCTCAAATGCGCTTACAATGGGCAATGTTTTCTAGACCATCTTCAGACGCTACTCTGAATGCGTTTAGCGATTGGCTTTTCGACTTGGCAGACGCTGCCAGCAACGTTACATCGGTAGTTTTTGCTAGCAATCCTGAGTCGGAGAAACGTAAAACTCATCGGGTAAGTGTTCATGCTGAGGAGAAGAATGCTATCAGAGAATTCGCAGAACGGGTTAAACCCAAATTAGCATGCTATTTATGCAATGAAGCTCATGTAATTTTAAAATGCGATAAGTTCAAAAACTTAATTTACGATGAAAAATGGAATGAGGTGCGTAGGTTACAGCTTTGTAGGTTATGTTTACGAAAGCACGACGCGAGAAGCTGTCGTGAGAGAAAAGCATGCGGCGTGAACGGTTGCACCTACAAGCATCACCCGGTTTTACACAAAACCTTCGATGTTCAAACAGCGGTTGTGGCTCATCACAAAGAAGTATGTAACACGCTTTACCGTGTGGTACCGATAACGATTTACGGAAGAGGCACTTCATGCGATGTTTATGCTCTTTTGGACGATGGATCCGGGCCAACTCTAATTGAGAAAAGTGTGTTGCAACGTTTGCAGGTGCAAGGTGGTAAAGCTGATCTATGTCTTAAATGGACAGACGGAACGGTACGTGTACAGCGGGACTCCGATAAAATCGATTTAGATGTATCGCCGCGTGGGAAGCAAAAGAGACTTACTCTGCGTAACGTACGCTCCGTGGATGCGCTTGATCTTCCACTTCAAACAATGGATATTACGGAGCTTGCAAGAGTACATAAGCATCTAAGGGGAATTCCAGTTGAGTCATACCGCAACGTTGTGCCACAATTGATAATTGGATTAAGCAACAAAAATGTAATGATGCCACTAAAGTTTCGAGAAGGCAAAGCGCATGAACCAGCTGCAACCAAAACCCGCCTTGGGTGGACTGTGTATGGTGTCGTAAATAACGACGAACAACCGAACGTTGATAACATGCAGCTACATGTTTGTGAGTGCGATGACGACGTAGCCTTGCAAAAGTTAGTTACCGAGTACATGTCCCTGGAGAAAAATTGTGATGCAGGCAAAAATAGTCAGCTACACAATACAGAGTTAAATGATATGCAAGGCAACGTTGAACGTAAGGAAGAACATTTCGTAGCAAAACTGCTATGGAAGTCGGGGGGCACTACTATGCCAGACAACTATCCCCTGGCCTTGCGTAGACTCACATGCTTTGAGAAAAAATTAGAATCGTCTCCTGATCTTAGGATACTTGTAAACGATCATATTCGCTCAATGGAGCAAAAGGGATATATTCGCAAATTAAACAAAAGTGAGATCGCCGCGTATCATCCTCGGAAGTGGTATTTGCCGATATTTGCGGTACGAAACCCAAATAAACCACAGAAGGTCAGAATAGTGTGGGATGCTGCTGCGGAATATAAAGGCCTCTCCTTGAATTCATGCTTGGACAAGGGTCCAGACTTATTAACCTCTCTCTTTGATGTTTTACTGAAATTCCGGATAGGGAAAATAGGGTTGTGTGGCGATATCAGCGAAATGTTTCACAGAGTGTACATCGATGAAGAAGATCAGCACTCGCAGCGTTTTCTGTGGAGAAGCTGTGAGGCGGCTCGTCCACCAGATGTTTTCATGTTGTTAGTAATGAGCTTTGGGGCAAGCTGTTCGCCATCTTTAGCTCAAGTTGTAAAGAATCAAAACGCTATGGAGTTCGCCGATACGCACCCAAGAGCAGCTAAAAGTATTTTGGAAAGGCATTATGTCGATGATATGCTTGACAGCGTCGATACTATTGAAGAAGCGGTTCAACTGGCTACGAGTGTTCGTACAATCCATAAGCATGCAAATTTTCATATTCGAGGTTGGCTATCCAACTCCAAAGAGGTTGTCGAAGCCTTGGGAGAAGCAGGAGATGCACGCGAATTTTGTGGCGCTGCCAAGCGAGTAGATCAGGTAGTTGAAGCTAGTAAAGTGTTAGGCATGTGGTGGCAGACGTCTGATGATACATTCACATATAATTTGAAATTTACGAAGGCCAACGATGAGATTCTCCGAGGAGCTAAGCTTCCAACAAAGAGGGAGCTATTAAGACTGCTGATGTCTATATTTGACCCATTGGGGTTACTAACGTTTTTCTTAATCGACGCAAAAATTATGCTCCAGAAAGTCTGGAGAAGTAGTATTGGATGGGACGACTCTATACCGGAGCAGTTGTCAGGTGAGTGGATGAGGTGGCTATCCTTCCTTCCGCAAGTCCAAAACATGAAGGTGCCTAGATGCTATTTCAGTGTAGCAAGCAGCCAAGCAAGCAATATCGAGCTGCATGTATTCGTAGACGCCGGTGAAAACGCATACGCTGCGGTAGCCTATCTGAGGATCGAGAAAGGTGAGGATGTCGAAGTATCATTGGTGTGCTCCAAATCTAAGGTTGCACCATTACGCCCTGTATCTATACCACGAATGGAGTTGCTCGCTGCGGTGATGGGTGCGAGGCTAGGAAATGCGGTGGTAAAAGCGCTGGACTGCAAAATCGATCGTGTGCATTTCTGGACGGACTCCAAAACTGTTCTATAGTGGTTGCGCTCCGATCCTAGAGGATATAAGCAATTCGTTATGTTTCGAGTGGGAGAAGTGCAGGAGACTACCAATATCGCACAGTGGAGCTATGTGCCTTCGAAATTGAACGGCGCCGACTTAGGAACGAAGTCGACCTCAGTACCAGATTTTTCAATGACCGGACAATGGATCTCCGGACCTACATTCCTCCGTCAGTCAGTTGAGAATTGGCCAAGCTTCGAAAGCAAGCAACAAGAAGGCCCACAGCACGATCACGGGGAACTACGTCCAGAACTAGTCTCAGTTCATGTAGTAGAAGAACTGCCTTTGATAGATCTTAGCCGTTTTTCGAAATGGGAGCGCCTACAGCGATGTATGGCGTACGTTAAGCGATTTGTAAATAAGTTAGGTGGCACACCTATTAGAGGTAGCCTTAGTACCGACGAGTTAGTCTGGAGCGAGAACTATTTATATCGCCTTGCCCAAACTCAAGCCTTTCATAAAGAAATTAAAATGCTGCGTCAGAACCCAGCATGCTCCATGCCCAAAACAAGCCCTATACGTAAACTATCGCCGTTCTTAGACCAGAAAATGACAGTAAGAATGCGCAGTCGATTAGAAAGAGCAGATTTTATAAATGATGATATGAAAAACCCAATCGTACTGCCAAAAGAACATGTGATCACTAGACTGATAGTCGACTGGTATCATAGAAAGTGGAAACATTCGAATCATGAGACCGTAATCAATGAGCTGTTTCAGAAGTTCTACATACCTGGGTTGAGAACGTTATTACGGTCTGTGCGAAAATCTTGTCAATTCTGCAAGATTAACGAGGCTCGTCCGCACTCACCCGACCTGCCTGAAGCACGGTTATCACCCTACACGCGACCATTCACCCATGTAGGGGTGGATTTTTTTGGACCCTTTTTGGTTACCATCGGAAGACGCAGTGAAAAGCGCTATGGTGTAGTGTTTACATGCATGACGTGCCGCGCGGTGCACGTCGAAATGGCATACAGCCTGACCACCAGCTCCTGTTGTATTGTTGTGCGCAACTTCATCGCACGTAGAGGAACTCCGAGGCAGTTCTTTAGCGACAACGGAACAAATCTGAGAGCAACGGAAAAAGAGCTGCGAGAATCGCTATCGCAAGTTGACTTTGCAGGTTTAGAAGCTGAGTTTACCAGCCCGTACACCAAATGGACATTCATTCCACCCGCATCGCCTCATATGGGAGGGGCATGGGAGCGCACGGTGCGCTCAATAAAGACGGTTATGTACCAAATTGTGACGCCTACAACAAGACTGTCTGATGAAAAGCTCCACAACTTGTTCCTCGAGGTGGAGCAAATAGTGAACAGTCGACCTTTAACGTGTCTGGCTCTCGACACTGCTGACCAAGAGGCATTGACACCCAACCATTTCCTACTGGGCTTATCGTCGGGTCTCAAACCACTTGGGGATTTTGAAAGTGCAGATCAATTTGCTCGTGTCTCGTGGCGACACTCTCAGTACCTCGCAGAAATGTTTTGGAAGAGATGGGTGGCAGAAGTTTTACCTATGCTAACTCGGAGAACCAACTGGTTTGAAAAAGCCAAGCCGATAGAAGTTGGGAACGTAGTCGTCATTGTCGACCCAAACTCACCACGGTATTCCTGGCCAAAAGGCGTCGTCCTATCTACAATACCAGGGAATGATGGCCAGGTCAGAAGTGCCATCGTTCGGACTACGCAAGGGCAGTATCAGCGGCCAGCGACGAAATTAGCCGTACTGGACGTAGCTCATGTCGGCGTTTAAATGTACAGGGGTATTCCCTTATGAGGGAGATACCGGGGGGAGAATGTTGGAAACACCGTCACTGGCTAATCTCTTCGTGTAAACTCATACTTGGTTTTCAGGCCGCACAATAAGCCTATCAGGCAACGCTGTAACTTTGTTTGTTTAAGCGCAACTAGGTAACCCTATTTTTGCTTCCTTCTACATATTACTTCCTTTTTTGTAAAATTTGATCTCTTTCGGAAAAACGTGCGGTTGGGAAAACCAAATGTGAGTATACTTAAATTTAATAATGAATTTTTAAATATAATTCTAATTGTAACTCTTTTTTGAAATAAAGTTTTTAAAGTCGTTTCACGCACTGATAAAACTGGTAGAACCAACAATAAAAAATATATAAATATTTCTAACCAAAATAAACTAAATTGAAATAAGTGAGCGAAAATTAAATAAATTTAGATTTTAATAAATATTTTTTTAATAAATGATATTTGATTAAATTAGATTAGAGGGCCACAAAAAGGAGTTTATGAAATTATTTTTCGGGTAAAGTAGTAAATAAATTTAATTTTTGACAAACGGAATTTATTATACATATAATTAATTAACTGCTTTTAACTATTTTTTTAAGAAAAATTAATTTAAAAATGGCGCCTATACAGCATTATCCATAGGATGTCTCCATTTTTCCGAAAACCACGGCCGGACACACAGCTCCTGTAATACTTTTTATTTTAACAAGTTGTTGAACAGATTCTGCTTCTTGTAAATAGCAATAGCTGCAGAAATACGTAGGATTTTTTCAATATATGTACTTTTGAAAAAATTGTTCGAAATTTGTTAATAAAAAAAAACTATGCAAAATAAAAAAAAAAATCCTACGTATTTCTGTAGATGTTGTCAAAATTTCAATTGAATCGGTTGTAAATTGCTTGAGTTATGTTTCCGGCCAACTTAAAAAAACAGTTTTGAGATAAACGCGTTTAAAGTTTTGAGTATGCCTTACTGACTGAAACAGACGCTTCAAGTAGAGAAAGAAAATGGGGCATATAGAAATTTTTATCCGTCATAATCTTTCGTGATAACATTTTTGAGACCATAAGGTATTATTTGAAAGAAAGAAAAAAAATCAATTTTCCGAAAATTCTAGAGTGGCCTAACCCATTGAATTAAACTAAATTAAACTAAATTCAATAAAATTCAGTTCCATAAAATATAGAATGGTACTAAAATTTCTAAAAATTATTGAAAAAATGGAAATTGTCATATTCTACATGCATATGCTGTTCTAATATTTGTTTTCTAAACCTTTAACTACATATTTAATATTTATATGTACACTTAGTTTAAACACAAAATCTGCTTGTTGCGATGAATACACTCATTTTTCAAAAAAAAAAAAAAAAAATTTCAGGGAACACAAAACGAATGCTTTCAGTGCTTTGAAAAAATACAAAACATCCAACAACAACAGCAACCACAAGTACCCACTATCAAGAATGCAAATTCATGTAAAAGCAGACGTGTAAGAATATAATGAGCGAGGAAAGTGACGTGAAGATAACGTGCGACGGCGGTGCACTTGGCTGTGCAGCGAAGTACGAATTTGCAAGTGCACCACGCCAGATGAAAGTGCTGAGAGAACACATAAAAAATATATTTTCTCGTGCTTAAAAAAAAACAAGCATTAAAAATAAAAAAACAAGGACTCTGCACACTTCACATACATACATACATACACAAAAGTATAGCAAAGAACTGGTGAATGCAAAACTGAACCGCATATGAGAACTTGAAACGATGCTTGACAATATACATATGTACATATATGTATGTATGCAACAAAGCTATGAATTAACAAACACACATGCATATTTATGTACAATTCATATACAATATATACATATACATACGAGTATCTGCCACAAAAGGGAGAAGTAACAGCTTTGCATAAATATACCCTGCAAATTGTATAGGTTCCTTGCTTTCACACACACATACATACAAGCATACATAAGCATTCGTAAGTGCATAAGTAGCGGATGTATGACGCTCACGTACATCTGCACACAAACACACACACGCCCACCCAGTCAAATATATATACAATCAAATGCAAATGAAAGGAAGCATGATGTTCTAGTGCACATGATGAAGCCGTCGCGCTTGCCGCTTGCCATAACATACATGCACATACGAGTACAAATGGGAATGTAGAATATTCAGGCCCAACATATACATACAGCCATGACTGTAGCAGCTTTAGTTTGCCTGCTGTTGCCCATCAACGGCATTTCCGGCTGGTAAAATTCGTTGTAAGTTAACTTAAGTAACACAAATACGTGACACAAACATATACACGCACATGTGTGTACACTCAAACAAACACCTCGCTGCATATGGAAGTGAATGCATGTGAATATATGTGTATATATATGTTGAATGTGTACATAAATGCTGTAAGAAGGAATTTTGTCTACAATATTCTCAAATAAATTTGCATATATATAAGTATATCGTATTTTTCTGATGATTTCGTCTAAGTATGTATGTGCGGGTATGCCTGGTAGCAGCGTGGGTTGTGCCGCAATCTCAGCTGCGTTACATTTTCAACTGACGATTTTAAGTAAATAGCTTTGGCAATGTAAAATGCACATTATTAAATACGAGAAAGAGAGTACGGAAAATATTTAAACGCAGGCAATAATGAAAAGACTCATAAGGTTGGCGCAACTTTGGTAGAAAAAATTTAAAAAAAAAAACATAAGATCCAAAAATGCACTGCAAATAAAATAAAATGAACTAAAACAAAATTAAATTATATTAAAATAAATAAATAAATTAAAATAGAATAAAATAAATTAAAACAAATAAAATATAATAATATAATAATACAAAACAAAATAAAATAAAATATAAAAAAGCAGAGAAAATTAAAAAAAATTTAGAAGAAAACAAATGAAAATAAAATTAAAGCCAGAATTAAATAAAATAAAATAAATTAAAATAAGATAAAATAAAATAAAATAAAATGATACAAATTATTATTAAATAAAATAAAATAAAATAAATTTATATAAATTAAAATAAAAAATAAAAATTTTAAAACTAAAATAAAATTAAAAAGTAAATAATTTATTAAATTATTAAAATATTTTTATTAAAAAAATAATAATAATAAATAACATTAAAAAGGTGAAAAATTAAACCAAAAAGTTCAAATTTAAATTAAATAAAAATATATTTAAACTAAATCAAACGGAACATAATAATACAAAATAAATATATTAAAAAAATAAAATAAATAAATTAAAATAAAATAATTAAAAAAAATTAAGCTAAATAAAATGATGAATAATTTAAAATAAATAGCAGTTAAAATTTAGCGCACTTAATAGTTGTTGGTTAGTAAAAAATTTAACAATAAAACAACAGATTACATGGCTGGCGTTGGCTCAGTTGGTAGAGAACTCGCCTGTGATGCCAGAATCCTTCGGTTCGATTCCTGGCAAAAGAAGTCTGATGAGATCTGGTGATCTCCGAAACAGCTGTCACTTCAACCAATTTTTCTATGTTGTATAACAAAATATTCAATTACAGAAATTATATTTTTTCTAACAAAAATAGGCCTTTGAATACAGCTCATTTACTTATAACCAAAAACAATTACAGGCAACATTAAACAATCCATAAATTAAATTATATTAAATGAATTAAAATAAAAAATAACAATATTAAAAATAAAATAAAATGAAATCAAAAATAAATAAAATAAAATATTAAAATATTATTATTAAAAAAAACTGATAAATAATATGAAAATAACTAACTAAAATAAAATGAAATACATAATAAAAAAAAAAAAAATTAGATGAAATAAAAATATATTTAAACTAAATATAAACGTAATAAAATAATAAAATAAAAAATAAAATGAAATAAAAAAAGTTGTTAAATTAAAAAAAACTATAATTTAAATAAAATAATATAAATATAAAAATAAAATACATAAAAAATAAATAAATGAAATAAAATAAAATAAAATAAAATAAAATAAAAGTATATAAATAAATTTTAAAATATTAAAATAAAATTAATGAACAAATAAATGTATAAACAAAAATAAAGTAAAAAAAACAATAAAAGTAAAAAAAACTTGTTAAAAAATTTAACAAGTTAAAAAATTAATAATAAAATGAAGTAAAGTAAAACAAAATAATTTCAATAAAGAAAATATAAAAAATATGTAATAAATAAATCAATAAAAAGAAATAAATAAAACTATCTTAAAAGGGATTAAATCAAATAAAGTTGAACAAAATAAAGTTATTAAGGATCTATAGGTTATTAAGGTTATATAGAATATGTGCAATTATTCGGAGGAAGCAAATTGCTCAGCTCATTGCTATTTCAACGGTATCACAGGTTTTCCGGTGTTAAATATGAAGCAGACAGGATGTCTCGAACAATAGCAAATATTGAAAAGCTAAGCTAAGAAAATTATACGGTTTGTAGCAATCAAGTCAGGAGTTTTCCAATCACTATGGAACCGTGACCAAAAAGCTCTATCGACGTCAATTTTGACGCTTAAATCTAGCGAACTTATTTACGCGAAGAATTGCATTACGGCAAGAAGTGTTTGGGATATATTGAAAACACTTTATAAAACATACACAGCATCCAGGAAGGTCAATTTGTCCAAAAGGCTTTAACGATTTAAGATAAACAATTTAGTTCCATCGTTGATGAATTTAGAGAAATTTAAATTAATTTAAATGAAGATCTTTTGGGTATACTGCTATTATGCAGTCTTCCGGACGAGATGGAAAATTTCGTGGTGGCTATATAAAGCAGGGATTCGCTTCCTAAATTTGACGTGTTAATATCAAACATTTCGGAAGAAGAACAGCGTAAAGGAGACAAACATGTCGATATTGTTGAGGGTGCGGTTGCGGCGAACTTTCGAAAGGACAATAAAAAGGACTCACAATATAAATATAATGGTATTTCTAAGAATTCAAACAACGTTAAGGATGGGAAAATAACAAAAAGTGTTATAAATATGGCAAGCGTGGCCACATTCGTTCTCAGTGCAAGAAAACAATCAACGTGGAGAAAATGAGTGAAACAGCATGTTCATTATATGCAACAAACGAAGACTGCAATGCAGTTTCATTATCCAAACAGTGGTGCAACGTGTCATATGTGTAGAAATGCGAAATATTTTGATTGTTTTGAAACCAAATACAATATTGACGTCGGGTGAAATTATCTAAGCACGAGGTAAAGATATTTCACACGGGTTTTGTGTTAAATTTTCCTAACAAAATGGCTATAATTAGGAGCAAGAATAATTACTTGATATTATCTGCATCTTATGATAAAGGAATATTTATTGCGAAATTAAAGAAATTGGTTTTGAAAGAAAAACTAATATTTTACGTCGATAGTACTAACAATAAGAGACCTACAAGGTAGTTAAAATCGAGAAAGCAAAGCCAAGCGCATAGGTTTGACGGTAGCGAATCTTTTTTGAGTAAATCGAAGATTGGCAAAGGTAAACAAGAGAGAAGTCAATCAAAAATGAATATACCAGGTGGCAGCGGCAGACCTAGAAAAAGCTGATGTGTGAAAATTTCACATTTAGTGGAAGAAGCATTAAATTCAGAGAACGCTCAGTACTGGAAAAAAGCTTGATTTTTATAACGATTCAAGAATAAGACGTGGGATCTAGTAAAAAACCCAGAAGGCAAAAATAGCATCAGAAGAAAATTCGGCAGATGTACTTACAAAGACGTCGGCAAAAGTAAAACATATTAGTTGTTGTAATTTATTAAACTTAGACTTGAAAGTAATTTTAATATACGTTGAATTTGAGCGGGAGTTTGTTGAAATATCTACTTGCTTATGTTATACTTAAAATAAATTAAATTAAATAAAATGAAATAAAAGAAAATAAAAGAAACTAAAATACATCAAATAAAAGAAAATAAAATAAAAGGAAAAGAAATTAATGAAATAAAAATAAAAAAAAATATTTTAATTTATATTGGTTAACAAAACATAAATTAATAAAATTAAAAAATATACAAAAAAATAAATAAAGACAAATTAAAATAAAATATTATTAAATTAAAGTAACAAAATTAAGTAGAGCGATAGGCTATTTTGTAAAAATTTCTTAGACGATTTAATAAATGAATTTCGACAAAAGGAGCAGAGGCTAGATTTAAAAAAACGAATGTTTCACAAACATAAATGAATTATGCGACTACTCGCCTAGCAAAGGTAATAAAAATGTGAAAATGAACTAGTATTTAACTAGTATGAAGCTGCCATATATAATCGCACAATTAGCATTTCACAGAATATCGCCACATTCGAAATACAAATCTCTCATATGTAAACAAGAAGGAAAATTAACTATTACCTTTCCCTGCAGGGGAAGTATGTATCTATGCACGCACAGAAATATATTAGTTTGCATTAAAATTCTTTCTGCTACTTTTTCACCTCTTTCAACTTTTACTACCGGTGTTTACATTGTCTTACTAAGCATTTTCTCTGCTCCGCACAACCGATTCTACGCCAAGCAACAAACAAATAATTTTAGCTACAAAATTGTGGCATTAGTGTGTGGAGTTTGCCTGTGTTTCTGCAAACAAATGCCATATTTAGAAGAGTGGCATGAAAAGTGGTGGGAAGCTGTGAAATTGTATGTCTGCTGTTGTTGCTATTGTAAGGAAATGCGCGAGACTGAGTACAAACGAGCCAGACATAAAAGCACTATTTTAGTAGACGTTTTGGAATACATTCCTAAGTGTTGAGTATTATTTAATTTCAAAACATTACATACATATGCATAAGGATAAAATTTAAAATGAATAAAAAAAAAACACGGAAGAAAGACGCAAATGCTTTCAACAGCTAACACACAGGTAAAACTAATTGTTTTTCGTAATTTTTTTTCATTTTCATTTTAGGCGAGTCGTTGAAGTAATATATATATCCTACTGCAAATTAAGGCAATTATATCATTTCTTTTCATATTTGATTGTATTTCATTAAAATTAGTTAATTTTTTTAAATTTATTTTATTTACCTCTATTTTAATAAATATTATTATATTATATTTTGTTTCACATAGTTATTTATTTATTTTAATTCAATAACAATTTTATTTTATTTTATTTTATTTTTTGGTTTTGTTTTATTTTATTTAGTTTGTTTAATATATAGTTTTTAATAAACTTCTTTTTATTTTTCTTTGCAATGAATTTAATTTAATTTTTATCTATCTATTTTTCATTTCTGTTTTCGAAATTAAAATAATTTTATTTACTTTTTTTTCACTCTAACTATTTAATTTAATTTCTTGTTTTATTTTTTATTTTTTTTTTTATTTTTTACTTTCTTATTTTGTAATTTTTTATTTTTCTTTTGTTAGTTAATTTAAAAAAAATGTATTTCTTTTTTTATTTTAATTTAATTAATTTAATTTAATTTAATTTAATTTAGTTTAGGTTTATTATTTTTATTTTAGTCTTTAATTTTAAGTTTTTGGTTTCATTTTATTTTAATTAATTAAATTTTTTTTAAATTTTATGATCTTATTTTATTTTATTAATTTTTTAATTTTTTTTTAATTTTATTTTATTTTATTAATTTATTTAATTTTATTTTATTTTATATATTTTATTTTATTTTAGTTATTAAATTTTTTTTTATTTTATTTTATTTATTATTTAATTTATTAATTTAATTTTTCTTTATTTTATTTTATTTTAATTTATTTCATTTTATCTTATTTATTTATTTATTTTATTTAAATTTTTTATTTTTTAGTTTAATTAATTTTTTTATTTATTTTTTTTATATTATTTTATTTTATTTTATCTTATTTTTTTTTTTTATTTCAATTTATTATTATTTTATTTTATTTTATTTTATTTATTTTTTTTTTAAATTTATTTTATTTTTTTTATTTAATTTCTTTTTTTTTACTTTTTTATTTTTTTATTTATTTTATATTTCTTTATTTTGTTTTGTTTTATTTTATTATACTTTTTTATTTCATTTTATTTTATTTTATATATTTTATTTTATTTTAGTAATTAAATTTTACTTTATTTTATTTTATTTTATTTTTTATTCAATTTATTTAATCTAATTTTCTTTATTTTATTTTATTTCAATTTATTTTATTTATTTATATATTTTATTTTATTTTTTTTTTATTTTAGTTTATTTTTTTTATATATATATATATATATATTTTTAATTTATTTTATTTTTCTTAAATTTTTTTTATATTTTTTTTTTTTGTTTTATTTTATTTTACTTTTTTATTTAATTTAATTTTAATTTTACTTAGTTGAATTTAATTTTTTTAAATTAAATTTTTTATTTTTTATTTTTTTTAGTTTATTTTAATTTTTTTAATACTTTATTTTACTTTATATTATTTTATTTTATTTTATTTTATTTTTTTTTAATTATTATTTTATTTTATTTCGCCTTATTTGATTTTATTTTGTTTTATTTTATTTTATTTTTTTCTATTTTATTTTTTTTGTAATTTTAAATTTTATATTTTTATTTTTTTTAATTCATTTTAATTTTTTTAATACTTTATTTTACTTTATATTTTTTTATTTTATTTAATTTTTTTTAAATTTTTATTTTTTTTAAATTTCGTTTGATTTGATTTTATTTTATTTTATTTGTTTTGTTTTTTTTTTGTTTTTTTTTATATTTGTTTTTTATTTGATTTAATTTTTTTTAATTTTATTTATTTGAATTTAATTTTTTTCAAATTTAATTAATTTTTTTTTTTTAGTTTATTTTAATTTTTTTTAATATTTTATTTTACTTTATATTATTTTTTTTTATTTTTTTTTTTTCAATTTTTATTTTATCTTATTTCATTTTATTTGATATGATTTTACTTTATTTGTTTTGTTTAATTTGATTTTTTTATTTTATTTATTTTTTTTATTTTAATTTTTTTTTAGTTTAATTTTTTTTTATTTATATTTTTGAATTTGTTTTTTTTTAATTTATATTTTATTATATTTTTTAGGTTATTTTAATTTTTTTTAAATTCTCTATTTAATTTTTTTTTATTACTTTAAATTATTTTATTTTATTTCATTTAATTTTTTTTTCATTTTTATTTTTTTATTTTTTTATATTTTTTTTATTTTTTATTTATTTTTTTTGTTTTAATTTTACCTAATTTAATTCTACTTTAATTTCTTAAATCTGAACTTTCTATCTGAGTGTTTATACATACATAAATTTTTGTACAGAAAAATCATTTCTCTTCTTTTCATTTTATTTTATCTATTACTAGTTCGCTTGTACCCTGCAGGGATCATCATCTAGCAACTTGCTGTCGCTCTGTGCCACTTGTCACACATTGACATTCGCATAGGCAATGAACGAGAGACGACAGAGAGTTGCTTGATTGAAGTAAACAACTGTCAGTGACGAGATATGTTGTGTTTTCCTTACAAATGTTTTCTGCTTGTAAATGCATGTACATATATTTACCGTTAAAACGCGTTGTAACTAAACTTTGTATGCAAATTTGTTTGTTTGTTTCTTTTTATCTCTGTTTGTTGCCTATATCATCAAGCCTCTTCTGAACTCAAACATATACTCTTTGAGTTCAAGTGCCCTCAAGTGTGCTGCTCGTATGCGCCGGCAGTCATTCTAAAGCACATAACCATTGAGAAAGCGTGTTGGTACTTACAAACAAACAAACACAAATTTTACATACTTTTATGTATTTATGTAAATAAATGGAAGTATATGGAAATGAAATATTCAGTTGTGAGAATTCTTTAATACTTAATGTGAAAAAAAAAATCAGAATAATAAAGAGTTGGCAAATTTTGTATTTCTTTAATTTTGAGATAAGTTGACACTTTCACTCTCTATCTTTTGAATTAGAAAACATTAAATTCTAACCACAAATATAAAGCTGAGCGACATTTTAAATGGATACCAGAGAGCCATAAATCAAACTACTCTTAGGTCCATTGCTCCAAAAAATATGCTTTAGAATATTTTTAATTTCTCCTGAAGTAACAGCAAATTGCACAGAGGACAAAATTATGGAATCATATAATCTTGAAAATGTTTATATTAATTGTGTGAGTGTTATTCACTTTCTTAATGTTATGTAAAAGGTGATCTAAGTAGTAGCAATTTTCTCAAGACCCTTTTTTTGACAGATCATGCGTGAGTCGTATCAAATTGTCATGTTATTTTTGTTCAACTTTATTACGAGAATTCACATTCTGTAAAGAATGTGCTTCGCGCGCTTCGCTCAACTTATGGTCAATATAATCGTACTCTTGAGCGTACTATCGCAACACCCATTACCCATATTGAGTCCCAGCATTTACTATTAGATAATATTCGACCGAATAGACCACGTCCATCAAGCAATGAAGAAGATATAGCGGCCGTAGCTGAGAGTGTACACGAAGACCGTGAAGAGTCGATTCGGCCAGCAACTCGGAATGACGTATGGAACAACATTGCGCATTTTACGTCGAGATCTCAAATTGAAAGCATACAAAGTAAAGCTTGTGCAAGAACTGAACCCGCTCGACCTTACCAAGCGACATCGCTTCGATCTATGGGCTTTTGAAATGTTCCAACAAGACCCGACGTTTTCGAAACAAATTTCGTTCAGTGTTGATACCCATTTCTGACTCAGTGGCTATGTAAACAAGCATTTAAGATGAAGAGCAACCTGAAGAGATTCAAGAGCTGCCATTTCATCAGGAAAAAACAACAGCTTGGTGTGGTTTGTGGGCCGGTAGAATCATCGGTCCATATTTCTTTAAAAATGATGCCGGTGAGTACGTAACCGTCAATGGCGACCGTTATCGTGCCATTATAAACGCCTATTTGATGCCTGAAATTGAAGCTCGTTATCTCCACGACATTTGGTTTCAACACGACAGCGCCACTTCCCACACAACGCATCAATAAATGGATTTACGTTTTGGGCCGGTGGATTGGCCACCAAGATCGTGTGATATCACACCGTTAGAATTTTCATATGGGTATATGTAAAGTTTTAAGTCTGTGGACAGTCCCGATTCAGTTCAGGCCTTGGAGCAAAACTTCATGCGTGACAATTTCCAGTTACCAGGCGAAATTCTAGAACGAGTCATCGCAAATTGGACTCAATGGATGGACCATCTTAGACGTAGCTGCGGCCAACATTTGAAAGAGATAATCTTCGAAAAATTGAATTTCAAAATGCCAAATAATGTTCTTTCGAATGATAATAAACATTCAGCAATAAATTTGAATTTTCTGTGTTTTTTTCTTTAAAAAAGTAGGAAACCTCAAAACGGGTTACCCGTTTTAATTCTGAGCGACATTTTAAAGAGATACCAAAGTAACCATAAATCAAACCAATTTTAGATTTATTTCTCTAAATTATGCTTTGGAAATTTTTTTATCCTGAAATAGCAGCAAATGGTACTATTCACTTTCTTGCGAAATTAATTTTTTTCTAAAAATAGATCTTCACGCTAAAATCTGAACTCTCAACTGACCCTGCTCTTCCAAGGTTTATAAACCATTGGAACAAAATATGGAGTAATCCAAAGAGGTTCTCAAAAGCATGCCAGATTAATGAGATAGAAATAAACAGAGGAAGAAACTACTGGTAATGTAGATGTTTTCAAAATCTCAATTCGAAAGCCAAAAAGTGAGGAAAAAATTAGAGAGAGAAAGAGAACGGTAATAGAAAGAGAGTGAAAAAACTTATCTAGAGATGAGCATGCTAGTGTTTTACAAATAAAAATAAAGTTAATAAAAAATAAAGCTACAGTGAGTCAGTTCTACATTTCAAGAAAATATCTACAGCGTAATCGCTAGATTATTTTCAGCTCTCTGGTTAGCTTGTTACTTTTATATACCTGTCACTTGAAAGAATACTATAATAAACTAATATCTTATCATTTTTGGAACGGGGTTCCACTTTTCATTCTACATTAGATTACACTCTCGAATAAACGTAGCCTTCAGTAAGCGCTTCGAGATTTTATGGCTCCCTTAATAAGACCAACTATCGCACAACATGTGCTTTTGGAATCGGCTATGGGGTTCCCGACTTATTACTTTTGTGATATTAATGTAATTTCGATTTTAATCTCATTTTGGTCTCTGTTAATAAACGTAGAGATCGATGAGTATTTGACCGAGTAAAGAAATGTAATGAGCAAGTACGTATAATTTTTGGAACCCTATAAATGCATCTCGTAGGGATTGAAAGTGTTCTTAATATCATATTTCTTAGAGCAATTGGACCACTGATCAAGATCTATGATTCTCAACTAACAAATTGTGGGCTCAGCAAACAATCAGTGGAAACCGATGAGACATGTGTGGTATTTACGGACAGCTAATCTTAATGGATGCGAGTTCAAGTCCGCTGGTAGTAATGAACGTAACTTCTTAAAGTTGTCAGCTGTCATAGGGAGTAACCCGACGGCTTACGTGGGATTAAAAATATGTGTTATCGTTAAGGTTATGGTCTGATAGTGAAAAATAATGTCAAACAATCATAAGAAACTTTTGGGTTATATTTCTGGTGCTCAACTGTCTCTTGTGAACGTTTTGCTTACTGTTTTCTTTGGTTACAATGGTGTGGCGCATCATGAGGTCCTGCCGAGAGGTCATACAGTTAATAAGGAATACTACAAGAAAGTTATGCAACGTTCGCGTGACGCAATACGGCTCAGACGATCGGAATTGTGGAAAAAGAAATCGTGAATTCTCACACATCAATGCTTATTCGTAAGTTTTTGACAAAAAACAAAACCGTAGTCATGCCTCAACCAACGTATTCGCCAGCTTTGGCTCCTTGCGACTTTTTCCTATTCCCAAAACTAAAGAAACTAATAAAAGGAAAGTGTTTTGCCATAATTGATGAGATCAAGTCAGAATCGAAGAGAGAGCAGATGGCCATACCGCAAAGCGCATTTCAGAACTGCTTCGAGTATTGGAAAAAGCGTTGGCACAAGTGTATCACATCCGAAGGGGATTACTTTGAAGGGGACAAAATAGATATTGATGAATAAATAGTACTTTTCAAAAACATTCAAAATTCAAAATTTCCTTTGAACACACCTCGTATGGTCGGATAGTGAAAAACTTAATGCCAAACAATCAAAGGGAACTTTTGAGTTATATTTCTGAAGCTGAACTATCTCTTGATACTAGATATGCACACTGAGACTGATGAGCATCTCATGAAATAGGTTCCACTCACAAATAAAAAATTTGAGATATTTTTTTAAAGGGTAGAAAGTACTCTCAGCTACACATTTCGCTGAGTACTCGGACCGCATTTGTGCCTTGTAAGCACTGACAAAAACTAAGTGTTGTAAACGATGACAAATAAATAATTCTAATATGAATACGGCTTATCTACTGGCGGTTAGTCAGAGTTATAAGACGCCTAAAACCGACTAGTAGGCATCTAGTGGCGGCCGTGGATTATTGGGAGGGACTATTGGACGCCGAGAAATATTTGTAAGTGACTAGTAAAACCATAGGGCACTACAGACGCATAAGTACGTACGATGATCCGTTTATATATAAGATCATTTTATGAAAAGAGGGTAACTAGCTGAGTTCAACTGAAATACGTCAGTTAAAAGAAGTATTTATTGTGGACGGCATACTCACCGTACTCGCCTGTCGACGAGATTTAAAAGCCTTTTATATTTCTAACAGTAACTGGTACGAAAGATATTCATATAATCTTAGCATTTTAATACTAAACTTTAAATTATGAAAAAAAAATTGAGGTTTGAAGTAACAATGTCCTTTTCCTTCTTCGAACAATGACATAAACATATTACTTTGAATTATCCGAAATAGGTAATTCAGTTAAAAATTTTTACATGAATTTACTTGGTAGGGACATAAATACTGTTACAACATTAAACACACTAAACACACGCATTTCAACAGAAGAATTGAGCATACCACATAATTCCCATATGATTTATAAAATATAACCTGTAAAGCGTTAGTCTGTATCGGGAATTCTAAATTGTGTGAGTTATCAACATGGAATGGTCAGATAATGAAAACCGTTTCGCTGTTATAGCGCCTTTTAAGTGTGAAATGAAAAAAGGTGATATTTTCAAAACACTCCGTCCGCTCGGCATTAGTTGCATGTTCGTCTACCGGTGCATAAAACTGTTTGAGGAGACTGGGAATGTTAAAGACCGCCACCGGTCGGGCCGACCACGCTCAGTTCGAACGCCGCAAGTCGTCAAAGCTGTCAAATCAAGAATTCTGCAAATCCGCTCCGAAAACAGAAAATCATGGGAGATGAATGCTTCGCAAATGTCCATGACTCGAGATGAATGCTTCGCAAATGTCCATGAGTCGAATTACTAAAAAATACTTGGGACTTGGGGATTTCAAACGCCGTACCGGACATTTGTTGACTGCAGCTTTGAAAAAAAAATAGGGTGGTAAAATGCAAACGTCTTTTGGTGAAGCACGCTGATAACCTGTACAGAAAAATCTTGTTTACCGATGAAAATTTTTTACCGTGCAGGAAAAATTTAATAAACAAAATGATAGGGTGTATGCACGGTCATCTAAGGAAGCATCTGAACTGATTCCACGGGTCGAATAAGGTCATCACCCAGCTTCGGTCATGGTTTGGCGGAGTGTCTTTTATGATGGTGTAACTGACTTGCATTTTTGCGAACAAGGGGTTAAAACATCGGCCAAAGTTTACCAAGAAACCATTTTAGAAGCTGTTGTAAGACCACCTAACCATTTCATGTTCCAAAACCAATCAAGGACTTTTCAGTAAGACTCTGCGCCGGCCCATAAAGCTAAAATGACCCAAATCTGGCTCCAAAACAATTTACCAGCATTCATTTCCTCTGAAGAGTGGCCCTCTGGCAGTCCTGATTTGAACCCGCTGGATTACAAATTGTGGACAGTTTTAGAGGACATGGTTTGCCTCAAAAGATACCCCAATACTGATTCTCTTAAGACAGCTTTGATTCGTGCTGTGGCCAATTTCTCAATGGAGGAGGTGCGTGCGGCTATTGATGATTGGCTAGTCCGACTTAAGGCGTGCGTGAAGGCTAAAGGCGGGCATTACGAATGAATACTGCTTTTTTGTATACAATATATATCAATAAATATGTAAAAAAATTGGTCCAAAAACATTCATTATTTTTTATTTTATAGCATAAAATGTGTGTAACAGTATTTATGTCCCTACTAAGTAGTCATTATATTTTTAAGTTTAAAATAGAAATGCAAAAATATATTTCCTTTCCATTTTCGTTATAAAGGTGTCTAAGTGTACCAACAAGTAAACATAAGCACCACAAAGTCTGCGTTCAGGTTTATATTTATTTGCAAAAGCATTAAACATTGTAGAGAAAAATTAAATTTATTAATTTATTAATACCTCACCAAATCGGTTTGACATTGAATTTAACCTCTTTACCTGTTATTATGTGCTGATTAAATCTTTTTTCTTATATATTGCAAACGTTTTAAGCTATCTAGAGCCGAAGTCTGACTATTTGAGAAGTATGCTTCAGAACGTTATCCTGTTGAAACCGAAACGTCGAAAATAAGCCTAGATTCTCTGCACTTTGTTTCAAGTTCTTTTTTTAAAATGTTTAAATATAACCATTTATCCATTGTCGATTCGATGAATTTAAGCTGACCCAAAAATTAGCCGCCATGCACCTCACCCCACACCACAATTCCATCACCATCATGTTTCACTGTACCAACAATATTTTGTTTTTCAAGGGCAGTTCCTGATTTGTGCCACACAATTTGGCGACCTTTTATGCCGAATTTGCTCTCTTAAGAAAAAATTGCTTGTTTCCAGAATTCCGGAGACTTATTTATGTAATTATGAGCATATTCATTGCGCCTTCGTCTGTTGACAAGTGAGATATGTATAAGGTTTTTTTCGAGCGACTCTACCATGATATCCAGCTTTACGTAAAATTTTTCTAGCAGTTTCTGCACATATTGTTTATTTTTTACGTTTTATTTACGTTTTGAACTATATTTGTTGACATAATTCGCGGGTTAACTTTCACCAGATTTATTATTTTGTGTTCTTCCCGTACTGATAATATTTTTGTACGGCCAGATCATGGTTTTTGACGTTAAAATACCGGCTTGCCTGAAATTATTTACTACGCGCTGGACGGAGGAATACGTTCTTCCAATAGTTTATGCAATTTTTCGGAAACTTTCGCCATCTTTCCATAGTTTAATAATTATTTTTCTTTCTGACACACTAATTTCTTTCCCTTTGGTCTCCGCTTTTTTTTTTTCAAACTAATATTAAAAGACGTCACGAGCTCTTTAAATGATTAATTAGATTAAAAGCCAATAGAAAATATGCAAAAAGAAGGAACATCTTCATGAAAAGTAACGGTATTCTCAAATCAAGCAAACTAAACATAGACTTAATGGTCTATGTGTAAATGTAACTTTGAGCTTTTACCGTCAAAAAATAAGTCTCAAACCCGATCTAAGAGCATAATAGTAGGGTGAAAACAGACTGTTCATTTCAAATTTCAAAGCGAGAAGATGAGAGCTAGAGGGCGAGTAGCAGCATCCTCGTCCATTAATTTATTATAAATTTCAAATTACGCTTAGAGCAAAATCAAAAAAAAAAAAAAAAAAAAAAAAAAAAAAAGCGAGTAAATAAATCATTCAAACAGACATTCAGGTTTCATTCAATAGCATTAACGGAACACCTCAAGCCACCACCCACCCAAGCAGACAGTTATAGCTAGAGAATTCAAGAGCATAGCTAAAAGAAGAATGCATTAAAAATTTATAAATGAAAATTTGAAATGTTGAAAATGAAAATTAAATAGAAAAATAAATTTAAAAAAATAAATTCAATTACATTTAGTGAAAAACACACACACACACACGCAAAAACAAAATACAGTTGAAAAAAATAATGTGGAATTCAGAAAAACAAACTTAAATGAGTGAGTGAGCTAAGCCAATTTCGGTTCGGTTTGGGTGGAGAGAGTGCGAGCGAAAAATTCTAAACACTCAATAAGAGCCACACAGCGTAGAGCAGCTGAAATGGCGAGGGATGTTTGGCATTGGCAAACAACTGTGGCATTAGATGAGGTGGTAATGGGGGAAAAAATTAAATAAATAAAAAAATAAGTAAAGGAAATTATTCAACAGCATTAGAAGATACAAATAGCAACTCAAACGGCGTTGTTGTTATTTATTTTTATTTATTCACTTTTCACTGCTATTTCATTTCAATTTGCCAAAGCGGCAAGCTGGCACAGCAAAGTATTAAGAATTGACAAGGAGGGAAGAAAGCGGTGGTGGGGCAACAGTTGGAGTAAGGGTGAGAGCGCTGGCAGAGTGCACAAACATAACCATGACATTCTAAGCGACAGCACAACAGACGTACAATAACAACAAATAGCAGCGTGCTCGCCAGCGTGTTAAGGCTTGCGAAAGTAACCCTGCCTCATGGCAAAGGGAAATATTAGAGGGAGAGTCCATAAGAGTATGAGTAGCCTCAGACTTAAATTTACAGGCTGATTGCTTAGTTGGCCGTTGGTTATATGTTGCTAAGCAACACTCAAGTTCGCTCACTTAGTTAATCTCGGTTGATTGTGTCAGCTTATGCGCTTTAGTGTAGTATACTTTAAGGCGCTCTGATGTGGTTATTAGAAATGTTGTATTTTAAATTAAATTAAAATTCTATGCTTAAGTAATTAAATTATTAAAATTAAATTAAATTATTAATTGAAAAATTTTGTATTTATTTGCTTTTTATTTCCCATATTTGTAAATTTCTATGGTAATTTAAGAAATTTCTTATTTGGAATATATTTGGTCGCAAAAAAATATACGCAAATATATGCATTAACATATTTTTTTACAAACAAACAAAATTTCGAAACAAATAGTTAAATATTTTTGAAATTTCCACCCATTAATTAGAGCGTAAAACTTTTGAAATTAAACTAAAATCGAAAATATGCATGAATACACATTGAGTTTATCTAAAAAAAATTTATAGGGGTATGGACATAGCTATATATATATTTATATAAAAGCTAAAATTTTTTTTTAATTTATGTATTTATGTCAGCTTATACACTTTTCTAAATCCTAAACATAAAACTTTTGTTTTGTTTGATTTTTGTATTTTTAAATTTTTTTTATTTTTTGGCAGGAAATCCAGACAATTTTCGGTCACTGAGCTTTAAACAATTTTGCAAACGGAAAATTTTCTATTGTAAATACTGTTATTGTGCCAAAATTTTCATATTTTTATATGACATATACAGTGAGGTACTAAAACGTTCACAAAAACTAAAAAAGTTTTATAAATAAAAATAAGTTTTTTTTTTATTGTTTTTATTGTTTTTATTTTTAAAATACGTACATATATGAACATATCAATTGAAAAGTGCCCGACCTATCATAGTAAAAGACATTTTTTTAGGCAAAACTCATTTTTTATTCAACATAATTTCTTTCCCTGATCCCCTGAAACACTGATTATAGCGACCCGTCAACTTTTCGATAACATTTTTGTCGTACGATTTGTCCTTTGCTTCAAAATAGGTCTCAGTTTCGGCGATCATCTCTTCATTCGACGATTCTTCTGGAGAATACAGTGGATGAATAAGCAATTCGAAGCACAATTTATAGCTTTTTGCCATCGATTTCACTGACTTGTGTCTCAGTGCATTGGCTTGGTGAAACAACACTTTCTTTTTCTTCGAACGCGTCCCTTTTTGGGCGAGTTCGTTCTACAAACGGTTCAATGACGGTATGAAATATTCGTTGTGTGTGTTGATTATCCTCCCTTTTCAAGGTAGTTAATGAAAACTACTACATGCGCATCCAAAAATACAGATGATAAAACCTAGCCAGCCGACTGTTGCGTCTTTCGGCTCCCCACGCTTTGGGGTGGATTCATAGTGTGCAGTCCACTCGAATGACGGCCCACTGGACTTCGGAGTGAATTAATGGAGCCATGTTTCATCTATTGTCACACTTCGACGCAAAAACTCGGGTTTAGTAAGCTTGAAGATCTCCAAAATCTGCTACGAATCATCGAATTTTTTTATTTTATTGATTTTTCATCGTTAACCACTTCATTTCTTCGTCTTCGGTGCTCACTTCAACACGTCTAAATTTAGCATGCCGATCCTTATTGATTGATTTTTCTGGGGCAGTGGCCGGAAACTCGTCATCAAGCCAAGTTTTTTCTTCAACTTTACTGTTTCCCTTCAAAAAGCAGTATTTTATCAACACGCGAAATTCCTTTTTATACATTCTTTTCACAATAGCAAAAGTTGCTTCACCCAAAATGCTATAATTCACAAACTAATGATCCGACAGCTGTGAAATTTAACTGCACGTCTTTTGAAGGTTATGACAACCTAAAACTCATATCAAATTTAATTCTAGTAGCGCCATCTATGTGTCAGACCGGAGGCTTTCCAATTGATCTGTTAAGGGAACATCAATTCAATAACAAAGAAGAAAAGATTCCTAAACTTAGTGAAATTTGTTTAAAAAAAATTAATATTTAGAAGCTCTAAATGTGAACATTTTTGTCTCCTGACTAAAAATCTTTTTTCTTTCAGTTTTCATATTTTTTGTGCCCGCCAAGAGATCTCTTGACTGCTTTGATTTTGTCAGGCATACCCTATACAAGGTTTCCCAAAATATTAGGACTAATTTTTAGATATGCTAAAAGGTCTCCCTCCCATAGTTCATTGGTGGTTTTTGGAGCTTTTTTTTCTGAAATTTTTGTTTGTTTTAAAATCGCCCAAAGATGTTCTATCGGGTTTAAATCTGGGATCTATGGAGGCCAATCGAGAAGTTTATACCCATTGCATGAAAACCATTGTTTCGTTATTTTTGCTGTGCATGAATATATCGCCTTGCCAACACTTGAATCCAAATATATCAAGACTTCAAAGATATGAGTTGTTGTTGTAGGTCTAGTCTTGGTCATCGAGGTCATCTAAGGAGAGGCCCAGTAAACGTGCTGCTTCGACGGGCTCGGACCAGAGATAGAGGGTTATCAAATGAGAGAGTTTCACTGGGCATGCAAAGAAGTAAGTGGTGTCGTGCGGGGACTCATGTCATGCAGAAAATAGGTTGGGTATAACGAGGTCAAGGCTGGAGAAGTTGGAATTGAGTCGACTACAATATACAAACCTTAATTATGCCAGTGTTAAGTTATAAATCTCCTCACTATACACAATGGTGAATTTTATAATTTTTATAAACACACAGTTATTTTCCGCTTCACACAGTAAGCTCTCCCTTAAACCCAGAGTTTACTACGATGTTAACGCCACTGCGTCGCGTCTACTCGTCTGCCTGCGATAGCTTTAAATATTCATATTTTCTTTAGATTTTTCAATATTTTAATGACTTACATATTTGTAAAATCTCTTCAATGGAATCTTATAAGTTTTTAATTTTTCGTTTCAATTTAAAGTAAACAAATTTTTTTTTTCAACTTTAAATTTTTGGTCCTTAAGTCCTTCGGTTTCTGTTGAACTTTATTTTGTATTTTTTATTGTTATAATTCAATTTAACTAAAAAAAATATCTTAGTTAAAATAAATAAGATTAATAATTTATACAAACAACCAAAAATCCTTTTTTTCGAACTAAAAGTAATCCGAACACTGGTTCGTTTAGAGCGTGTGCGTGTGTAAATATATATTTGTTATGAAAATTTCAAAGCGCTACTCTATATGCTCCTATTTACGTATGTATGTATGGTATGTACATATTTATGGTATATGCAGTTATTTGTTTAGAATTTGTATTTGAAATTCAAACAACTATTCGCATACTTGTAAATTTTGTTCTTAATTGGTGCATACTTAACATCTCTGTGTGTACCGTTAGCAGAAAAGTTTCGGAACAAAAGAAAAGCGCTAAAGCGAAAAAGCCAATAAAAACTGTTTTAACAAACAATTTGAAACTGAAATTCATTGAATCGAAATTGGTATTGAATAGAAAATTGGCTCAAGTTGGGCTTTGAATACTCGTACAAAGAATAAATAAAAGCCAAAAAAAGGAGAAAAACTTAATAAATTTTATAAAGGCGCATAGCAAAGCAAGTATGTGGTTTGAATTAGAATTCGAGTAGAGTGCATAAGTTGGAAACATTTCAAAAGAGTGCATTTAAAAACTGAACCACAAAATAGAAATACTTCCACAGAGTTGTAGTGGTAAATATTGGAAAATATAAAATTTGCTTTGATGGAAAAAAAAAAACAATTAAATTTTTTATGAACCAGCTGAAAAGTCAGACACTTAGCTCAGCTAATAAAATGAATTTTTTTTTTGTATATATAACAGATGGTTTGCAAATAGATAAAAAAATGTATATATTTTTGAAATTTTCTTGCGCTCTATTCACATGATGCTGTAATATTAAAAACTTCATATCGCTCATCAAATTGGGTATATGACTTTGCTAAAACACATTTGAATCTACCTAAATATAGGCAGTGGTTTGGTCTTTGCTATTTGTTGCCTACATTTAGGGTGGAACAAGCCTTCGCTGAGATCCTTGTTAGACTGGTTATTCAACATACGAGAAAATATTGAAAAATGTATCACAGAAGAGAATGGACGCTGAGTCGCTTTTAAAACGAATTTTGAGAGCAGGGAAACGTCTTGCGGTAGAGTATTTTCTTTTAATGTAATTTTCCAGTCGAAATTATACTCGTATAGCAGTATAATGTGATGTTGAATAACACTGTAGGTCTCATAAGGGAATGAGAGAATGGAATGTGTTATGAAATAACACGTCTTAGTTTCTGAATTAAATAGTTTAGTTATTTTAACCATCAATAATAAGATCAGCCTTCGAAACCCCACTTCCCAGCTATATAACAATATTTTTCTTCTCTAATGCAAGGTATTTCGGGTTAATATTGATACCATACTGAATTTTGTAAAAAGAGTAAAGAAAGTTTATGTAGAGAGGAGAATACCATCTAAATCAATATACACCAACGTGCTCGAAATGGAGCATTTTAACGTCGCCTTCTCTTCTCAGCAGTATCAGCCATAGAAAAGTCCTGTAGAGCCCTAACGAATAACTATGGGATTACTTATATATAGAAAGCAACCATTAACTCGGATAGTCAAGCAGCATTGCAGGCCTTATTGTCCGTCGTCAGTAGTAAGTTCCAGCTAGCTTGCAGATCAACTGAGCATCTTCAAAGTCTGGGTTCCCGCCCATTTAAGCAGGTTAAAAGAAACATTGGCAAGTTATTTAAATCAGAAGAATAATCTCTTGAACAATTCGAAATGAAGATAATATCATGCCAGTTAGGAACTGTCGGAATATAACTTCGCCTCCAATCTGAACATAGCTCATAGCTGATCGAAATCCATATTTATCTGTAAGAAAACGATGCAGATTTGACAAAACTATGATAGGGCAAGAATAAAAGACACTTTATAAGGGTTCAGAAAAACGGTTTTTTTTTTTGAAACAGGTATCTACCAGCCATTGTTGCAGCTCACTCGAAAGAAATTAGGCAACATTTTTCACTTTTACTTGGAAATAATCTGGTACCATTGGTACATTGAATAGCCGTCATATACATCTCCCTTTTGCAACGAGACCGGTTCGACGTCAGTACGTTGAGAACGGTCTACGCGACAAAACGTTTCGTAAATAATGTGAATCCAGTCTTCCGCCAAGTGCTAAATACGCGGCGTCGTACGTTACTCGTTTGGAAAGGAAAACTTTCAATTTTGTCTGACGAACTGTCTGAAAATATGCGAGAATTCTTTCCGCGACGATCGCAGTTTGTCTGTGGATGAACTTTCTGTGATGTTTCTGCAAATTTCCAAATCTCTACTATATGAAACAATCACAGAAACCCTCGGATATCGTAAACAGTCTACAAGATGTGGTTGCCGGGAAACTATTTCGAGAACAGCATCAAAAAAGTGATACCCCGCTTCACTATCTTCATATAGAGCAATGCTGGAAAACAGCTTGCATTATGCACTAAAGTATCTCGTAATTTTTTTTTACATACAAATTTTTAAATCCAAAAAAAAATTCAGTACACTTAATTTCTAAATATACCTTGCAAGTAGTTTTATTGAGAACACAAAACGGTTTGAACGCAACGATGAAATGTAATAGCAGTAACAGATCGAATGACATGTGCAACAAATTGGCACTTGAAGTTAAAGGCATTCAGGCAGTATTTTTACGTAACTTACCAAAAACTATCGAATGTTGTTCATGTTCAAAGCCTTCTCTACCTTCTTTGAACTGTTTGTACCATTTGCAAACATCTCCTCGAAATGGTACGATGAAGACTGTAGAAACCCAATAGCGGATAAAAACCTAGCAAGAAAAATCAAGCTCGAAAAGAAAACTAGAGAAGCAAAAGACATTTATATTAAGAAACGTAGAATTGCTACAAAGATGTGCCAGAAAAATGAACGTGAATCCATGACGTGAATTTTAGAGAGCATCTGCGATAACTTTAACTTCAGAACCAAAATCTCTACAGTCAAATATCGGGGTTTTCAAGCTCGTTCAAGAATGTACAAATCTAAGAAGTTCGAAATACTAACCGACAACCGATTGAGGAGTATTAAGTAGAACTTTTAGTGAACTACTAAATAACCGGAGTGCTGATAAAATTAATGAATAAAGCAATTTACCAAGAGGAGATAATACTGCAGCTGAATTTTGACACGATTGTAAGATTCCAGGAAAATTAACAATAATTATAATTATGTCTAATACCGAATTCAAAGTTATGATACAAGACCAAACATCGGTAGAGATAGAAAAAGGCATATGAGATGAGGCATGAAGGAATGAAAGGGTAAAGCATAAAATTGGTACCACAGACCTTTTGAAAACAAGTCTGAGCCAGAAGAGAGGGGAAGTTAGAATAATTCATTGATTACAAGGTATATTCCGCATATCCCGTTACCACATAGTCCGATTTTGGTAATTCTTTGTGTGTCAGTTAGGGCATACTTTGAAATTGATCCCACTGGAAGTTGGGAAAAGAGTTTTAACCAGAGAGTTAGGAAAAGGGAAAAATTATCTGATTTTAATGTATGATCACGTTTAATTTTTTACAAAGCAGTACGGGTTTCATGAATTTTTGGTGGAGGGCTTACAAATCTCGAAAAAAAATCTGGAAAAATTTCTGACCGTAAAGGGGAAAAAGGGAGAATTATTCATTGGTCTAATCTACGATCATATATATCATCTTATAATGCGTTTCAATTGGGATAATTTTTCTTTTATTAAATAGCATATACTTCGAATTTTGGTAACAATCAAAAATATAAAACTGATATTCTTATCACCTTTTAGTTATACATAAATCTTTACGAATAAGTCAAGGGGGGTACCAATAGTGATCAGATTATCTTCTAAAGGTTGATCCATTTCGAGTTTCAAATTTAAAGGGAAATATTTATTATCATTCGAAAGATTATCTCTTTCAAATATTGAACGCGGCCATGTCTCAGATGGTTCATCAGTTGAGTCCAACTTTTGATGACTCGTTCGAGCATTTCGACTGGTAACTGGCGAATAACATGCGTGATGTTTTGCTCCAAGGACTGTATTGAAGCGGGATTGTCCGCATATACTTTAGACTTTACATATCCCCACAGGAAAAAGTGTAACGGTGTGATATCACACGATCTTGGTGGCCTATTGACCGGTCCAAAACGTGAAATTATCTACTCACCGAAGTGTTCTCTCAATAAATCCATTGACTGATCCGATGTGTGGGAAGTGGCGCCGTCTTGTTGAAACGAAATGTCGCGGTGATAACGAGCTTCAATTTCAGGCAGCAAATGTTCGGTTATCTTGGCGCGATAACTGTTGCTAGTGATGGTTACGTTCTCACCGTCATCATTTTTGAAGAAATATGGACCGATGATTCCACTGGCCCACAAAACGAACCAAACCGTTGCTTTTCATGAATGAAATTGTAGCTCTTGAATCACTTCAGGTTGCTCTTCATCCTAACTACGGCATTGTTGCTTGTTTACATACCCATTGAGACAGAAATGGGCCTCATCGCTGAAAAAAGTTTGGCTCGAAAACTTCGGATCGATGTCTCTTGGGAAGGTCGAGCGGTTTCAGTTGTTGCACAAGCAGTATTTTGTACGCTTTCAATTTAAGATCTCGACGTGAAATGCACTCCATACGTCAGTCCGAGTTGCTGCGAACGGCGCCGAATCGATTTCCCCCAGTCTTCGTGTACATTCTCAGCTACGGCCGCTATATTTTCTTCACTGCGTGCTAAACGTGGTGTATTCGGTCGAATATTATCCAATAATGAATGCTGGGTCTCAAGGTGGGTGATGGTGTTTCGAATAGTATATTCAGTAGGCCGATTATGTTGACCATAAGTTGAGCGAAGCGCGCGGAACACATTCTTTAGAGAATGTGAATTTTCGTTATAAAGTTGAATGGTTTGTAAACGTTTTTCAGGCGTAAATCTTGCCATGATGAAAGATCACCCATTATTATTATTTAGTGAGAGAGTATGATTCTGTTGCTATTGTTTTTTGTCCTCAAAAAGAAAAACAATAATAGTTGCTAAGTTGATTTTTCATTTTATGATAACTCGAAAATTTCTTCAATAAACAGAAGTGGAAAAGAAATAAAAATTTACGGAAAATTTTTGTGAAAATATCACTCGAGCTTTTAATATTGCCCACTTCAAAGATCGCGCAAGTAAAATCAAGCTCATAAGTTCCTTTATGAAAATTAAATTGCGCAGCTTTTAATCTTAATTCATCTAATGCGCAAAATCAAGCCATGAAAATACCAACGCAACAATTCACGCTGTTAGATAAATCACTCGCATTGAGTGATTACTTCCTCTAGACGCGTCACACGACCACAATGTGCCACATAAATTCACTGGTCCATGGCAATTATTATTGTTGTTGTGCTGTTTGTTTGTGCGTGTGTGTGTGTGTTGTGTGTCGTTGTATCAGCTTCCTTACAACAAACACAAAGTACAGTTGAATGTTTACCACGCAATTTCGTGGCGATTTTGTTGAGAGCGCGGCGGATTCCCTTGACCATTTTGGGGAGTGTGACAGTTTGAAATATGAACGACATTATGGAAACTCATCTTAGTTGGATGGTAATAATGACTAGTATTTTGTGGAGAAGATTATGTACATACATACATAGCTCATATCGGTGTATGTGTGGCAATGTGGTATTTATATCTAAGTATTGACAAAGATATGTTAACAATTTTCCTTAATTCTTAATTTAAATTTTTTAATTATTTTTATTTTCTATAAAAAAAAAATTTGTCTGTTTGTTATAAGCGAAGTTATTTTTTTATATTATTATACTTGACTGTATTTTACAAAATATTTCAAAAATATTTTTTTTTGGTTTGAAAATATATCTAAAAAATAAGAATTTTAGTCACCCTGTGAAGCTTGTTTTTCTTCTACCATTCACAATCCTGACAAAGCAATTCCTAAATAATTCTGCTTACACATGAGCAGTAAATATATCATTAATTCACACACACACACACACACACACTCACAGAATATGCTCATTCTTTGAACACTATTTATATGTGTTTATTTGTTTTTAGCGTTTTGTTCGTTTGTTGGTTTTGGTCCATTATCCTAAGGATGCACATTAAATGCTGATGGCGAGTCATAAATAAATGTCAGTTACTATTGTTGTTGTTGTTGTTGTTGTTTGCGGTGTTGTTGTTTGCGGTGTTGTTGTTGCAACTTCATCTTCTGTTGGCGTACACGTGTATTATTATTGTCCTTGCATTATATAATTCAAGTGTAGGTTTGTGTGTGTCTCTGTGAGCAGATTTCTATAAACACACATGTATACCTGTATATGTGTCTTTCATTCTTTTTTCGTTTTTAACTATTTTTTTCTTCGTTTGTTTCTTTGTTTGTGTAAAACTTTCAACTCTTTCCAGCTGTCAATAAATCAAAAGGTTCTTTGGACATTCGAAAACAGTAGCCAACGCTCGATGTAAGTTTTCCTAGTGATGTTGCAGGGTTGCTAAAACTCATGAGTCATTTTGTGATCTCTGTTAAGGCGTTGCCTCTCCGGGCTCAAGGCGAAAGCATACATTTTATTGGGAATATAACTCAGGGATTTAATGCAATAGTATAGGCGGTAAAAAAATACTGAGTTGCCTTCGAGAATAAATTTCTTTCCAATTTTATTTTATTTTATTTATATTGAGTTTATAGCTTTTAGTTCTTTCTTTCATTTTTTTTCCTGCTATTGGATAGTTCGGAAATATAAGAAAATTTATATTAGACACTATGAAATGATTTTTTATAAAATTTTCTTGAATGGACGACTTTAAGTAGATCTCGTTACAAGCAGCATTCTGACGTGATATCTGAGCTCCCGATAACTTTCTTCAATTGACCGAAGGTCCTGGTGATATCTCCTACACTGGTTCTCACTAAAATCATGCAGATCGGTCTAAGTGCGAAATGGATTTTCACAAAAATGCCGCAGCCTAGCTTTTGTAAGACACTTATTTATCAGATTTATTTTTTCCTAGGAATAAAAAAAAAACAAAACAAATAAATTCCAAGCTTTGAATTCAACTTCAGTCATTGATTTTACAATGTTAGAATCTTTCATGAGTTGCCTAACCTGTGCCCAACAACATATATCCGCTTTCGATTTTTCTTTACTTATAGTCTCAGAGTCTTCTTTTGATGTATTTCATTCGCATTTGTAAGAAATTTCAATCATAATTAATCCCAGCGGTTTAAGAATAACTTAATTCAAATGTAATATGTTATTTAGTGATTAATTGAAAGTTGAAATCAAGACACAAACAATAAAAAGGCTCGTGAAATTCAAAATTCTTTTTACAAGTTTTCAAAAACAAGAGGAAAAAATGTCTGGACATTCTAAGCAGAACATAAAATTTTATTTCAGAGAGAATGAGAGGCTAGAAATTGAGCCTGCTGTTATCTTATCCATGAAAATTACACCAAGCATTTCCCGTTGACAGGCGAGAGCAGGCAGATTTATAAATATCAGACGACTAGTATAAGATGGAAGATTGTACTGAGAGTCCCAATGCAAATTTCTTAAGGCAAACACAAGGAATTGTTTTTGAATAGACTCTATCCTATCAGAGTAGATTTGATAGCTTGGGTTCCATCATCAGAAGATTTAGATGTGCTGGGTTTTGCCTCTAATGATTCTAGCTGAGGTCGTTAAATAAATGATAAGTTCGGATATGAACACTTATCGCGGTTTCATTAGTTAATATCCTTTATTTTCACTAACCAGAAATAGCTAGCTACTAAATTTTATTTGAAACTATTAATAGATAATAAACAATTTTTACAAGTTTTCGATATTTTGTAAATACAAATATGTAGACACTAAAAATATAGTAAACAAACTGAAATCAATCACACAAAATCATCTGGACGAAGTCAAATCGAGCCATATATATTTTAAACGACAACACTTTTTTTTAGAATAGATCAATCTCTTGTCCACTTCCCGAGAAGAGTATAACTTTTATTAAGTTCTTTCTGGCGTATGCGAAACATGATCAAAATCAGTTCAGTATTTTCTGAGTTCATCCCTCACAAACATCATTACATTAAGTTGTCCCATATGAATTTCACCTCCCGTTTCCACCACCTTATAGGTAGAATTTGAGAAATCCAACTTTCTGGTCTCTACTATCAGTAGTTTCGGTTGTGATAAAAAAGGCATATCCAGAAAGCAAGTATACTGAGACTCTCACGACCAGAAAGAGAACTTAACTTCTCGATTGCCTACTCAGTCAAATGAAGCACCTATTGGCAACAGTGATTCTAAGTTGGATTTCGAGGCTGGTGTTTTTAATGCTGGTTACCAGATAGACGAAATTATTAACAACTTCGAAGTTATGGCTGTCAACAGTGACGTGGGAGCCAAGTCGCGAGAGGGATGACTGTCTATTTGATGACAGGAGATATTTCGTCTTGCCCTGGTTCACTACCAGACCCATTCGTTTCGCTTCTTTGTCTAACCTGGAGAACACTGAACTTACGGTGTTGTTCATCATCAGATTGAAAAAGTCACACGATAAAGAGTAACGCTGTTTGAAACTTCGTTTGGTATCGAACGGATTGGATATATTCTTCCAAATTCTGGCAAATTTGTGGCATTGTCCAGCGTCAGTTTATATAGCCGCACACATTTTGCAGGAATACCAAATTCATACATAGCGGCATCGAGCCAGCTGTTTTTTGCTATCGAAGGCAGCTTTAAGATCCATGAAAATGTGGTGAGTATCGATTTTTTTTCTCTCGGGTCTCTCCTAAGATTTGGCGCATGGTGAATATATGGTTAATGGTGGATTTACCAGCTCTAAAGGCATACTGGGAAGGCCGAATCAATTCGTTGACGGTTGGCTTTAATCTTTCACACAATACGCTGTTGCATGCACCTGAAACTTTATTATTTTTCAAGCGGGCAATCGCTATTCGTACCTTTTCATAATCGGCTGATGGAGCTTCTATACCATCATCATCGATTTGGGTTTCAGGTTCACCATCTAAGGGTGGCGCACTTTCACTGCCATTCAGTAGGTTGGGGAAGTATTCCCTGCATAAACTCAATATGCTCTTACTTCCTTGATCCCTGCATTAGTATACTCCGGTCTTGAAACGTCTATAAGTCGTCGTATATTTGCAGTTAGTATGCAGCCAGCTTTCTCTCCACTACAGCACGGCAATCCTCATCGCATCAGCTCTTTTTTTGCCTTACCGAAATCCAATTGTTTCTGCAGCAGCGGCACGTAAGGCGTTTGGAATTCCGTTATACAGTTCCACTATATCGGGATGTTGATGAGAGCTCTTAGTGAGCAAGAGTGCAAGCTGTGTAGAAAACTGCGCGGCTGTCTGTTATGATTACAGCTTTTCGACGTCGAACCCTCCTTGTGTTTGTTTACTGGCGTTCTTTAGACGGGTGCATGTTTTTGCTGCTATAAGATAGTGATCGAGTCGATATTTGGCCCTCGGAAAGATCACATGTATAGATAGCATCTAGACATTTCTCCGTCTATCACAACATGGCGTTTTTTGATCCGTAGACAACCATGTAGCTTGATGTATTTTCTTGAGCCGGGATCTCGTATTGCAAGCAACCATATTCCGGTACTCAGTACTACACGAAATAATTACAGAAACCATCTAATATCGTACGGGATATGCCTCATATGTACTTATACATATAGATGATGAAAAATTTTGACAAAACACTTTTTAAACTTTTTGGAAATATTAAAGCTGAAAATTCGTTAAAAAAACTGTATAGTTGGAGGCTGTATTCCAAAGTACCTACTAAGCATTCTTATCTTACGTAAATTTGTAAGAAACATGGTGTAAATACTTTGGATTTTTTAGAAAAAGCGCAAAGAGAGAAATGGAGCAGAGAACAAAAACTTCTCTATGATCATATAGAAGCCAATATTTTAATCGACATTTCTTAACTCTGTGCAATTCATTAGCATTAGCGTAAGACAGACTTCTAAATGAAAAATTAGCTAAGTCAACCTTAAAAAGTAAATACCATGCGCCAGGGTTTCGAGTTGTACCCAAACAATAAAATATTTTATAAAAAAATGGGTACAAAGTAATTTTAAATAATTTGTATAACTAAAATATATTGACCTTCTAAATACTGATTTTTTTGTGCTTTATTTTCCTATTTTTTTTACATGACTGTACTATGTAAACAGTGTATATTAATGTTGTCCAGTAAAGAGGTTATTTATTTAGGTCTGCCATCAAAATATGACATTATGAAGCATTTATATTTGGCTTACTCTTTATCAGCAATATAATGAATGTAAACAACTGACGACTTCAACTCGTATCCTCCGGGCAGAAAAAGGTGCACTTTTGAGTTAATAAATGTAATATATTTATTTTCAGAAACTCAATTTGCAAATTTTTCAAAATTAAAAAAAAAAAAAATTAAGTGAATCACTAATGAAAGCAAATTAAATTTTTTTAAGTTCTTTTTTCATTCAGTCGTATAAGTAAACAATTTCAAGTCCTTCAGTAAAGGTCGTGGTTCGTCTCGACATTTGTTCGCTCATCTTAATTATCTAGTAATATTATTTTTTTTATTTCACTTACCACTTTACTTTAAAAGTATGTCCTTCTTTCAGCTGAGTTGTGGAATTTTCGAGATATTTTTAGCACTCTAGTTAGATGCTATTTAATTAAACACACAAGTGCACGAATGTCAACAATTAAATACAAGTTAAGCACACCACGGCTGAAGATAAATTGTTCGACATTAAATTATTTCGATTAACACAATTGTCACTCTGGAAATGAATTAGATTTGGATTATAGAGAGCTTGATCTGTTAAATCACTTTTTGTTGTTGTTTGTTGTTAAAAAAATTGGATGCAGAATTAAATAATCGGCGCTTTATAAGAGCTAAGATTTCGATTGTGTGTCTTCAAAAATTTTCGTAGAAATGTCGGTCGATTGAGTAGGAGGCGGATAAAACGAAAAGTATTGTACAAAAAAAAAAAAAAAAAAAAAAAAAAAAAAAAAAAAAAACGAAAATGCATATGGAACTTTTGACATTTTCTTCCGAGGGCTGATCGCCTAAAAAACGGCTCAGATTTTTATTTTGTCAGATCACGTTTTTTCGATCACCGTCTCCCACAATGCCAATAAGCGGTCAAAAATATTTAAAAATGTACTTATCTCATGAGAAACCGAAGAATACCCAAGACAAGTTCAAAATGTAAGCAAGAATATTTTTTTATTAACTGTTTTGAAATTTATTATATGAGAAATTTTCTAAAAGCGGAAGAATGAAATCCTCTACGATGCTCTTAAGCAACTAACCCAAGTATTAAAAAAGATTAATTAAGTTTTCAAACTTCAGTTTTTGATTTACACATAGAACATACATAAGAACGTTTTTCCGGAAGTTAATATGAACTGTATTTAGTGTTTCTGAATTATGCTATGTTTATATATATTTGCGATACGAAATTTCTTGAAATATCTGACAGAAATTTCTTATTTGAGGAATAGACCACGTCGAGCACGCAGTGAAGAAAATATATAGTGCCGTAGCTGAGAGTATACATGAAGACCGTGCAGAGTCGATTCGGCGCCGTTCGCAGCAACTCGGACTGACGTATGGAGCCGCTCGACCTTCCCAAGCGACATCGCTTCGCTCTATGGGCTCTTGAAAAGTCCCAAGAAGTTCCCACATTTTCGAGCCAAATTTTTTTCAGCGATGACCCATTTGGGTCACAAATCCGTCAAAAAATTACTTAAGATCCTGGGATTTGGTATTCTGCTCACACACAATGAATTGCATTTTGGTTCGGAAAATCATCGAAATCGGACGAATATATAGTATATCTCCCATACATACACCGATCTTTTCAGGTTTTGGTCAAAACTCAGTCAAAAAAGTATTTCAGAGCATGAAATTTGGTATTATCCATAGATATTATGAATTGGATATTGGTACTGAAAATAATCGAAATCTCACTGCTATGTCATATAGCCCCCATACAACCGATTTCTTCAGATATGAGGTAATGGGTAAAAAAATCTGTCAAAAGTCATTTAGGAGCGTGCAATTTGGTGTTATGTACATTTACAAGTATTATGAATTTCATATTGGTAGTGAAAATCATCGAAATCGGGATATTATATCATATAGCCACCATACAACAGATTTGTTTATATGAGATTTTTGGTCAAAAATCCATTTAAAAGGCGTCTAGAGGCGTCAAATTTGGATAATATACACATATTATGAATTTCATATTGAAAGGGATCGAAATCGGAATACTTTACCATATAGCCCCCATACAACAAATTTGTTCAGATACAAGGTTTTGCCTCCTACATCTGCAGAAAAGCAATGTAAGAGCGTGAAATTTGTTATTCTACAGACGTAAATTCAAATTCATATTGACACTGAAAATTATCATAGTCGACTTTTCAATTTTCAATAAATTTGATATTTTCATGAAAGGTATAACGACTTCGGTATGCCCGAAGAGTGCTGTTCTTTTTTGTTTTTATTTATTTTATTTTATTTTATTTTATAGTATTTTTTACATAATTTAATTTATATAAATTTAATTTAAATAAGTTTTATAAAAAAATTTTATTTTATTTTATTTTTGTACTTTATTTCGAATTTTTTTTTATAAGGTTATTTTGTTTCATAAGCTATGATTGTGGGTATTTTTTAATCTTATTAAGGGTTTATGCCACTCCAGAGGACCACAAAATAGGCATTTTTTGAGATATTTTTTCGGTAAAACTATTAAATAAATCTGATTTTTGACAAAAGACATTTATTTATTATACATATATTTAACTGCTTATAAAAATTTTTTAGAAAAATTAGTTTAAAAATTGGCGGCTATACAGCATTCTCCCTAGGATGTTTCCATTTTTTCGGTAACCACGGCCGGACACACAGCTCCTGTAATTTTATTTTATTTTAAAGTTGTTGAACGATTTCCGCTTGTAAATAGCAATAGCTACAGTAGCAAGTAGGATTTTTTCAATATACGAATTTTTGACAAAATGGTGGGTCTCTAAAGGAAAAAATAATAATTTGCCTTAAATTTTTGTTCGAAATTTGTTTAAAAAAAAATTATGCAAGAAAAAAAATCCTACGTACTTCTGTAGATAATGTATTTCTGAAGATGTTGTCAAAATTTTAAGTGAATCGGTTGTAAATTTTGTGAGTTATGTTTCCGGCCAACTTGAAAAAAGCAGTTTTGAGATATACTGACTGAAACAGACGCTTCAACTAGATAACGAAGATGGCGCATTTAGAAATTCTTATCTTTCATAATTTTCGGGATAACATTTTTGAGACCATAATGTATCATTTGAAAAAAAAATAAAATCCATTTTCCAAAAATTCTAGAATGGCCCTTAAGTTTTTTTTTAATTTTTTTATCTTATTTTATTTTTAGTTAATATTTCTAATTTTCTGTATTGTTTTATTTTGTTTTATAGTATATGATTTTGTTTATTTTTATCTCATTAAATAATATTATTTAATTTAATTTTATTTCTTTTTTTTTTAAATAAATTCTTCATTTATATTCATTCAAATTATAAAATAAAAGATATATTTTTTTATTATTTGCTCATTTAATTTAAATGAATTTTTTTCTTTTTTGTTTTTCTTATTTTATTATTTTATTTTATTTTATTTTATTTTATTGCATGTTAGATGTTTTGTTTTATATGTTGATTAGTTATTTATATTAAATTTATTTAATTTTTATTTTTATTTTAGTTTGATTTATTATATTTTGATTTATTTATTTATTTTATTTTTTTCTATAATTTTAATAATATATATATATTTAAATTTACAAAATTCTGGTTTTTTATTAGATACATTTTTTTTGTAAACATTTTTTCGTAATATTTCATTGCATCCCTTTCATCAACAAACAATATATTGGTTTTAGTTAGTTATTCTTTCACTATATATTTAGTATGTTTTTTCGTGTAATTGCAAGTGTCAATATCAGTATTTTCTTTTATTTTTCACTTTTTCATTTGATCTGACACTTTCAATTACATTGTAAAATTTTTGTATGCTTTTTTTTATGTTAGTTCTTTGCATTTTCTCATTTCAGACTTTAGATAAATTTTTGCTTCGAAGCACTTTTGCGCATTTACATATATAGCACTGGACCACATTAAAGACATACATAGACACTTCAAAAGTACACAAAAGTCAGACAATGCTGCCACGTCTCTCTTTGTATAGCAGGAAACGCTGCGAGCAGCATTTTAATAAATAATCTGTAGGTTTTTTTTATTCAATTTTCCGGTAAATACTTTTATTTAATTTTGATTTTTCCGTTTTTTTAATATTTTTTTTACAACATTATTATTTCCAATATTTTTTTTTTGCATTTTCCTTACTGCTTTTTATTTTCTCTACTTCCTACTTGATATTATTACCGTTGAAAATCTATGAATTTTTTATCCTCTCTGCGTTACCAAACTGTGCACGTTGCACGCTGCCGTCGTACTGAACACAACTCGAACTGGAACTGAACTAAAACTTTTCAATTGCTGACATGCTGACTTTGGCGTTGGCGTTGGCTAGCGCTTAACCATAGAGACAGAACAGGGATAAACGCACACACACACACAGGCGAATGCACACATATAAACACCTACAATCTCACCACTCACCATCACCATTACGCCAACAAATGAATGAAATTCTAGGAAACAGTAGACGTAGAAACAACAACAACAAAAAAAGGAATGAATGCTCGTAAAATAAATTCGGAGCGCATATAATTTGCATTCAGCAAATCATTTTACCGACAACGCCATTCGGAAAAGTATCGTAGAAGTCCTGCAGGATACATGGCTGGCCGCAGCAGCATCTCAAATGTCACCACTTTGTATTCACTAGTTTCGCTTAGCGCTCAAAAATTCATTCGCATTCAGCTAAGTAGTCGAGCTGCTCTCTCACGGTGTTCATTCTCTCCTAATTTATTAAACTTTTTTCCTTCCATTCGTAATCCGTGTTTATTTGTTGTCTCAAGCTCTCGTACTTTCATTTTCTCTCGCTAACTCTCCCTCTCTCTCTATCTTCGCGCTTCTTGCACTTCGCTCTTCCTGCTTGTTTGCATTTAATGGCGGTGTGTGAAAATTGTTGCGCATGTTCCAAAAATAGTTTCTTCACACTTTGAAATTTATATTTATTTTCGTCTGTGAAAGTTCGTCAACACAATCAGATTTGACTATTCGTTCGTTGCTAAAAATATCAACGCTGTACGAATAACTGTTGGCGGTACTGTTAACTTTACTTAACATAATTGGATGAGTGAGTACTTTACCCTTAGTGAGCTTCATTGAGTGGTTTTGAATTTTTTTATTCACATTTTGGCATCTTGAGTCCCTTTGAACTAAAAAAAGTTATGGAATGCCGAGTCTTAATCAGCCCCTGGGTCGAGTCCTGGTTCGACCAACAAAATAAAATTTTTTAACTACGGTCGTCCATCAGCCATCAGCCGAACTGAGTCGGCTGTGAATAAACTGTTGGTCCCTATAGGTCTATTTATGTAACTTCACTGGAACTAAATCTCGTAGCATGGTGATTTTCGTCAAGCATTTACTTCCTACTCCTACCAGATCTGTTCTCCATTGTGGCTCAACTAACTATTAGTAAATGCGGACAAGGGAAACTCTCTTGTATAGAGGTATCAGATAGTGGGAATTAAAAGTGCAAAGTTCACTTCAAAACCTCGATATTCGAATCGATTAACCACGATATCCACAAAATTTATTTCGTTCCTTAGCACCTCTAGAATGTGTAATGTTTTCTCATTAATTTTAAAGGAGTTAACCACCATAATATAGGTCGAGTTGTACGGCGGCATTGGCATAGTTCAGATAATTAAAAAACCAGCGACTAGGTTATTCAGATTTGAAAGCCTAATTACCTGTTTAAGTCAATATGTTCAACAATCCAATGTTGAAAGTATTTTAGGCCAATTTTTGGGATGAAAACTTCTTATTTATTTAGGAATGGAGTGAACATTTTTATTGAATATTAGAATTAAAGGTTAGAGGTCTAAACTTATTGCTCTGAATGCTTAACTTACAGCTAAGTATACCAGAGTTATCCTTCAAGGGTAATACACTGATTATATCGACCTTCCAATTTCTCGATAACATTTTTATAGGACGATTTGTCATTTGCTTGAAAAATATGTCTCATTCGACGAAAAGTTCTTCCCAACGAACATTCTTTTGTAAATTGAAACAGAAAATTGTCACTGGAGGCAAGATTTGGAGAATACGGTGGATGCGGAAACAATTCGAAGCCCCAATGCATAGATTTTTGCCATCGATTTCATTGACTTGTGACACGGTACATTATTTTTCGGCAATATCGCCCTTCAAACGGTCCAATAACGCTATGCAGTAGTCGCTGTTGATGGTCATTCCTCTTTCAAGGTAGTCAATAAAAATTATTCCAGGCGCAACCCAAAATATAAACGCCATAACCTAGGAAGCCGACTGTTGCTTTTTTCCATTCTTTGGAGCGGGTTCATCGTATAAAGTCCAATCGGATGACTATCGACTGGACAACGTTGGAGTGAAATGATGGAGCCATGTTTCATGCATTGTCACATATCGGCTCAAAAACTCAGCATTATTACACTTGAACATCTCCAAACACTGCTCCGATTCATCAATTTGTGTGTGTTTTTGGTCAAAAGTGAGCTCGCGAAGGACCCAATTTGCACAGAGCTTCCTCATACACAAATATTCGTGAATGATATGATGTTGATATCTTTAGAGTGTCTGCTGTTTCATTCAATTTCAATTTACTTCGGTAACAACCTCTTTTGGGCGTCCACTGCATTCACCGTCTTCGGTGCCTACTCTACCACGTCTAAACTTAGCATACCAATCCTTGATGTTCGATTTTCCTGGGACAGTCTCTGGAAACTCGTTATTGAGCCAAGTTTTTGCTTCATCTGTATTTTTTTCCGTTCAAAAAACAATATTTTATCAACGCGAAATTTTTCTTAATTCATTTTTTCACAATAACGAAAGTTGCTTCACTCAAAATGCTATGTGAATATGAGCTTATGATCCGACAGCTGTGAAATTTATACACGCGTCTTTTAAAGGTTAGGGCTAACTAAAATATCTTTACTTAATTAATTCTTGTAGCGCCATCTTTGCATTAGGCTGGAGATTTTTCAATTGACCTGTTATGTCGATATTATTTGAAATAAGTAAAAAATTTACTTTATCGGCATGATTACACAGGCCATTGGTGTTCCAAATAGCTATTTGCAGATTTACTTGCATAGTTTTTCTAACATATCTTCATTTTATCTCTTGACCTCGATGACATTGTGCAATGTTTGTTATCTCTTTGGGGGATAATTGCATCATCGAGATATTTTAGGCTAAAGATATTTAGTTTAGATATTTGTTTGGTTATAGATCAACAAAATGCATACACAACGACCTTGTAAATCTACAATATACGAAGCTTACGATTCTATCCTGAAAACTCAATGCCTCTATTTCATTCTTTGTTTCATGTACTGGAGTAGAGAAGTTTTTTTTATGAAAATTCTATACGCACACTCATATTTAAGCCGATTTCTTTTTCTTTTATATCTGCAATAAACTTTCTTATTAATCTGCACGCTTGACCATTACCATCTCATCTTTTCTTTGTTATAGTTTGCCAATCCACTTTGTTATTTATTTTCGTTACTCATTTCAAAATACTCACTAGAAGAATTAATTGTCTGCGTGCTCAAAGTGGTCATAATGGTTGAGTTGCTTTCCAACACATTATTTTTATTTATGTCTGTTGTATGTGCTGATTAATGACTAATCAGAGTTTTTAACTCATAACCAATGTCTTCGCTAAAGGCAGGCGATGGTCACCCGTTTATAATTTTTATACCTTTAATTCACATGAAATGGTATATTAACTTTGGTACGAAGTATGTAAGCACCAAAAGGCGAAAAGATGGACCCATCAAAATTTATACTGATCGTTTAGAATCACGAGCTGGGTTAATTTAGCCATATTCGTCTGTTTAAACGCAAAGTATTTCAATTCAATTCAATTTTTTTTTAGATATTTCAACCAAACTTTGTGGGAAGATAAACCTATACGTTTAAAAGATCGTTTGTAGGAACCGACCGGATCGGATCACTATAGCATATAGTGGTGAAGCAAGAAAAGGCACTTTTCTCAATAGCCTTTTTTTTGACAAATCACGTGTGAGTCGTGTCAAGTTGCTATGTTATTCGCTCTATGGGTTCTTGAAGGGTTCGAAGAAGATCCGAGGTTTTCGTGCCAAATTTTGTTCAGCGATAAGGCCCATTTTTGACTCAATGTGTATGTAAACAAGCAAAATTTACCGCATTTAGGACGAAGAGAAACGTGAAGAGGTTCAAGAGCTGTCATTTCATCCAGAAAAAAAAACAATGGTTTGGTGTGGTTTGTGGGACGATGGAATCATCGGTCCATATTTCTTCAAAAATTATGCCGGTGAGAACGTAACCGTTAATGGCGAACATGATAACCGATCTCCGCGACATTTGGTTTCAACAAGACGACGCCATTTCCCCATACATCGCATCAATCAATGTATTTGTTAAAAGAACACTTCGGTGAGCAGATAATTTAACGTTTTGTGTCGGTCGATTAGCCACATAGAAGATATCACATATCACACCGTTAGACCTTTTTCTGTGGGAATTAGAAGTCTAAAGTCTATGCGGACAATCCCGCTTCGATGCAGGCCTTGGAGAAAAACATGACGCGTATCTTTCGCTAGGTACCAGTCGAAATGCTCGAACGAGTCATCGGAAGTTGGACTCAACCGATGAATCATATAAGACGTAGCCGCGGCCAACATTTGAAAGGGATAATCTACAAAAAAATAAATACCAAAGAATGTTCTTTCGAATGAGAAGAAACACTTCCCATTAAATTTAAATTTTCCTCGAAGTGGATCACCCTTTATAAGATCGTTTTTTTCATATTTGAAATTTTGGGTCATAAATCCGTCAATAAAGTACCTAATAACGTCAAGTTACTACATATAGATAATAAATTGCATATTGGTTCTGAGAATCCGATTATAACATATAGCTCCCATACACCGATTTTTTCAGATTTGGGGGTTTTGTCAGTCAAAAAATTATTTGGGAGTATAAAATTTGGTATTAGCCACAAATATTGCGAGTTGCATGTTGGTACTGAAAATTATCGAAATCTAATACTATATTATGGAGCCCCCATACAACCGATTTGTTCACTTATAAGGTTTTGCGTCTTAAATACGCCAAAAGAGCATTTTAGAGCGTGAAATTTGGTATTCTACAGACGTAAATTGAAGTTGATATTGACACTGAAAATTTTCAAAATCGAATTTTGCTATTTGCATAAATTTTATATGTTCATGAAAGGTATAGAGACTTCGGCATGGCTGAAGACAGCCATACTTGCTTGTTATTGTTGCTTTATAATTAAAAAATAAATTTGAAAGTTTTGTTGCGAATTCTATAATTGGGCTGAAAAGTGCTGTAACTACGCTCAGGAGGAATTGGTTGCAATGCCAATAAATTTGAACTTGGAAAATATGACATACCTCTTGATGACCTCGAAATATGTATCGATCTTAAACGAGAAGCGAACTTTCTCGAAGAATGGAGTTATTTTCACTTATCGCTGTTTGTAAGGGGGCTAATGTACTAAGCTTAAGGATAATGCTTGATGTCTAGTCTGTAAGCTGCCAAAATTGCCTTCAACTTTCTTCGGATCGATATCGAAACATATTTTTAGTTGGTCTTTGTTGTTAGTTATTATTATTTATTTAAAAAAAATTTTTTTTTTGTATAAAAATTCTTTAAATTATGCTCCGAATCTACGTAGTTTTACTCCTTTCATTCGAAAATTGTCTAATATCGACTTACAAAGAGTAAATTACAGCCAGGAGTATAATCTAGTTACCATATCATGTTATCCATTCACTTTGCATACATTTGGGACATATGTTTGTATGTACACTTTTAACATCCGATTGTGATGGAAGTGATAAAATCCTTTTATTTCGTAAAATATTATAAATCTAAATGTAAATTACGAAACAACAAAACAATGAAACAACAAATATACAAAATTATTTCAAAACTATCAACATGACATTTACAAGAAATAAAACAAAAACAAAAACAAAAAAAAAAGACAACCACTAACCGAAGCCATAAACATGCTAAAATATTAATCTCTAAGCTCGGTGTATTTACTCCATAAACATATCGACATATGTATATATGTATACACATTTGAATACAGGTAGGTAGGTATCCTGATTTAAAGTCAACAGAATATCCACAAATGTTCATTGTTGATGTGTAAATTAGTAGTATTTTTGCAATCAACATGCAATTTTATGACATGTTTGTTGTTGAAATTCATAGTCGCAACATGACAACAGAGTTCAACACAGTAGTAGAGCGCAGTTAATTTGGATTACAATTACATGCACAACGAGAAATTTAATGAGAGGGAGTATTCAAGCTTTTAGATATACAAGCAACAGAGAAAAAAATGTTTAATAATTTTTTTTCTTCTTCTTAATTGACGTAGACAGGACTCGAATGTAGTGAAGGTATTTCCCTTCCTCCATTGTATGGTTTTCTAAAAAGAGTGATATGATTTCTTTAAAAAAAATTGATTGTTAAGGAAATTTAAATGCTTTTTATTGAATGTGAGCTGCAATCGATACAATAAAGTTCTGAATATAACATCATTCAAATGACCTCCACGACTTCTTTTGCAGGAACCAATTCGATTAAACCAAGTTTTGAGCACTTTTTCCACTAAATCAAGTCGTATGTCATGAATAGCACGTTCAATATTGACTTTTATTGGCTTGAAGAGAATATGGCTTATTGCTAGAGGCCAACGACTTCAAATAACCCCACAATAAGTAGTCTAATGGTGTTGAATCACAACTTCTTGGAGGCCATTCAATATCACAATTTCTTGAAATAATCGAATCTCCAAACCTTTCTCGCAATAAATCGGTTGTTGCACGTCATGTGCGATACTTAGCATCGTCTTGTTGGAACCAGATGTTGTTAAGATCAACTTCTTCCAATTGTGGCAATACAAAGTTGGTTATCATCAATCTATAACGTTCTTTATTGACAGTAACGGTGTTACCAGCTTCATTTCGAAAGAAGTACGGACCGATGATTCCACTAGACCAAAAACCACACCAAAATGTCAATTTAGGTGAATGTTTGGGTTGTTCATGAATAATTTTTGGGTTTTCTTCGCACCAGAATCAACATTTTTGTTATTTTTCCCCACCACTCAGATGAAAGTGATCCTCATCGGAGAAGATGATTTTCTTAAAAAATTCGTTATGGTTTTCAAGTTGTTCCAAGGCAAAATCAGCAAATTCACCACGACGTTTATGGTGTACCAAATTGTAAACATTACTGAATACAGTGAAAAAAAAGGCAATTCATAACATATTAAAAATGGCCAAAACGACATTTAAAAATCATATAATCACTACTGGAAAACCCTTTATCTCACACGAGTTTTGCAACGACATATTTAAAACCTGAAGTATTTTCGCTCATTCGTGCGATATGATCTATTGAGGGTAGACACTATCTCTCAATTCGCTGATTTATGGCATGCTTCGTGGAACTCATCGTTTCAGCATCTTCGTTATTCACCATCACCACCGCAGAGTATTATGCATTGTTATCGTCCACGCTTCTTCACCATATCGCAGGAAGAGCGCATTTCAGAAGAGGTTAGGAAAAAGCGTTTTAACAAGTGGATTATATCCGAGGGGGATTACCTTGAAGGAGACTAAATAAATATTGATTAATAAATAAGTACTTTTCAAAAAAAATTCAAAATTCACCTTTTCATTTGAACACACCTCGTAGTCTCCTCTTAGCTGAGCATTTAGTCCAGTGTTTATCCAATTTTGGTATTAATTTTAAATGAATGGATTTTCAAGGCCCTCAAAATAGGCGTTTTTTTCCTGTCAGGAACTCTTCATTTGACCCGAACCTCTTATCGTCCAGCCATTTGTGTAGGCTTGGAAACAAGAAATAGTCACACGGGGCTTAATCTAGATAATACGTTGGATGGGATAGCAGTTCGTAGACCAATTTATATATTTTTACCAAGGTGAGTACGCTCGTATGCGCCCATACAATTTTCTGAAGGAACAGCACTTTTTTTGTCGTCAAATGCCGTCGCTTCTGCTTTAATCCATATCGAATCTGTCGAAAAGCTCTAAATAAATATTCGCTGGTGATTATGTTTCCCTTTTCAAGATAATTAATATGAATGATACCTCGTGCATACCAAAGAACTGGAGCCATAACCTTATAGGTCGACAGAACCACCTTGGCCTTCTATGGTGTACGTTCTCCCGGTGAAACCCACTGTCTTGATTGTTCTTTGGTTTCTAGTGTGGTGTGGTTTATCAATGTTTCGTTCACGGTGATGAAACGGCGCAAAAATTCGTTTGGATTGCGGTTGATCATCGTTAAACACTTCAGACCCATGACCTCATTGTCTTAAGATGAACAGTCTCAGCATTCTTAGCAAATCTGCATTGATTCATTATCTGAATGAGAAATTGTGAAACAAGGCGTATCAAAACCATTTTTTAGCATATCAGAAGGAATATTGGCTGGCAGGCTTGCTCCGGGGATCTGTTTTTAATGCTTCCTACGAAAGCTCTTGAAATTCTCCTTAATTTTCTACCGTCAGACATTTATGGAAAACTTCATGCGAGCGGCAAGTTCATACGATTGCAACTCAACCGCGGAGAAGATGTCATAAAGGACGAACCCTACACCATCTTTGGAAAGGGTCGACCACATCACTTCAATGTTATGTTTAGACAATACCTTCTCAACAAGAATCCTAGATAAAAATGAATGGGAAAATGCAACAGTCTCGAAGGAATGGTGGGCTGTGGAGTTCGCTGAGAACCAGAGCAAGAAACTTCCCTACCACTGCAGCGGCTTTCAAGCTAAAATCGCAGCAACAGTTTAAGTTGTAAACAAACTTGCGTCTGTAATGTGAGGCCGATGAGCTAGCTGGAAAGTATCTGATAAGATCATACTACATTAGTAGACCAATAGTAGGATAACCACGCAATTTAAAGAAAAAAACACAGAAAATTCAAATTTAATTCGAAAGCACATTCTTTGACATTTATTTTTTTAAAGATTATCTATTTCAAATGTTGACCGCGGCTACGTCTCAGATAGTCCATCCGTTGAGCCAAATTTTCAATGACCCGTTCGATCATTTCGACTGGCAACTGGCGAACGACACGCGTGATGTTTTGCTCCAAGGCCTGAATCGAAGCGGTATTGTCCGCGTAGACTTTAGACTTTACATGCCCCCACAGGAAATGTCTAACGGTGTGATATCACACGATCTTGGTGGAAAATCGACCGGCCTACAACGTGAAATTATCTCCTAACCGAAGTGTTCTCTCAATAAATCCATTGATTGATGCGATGTGTGGGAAGTGGCGCCGTTTTGTTGAAACCAAATATCGCGGAGATCACGAGCTTCAATTTCAGGCATCAAATAGTCGGTTATCATGACACGATAACGGTCGTCATTGACGGTTACGTTCTCATCGGCACCATTTTTGAAGAAATATGGACCGATGATTCCAACGGCCCACAATCCAAACCAAACCGTTGTTTTTTCTGGATGGAATGGCAGCTCTTGAATCTCTTCTCGTTGCTCTTTGTCCCAAGTGCGGTAATTTTGCTAGTTTATATACCCATTGAGCCAGAAATGGACCTTATAGTTGAACAAAATTTGGTTCGAAAACGTCGGATCTTCTTAGAACTTTTCAAGAGCCCATAGAGCGAAGCCATGTCGCTTGGGAAGGTCTCGATGTAAAATGCGCCAAATCGTTCCGTACGTCAGTCCAAGTTGGTGCGAACGGCACCGAAGCGACTCTCCACGGTCTTCGTGTACACTCTCAGCTACAGCCGCTATATTTTCTTCACTGCATGCTGTATATGGTCTATTCGGTCGAATATTATCCAGTAATGAATGCTGAGTCTCAAGATGGGTGATGTTGTTGCGAATAGTACGCTCAGTAGGCCGATTATGTTGACTATAAGTTGAGCGAAGCGCGCGAAACACATTCTTTAGAGAACGTGATTTTTCTTAATAAAGTTCAATGATTTCGTAGCTTAAAAGGGTGAGCTTAGTTCAAGGGCACGAAGTGAAATAGCCAAACAGGTAGAGATCCTCAAAATTCTACAAAAGGTTTGAAAGAATCTACATATGAAAGCAAAATATATGAAGTAGGCTGAGACAAACTTATCAGGGATGGACCCATCTCATTGTACAAGATCAGTGTACAAGTACATTGCTTCAAGCTAACTTTGGCAGATGCTTGTAGATTGTTTGCTTCCAGCGAAGCATTTGTCAATCTGAGCTTACATAAGCATCGAGGCCAGCAGCGTTAACCGTTATCAAATTTAATCATGTAAACCTAATTAAGTTGTATTGTGCCAGAGTTGTTGGAGAGAACTAACGAGTAAGCGAACAAAATGGTCCAACCGTCTGTCTGTCACTCGATTCATTGGTCTATCGGTCTGTTGGCCAGCCGCACCATCAACTCTCCCTTTGGCCAGGTGTGTTGGCCACCTGTCGAACGAATGAGCGCCGTGAGGAAAGTAATTATTGTAGCGCATTAGAGTAGCTGAAACCTGGAGAAGTCCACACAGGCAGACATAACAATGACAATAACAATGACAACAACAACAACAACAACAACAAGAGCGAACAAAAGTTACAACGGCATGATAATTATAATTATAACATGTCATCCACTCGTATGTGTGTATGTATGTATGTATGTATGTATGTATGTATGACTACCATATTGGCATTAAATGTCATATAGAAGTCATACAAGGCATGCATGCATACACACACTCGCAAACAAACAACTCTGCATTTTCGTATTAATTAGCTGCAGCCGAAAATTATGCTATAAATATTAATGTATGTATGTATGTATGTATATATGTAAATTGTTATGCGTAAACGTCGAGCAGTTGCATGTCGTCGCCAGCGCATTTACGCATTTTGGAAAATTTTAATAAACATGCAAATACGCAAAAAAGTACCGTTATTTTCACATTTACATTTATTGGTTGGAGTTTTTGTAGCGGTGTTTGTGTGCGTGTATGTGTTTCCGTATAATTACACTTTATGCGGATTAATAATTTATATATGTGTATCACTTTCAGATAATATAAACGATAATTTTGCATTACAAATGGCTTAGTGGAGTAAATCTGATGCTTCTCGTACATTCCACTGTCCATCATTTGTCTTTCGAAGGCGCTACTGCATAAATGATTAATGACCGTTAAACATCATTGAAAGAGATACTGCTGGCTGGTAAAGGAAACTCATCATGAAGTCGACCATAATCAGGGTAATATGCCTAAGTGCGGAAAGTGTACAAGTGGATGTGGAATGAGAAACTCGTGTAGACAAATGGAAGCCAAGTTTAAGCAGACTGAGAGGGACTTCTGCGTCTTTAGAATTCAACTTGAGAACTATAATTGGTTAACTCAAGCAGTGAGTTCGATACAAAATACACTCAATGACTTTGAACGCTGATTTGTCGCTCAGTTGAAATATGAAAGAGAATTTATGCCCGAATAGAACTTCACAAAGGATGGAGTTCAAGCAACTGAAGAAAGCTTTTGACTGCCATTCATCTGGAAGTGGCCAGAAACGATTCTTTTACATTTGATTCAATCAGCTCACAATCTTAGAACAAGTATCCTCTGCGTAGCCAACTAGCATCCGTTTGGAGGTGAGCTAAAGTGAAAAGGCAAATCGCTCGCATTTGTGCTTAGGGTTTGGCACCCACCACATGAAAATCCTGTCCCAATGACAAATCCAAAAATGCCTCGGTTGATGACGATTTCTGCCAACGTTTTATGGCATGCATTTGATTTGAGCACATGCATCTGGAGTGTGCGGTCCCTTAATTAGGAAGGTGTCGCTGCCCAATTGGTTGATGTCCTTGTAAAACTAAAGGCTGATATAACCGCCGTGAAAAAATTACGATGATTCTTTGTGAAATCTAGTATAGCCGCCATATAAAGGAGCTCCAATTTGGTGTTGGATTTGGGATGTGAGAGAGACTCTGTTGCGACAGTCCTGGCATTCACCACGGTGGACTTAGGCCTTATAGAAGGTTTCAAGAAGAACTGATAAGGTGCATGCAACAACTTCTTTGCAGAATATGGTCAGACGACAGCATGGCCGACGATTGAAACCTGAGTGCATTCTGCTCAATCCATAGAAATGGACTCCACAGTCTGCGCTAGTGATCGTGGGGTAAGCTTCCTCAGTATCGCACAAAAGGTGTTACCTAGCGTATTGAGTGAGAGATTAAAGCCCTTAACAAACTGATTGCACTTTATCGGTGTAGCTTTCAATCTGGTCAATCTACCACTGCCAAAATATTTACCATGCGCCAAATCTTAGAGAAGACCCGAGGATATAGTCTTTTTTCTCGGGTCACATCAAGTTTTCATCGATTTTAAATAATAGCACAATAGGCAACTGCCTCTGTGTCTCAACTTGATATTCCTACAAGAAATAGTTGTGTCCTAGGCGCTCCTGGAAAGCTTATTTTTTCCGTCGATGCGCGGGCACAGATCAGGGATATTTTGAATAGCTTTGCTTTGATGCAGATTGTAGCGAGACGTTCGTCCACCGGGGTAAACTTTAAAACTCAACCCAATGTCCGGTGCATGCTCTTAATACTTCGATCCGTTTGAGGTAATTTTCGACCATTATTTGGCACATATTGGGCAGTATCTCAGCCATAGCTTGACGAATGCTGCTTTTCAAGGGCTCAAGAGTTAAAGGCTTATCCCCATAAATACGGTCTTTCGCGTAGGCCAAGAAACAAAAGTCAAACAGTGTCAAATCACACGTTTTCGGTGGCCAATTGAAATCGCCAAGACGAGAAATTACGCGGCCGGGAAATTTTCCTCGCAGTAAAGCCATATTCGCTCTTGTTGTGTGGCTTGTGACACCATCTATTTGAAAGCACTTATTTTCCAAGTCGTGCTCTTCAATTGTAGGTCAAAAATGGTCGGTTATCATATGACCATAACGCCCCGAGAGCTGACAGTGACAGTCTCTCCGCTATTGTTTTCAGAGAAATAAGGTTTAATCACACCTCCGAAACCAAGAATGCACTAGACCGTAAGCTTTGTTGGGTGTAGTATTGTCTCTTCTAGTATTTGAGGATTTTCGAAGCCCAAAATGCGACAATTTTGCATTTACGTATCCATCGAGTGAGAAATATGCCTCGTCGTCCACTGCTTTTTGTTCAAGCACCCAATCGACTTAACTACAGCATTGTGAATGTTCAGCTGCCTTCAGTTGTTGTGTGAGCTGGACTTTATATTCAGGTAGGTGTAAGTCCAATCTTGATCTACCCCAAAAGAAATCATCTCCGAAAACTTGACAAGTTTGAATTAGCTGAGTGAAGCGCATGCAAAGAAGATGACGAAACAAACTTTGCTAATGTCCGTCTTTCAGTCAATTGAGACATCGAATCTTTAACGATGCTCTCAGCTGCAGCTTTACGGAATGGACACCAATGGTCAGAAGCAACTAAAATAGTACATGCAAATCGAGCTTAAGCATTGTTGGTATACGAGGGGAGCACAACTGTTCTACTCAATGATTTAGGTGCAGTAGTTTACGGTCAAATCCTTAACCTGCCGTTTCAACCAACCTATCAAGCTTGTATAAAATCCATTTGCGAAAGGAAGGTGGATACCGAGAGTATAATATTTTATAGAGTCATTCACTTTGATATGATAATTACGTATGTATCAGCTTATCACTTTTCCACAAACACTCTGTCGCACACATTTTATGAACTGCAGCCAACTTCATGCGCTGCAAAATAATTCACTGCATTTCAGTGCATTTATCGATATTTTGGTTCATTGCATTTATTCACTCCTCGTTCACCCCAGTTATTGAGTCACACATAATTTTCTCAACTCTAACTATAAATACATATATACAATTATATATATATATATACATATATGCATTTATATGTTAGTATTTGTTGGTATTTTCACCATTGCTTAAATCACTTAAAATTTATTTCATAGTTTTTTTTATTATTAGCCGCACAGCACGTGGGAATTTGGCGAACGCATTGGACGACAATAAATTTGGAATTATCTTCTGTGCTGCAATTCTTACCTCAAACTTGGCTGCTGCCTGCCCCCCAAAATGATTTATGGCACTTGGCGTGGTGCAACGGTTTATATGTATATGTTTTTGTAAGTATGTATGTACAATGGTTGATGTTCTTTTTCTTTTCGGGCTTTTATGTGTATTTGGTAAAAAGAAAAAAATCTTTGACAACAGTACAATTGTAAACATAAATCAGTTACTGTTTCACGTATATACATATGTAAAGGGTGTTTTTTATAGAGGTATAGAACTTTAAGTTGGCATTACTTTTCAAGAAGGCGACCGATTTAACAGTTGTCAAGTGATTTATTCTCAGTTTGGTTCGGCAATTCATCATGAATAGACTCACGATCATCAAGTAAGGCGTAGATTCGTCGAATGGGCCCAAAACGAGATTACCGTTGTTCCCGATTTTCATAAGCGAATTTTGTTTAGCGATGAAGCGCACTTCTGGTTGAATTGCTAGGTCAACAAACAAAACTGCCGCATTTGGAGTGAAGGTAATCCTCAAGTGTATGTTGAAACACCGTTACATCCAGAAAAACTGACTGTTTGGTGCGCTTTATGGGCTGGTGGAATCATTTGTCCGTATCGTTGGACGTAGTGCGCTATACGTTTTCCGCACAGAACCATTATTTTTCCATTTTTAGCTGTTAAATCGGTCGCCATCTTGAAAAGTAATGCCAACTTAAAGTTCTATTCCCCTATAAAAAACACCCTATATATATGCATGCCTTGGGGGTTTAGTCGCACAAATAGTTTTTCAAAAGTAGTCACATTAGTTTCGAGTTGGACTTAATGACTGTGTGGGTTCCAAGAAATTTGAAAATAACTGTTAGAAAGAGTAAAAAATTAAAAATGAATTGAAAAAGGAATAAATAAATCAACTCTGCGGAATGTAACATTTTGAGAAGAGTTTTGAAAGTAACTCCCTAAAGTAATCGTTTTCATTGCTAAGCTGAGGTGCTCACAACAGAATATTATGTATTATTAATATTATGTATGTGGGTTTGAAAAAAAAATTGATTTTCTTGTCTTATTAAATTGTAAAATATATTTAAAAAAAATTCGCCTAAAATTTCAAATCGATCGGAGTAAAATTTTAAGAGATATACCATTTTTAAGTTCCGCCCATCAGGCCATGTCTGTGTCAATTTGAAACCTTAAACGCGTTTATCTCAAAACTTTATTTTTTAAGTAGGTGGACACGATTTTTCGAAAAGTTATAAAGAGATTTTTTTTAAATTTGGCACAAATCTTCGTAATAACATTATCTAGTCATTGAACGAAGGATTTTTTTTTTTATTACAACTAATTTTTTTGAGCTAAGGCATGGCGAAAATTTGATCAAAAAATGTGTTTTTTTTGTTCAAAGTCTGTCAAAAATTCAAATATTATTTTTTTATTTTTTCCTTTGACCCAATAACGAGATTTATCCATGTACTAACGAAATGTGTTTGGTATTTTGATTTTAGATGAACCAATAATGAGTTATGATGTCCACGGCGAAAGCATTTTCTCTTGAGACGTCAAGGAGGACGAGGTACCAACGGCTGTGTTTTCAGAATTTCTGAATAAAAATTTCACAAAATACTGTTTAAATATGTATCTTTGATATGGTGAATGGTTTGAATAATATGATTGTATATATTTAAAAAAAAAATATAGTGAAAATTCCGTTTTCTTTAATCTCTGAAACCCACCTAACCCCTTAAAGTCTCAAATGAAAGATTAGGACAAATAAGAAATTTCTACAATCTGGTCATTCTTGGATAGAAAACGTCAATTCCAACGCTGAAATTATTTTCCTATTTTAAGAATTAGTCAGATTTGGTAACATCTTGCTTTGGTTATATAGCAAATCGAGTGATCTATAACGGTTGAAGAGTACATATATAAAGCTGTCTGGGATATTAAGAGTGCCTTCAATTATAAAAGATTATCCCCTCAGTGGTTTCGAAAGTGCAGGGCTATATTTTGACATCTGTCAAACTTAAGTATCAAAACCAAATTGTTTTGTTTGAGTTAAATTCAGGTATTTATGAAAATCGATTGCTCAATAATCGCACAACGCGTTGAAAATGTTGAAACCTACAACAACAAAAAATAATTCTAACGTGGATACGTTTCATGCTTTAAGAGGAGATCATGGCGCACATAATCGTTCAACTACTCAAGCAATTGGTAAAATTTTAAAGAAATTTGAACAGATTGGATCGGTTACAGATATTGTAAGGCCTTTGCCTCATAGTTTTGCTCGTTCCACTTCAAATATCGCTCCTGTAATTGAAAGTATAGCCGAAGGCCCGGATGTGGCTATTTCTCAACGTTTTCAAGAGCTGCGACTTTCCTACGCCTCAAATAGCGTAATTTGTACTTGGAATTGCACCTACATCCCATATAAGCTCATCCACAACTGATGCCAGCTGACCATGCACAAGCCGATTGGGTGCATGAACAACAAGCAGTGGACCACGATTACTCCAACAAAATTTTCTTCAGTAACGCGGCCCGTTTCTCACTTAGTGGATACGTAAATAAGCAAAATTTTTAAATTTTAGGCTCCGAGAATTCTCAAATAATAGAAGAGAGGCTCATTACACCAAAAAAAACTTACTGTCTGGTGTGCTCTTTGGTGCGAAGGTGCGATATGACCTTACTTATTTGAAAACGATAACGGCGGGACCGTCTATGTCAATTCAGAGCATTACAGTCGTATAATAACCAACTTTTTGGTTAAGATACCACCTTTGGTACATAAAGGTTGGTCGATAATTACTTAGAATGATTCGAAGGTTACAAAAATCCACCAGACGGTCATTTGAATAATGTAGGGTTTCACAGGTTAGACAAAAAAGCGAAGCGAATGGGTCTGGTAGTGACCGAGGGCAAGACAAAATATCTCCTGTCATCAAACAAACAATCAGTGCACTCCCGACTTGGCTCCCACGTCACCATTGACAGTCATAACTTCAAACTCGTAGATAATTTCGTCTATTTAGGAACCAGCATTATCAGCACCAACAGTGTCAGCTTTGAAATCCAACGCAGAATCACTACTTTAGACTGAGTAGGCAACTGAAAAGTAAATTCTTCTCTCGATAAACCAAAATCAAACTCTACAAGTCGCTCATCATTCCCGTCCTGACATATGGTGCAGAAGCCTGAATGATGTCGACAGCCGATGAGTCGGCTTTAGAAGTTTTCGAGAGAAAAGTTTTGTGGAAGAATTATGGTCCTTTGCGTATTGGCAACGGCAAATACCGCAGACGATGGAACAATGAGCTGTACGAGTTATACGACGACATTGACATAATTCAGCGAATCCAGAGACAACGGATATGCTGGCTAGGTTACGTCGTCCTAAAGGATGAAAACGCTCCAGCTTTGAAAGTATTCGATGGAGTACCCGCTGGCGGAAGCAGAGAAGAGGAAGACATCCACTCCGTTTGAAGAATCAGGTGGAGAGCGACCTGGTTTCACTTGGTATTTCTAACTGGCACCAAACAGCAAAGCTATAATCGCGTAAGCGGTGCCTACGCCAAAGAAGAAGAAGAAGAAGAAGAGGGGTTTCACATATAATGAATGCCAAGCTTGATCGCGCAATGCCTCTTATCATAAGTCATTTGCGCGGATGCAAGGTTATAAGGCTCAGCGAGCTTTTTAGGAGTACCGGTTTGTTAACAGCGAAACCTCACAAGTCCTTTTGCCACTTTAATGATTATTGGTTGTAAGCCAATTGCAGCGCGGCGGCATGGAGTTGGAGGAGGGTTCAGACGACCTACAGTTATAGTGAATTACAAAAAAAGGTGGTCTAATAACACTGACTTAGGCAATAACCTACAGAAGATGGATCTTTATCTTTTCACCAAGAAATATTAGACTGCAAAGTTATTTACCCCAGTCCTCTCAGAAATGGAGCTGCACGTTACGGAGTTATCTGATTATCTGAAACTCAAAACAACGGCCAAACTAATATCTTAAGGCGGTTCTTCTACCAGTATGGAAGAACTATTGCAAAATCTTTACTAATTTACGACAGATTTCAAGGTAGTTATGCCGGTTAGAAATTAAATGGATAGTTATTTCCTTTAACGAATCATGGCTCTCTCCGAGTGTAGTATAATTGGCTAGATACAGTAAAGTACCGGGTAATATGATGCTGGACGAACTTGCGAGGAAAGGAGCTTCACTTTGGACAAGCCTCCTTCCAGTAGTAAGCTCACTATCAGAGAGTTTTTCATCACAAATGTTAACTTATGATGAACAAATCTAAATGGTGGCAATGTGAATAGAATAATGTGGCCAATATGGGCCAAAAAAAATTAAGGGAGCTAATCTTTTCTACTGTGCAGGCACGCAAAGAGGCTGGGCGTACCATCAAATCACTGCTGCAGAAGTTGTAGAAAAGAGGAAGAATATAAAGTATCCCTAAAGGACTTTCTTTGAGAATACGTCGCACTTTGGGCAAAAAGGTTGAAGTTTCAAAGGGGGTAACAGTTACATTTTTGAGTGGATGTAAGAGAATGTCTCATGCTCATCTTTGCAAACCCCACTCATGGACCCGTTTTGTGATCTGATATGCTTGTTCGAAGTAACCCCTTCAACATTACCTAACCTCCTTGACTTATTTATCTACCGGACGGGTCACAGATAGGCGTTACTGACTTATTTACCTTGTGGGTAATACCTCCGCCATCCACCGACTACACACTGCTGTTGTTTTGTTGTTATAACAACACAGATATTCCTTAAATTGCCTTTGGTGAATATTTCAGGAGTGCTGTACTGGATAAAAATCCAAATTACTTCGGTGTAAAAACCTTATTTTCATGGGAATTTTTGGCTTTTAGTCACTCCTTACGACAGGGTTGCGTTACCGCGGAAAACTTCTTGATAGTATAATCCATAGATTTATTTAACTTTTATTAGATGGTGCTGGAGTCAATACATTAATTTTGACCTAAGATAAATTACAGAAGTCCAAGGGAGATAGTTTCCTAGAATATACGCTATGTTGTTTGACCAATCATTAACCGAATGGCTTTATTACGTCGAAAAGTTGCGACCACGGCAGACAGACAGGACTCGATACAGGATATAAGGTAGCTGTGGAACTGTGAAACTTCCGACATACCGCCGCTACTAGAACAATTAGTTTCCAACAGTGTCAGAAAAAGACCTGAGGAATGTCGAACAGCAGTGGAGAGAAAGCAGACATCGCAACGTTACGGTCGACTACAGCGTACATAAGGGGTGGAATAGATACCGTAAACTGAAGACGGAAGCGAGACGTACCCGCAGGCAAAAAAAAAAGAGTCTGAAATGTGTGAGGATAATGAAAAGATGAAGTGACTTACAGAAGGTTTCAAAATCGGAGCGTACTCATAGGACCAAGGAGATAATCTGAGATGTCAAGTGTATACTTACCATATGGATTAAATACTTCTCAAGCCTGCTGAATGGTAGTGAAGATTAAATAACCAGAAACGGTGAAACCGAGAATTTAATCGGTGACGATGGTATAGAAGTTCCATCATCCGACTATGAAGAACTTCGAATAGAGATTGTGTAAAAAATAACAAAGCGACGGAAGCCGATGGCTTAACCGTAGAGCTATTCAAATACTGCGGAAAAGAACTGACAAGGTGCATGCATTGGTTTCTTTGTAGAATATGGTCGGACGAAAGCAAGCCAGACAAATGGAACCTAAAGATGGAAGAAAGATGAAAGATTGAAGCCAAAAAAGACAATCAATAAACTAACTAAACCTTAACAGTGTGGCTTTAGACTTAGTAATTCTACCATTAGTCAGATATTCAGCATACTGCAGATCTTTGAGAATACCCGATAGAAAAGTAGCGATAAATACGACATTTTCATTGATTTTAAAGCTACCTTCGATAGCAGGATTTGGAGGTGTCCGTACGCCGCGAGTAGACAGGGGTGACTCTTCATCGTGTGATTTCTTCAACCTGATGCTGGAGACAATAATACGAGCTGCAGAGCTATATAGACAAGGTAGAATATTTTACAAGAGTATACAAGCTATCGTATGCCGATGATAATGATATCACCACGAGTTACCAGAGCATACTCACATCTCATCTAACTGTACATGTCATGCCTTAAATTCACCTCCAAGTAAATACCCGTATGGTGAAAATTGTTATTTCGAATGATTTTAACTACATTTAAAAACTGAATTAAAACATTTTCTCATTTTGTACTTAAACTCTGTTATTCCTCTGCAGCTTATTGCCAACACCGAGCATTTGCGCAATTTCCACACTTGAATAAATCAAAAATTTCTTATAAACATATCTATTAAACTCAATAAAAAAGAAAAAAGTGCATGAACGTCTTTGCCTGCCGTTTTCAGTATGCACTTTGTAAGGTTTAAATTTTTTTTTCTCTTTTTGTTAAAATTTAATTTAACTCATTCACTCCTTAAAACTCGACCACATGCACACGCCACAAGCAAAAGCGTCGCAGGCGAAGTCAGCAGTGTGCAGTGTGCAGTGAGCGTCGAGAAAGTTTATGCAACATTTTTCAATTAATTTTGCAGCCTTCTACTGCTGCTCTTCTTCTTCTTCTTCTTCTTCTTCTTCTTCTTCTTCTAGTACTACTACTACTACTACTACTACTACTACTACTACCTTTTCTGCTGCTGCTTACTGATAACTCGTTTAGTCGAGTTACCTCCGCACATTCTTGCTGCATTTTCATATTTTATATTTTAAGTAAAGTTTATGGTAAAAGTTTCTGTTTGTTTTTTGTTTTTGTTTTTGTCTTATGCGACTTATGCGTGTATTTATTATGTGTGGCACTGCGTGTGCGGCTGTGTGTGTGTGTGTGTGTGAAACTGCAGTTCTTGCTATTGGTAAGTGGTGGTGGTAGAGTGGTGCCTTCCCTCAGTAGTAACTTTCTTCGTTGTCAGCACTAGACTGGCTGGTGTCTGACTTTTGTTTATAATTTTCAGTATCCTCCCTGTACGCATGTGTGTGTGTGCGTGTGGGTTTGTGAAAATGTGCGTGAATTCTACTTTTTTTCTTACGCAAGTTTTCTGTATTTTTTATTAATTTTTTATTTTTTTTCTCAATGCTGTTGTCATAGTTAAGAAAGTAGTTAACTACTGTTATTTGTTGTTGCACGCCGCTTTCAGTTGTTGCAAGGACATTGGCGCTGCTGTGCTAGAAGTGGCTTATAACATAGTTGGTGCTAAGAAGATGGTACCCAACTAGTGAGACTTGCTTGTTGGCATATTTTTCGAAGAACCTCCGCAGTAATGTCACCATTTGAGGTATATTTTTCATTCCCAAACTATACATCTGGGACATCAAACAGCTGATATTCCAGATGCATACCCTCTAATAGGGGTCCTGCAAACGTTCATAGTGGTCGTCATATAAGCGTGGTCTCCCAACCGTGGCATTTTGACGGATTTCTCATGAGTAGATTTTACACGACGGGTCTAAAGCCCAGAACCCAAGCTCATCATACCTCCCGCGTAAGTAGATAACCCATTTATATAGCAAGTCGGTTAGTTTAAGCTTCCGCCGCTTGCTCCCAGAAAAAATATATAGTATCGAAGAACTGGCAAAGCGCAGGCGAAAACAATCTACTCAATCCACAAAAGAGAGATCACAGTCTGCGCCAATCTGCGAAAAATCGGCACAATATTGCATATAAGGTCTTACCTTGATAGACGGTAGCACAGTAGATACTCCACCTCTAGCACTGCCCTACTCAGCATGCAGTTAGGGTGGCTGCTGGAGAACAGCGACTCAGAACTGAGAAGTCTTAGCCAACAGAAAGCCAAGAAATAGAGGAGTGAAGAAGCCCCTACTGCAGTACAAGGTGGGCACTAGTGAAGAAAAACCAAATAAATGGTTATTCATTTAGAGGTTTCCAAAGTGAGGGGCTCTATTTTGTATATTGTGATTTAAACGTTTCTTGCTTTAAGAGTAGATTATGGTGCACATAATCGTTTAACTACTCAAGTAATTGGTAAAGTTTTAAAGAAATTCGAAGAGACTGGAGCTTGTGCATCATGGTTATGCTCGTTCCGCATCAAATATCGCTGCTCACTCGGTGGATACGTAAATAAAAAATTGTGACATTTGGGGCTCCGAGACTCCTTAAATATTTGAAAAAAGGCCATTATATCCAATAAAACTTACTGTCTGGTATGCCCTCTGGTCATTAGATGTGATTGGACTATAAGTTTTTGAAAACTTTAACCGCGAGATTGTCACTGTGAATTCGGAACATTAGGGTCGTACGATAACTGACTTTTGGCTGTATTTTGAGAGAAATTTCACGGTCGAGTAATCTCTCGTCTTGGCTATGTCGATTTGCCACCGAGATCGTGTAATTTGACAACGTTGGCCTCTTTTTTGTGAGGATTAGCCTACGACGTCAGAAGGTAGGCTAATAGAAGTAGTAAGGCACTACTTGACCGTCGCTTTGCTCAGACACTATAATTCTCATGAACAATTGATAGCGGGTGATGAAAAGTTGAAGCGGCTGGTGTGTCATTTCTGACTTGGTTACAATATTAGAAATACACTCCGAAGGCTTGAAAATCCTGTCGAGGGGCGACCGCAATTTATCATAGCTGTAAATGTTGGTCGCACCAGGACTTGAACCACGGCCTTCCAACCGACAGAACGCACTGCTAACCGCTCGGCTCTTGCGGCCACTTACTACAGTAAATTTTGGATCCTTACTTACGTATTTTACGAATTTTTTAATCGCAGTCAAAGAAGATTTTTTCCTTGCCAGGCAACGAGTATGTGTGTGGGCTCTTTGCAGTTCTTGAAGACATTCAGCTTTCGGATATAAAGTAGGGGTGTATAAAATACATAGATATTGGGTTTAAGGCTTCTTAGTGATCGTCTTGTCTAGTGATCTGGAACGTAAAACTGATTCAGGACGTACCATAAGATCAATGAATACTCAAACGTTGTTATCCGAGATTTTGATAAATATATTTAACAACGTAGTTTCTTCGCGTCCTTCTTTATGAGATAATCTCTTGGTGAGATGTATTGTTATGAAAATCTCTTCATGGGATTTCACATGTTCTCTGAGGCTTGGGTTAGGTAATGTAGATGTGGTTGCCAACTCAGGAAAACTGGCACACTTATGTCAAACTATGCTCTTGGTAATATCACAAGAATTGTTCTAACTTATTATTTATTTTCAATCTACTGGGACAATCTGATGAAATCTAGTAGTTCGCTTCTGTTAAAGGACAATACTCTCCATCGAAGCGTCTAAAACATGCTAAATTATATTCTCTTCTTTTAAGAGAGAGGGATGCAACATGTTAACAGGTGAAAAATTACCTTTCTCTACTCATCATTTCTGTAGCAGTATTAGCATCAGAAAGATTCTCCTAGGCTCTATACATGCGATTCTATGACAAAATCTTTCAAGAGGGACCTAATTTCTAAGGCGAGTTTTAACCAGAATAATCAGATTAGTACATATTAATTTGTCAGGAAAGTTCAGCTACCTTGCAGAAGGAATAGTCTGTACTATTCAGTTATCTTCTGAGGAAATATGCAACAGTCTAGCACGAGTTTAGAGATATCCCTAATATAGTCTAGGGAATTTATTGCTGCCTGATTTTTCCTGATGACGAAAATGTCTTTTCGGATTCCGTTCCAATGTGTTTGCTTCAATGACAGCAAATATTAACACCTGAAACACGCTGCAGTGGTCCAGCAGCCCACTCTACATTCATGTTCTTAACCATCTATGCATATTTTAAAACTCCCTCCCAGTCGGAATGTCACAGTTGCTTGTCCATTTTCCTCTACCTGTATCATTGTCATAACGTTGGTCCGGGAGCGCAAAGTAGTAATATAGTGATCTGTGCTGCTTGGTAGAATAATATAACTCTCTAAAACTTTTCTTCTATTTCCGCTGCCATCTGACATGCTGTCATATCAAGTCATATCATATCAAGTTTCTTTAAATCTTACCATTGACTCAACACAAGTGTTTGCTGTATAGCTGACGCAATGACCACTATCTGAACAAAAGCCCTGAAAGTCATCCTCGACTCAAGCCTTAAGTCCAAAGTTATATATGAAGCAGCGTTAACTTCCATCTGCTTAAGAGTCCAAGACAATTAGGGTTCAGACCGCAAACTGTGAAGAGTATTGCAGCAAATCGAAAGTTATAATAGAACGAAGGGTTAAACGTGCAATGCGACCGAAACAAGGAAACTTTCTGCCAGGCACAAGCCACCTGCTGCCTTCCAAAAAGATAAGAAAGGGCGCGAGGGCAAAGCTATCTGTAATAGTGAAGATATTTACATATTTGCTGATGGATTTAAGTGCGAGGCAGCTACAGTAGCAATATTCTTCTGCAAGCAGTTTCAAACTCAAGGACTACAACTTTCCCAGCAGAAATTCTTGGCATTACTTATACTGAAGACTCTAAATGAACATCCGCTCTTATAAGGAAATCTATTAGATTTCAAAAAAAGACAGACAAAATTGTTACTAAGAAAAATGCTGCTAAATGTCCTTATAGGTGTACCGATGGGGCATCTACCGCTGTGATGGATCTATTGCGACAACCCTAACGGCAAAAAGTCATATGCGAAACCTGGTCATCCGATCAAATCCACGGCAAAGCCGAATATCCATGGCATCAAGCTAATGCCCTGTATTTGGTGGGATCGGAAAGGAGGGCTGTGTGATGAGTTTCTAAAAACGGGTGAAATAATTAATAGGGAACGCTATGGATAAAAACTCATCAAGTTGAAAAGTTCCAAGATCCAACGTTTTCCATAGCCGCGGCCAACATTTGAAAAAGATAATCTTCAGAAAAGTAAATGCCAAAGAATGTACTTTCGAATGATAATAAACAGTCCCCATTCATTTTGAATTTTCCAAGTTTTTTTCTTTAAAAAAGTAGGGAACCTCAAAATGTATCACCCATTAGTAACTCCTTTGCATTCGTAGCGAGCGATAGAGGCCTGCTTATATCACTGTGCTATACATCCTTTGTGGTTCTGTGTCCCAACCAGAATGGCGCTTAAGAACTTTTGCTTTTGCACCTAGATTTATGAGAACTTCATTTAGCGCTGGTGGATTATTTGTGCTCATAGAGAGCTCCAGAGCTTTTTGGATAAAAAATTATTGTTGAACAACCAACACATCATAAAAAGGCGATCACTTAAATGTCGAGATGATATATTTTCTTGGTATTTTTTCAATTACTTTCTCTCTCTCTCTCTCTCTCTCTCTTCGTGCACAAAGCCGGAGGCAAAGGACAAGTATTTAGCAAATATTTATTTAAATGTTTCATAAAAACCAAAAACTCACTTTATCATACAGTTATATAACAGTTACGCGTACATTTTCACATTTGTGCAACGACTTTATGAGCAAAGTGAAAAAGTAAACAACAACAACAAGGACAACGGACGACGGATGGCAGAAGCAGCAAAGTACTGGGCGCCCGTAGGAAACAGCCTTTAAGGGTGCATATTTTAATTAAGTAAATGCCACTTCTGAATGCGCCGAGCGCAAAACTATTCCAGCAAACTAACAACAACAAAAAACAGTTGTTTTGCAACATTTCTCGCTGATAACCCTGCAACTTTAGCACAAAACAAACAACAACAGCAAGTTTGCAAGTGGCGGGTGACGAGCAAAGTGGGTGAGTAGAGCAGAAATAGCATACACAAAAAAATAATTTAAAATGTAAGTAAAGTTATACTGTTTACAATTCCGATTTTCCGCTTCAAAATGTTTTGCCACTAGCTCGTCCACTCGCTGTCACCGCTTTTAGAATTGTTTAGTGGAATTTACTTACTACTTCAATGTGCCAAAATGACAACAACAAAAATTTTAATAATAATAATAATCATAAATCTCTTATTATTAGTACGACTCTCAGCGAGGCGACATGATGAAGCAGCGCCAAATGCGGCAGGCTGAAGCAGCACCAAATGAACGGCAGCTTTTATGTTGAAGAGAGGAAGAGAGAGAAAGAGAGAGCGCGTAGTTAAAGAAATGTGACAGCAACCCACCTAGAGAGAGGAAGGACGCGACTAAGTAAACGAAGAAATGCTGCAACCAAAACAGCCGCCGACAAAACAACCAATAAACCTCACCAACCGACTGACGATCAGCGAGCAAACAAACTTAAATCCTCAAGCCTTCTTACTCAGCACTAACAGCAACTAGTAGCAACAACAACAATCACAACAACAAAGAGGAGTTGCGACAATAATCAGCGGCAAATGGTATTAGCTTGTATTTATGAGTATTTAAGCGGAAAACCGCTTAAGAGCTTTTCACCGCGCCGCAATGTCAACAAAAGCAAAAGCTTTGCAAACCTTTGAGTTAAGTAAGCATGCGGTTGAGGGGACGCTTCGTTAGTGAATGCAACGAATCGCAGCAGAATGCGTTCTAAGACCAAAATCCATCCGCCAAAAACAGCAGACTCACCGACTTACTTCCACACACCATGAAGACATAGGTACTAGAATCTGAGAAGTTGGAGACATTATTCTAGCACACGAAGGGTAATCCAAGTAGAGAAACTTTTTTCAATAGCTTTTTTTTGACAGATCATGCGTGAGTCGTGTCAAGCTGTCACGTTATTTTTGTTCAACATTGTTTGGCATTTCATCATGGAAAGGCTTACGCCCGAACAACGTTTACAAGTCAATCAACTTTATTAGGAAAATTCACGTTCTGTAAAGAATGTGTTTCGCGCGCTTCGCTCAACTTATGGTCACCATAATCGGCCTACTGAGCGTACTATTCGCAACACCATCACCCATCTTAAGACCCAGCATTCATTATTGGATAATATTTGACTGAATAGACCACACCCAGCACGCAGTGAAGAAAATATAGCGGCCGTAGCTGAGAGTGTACACGAAAACCGTGTAGAGTCGATTCGATGTCGTTCACAGCTACTCGGACTGACGTATGGGACGACTTGCCGCATATTACGTCAAGATCTTAAGTTGAATACGTACAAAATACAGCTTGTGCAAGAACTGAAGCCGACCTCGATCTTTTCAAGCGACATCGCTTCGCTGTATAGGTTCTTGAAAAGTTCCAAGAAGATCCGACGTTTTCGAGACAAATTTTGTTCAGCGATGAGGCTAGTTAGGCGGATGGACCGTCTGAGACGTAGCCGCGGCCAGTATTTGAAAGAGATAATCTTCAAAAAATAAATGTCAAAGAATGTTCTTTCGAATGATAACAAACATTCCACATTAAAATTGAATTTTCTGTGTTTTTCCTTAGAAGAAAAATTAGAAAACCTCGAAATGGCTCATCCTTTAGTTTTGACGCGAGTTTTGACGCAAGATTCGCCTCAAACTGCAAGCTTAAGACATAAATACTAAAATCTGAGAAGTTTGGGACAGAGAGAGAGAGTGAGGGAGACACTTATATGCATTTAAGCATTTTCTATTTATCTCTTTAGCGTTGGCAGTTGGCGGAAATTTTGGTATGTGTTTGTGGCGGAAATGCCATCATCATCGCCCCTAGCTAAATTGCGTCGTTGAATAATTATTATGCATTTTAGTTAGCGACTTCTCTTATGTTTTCTCTATTTTTCTTCTTCCACTTTCATAACTTCTGCACCCTCTCTCGCCCCTTATTGGCGTACGCTGGTGACAGTTTGCTGGATTGACTCGTTTGAATTTATCATTTCTTAGTGGAATTGCATAGCGTATGATTTGCATTTGAAAATGCAAAATGAAATCATAAAGTGAACTTGAATTATAATTCGCGGTATTTTGGTTGTGTCGTGGCATGGGAATAATACTGCTTAAAAATACGCTTTAAGATCAGTTGAGAGGGACAATATTTCCTAATCCATTGCATTATCCTTCCAGGGGTCTAACAGAGTGGATGTTAGAAATACTAAGGGTGTGACGTCATTTCAACAGCTCCCTACGTACGCCATGACGCAGTAAACAGACAGAGCAGACTGCCTACCTCGCAAAATTGCAGAGCTGAGGAGGGAAGCGAGACGTATTTGTATACATAAAAAAGGCCGAAATGTGTGAGGCAGACAAACTTCAAAAGTTTGCCGAAAAGGTAATACTGGAAAATTCTATAAAAACAGTGGCGACTTACAGACGATTTCAAGACCGGAACATACTCATGTAGAAACCTAGGACGTGGTACTCTAGTGACAGATGTCTAGAGCATGCTTAGCGTATGGAGCGAACACTTCTCCAACCTGTTAATGGCAGTGGAAGTGAAACAAACGGAGATGGCGAACCTGAGTCCCCAATTGAAGATAATGGAATAGACATTTCAATACCCGACTATGGTGAAGTTTCAATAGCGAGTACCCGCTTAAAATATAACAAAGCAGCGGTAGCCGATGGCTGAAGAGGAGCGAGACGCATTTGCACATGAAACAGTAAGAGGACGAAAAGCGTGAGTATGAAGAGCTTGAGAAGCAGGCCGACATGGGTTATGTCCGATCGAGTATCCGCTTAAAAAATAAAAAAGTGGCGAGAACCACAAGGACAAGGAGCATACATCAGCTTCTTTGCAGAATATGGTCGGACGAGGGCATGCGGTCTGCGCCACTTCTCGTAGGAAAAGCCTCCTCAATATAGCATACAAGATCTTGCCGTGCATATTGTGTGAAGGACTGAAGCCAAAAAATAGTCAATCAACTAATTAAACCATATCATTGTAGCTTTAGACATAGTAAATCCACCATTTATCAGATATTCACCATGCCGCACATGTTTGAGAATACCCGAGCGAAAAATATCGATACATACCATATTTTCAATTATTTTAAAGCTGCCTTCGACAGCCCGATAAGGAGCTGTCTCTACGCCGCGAGGCGAGGTTTCAGACAGGGTGACTATTTTGTTTACAACTGCTGGCATATGATATCATCCGCACCGTAATTCTTGCTTCCTCCAGGTTAGATAATGAAGCGAATGCATCTGGTAGTGAATGACAGTAAGACGAAATATCGCCTGTCATCAAATAAGCAGCGATTCAGCTCCCACGTCACTGTCTGCAGTCAAAACTTCGAAGTCGTAAATAATTTCGTATATCTGGGAACGAGCATTAACAACACCATCAATTTCAGATACCCTCTTGCTAATACGTGCTACTCTGAACAGAGTAGGCCATTGAAAAGTAAAGTACTTTCTCGACAAACCAAAGCCAAACTCTACAAATTGCTTATCATTCCCGTCCTGATATACGGTGCAGAATCGTGGGAGTTTTTCGAGGGAACAGTTTTGCTAAAGATTTATTGTCCTTTGGGCGTAGGCAACGGCGAATACCACAGACGATGAATAGTACGAGTTATACGATTCCTTTGATATAGTTTAGCGAATCAAGAGACAACAGTTACGCTGGCTAGGACAAGTCGTCCGAGAGAATAAAACACGCCAGTTTTGAAAGTATTCAAAGGAGAATGCGCTGATGGGAGCAGAGGAAGAATCAGATGTAGAGCGACTTGATTTCACTTGGTATTACCAACTGGCTCCAAAAAGCAAAGGGACGGAGCGAGTGCCGCCCTAATTTTGATGCGGCTGTAATCGTGTAAGCAGTGCCTACGCCAAAAAAGAGAAAGTGCATCAAAGAAAGTCATGGTAAATCTGTCGGCCAACAAGATCATGGCCTTAGTTTTTTTTGGAGAGGCACGTGGTGTCATTCACGTCGATTACCTTGAAAATGGGAATATTCAGTACTTTTGGACAAATTCGGTAATGATTTGAAGGAGAAATGACCGCATTTGGCAAAAAAAAAAATGCTGTTGCAGCAGGAAATACAAAAAGATATAGTGATTTGCACTACAAAACACTGTGTTTATGATCACTTCTGTCATAATTGAACCAAAAGTCTTCGATTTAATGGACTAGAGTTTATGTGGTTTACAAATTTGTAGGTATTTGTTTTACCGTCAAAGCATGTTTATGAATTCTACAGCGGACCCATATAAAATTAATTACTAATTCTTGAGTTTGCTTAAAAAACCCTAATGACAGCCTAGCACTCCCCGTGTTTCGTCGCTACGTATTCCACCACGTACACCACATCCAATCAATATCGTAACTAGGCACAAAATCATGTAACCTTAAGAAATATGTCTTCTGAGGATGAACTCTTATACATTGTCTTCTTCTTACATATGATAAAGCACATTAGATTTGCATTATCCTTGCTAGCTGCGTGGAAAAAAAACTGCTTTTTATTTGAAAAACTAGTTCTTCTTCTAAATGCTTCGCGCAATCATGAATTTTCGTTCAAATTATATGCTAGAGTTTTCAAAACGAGACGTATTAATTTTTTTCCAGCACTATGAGGATACCCAGTATCAACTATAAGTTTGAAAAATTCTAAATATGAAAAAAGAGGTGACTGGTGAGGTAGAAGTGTATTTTTTATTTTTATTTTTGCAGAAGAAAAGGTAATTGGCTTATCAGAGTACTCAGAATGTAGTCTGTTTAAATGCCGTCTCAATTTTGACGCTTAAACTCAGCTCATAGATAGTATTGAGAAAATATGCAAAAATTAAGTAAGATTTGATAATTTTTTTTGAAGAAGTAAAATAACTTAGACATGTGCGCTGTTCTACAAAATGTTTATTTAGGTTTACTTTATACAATCGAAAATTTTGAGTGTCGGATGTCAAAAATGGCGTCCAAAATGGCGGCTCTAGCAAAAGGTCTTTTGAAAACCGACCTCATCTGCGGGCATGATACAGGTCGCAATTCGTCGTCTACAAGCAGAAAACCGAAGCGTTCTTGAAGATTACATTCCATAGAGGCACCCCAACCTAAAAAACATTAAAAAATTCGTTATAGAAAGCAAATATTGCGATTTTAAGTTTACAGCACCGGAGAATTTTGTCTTCCTTTAGATGGGCAAAACGCGAAGATGATTGGTTAAATGGTTCAAAAACGAGAATGCCCGCAGATTTGAAAAATCTTGTTTCGAGAAAACGCGTATCAAAGTTTGAAAAACGTTTTTCGTGTACAAGTTTAATTACTCCATCTATTAGTCTAAGAATACGTGTACTTATAGGTTTCTACGGTCACTAAACACGAATTTTAGGTTAGATTAGGAAAATTCATAATGCCGGATCCAATATGGCGAGCTTAAAAAGTAAAATATTTATTAATTTGAAGGAAAAATCGTTTTCGGGTCGCTGAACACAAATTTGAGGTCAAATTTGACAAATTCAGAATGATAGATCCAATATAGTGGACTAAAAAAGGGAAATATTCATTAATATCAATGAAACTTTGAATTAAAGGATATTTAGGGTCGCTGAACTCGAACTTAAAGTGAGATTTGAAAAATTAAAAATGTCCGATCCAGTATGACGGCCAAAATGAAATCTTGAATAATTTATATGAAATTTGATCAAAACAAATGTTTTCTTGTAACTTTTTTGCAGCGCGCGGCAAACTTGTTTCTGAGCGTCCGCCAATGCTCAGGACATACCAACATATTATAGACACTTTCAGCCTTCGATTTGTAATAAAAAAAAACATTTTTAAAAAATTTTTTTTAGAAAAGGACCCCCTTAATAAATTCCTTTCTCTCGGCAGCCATACCAACCTCGATTGCAACATGTGACTCACAATGTTGTCGGACGTCACCCTTTTTTTATCTTCTCTATGCTCTCCATTACATACCTCGACCAAGAGAAAGATATATGGTCCACATTTTCTTCGACACATTCCCTTCTCTTCATCATGACCGAAGCTGTGAAGGTACCCCCTGAAACAGCTACGACCTGGCAAAAAATGAGTGTGAAAAAGTCCGTCTCTCCGTGTTGCCTCCTAATCCAGGCTGGTACGTTCTTGCTTTCATCTCTGCCATGCTTATTTCTCAGGTTGATTAATATTTTAAATACAAAAATTTACTTTACTCATACATATCTATGCCTATGTGATGATTGTAATGCAAAACCTATTTCGATATTTATTTTTTTGACACAAAACCCCTCAAGTGAATAAAGTCATAATGACATTTTCCACTTATTTTGCTCTAAAAAAATTTAAATTTTCCATATAAAACATGAACTTCCTTTCAATGAATACTTTGCTACCAACGAGTGTGTATATGTATATACTCGTATGTGCATTACTTGCTATTTAAAAGCGTAAAATAAATTGAATTGAGTGAGTGCAGTTAGGTAGAAAGGTCAATGTAAGATTAGATGAAACTAAATTTGTTCAACTAAAATACGTGATCTGGTTGCGAATTACTTTGTTGCACAAACCACACTCACACACACACACACACGCAACTAACTATTTAATGAATGAAATATGTATGCCTATACTCAATGAAATTTGCCATCTCATGTACAAAGATGTGGCAATTGAAAGGCACTTTAAGAAGCAATTGATCATTTAAATGGAGACTCTAACATTAAGGGAAATATTTACATACATACGTAGCTGTATATATACTCAGGTTAGTAGTAGTGGATTAGTTATTATGCAGTACATAACGGCTTAAAGATATTTTTGGGCTATTATGTGCAGTTCAAAGTCAAATTATTGGGTAAATGGAAATAAACTGCTCGTTTGCATTCCATAGTTGAGTTACCCCGTTGAATACGCAGGGGTAGCCATTTATAATTCGGGATTTGACAACCCTAATGTTGAAATCTTGCAGCTGTCAACTTTATCGTAAAGTTTGACATTTTTGACGTTATACATACTCAGGACATTTTGACACACGAGCGCTATTTATGTTGTTTACAGTAACCTAAAATATTTATTCTGGCCAAAAATGAAAATAATCGGCAACATTTTCGCGAGATTATTTTTTTACAGTAAATAATTATTTTTTTCATTTTTTATTTTTATTTATTTTTTCTGAATGAACAAGATGTCGAGAATATTATGTACAAATTTTAAGTCAATCCGAGTAAAACTAACGGAGTTACATCGTTTCAAACGACCAGCCGTGCTACCTGATTTTCACATATGAAAAACTTTAAATCGATTTTCCCGAAAACGTCTTTTTTGAAGTCCGTGAGCATCAGAACTCAAAATCTATTAAACAGATCCTTTTGAAAATTTGAACATTACTTCTTCACATAAATCAATAGGTAATCAGCAAGAGTTTTTTTTCAGCTTTTTCTATATTTTAATAACAAATTAACCACGATTTTTTTAAGCTAAAATCGCGTTTTTCACTTCGAAGTGCTGTAAAAAATAGAAAAAAACTCTTGCTGATTACCTCGAGAAATGCATCACCTTTAAAATGCATATCAATTTTTTTGTTTCAGATAATGCGGTAACGAGTTATAATGTACACCGCAAAACCACTTTTTTTCAAGGCACCTCTGGAGATTCACCGTCACCGGCTTATTTATTAATATTTTTCTTTGAAAATTTTTGTGACATACTTCAAAAGTTGTACAATAATATGTAATAAAATTTAATAAAATTATATTATTGATGTCGCCGAAAAAAAGTCATAAAAATATGCGCTTTTCTCGCCTTTAAAACCCTACCAGCGGAGGTCTGCTTAACGAATTTCGTGAAGGTCGTCCAAAAACAGTTGTTGCTCCGGAAATTATTGCAGCTGTGCGCAAACTGATATTGCAATATCGTCTTGTGACCTAACTGTGAGATTGAGACAACTATGGTAATTAGGGACACCAGCTTACATTCAATATTATATGAACAACTGATTGCAAAACAAATTGGTTCACGTTGGACCCCACACGTGCTTCGTAACATGTCTATCACATCATGACAGGTGATAGATCGTAGATTTGCACGTATGAGACCGAAAGAAGCGACTGTATGGGTGCTTCAAGGGTGTTCCAAAAAAATTTGATCGTGCACGAAGTACTTTGAAGCAAATTTTTTTTTTAATTTTAAAATTTTTTTAATTTATAATTTTTTTTTTTAATATTTTTTTTTAATTTTTTTTTTTTTTTTGAAGAACTGGACATATCCCAATCGCACAAATAGAACAGCGCAAAACACCAATTATGAGTGGTATACAAAAAAGAAATTTGAAAAAGCAACAACAGCAAAAGCCGGAGACACATCACTCTTCACCACCTCAATGCGAGTGCTCACACATCGCCTGAAACAACTGCATTCAACACATCGATTTGATGACTCATCCACCGTATTGTATAAAAATAAAATAAACTAAGGTGCCACCTGAAGAGGTGGTTGATGCGTTCCGAATGCATGATATCTCAATCAGAGTGGCAAAAGTGCTTCGACAATTGATACAAACTCATGCAGAAGTGTAAAGGTCTTAATGAATAATAGTTGAAAAACAACAAAGCGCTTTTCGATAATAAAAACTAGTTTTTGTTCTCTAATCCCGAAATATAAACCGAAATCCTCGCACATGTTCGTAAAGTCAATAACAAAGAAATGACAGTTTCCTCACATCAGAATTACAGGTAAAAGATGATCCAAGTAGAGGTACTTTTTTCAATAGACTTTTTTTGACAGATCACGCGTGAGTCGTGCCACGCTGTCATGTTATTTTTATTCCGTATTTTTTGACATTTCATCATGGAAAGAATTACGCCTGAACAACGTTGACAAATCATTCAACTTTATTACGAAAATTCACGTTCTGTAAAGAATGTGTTTCGCTCAGTTCGCTCATTATCGGCCTACTGAGTGTACTATTCGCAACACCATCACCCATATTGAGACTCAGTATTCATTATTGGATAATATTCGATCGAATAGATCACGTCCAGCACGCAGTGAAGAAAATATGGCGGCCGTAGCTGAGAGATTTTATGTCGAGATCTTAAATTGAAAGCATACGAAAAAGCAGGTTGTGGAAGAACTGAAATCGCTCGACCTTCCCAAGCGACATCGCTTCGCTCTATGGGCTCTTGAAAAGTTCCAAGAAGATTTCTGGCTCAATGAGTATGCAAACAAGCAAAATTGCCGCATTTGGGACGAAGGGCAACCTGAAGAGATTCAAGAGCAGCCATTTCATCCAGAAAAACAACGGTTTGGTGTGATTTGTGGTCCAAGTTTCTTCAAAAATGATGCCGGTGAGAACGTAATCGTCAGTGGCGACCATTATCGCATCATGATAACCGACTATTTGATGAATGAAATTGAAGCTCGTGATCTCTGCGACATTTGGTTTCAACAAGATAGAGCCACTTCCCACACATCGCATCAGTCAATGGATTTATTGAGAGAACACTTCTGTGAGCAGATAATTTCGCGCTTTGTGCCGATCGATTGGCCACCAAGATCGTGTGATATCACACCGTTAGACTTTTTCCTGTGGGTATATGTACAGTCTAAAGTCTATGCGGACAATCCCTCTTCGATTCAGGCCTTCGAACAAAACATCACGAGTGTCATTTGCCAGTTACCATTCGAAATGCTCGAACAAGTCATCGAAAATTGGACTCAAAGAATGGACCACCCGAGACGTAGTCGTAGCCAACATTCGAAACAGAAAATCTTCAAAAAATAAATGCCAAAGAATGTTCTTTTGTATGATAATCAATATTCCCAATTAAATTTGACTTTTCTGTGTTTTTTTCTTTAAAAAGTAGGGAACCTCGAAATGGGTCACCCGTTATATGCAACCGTAGTGAATTACAAAGATGAAAAAAAGAGATAATATTCACTCAGTTGGGAAGGGTATGAGAAGGAGACAATATCAGCTGTGTCTTCGTATATGTTTTTTTTTGACTGAGTGTTCGTTGTCGAGGGCGTTTTCGAAATCAACGAAGCAACACGTCGAAAACGAAAACTAATTTTGAATGTTTAAATTAAATCATTAAATTCTGGAATATAATTTTAATATACCAGTTTTGATAGCACACTACTTTGGTAGCATGATTTTAAGGGAATACTGCTGAAGGTAGAGAACATTATTATTACCGGAAATGTTTTTGGAGAAACTAGGGGACCTTTACAAAGCAATTTCGTTCACAAAAGATTTAATTTCAGTGTCTTCTGTCTGATTTTAAATTAAATTAAATAATAAAAAAATTTGGAAAGTAAAAAGGACGTAAAACAGATGGTTTTTGGCACATTTGCAGCCAAAAGCAAAAAATTATTTTTCCGACAAATGAGCAGTATCTATTAACCAATCAGATTAAAGGCGATTCTGTCTAAGAAAACCACAATAAAAAAGCTATAGGACATTAAATAGAATAATAAATTAACCCCTGAAAGATATATGGCTTATTATTTGAGTAATAATTCGATAAAACAAGTTTAAGATCCCTATCAAATACAAAAATTGAAATTTTCTCAACATCAAGAAACCATTTTTTTTTTCTCAAATCCGTTTGAAGCGATTGATCATAATTCTGGATAAGTTCTAGATTAGAGTAATAGCGTTTAGGAAAAAAATTAAGAGCTCTATCGGCTCTATCTAATAAAACGCGAGGTTATGCTCAAAGGTTTCGTTATTTGAATTCTTAAACAACTTTGGATTCCGGCACAGTTTTAACACAATTTTTTTTTTAATTCTTCACTCAATTTTCTATAGATTTGAGAATATCGTAAATTAAAGAAAAAATGGTACGCTATATTGAAACAAATTTCAAACCGATTTTTTGTGAAAATTTTGTTTTGTTTTAATTGTTTTTAAAGCAGTGTTTCCAAATTTTGTTTGTTGGTTTCATTATTACAAGTAATCACTTTAGCTTCATATTTGTTACGTCATTTTCATGAGTGAAATCATAAAACCAAATCGATTTTGTAGTGCTTCAAATAAAACAAAAGTAATGTAGGTAAGTACCATGGAATTTGGAGCTAATGCACTTGAAATGGTTATTCATTCAAATCAAACATTCTTTTTCTTATGTTAAAAGTCAGGCTTTTATGAAAATGAATCACTTAACAACCTCACAATGAGTTGAAATTGTTGAAATGTACTTAAAAAAAAGGGGTGATTCAAACGTGGCTACGTTTCGTGCTTTAAGAGAAGACTATGGTGCACATAATCGCCCAACTGCTCAAGCAATTGGTGAAATTTTATAGAAATTTGAAGAGATTGGATCTGTTACAATTGCTGTAAAGCCTGTGCATCATCATTTTGCTCGTTCCACCTCATATGTCGCTGTTTTAAGTGAAAGTGTAGCCGAAGACCCGAATGTGTCTATCTCTCGACGTTCTCAAGAGCTGAGTATTTTAATGACTGTTTATTTGATGGCAGGAGATATTTCGTCTTGCCTTCGTTTACTACCAGACCCATTCGCTTCGATTTCTTTATCTAAACTAGGGAAAGCATAAATTATTACGGCTAATAGTATCAATATCAGCGGCATGCGCCGGCAAATGTACACTCTTGTATTATTTTCTCCAGCATAAAATTTAAGAAATCACACGATAAAGAGTAACTCTGTATGAAACCTCATTTTGTACCGAACAGCTCGGTTCTTCTCAATTCTAACTGCTCTAAGCCAAACAATTTGATGATCATATAAAGTGAAATAAATGTAAGAAACTAACTTAGAGAAATCTATATTCATGTCTAAGCCGACAAGTTGAATGGCTGGTGAATATAATTTCTTTTATTATCTTCTTAATCTCTCTTAACATCGACGTAAATGTGAGAGTATAAAATCTTGTTTAGGAGTGGTACAAATTACTGGCTTGGTTGAGTCGTGAGAAATGCTAGTAAAACTAAAACCAGGATATTGTACTCGTAGCAAACTTCTTATTGAGACTAGAACTCGTCTGTCTTGAATACTGAACGCTCGTCCTATACGCAATTAATCCCAGCATAAGGGTCGGTTGGTTGGTTAAACGGGTGTGGAGGATCTTCCACTAATCCTTGGGCTCCCCGCCCAATAATTATGACTTTTTTATTAGCACCCTTTAGTTGCAATTCTTGTTAATTTGGTCCAAAGTTTAAATAACTTATTTCCTCCCCTCGAAAGCGTCATCATTTATGACAAACACACCAATCCAGTCATCCGTTTCATGGGTTCAAGACTTCGCTTGATAATGGAAGCATAAGGAAAGCCAAACCCTTTTCAATTTATTGGCGTTAACATAATAAGTTCGCTGATACTGAGGCCCCCAGGTCCAATCAAGCATGTTACTTGAATTAGGATAGCAAAGAGAGAGATCTTCGGGAGAATCATTCTGTTTTATATTTCTACTTCTACCGGTAGTTAAGGGTTGAGCCTTCCCAACGTTGAGAAAGTATTCTCCTAATTGGTGATAAGTGATCAGTAACATTGTGTGTGTTCAGTCATGCAACTTTTCTTAGGGCTCATTATGGGGTATTTAGCATTTGGACTTACACACAACGCCGCAGTTACGTCGATTGGGTGCTTGAACAGCAAGCAGTGCACCGCGTTTTTTAGTACAAAATTTTCTTCAGTAAATTACTCGGTGGATACGTAAATAAGCAAAATTTTCGTATCTAGAACTCCGAGAATCTTCAAATAATTGAACAGAGGTCATTAAACCAAAAAAAAAAAGAAACTTTCGTTCGGAGGTTTGCTTGGACCTTACTTCATCGAAAACAATAACGCCAAGACTGTCACTGTCAATTCGGAGCATTATGGTCGTATGATAAGCGACTTTTTTTGGCCTGCAATGGAAGAACATGACTTGGGCAATACGTGGTTCCAACAACACGAGTGAATATGGCTTTTTGGCTCGCGTAATCTCTCGTATTGGTGATGTCAATTGGACATCGAGTTCGTGCGATTCGACACCGTTGCACTTTTTTTTTTTTTTTTGTGTGGCGATGATCGTGTTAATGCAGATAAACCGTTAACTCTTGAGCACTTGAATGCCAACATTCCTCAAGTTATGGCTGATACACCGTGCAATATGGGCAAAAAAGTGGTCAAAAATTACCTCAAACGGATCGAAGTTTGCTAAATTTCACATGACAGTTCTTTGAATGGTGAAGGGGTTCTCCTTTAATGCCAAGGATCAAACTTGTTCAAACCTTGTATCCCTTTGTGTGTGTATGTAATATAAAGAAGTAGCAAGAAATTTTAAAACCAATTTTCTGTAGTTAGTCCTATGACCTTTGTCAACTCCGACGGCACGAAGTAATTTTTTATTATTTTTTTTTTAATTTTTTTTTTTTTTTTTTTGGGAATTCTTAAGGTAAACTTTCAAAGTTTCTCTGGAATTGAAACTAAATGTTTAAATATGCTTTTCATCCAATTCCATACATATTTTACTCAGTTATGTATTCTAAAGGCACCAGCACATGAAAATATTAGGAAAACAATTTTTTTTTAAATATTGGCAAAAATTGAGCTGATTTGAATTGCTCTAATTTATTAGTAAGAAATTTTGTAGTATTATGTGGTAGCACTATGCTGTTCAAAACTGTATAATCACATGTGTTGCACATAAATTTAGATTAGTAAATATACATATATATACATATATATAGCCAAAATATTCATATTTTTGAAATATGTAAATGCATAATGAGGAAATACAATGCTCGCATACGAATTTGAGGGGATTTTGTATATGAATTTTCCAGTATCTGTGTAAGCTTTTCTAATACGTGCACAAGCGGAAATTAATATTTGTACCAAATTCAACATAAAAGGCCTATATCAACATAAGGCAATATTTGTAGCAACATCAGGCTCATAAATATGAAAATATGTACATATGTACATATGAGACAGACATACTACATACATGTCTCATATGTTGCCTCAGTTTCGGTTTACATTTGCTAATTGAATTTCACAGAGAAGACATATAGACTTTCACTACTACATAAATATATATAGACATATATGTAGGTATGTACGTAGCAGATATAATAAATTGAAATTGTCAAAAGCAATAGAAAGCAAGAAAGCATACATATAAAGGCTGACCCAAGTAGAGGTACTTTTTTCAATAGCCTTTTTTTGACAGATCACGCGTGAGTCGTGTCAATCTGTCATGTTATTTTTGTTCAGTATTGTTTGGCATTTTATCATGGATAAATTTAGGTTTACAAAACATTCGATTTCATTACGATAATTCACGTTCTGTAAATAATGTGTTTCGCGCGCTTCGCTCAACTTCTGGTCAACATAATCGGCCTACTGAGGGTACTATTCTCAATACCATCTTCCATATCGGGACCCAGCATTCATTATTGTATAATATTCGACTTAATAGACCACGTCCAGCATGTAGTGAAAAAATATATCGGCCGTAGCTGAGAGTGTACACGAAGACCGTGGATAGTCGATTGGGCGCCATTCGCTGCAAATCGGACTGACTTATGGAATGACTTGACGCATTTTACGTCGAAACCTAAGATTGAAAGCATACAAAATACAACTTGTGTAAGAACTGAAGGCACTCGACCTTCCCAAGCGACATCGCATCGCTCTATGGGCTCTTGAATTGTTCCAAGAAGATCCGACGTTTTCGGGTCAAATTTTGTTCAGCGATGAGGCCCATTTCTGACTCAATGGGTACGTAAACAAGCAAAATTTCCGCATTTGGGACGAAGAGCAACCTAAAGATATTCAAAAGCTGCAATTTCATTCAGAAAAAACAATGGCTAGGTGTGGTTTGTAGGCCGGTGGAATCAGCGATGCATATTTCTTCAAAAATGATGCCAGTGAGAACGTAATCGTCAATGGCGACCATGATAACCGACTATTTGATGCGTGAAATTGAATCCCGTGATCTCCGTGACATTTGATTTCAACAAGATGGCACTAAATCCCTAAATCGCATAATTCAATGGATTTATTGAGAGAACACTGATAGCAGTGAGCAGATAATTTCACGTTTTGGGCCGGTCGATCGACTACCAAGGGCTTGTGATATCACACGGTTAGGCTCTTTCCTGTGGGGATATGTAAAGTATAAAGTCTATGCGGACAATTCCGCTTCGATTTAGGCCTTGGAGCAGAACTTCGCGCGTGTCATTCGCCAGTTACCAGTCGAAATGCTCGAACGAGTAATCCAAAGTTGGACTCAATGGATGGACCATCTGAGACGTAGCCGCGGCTTACATTTGAAATTGATAATCTTGAAAAAATATATGCCAAAGAATGTTATTTCGAATGATAATAAACATTCCCCATTAAATTTGAATTTCTATGTTGTTTCTTTAAAAAACTAGGGGACCTCGAAATGGATCACCCATATACTCGCACATATATTCACAAATAAACTACTGCTGCAAGCACTTAAGACGACATTAAGTCACAAACTAAGAGTTAGTTCCAATCCAATATATGTATGTATTCATATGCGTATGTAAATTGAGCTTAGATCACAACTATTTAAACAACTCACACACACACACACGCACAAGTACACAGCGAGGAATTGGACTTTCGCCTGGCAGCAAGCTTACTCATACATAGATATATATATTCATACTCGTAGATATAAGTAAGTATATGAAAATAAAAATATTGCCCAATTGCAACATATGTGTGGCATCAAATAATGTTAACTAATGCATACATACGCACATACATACACATATTTCAATAGTTGGCTTGATAAAGCATCGTCTGCTCCGACATGAGGTCTGCACATTCCACAAATAACCGCAAAATTCAATTCCACACAGGCCAAAGACTTAGTTCGAGCCAGCGGATGGACACACACACACACGAACATAACTTGGTGCACACTTACTTGCAGCATGTAGCATGTAGCATGTGGCATGTGGCAAGTGACAACTGCCAAAAGAGCTGCCCGTCTCTGCGCTCGCCTGCCACTGGCAATTGCTCTTGCAGTAATATATTTTCAAGGAAATTAAAAAGCGCTTCAAATAAAACTAACATACACTAATAATTGCATACAGCTCTCTCTCTCTCCTGTGTGTGTGTGTGTGTGTTTGTATGTGTAGTGTAGGGAAGTAGCATGGAATTGAGGAAGTACCGAAACGTGACCACAAACGCCATTTCTTCATCCGCATTGTGCAACATTCTATCGCTCTCGAGCTAACCTCACACCTCTCTCTCTCTCTCCCTCTCTCACCCAACTCACTCTTATTCACTCACTCGCTGCCTCTCCCTCTCCCTGGCACCGTGCCTCTCCCAACCACTCGCTATCAGCTTCATCCTAGCTTATTTCACTTGAAATTAGCATATTCATTTTGTGCACTCCGCCGTATTTGCCCAGAGATATGCAGCATTTAATGCAACCCTGGCACTCGGTTAGCTGCTGCTGGAGCAGCAGGTTTTGTGTGGACAGCTTTGGTTCGGTCAGCGACTTTTGGGCTATGCGAATTTTGGATTTGCCTGTATTTGCTGCAACTGCAATTGGCTTCAGTGATAAACGAGCTGAAAATGCATAGCTTGACATATGTAGTCACATACATACATACATGCATACCTACATAGCTCTTTCTAGATATTTACATTTGTGCTTTGCTGATTCTATGCTACAGTGCGGCCGCAGTGTTTGCCTGTCAGTGCTGGCATGTGCTGTGGCGAATATTTTTTTTTCGGTTTGCGAGCGCAAAGCTCAAATGCACACACAAATACATAGATTTGGTATGTAAATAGATGTGCAGCTCTTCGTAGCGGTAGATTAAATGTCATTAAATGTCATTCAGTGGCGGTTTTGGGGGTTTTTCGCTGTGGAGAGGGTGGGAAATATCAAACAAATAACCCTCCAACTTGATTAATCAAGGTCAAAAGATTAAAGATAGGCAATCCCATTGGATCCCGAAACTTCAGAAGGTCGTCTCAAAAATTGAGCACTAAAACTAGCAGGAAAACTGAATCACCAGGCTTCTTCTTGCTCTTTTGTGTAAGCACCGCTTACGCGACTATACCCGAATCAACAATAGCGCGCCACTCGTTCCTTCTTTGCTGTTTAAATCCCAGCACATGGGTTGGTTGGTTGGCTGGTTGAAATGAGACGTTGAGGATGTACATCCTCATCTTATCACATTGTTAAAAGTACGCTTTGATTGCAATTTATGTAAGTTTGGTCCACAATTGAAATAACTTCGTTTCTCCTCTCAAAAGCGTTACCTTGTCAGACAAGCACAAGAAACTAGTCATCCGCTTCATGGTTTCAAGACTTCGCTTGATAACGGAAGAGTTCACGTAATCATAAGGAAAACCAAACCCTTCTCAATCCATTGGTGTCAACATAATAAGTTCGCTGATGCTGAGGCCTCCAGGCCCAAGGAAGCACATTACTTGAATTAGGGTAGGAAAGAGAGAGATCTTAGGCAGAATCATTCTGTTTTATATTTCTACCTCTCCAGGCAGTTAAGGGTCGAGCCTTCCCTCTGTTTTTGACTTAACAGTAGGCTTGGTTAGGATTTGCCATTCTAATTTTTTTTGCCGTGTGATGTTGGAAACCCCAAACAGCGAACCAAAATTGAGAAAATATTCATTTAAGTGGTCAGTAACATTACATGAGATGAATCATCCAAGTTCAGGAAACTTAAAGAGTGGATTAGGCAGAGAGGGTACTCTCCTTACCCTTTTCTTCCGAATTCGCCTTTATTCCCAAGGTAAATAGCGGCCGCAATAGTCGAGTGATTAGCATTGCGTACTATCATTTGGAAGAACAGGTTTCGAGTCCAGATTCGACCAAAATCCAAAATTACGTGAATTTTTTTTTCTAAAAATCCATCGGCCGTTCGGAGGCGGCATAGAATAATTTGTAAGTGACTCCATTTGTTGGAAAGAACATCAAGACGCTAAACCACAGATTGGTAGAGGAGTTCGGGTTCTTTCGAAGATACCCGGTACCTAGGCGATTAAGAAGACTTCTGTCGCTAGGATTTCAAGAATTTACCCGCGGTAAGGCATGTCTGTGGTAAGAGGCGACTAAAATCCAATAGTTCTCGCGACAGTCGGGTTTTTATACCAGAATGAACCGGACTTTTATCCGGTCAAGGACTGTAACTCCCGCAATATTCCCCGAATTTCAATTTGTGGAATTTTTAGCGGCTGCAGCAACAACAATTCTGGTCGCCAGATAATTAAGCACTCACATCGAGTGAGTAAAAAAGAGAGAAAATCAAAAGATTAATGTCGACAACCAACAGGAATATCGGACATAGTATAGATCCTCAATGACACGAATTATTTGTAGTTTATCCAAGTTGGTACAAGGATAACGGCCTAAATGTTTCCAGCTTCCACACTTTCACTCCCAATTGGATGGGGCGACCGCATTTGCGAAGTGGTTAGCAGTACGTACTACCCTGCAGAAAGTCAGCTTGAATCCTAGCTAGAGTAACATACCAAGAAAATAAATTTGTCCATCCGAGAGTATTTCTGAGAGGAAATAAAAACTTCTCGTAAAGTTCCAAAAAAAAATCGATGGAGGGATCTTTAAAGACCTATAAAGTACTACTGTAACGGAATCTTCAAATAAATATCTGTGTGCTTCATAAGGAACAAAGAAACGTTGTTATATACAATGGGTCGACATGGATGCTACAGGCTGGTGGAATGCAGTTAGTAAACTGGGAATATTTGAAAACTCCGCATTGAGGACTGTCATGGGATATCTTCTCATGTGGAACTCGAAATAAGCCAACACAATATCTTTTCCCCTATTGGAGTCTAATTCCTTCTGAGAATGTGAGTCAATTAAATCGGTTAGATTCAAATCGAATATTTTAGAGACCTAAACACCGTAGACTCACTGAGAGCTGTGAGGCTGATTAAACAATTCCTAAGTAATTGAGCCCAGATCAGAAGCTCAACCAGCACTGATTTACGCCCATTAATGCCAAAGTTGTAGAGTCTTTTAGGTCATGTGAGGACTATCGTAGAGCTGCAGATTTTTCTAAGCTCACAAAGGATCACACAAAGCTTCCGTACACTTTTCCCGTAAGACTAAAATTCTGCCCGCCCGAAATGTGTGTCGGAGTACAAGGAGACGACTTGGTTCAATTTGATTTAACGAACTCTTTTAAGCTTTGAAAATCAATTTTTGTTAACTTTGCTTTGAACTTTGCCCTAAAGTGCTACCTGGAATGCTTGCATTGTATCAATTGGATTTGAGCCAACTTTCTAAGAAATGCCTTTAAATCTCAAACAAATGTTATGCGTTTTGTAAATACCCAAGAGTGTATTCACACCAATAGTACTTTGGAACAAGTTCACATACGAGTTACTATGAATGTGCACACTGCAATCGGAGTAAAGTCCAAGTAAACAAATGTCTATGGTTAAATCTTAAACGTGTTTGCCATTAGCACAGAAACCGCAAAATTTCAACTAAACTCTAACGGTACATACGAAAGCTGGTCGGACGTGTAACATGTAACGTAGTGCCCTCAACCAACCAACAACAAGCGCCATTTGCATTTGCCAGAAACCCCAACAAAATACATACTTGAGAAGTACATTTGCACTACTGAGCCATGCAAATATGTATGGGTGTATGCAACGATACTTTCACAGAGAGAGAGTTCGAGCATGTAAATCACTAATGTGTGTGCAACACTTGTGGCCAGCGGCAACGAACTCGACAAAGGTAAGCGAATGTGAGTCGTGTGTGGCGCTCTGCGGTCGAGTTGGTCGAGTCGGTCGAGTTGGTCGAGCAATTCGACAGCCCCAACAACCAGTCAGCCGCCGCTCAACCGCATTCGCCGACTGTGTAATTTGCAACTTCGAATTGTGTCCTCAGGCGTCTGTCAGTTTCCAGTTTCGGCAAATGAGCAAAACTGACTAAGTATGGCTGAGTTTGGAGGTGTGTGTGTTGGTAAGAAGAAGTTGAATGGAACTTCAAACCGTTGTGTTGGTCACGGCATGGTCGTAACTTCAACTTTCAACTTTCAACTTTGCTACATGGACAATTCCGTTTTTGGTATCAACAACGCTGGAGAATTTCGCAGCGCGTCGTCACACAGGGTTTTTTTTCTACTTGCACTCGGCACGAGCTTGTAAGCTATTTGACTATGTGCATACCTATTTGTATGCATGTACGTGTGTATCATTTTGTAATTACTCTCTAACCAAACCGGACAATGAAGAAGGGAATTTCTGTAGCTTCGTCACATGTACATGTGTGTGTGTGTGTACGTAATTTTTTATTTTCCGTTATTGCCACGCTACAACTACTGCTCAACTTCTACTACTTTTTGTGGTGAAATTGAAATTTTGGTGAATCACATTGTGCAATGTTTTTCGCAACAACATTAACAACAACAACAAACAACGGCAACAGCAATAAACTAGCTGCTGATAAGATTGCTACCGACGCCAGCTTGATGACCTGTCTAGACTGGTTGTGTTATCAACCCGCAGGGTGCAGTTGGCATTTGTATTTGCACAGTTTTGCCTTGGGTATCTTAACTACAGTTAAATCGGGATCCCGAAAAATAGTCATTTTAACGGGCGATCCATTTCGAGGTTCTCTACTTTTTCAAAGAAAAAACACAGAAAATTCAAATTTAATGGGGAATGTTTATTATCATTCGAAAGAACACTCTTTGGCATTTCTTTTTTGAATATTATCTCTTTCAAATGTTGGCCGCGTCTACGTCACAGATAGTCCATCCGTTGAGTCTCAATTTTCGATGAGTAGTTCGAGCCTTTTCGACTGGTAACTGGCGAATGACACCCCTGAGGTTTGGCTCCGAGGCCTCAATCGAAGCGGGATTGTCCGCATGGACTTTAGACTTTACATATCACCACAGGAAAAAGTCTAACAGTTGAAGAAATATGGACCGATGATTCCACCGGCCCACAAACCACACCAAACTGGTGTTTTTCCTGGATAGAAAAGCAGCTCTTTAATCTCTTCAGATTGCTCTTCGTACCAAATGCGGCAATTTTGTTTGTTTACATACACATTGAGCCAGAAATAGACTTCTTCGAACTTTTCAAGAGCCCATAGAGCGAAGCGATGTCGCTTGGGAAGGTCGGGCGGCTTCAGTTCTTGTACAACCTGTATTCTGTACGCTTTCAATTTAAGATCTATACGTAAAATGCTCCAAGTGGTTCCATACGTCAATCTGAGTTGCTACGAACGGCACCGAACCGACTTTCCACGGTCTTCGTGTACACTCCCAGCTACGGCCGCTATATTTTCTTCACTGCTTGCTGGACGTGGTCTATTCGGTCGAGTATTATCCAATAATGAACGCGGGGTCTCAAGATGGGTGATAGCGTTGCGAATAGGAAGCTCAGTAGGCCGATTATGTTAACCATAATTTGAGCGAAGCGCGCGAAACACATTCTTTACAGAACGTGAAATTTCGTAATAAAGTTGAATGTTTTGTAAACGTTGTTCAGGCGTAAATCTTTCAATGAGGAACTGCTAAACAATACTGAACAAAAATACCATGACAGCTTGACACGATTCAGGCGTGATCTGTCAAAAAGAGGCTATTAAAAAAAGTACCTCTACTTGGATCACCCTTTATAATCTAAGAATGTCTAGATTAATTTGTATACCACCCGTTTACAGTGACTCTGCAGCTTTCCATTACAATATGATTTACTCATCCCTAGCTCATGCTCATCGGCTTCATCAAATCCATCCCTCTTCATCCCACTTCACATACGACTGCGATTGCTACGGATGTACAGAGCTACTGCATCATTCTCACATCGTTAACCTAAGGCAAAAATAAAGAACGTTGCTCTCAAATCACAAGGCATTCGGCAGGTCGATTGCTTTTGTTGGAGCGGTTCACTTACCCCGCCTAGGGTCAGGTAGGTCTAGTCCAAGCCATCGAGGTCATTTAACGATAGGTCGAGGAAATGTGCTATTTCGATGGGCTCGGACCAAGGAGGGATGTTAAATGAGTTGCTTTGAGTGGGCATGCAAAGAGGTGGTTAGTGTCGTGAGAGGACTCATTGCATGCGGAACATATGTTGGGTATATCGAGGTCGAGTCTGGATAGGTAGGAATTAAGTCGATTACAATATCCAGCTTTTAATTGTGCCAGTATTACTAGGATCTATCTGTGCAATTCGAGCTCTTGTTCTGCAATAGAGTTCGCAAATGTGTTAACCTACTCTCGATGAATGCTGTTTAAAGGCTGTCGATATGCCGTCCTGTCAGCGGTTCTTTTTTATATTACTGTACGGAGTCGCGATAGTCTAGTATTCCCTTCCTGATTTGTCTAGGTGGAGGTTCGGCTTCCAGTAATTGTTCGTTAGGATGATCACAGCGGTAGCATCCCAACGGGTAATGGTTACACAGGGTAACATTATTCTCCTCAACTGGCAGCATAGATGCTTCACTGTGAAAGTGATGCGCCAGTTTGATTATTATGTTTCCTGTCCTGTAGCTTCTTCAACTGCGTTTCGCTAGTCCTCGAAGCCCAAATCGACGAGTCGGTCATTAATTTCACTGCACCAATATGGAAACCGTTAACTAGCAAGACGCAGATGAAGAAACTACAAATCTATCAAAACAACGTCCTGATCACTTTAGAGGTCTCTATTTGGCACCACAGATCAGAGCCACTGGACAGGGTGGCATACCGCTGTTTACAGAAAGTCCATCAACATATATGTCTCTAGCAGACGATGAATTGGAACGCTTTGGGAGGCAACTTATACTTTTACAGTTCTACAGACTTGACCTTGACATACTTAACATATGCTCTACACGCAATGGTTATCCAGAAGGCATTAACTACCTCTTTGCATACCTTCACATCTAGCTACACACTACACTCTGGTTTGAATCCGTCGAAACAGCTACTTTCCCGGAGTAGGCCAAAGAAACCATGGTTCACAGGGCGCATTGAAATGCTACCCACAAATTTTCGTAGTGTTAATAAATTATCTCAATTCGCTGTATTAGGCATCTATTCCAAATTCAAATTTAGAAACCATTCGATAGAAGCCATCTCCTCAACTTAGCTCTTCTGATTATCCCTGGACTGAATAGATAATCGAGTTTTCTCATTGTAATCAACGAATGAAAATAGTCGAACCCTGAAATGCTGAAAGTAATTTAGGTACCAGCTCCGTAAAAATGAGAAACTAACGACTGTCTCGAAAGACAACAGCAACGACAAAAGTAAGAACTCTGATTACAAATCAAACGGTTCGAGTTTGATAAAATCACTTTTTCTGTTTCCGGTCAGACTTCTGGAATCTTGTGATATGCATGACCAATTTGGCGGTTCCCGCAAAGCCAATCAAGATAGGCATACATTGTTCTTCGACTGCAGGGGTGTCATTCTTCCTAAGTTCTTGCCACAGAGTCGTACGGCCAATAAAGAACATTTTCTACAAGTCATACGAAATTTGCGCTAGCAATCAGTCAGAAACGCTCAGATTTGTGGAAGAACAAAAGTTGGCTCACACATCGTTGCTTGTGCCCGACTATTTGGTCAAAAACAACACATTAATGGTGCCGCTGCCACCGTACTCCTCAGAGCTGGCCTCCTGTGACTTTTTGTGCTCAAAACTGAAGAGGCCTATGAAAGGAAGATAAAAACTTCATGGAGGGAGAGCGGCTGAATAAGGTCACAAGTAAGTGCGGATTACGTACACAAGAGCCACGATAGGAAATTCGTGCAGTAAGAGAAGACTAAAGTCCAATAGTTTACACCGCAGTTGAGGCTTATTACCGGAACCACCCGGATTTGGATACGTAGCGAAGGACTGTCAATCCCGCAACATTTGCTAAAATCAATTTGGCTATAAGAGCAACAATGCCTAATTGGCATTAGATTTCATCCATGACCACAAAATCGTCATCAAATGTGGAGGATCTAACATTCTTCGTCCCACTTGAGTCCACGGCTTGGTGTTAACCTTCGTTTCAAGAAATGGTTAGATAAGTATTCCGCTTTAACTGGTCCTATGCTGAACTTTGTTGAGAAGTATGAATCTTTATACGAAGTCTTTTGGGTATTTTTGTCATTTAAATAGTCTCGCCATGTGCGGTTTGTGAGTCCGCCTCTCTCTCGCCATGTAGAAAAAGATTATTGCTTACCTCGCCACCAGATCCAGTTTCTTGAATAACTTGTTTTCTAGAGCGATGGTGAAATCTTACTATTATACTACCTTAAATATGAACTGTGCGCTCTTTTGTATACGGAACCTCTTTAAAAGCAAAGAAGTCATACGTAAAATTTAAACCCATTCGGGACCAAAAAATCCCGAGAAATCACAAGCCTGTCACGTGCGAAACGCTACTAAATGTAGCTCCATCAGCTGTGGCGACGACTATGCAGCTGTAACCGCAGAGAACAACTTTTCACATTACGCCAGTGGCAATTCACTTATGGGGACTATACCGTGTCTATGCTACAAGTATATGCCCAGGCGTCTAGTCGTCCAGTTTACGCACATAAATATGTACGAACTACTTTGAGCTACACTCATTTTTGAATAAACTCAACATACAAAGTATAGGGTTATCCATTTTGTGATTTCCAAAATAAATTATAAATTTTAATCATTTTTTTAATAAAAACACAGAAAATTAAAATTTCATAGTGAATGTTTATTATCATTCAAAAAACATTCTTCGGCATTTATTTTTTGAAGATTATCTCTTTCAAATGTTGGCCGCGGCTACGTCTCAGATGATCCATCCATTGAGTCCAATTTTCGATGACTCGTTCGAGCATTTCGACTGGTAACTGGCGAATGACACGCGTGATGTTTTGCTGCAATGTCTGATTCGAATCGGGATCGTCCGCATGGACTTTAGACTTTACATATCCCCAAAAGAAAAAGTCTAACGGTGTGATATTACACGATCTTAGTGGCCAATCGATCGGCCCAAAACGTGAAATTATCTGCTCACCGAAGTGTTCTATCAATGAATCCATTGACTGATGTGATGTGTGGCAAGTGACGCCGTCGTGTTGACACCAAATGTAGTGGAGATCACGAGCTTCAATTTCAAGCATCAAATTGTCGGTTATCATGGCGTATTGACGTTTACGGTCGTCATTGACGGTTACGTTCTCAGGGGCATAATTTTTGAAGACATATGAACCAATGATTCCACCAGCTCACAAACCACACCTAACCGTTGTTTTTCTGGATGAAATAACAGCTCTTGAATCTCTTCAGGTTGCTCTTCATCCCAAATTCGGCAATTTTGCTTGTTTACATACCCATTGAGTCGGAAATGGGCCTCATCGCTAAACAAAATTTGGCTCGAAAACGTCTGATCTTCTTGGAACATTTCAAGAGCCCATAGAGCGAAACAATGTCGCTTGGGAAGGTCGAGCAGAAGTTCTTGCACAAGCTGTATATTGTGCGCTTTCAATTTAAGATCTCAACGTAAAATGCGCCAAGTCGTTCCATACGTCAGTCCAAGTTGCTGCGAACAGCGCCGAATCGACTCTCCACGGTCTTCGTGTACAGTGTCAGCTACGGCCGCTATATTTTCTTCATTGCATGCTGGACGTGGTCTATTCGGTCGAATATTATCCAATAATTAATGCTGGGTCTCAAGATGGGTTATGGTGTAGCGAATAGTACGCTCAGTAAGCCGATTATGTTGATCAGAAGTTGGGCGAAGCCCGCGAAACACATTCTTTGCAGAACGTGAACCTTTGTAATAAAGTTGAATGATTTGTAAACGTAGTTCAGGCGACTTACGCAATGATGAAATACTAAACAATTCTGAACAAAAATACCATGACAGCTTAACACGACTCACGCGTGATCTGTAAAAAAAAGACTATTGAAAAAGGTACCTCTTCTGGGATCACCCTTCATATACAATTATTGACATTTTGTCACCGCTGAAATGATTTTCGGCCGAACTCTACCACGAATTCATGATATTGCGTCTTGAGGTTTTCATCAACAAATGGAGGGACCTACAGTGTATTCTAAGCCACATCCGAAGAACCGATGGACTTTTATGAGGAGCTTTTATTTCACGTCAGAAATAAACTCGGTGGACTTGAGATACCCTGCCGTGGGGCGACCGCAATTAGAGAAATATATTTTCTATAATTTTGAGTGTTGGTCGAATCAAGACGCGAACCTTGACGTTTAGAATGCCTTACCATGCACTGCTAAGCTTTCGACTATTGCGGCCACCAACATACAACTACTAAAGAAGCCTCTCCTATGCGGTCACTAATGTTTGTTTGTAAATTTGTTGCGGAGCTGCCAAACTAACGGCTGTACACACCCACTCACGACTGAAGTGCATGCCCTTATCCCGTCTCTGGACTTAGAACGCCCACTTGTGCCTCAAATCATATACTCGGTGTGAGTATGAAAATATGTGTCTTTATATTTGCTCTTTTTTTGGTAAATTAGCTGTTTTGCGAAAAGTACTGTTTCTTCAAGCCCTTCCTTCCTTACTTTAGCCTTTCTTTCGCTCTCTCCCTCTCTCTTTCTCTCTCAGAGTTGATATTTACGAAAATACTTTTTACTGCAAATATTTGTTCCTCTCTTCTCGCCTTTTGTGAATCTCTGAGTGACCCTTGGCTTGCACTTGCACGTTGTACTTGTAGCACCTTTTCGGTTTTGGTTTTTTGGTTTTTCGGTTTTGGTTTTTGGTTTTTGGTTTTCCTGCTGTGTTTTTTGTAGGATAAATAGGCATCGTAAATGATTACAAGCGTTTTTCTTGTATAAATATTTACCTGGCAATAACCAAAGTCAAGCAGTACACAAAATGAGTGTGCACTAAGTACATGCGTATACACACTTAACCAACACATGCTCATACATATTAACAATTTCAACATGTTTTTTGGTTTAATGGAAAATTGAATTTCAGGTAAGTTGGCTTTTAGCTAGAAAAGCTGGAAAAGTTGTGGTTACAAACAACTAATGATATTTTAATGGCAAGCATGAGTGTGGACTGAGATATTTTGGCTGAATAGAGGAAGGTTTTCGCTGCACGATATACATACATACACGAATATATAATAACAATATTTCGAAAATTAAAGAACTATTAAATTACACTCAGAAAAAATTTAGGTTTTCTCAAAATGTAATTATTCAGCACAACCTTTCTTTAAATAGCTACTGGTTTTCGGCATACCCAACCGCAGCACGTCACATATGAACGCTCTAAATAATGTTATATGTATGTAACCTGGCTCATAAAACCAACACCTGCCGTGTAGGCTAAGCAAATGCCAAAAAAAATAGCAATGGGGTTAAGCTTCCTCATGTACACTTCCACGCTCTTTTCTTGAATATATCGTTGATTTTCGCCCACGCCCCGACAGAAGAGAAGGATGATGTGACCAAATGTGACTTCTATGAGAGCCTAGAACGCATTTATGAGCGCTGCCCCCGCCACGATGACAAAACTTTGCTAGGCGATTACAACGCCATGGTGGGCAAAGAAGGTATTTTTGGTGCAACAATCGGAAAATTCAGCCTTCACGACGAAACATCCTCAAAAGAGGCTGAGGCTGGTTGAAATCGCCGGTGCCCGAAATATGGTTGCCTGCAGTAACAGATCCCAGCACACGAAAATTCATCAAGCTACATGGCTGTAGGCAGATCGTAAAACACGCAACCAAAATCGATCATGTTGTGAAAGAAGGAAGACATGTATCCAGTATTCGAGATGTGAGGACCAAGTATCGACTCGGACTATTATCTTATAGCAGCAAAGATATGCACCCGCCTCTGTGCGAAAAATACGGTCGCCAACAAACACAAGCAAGGTTTGGCGTCGAAAAGCTGCAATCACAGCAGGCAGACAGCAGAATTTCTACTCGTCTCACACACTTGCTCCCTGAGAGCACTCATTAGTAACTTGATATAAGGGAGCTATGGAACGAAATATCAAATTACTCGCGTACCGCTGCTTCGGAAACAATTGGTTTTCAACAATGCCAGAAAAACAGCTGGTACGATGAGGCATGTCGAACAGCAGTGGAGAGAAAGCAGACTGCTTACCTCGCAATCAACTTGCGATCGACTACAACACCTGTGGGGTGGGAAAGATAACGAGAGTTAAAGAGGGAAGAGAGACGCATTTGCAGACAAAAAAAGAAAGAGGTCGAAATTCGTGAGTATAAAGAGCTTGAGAAGCTGGCGAACAAGGGTAATGCTCGAAAATTTTATGAGAAGATGCGGCGACTTACAGAAGGTTTGAAGACTGGAGCAAGCTCGTGTTGGGGCAAAGGAGGTAATCTGGTGACAGATGGCCAGAGCATACTTAGTGTATGGAGGGATCATTTCTCCAAACTGCTCAATGGCATTGAAAGTGAAAACCACGGAGATGGCGAATCCGAAACCCCAATCTATGATGACGGCATAGAAGTGCCATCACCCGACTATGAAAAAGTTCGAATAGTGATTGCCCGCCTAAAAAATAACAAAGCGGCGGGAGCCGATGGCTTACCAGCAGAGCTATTCAAATAAAGCGGCGAAGAGCTGACAAGGAGCATGCATCAGCTTCTTTGCAGAATATGGTCAGGCGAACGTATGCCTGACGAATGGAACCTGTGTGTGCTATGCCCAATCCAAAAAAGGGAGACCCCAAGATCTGCTCCAATTATCGCGGGATAAGTCTCCCTAATATTGCATATATCAACAAACTGATCGGTCCTTAACAGAGCGGCTTTAGACCTGGAAATTCCACCATTGACCAGATCTTCACCATGCTCCAAACCTTGAAAAAGGCACAAGACATAGGAATTGATACATACCACCTTTTCACCGATTTTAAAGCTGCCTTCGACCGCTATGTCTTAATTTGACATCCCCACAAAACTCATACGGTTATGTAAACTGACCCTGGATAATACCCGAAGCGCAGTCAGAATTGGGAGCGACCTCTCCGAGCCGTTCGATACCAAACGAGGTTTCAGACAGGGTGAGTCGGTTTTAGGAGTTTTCGATAGAAAAGTTTTGCGGAAAATGTATGGTCCTTTGCGCGTTGGCAACGGCGAATGCTGCAGACGATGGAACGATGAGCTGAACGAGCTATACGACGACATTGACATAGTTCAGCGAATCAAGAGAAAGCGGATGGATCATGTCGTCTGAATAAATGAAAGCGCTCCAGCTTTGAAAGTATTCGATGGAGTACCCGCTGGCGGAAGCAGAGGAAGAGGAAGACATCCATTCCTTTGGAAAGATCAGGTGGAGAGCGACCTTGGTTTCACTTGGTATTTCTAACTGGCGTCAAACAGCAAAGATAAAGAACGAGTGGTTGTAATCGCGTAAACGGTGCCCACGTCAAAGAAGAAGAATAAGAAGAGTTCAGGTGAAAGCCCGCCAGAGGATTTAAACCTAATTGAAACTTTTTACATCCATAAGAAATGGGGCCTGCACCACTTATCTAGGGATCAGTATTTTCAATATCGAACATAAGGTCTCTCGATCGTATTGTATGGAAGAAAAAATCTGACTGCCAATAAACTAATTGGACATTATAAGTGTGGCCTTAGACCAGGAAAATCTACAATTTACCAGATATTCACCGAGCGCTAAATCCTGGAAAATACATGTGAGAGATAGATCGCTATACATACCCTCTTTGTCGATTTTGAAGCGGTGTGCCTAAATTCTTTATACCCGTAAAACTTGGGCTATAAACTGAAGCAAAGTAATACCAAAATATCCGTCAGAATCGGGAAGGACATCTCCCAGCCGCTCGATGGCAAACGAGGTTTCAGAAAAAGTGACTCCTTATCATGTGACTTCTTTAATATGCTGCTGGAGAAAATAACATGACCCGAAGAGCAGAATAGAGAAGGTACAATATTCTATAAGATTGGATAAGGAAGCAAAGTGTATGGGTCTGTAAGTGAATGAGAAAATATGAAATATTTCCTGCCATCGCATTCATGACTCGGCTCCCATGTCACTGCTGACAGTCATGAGCTCGAAGCTATAGATAATTTAGCCCATCTAAGAACCGGCATCAACACCAACAGCAATGTCAGTCTTGAAATCCAACGAAGATTCATAGTTGCCAACAGGTGCTATTTTGGACTGAGCTATGAAATGGGAAAGTAAAGTCCTCTCTCCACGAACCAAAACCAAACTCTACAAGTCGCTCATCATTTCCGTCCTGATATATGGTGCGGAACATTCGACGACGTCGAAATCCGGGGAAACGGCTTTAGGAATTTCCAAGATAAAAGTTTTCGGGAAAATTTATGGTCCTTTACGCATTGGCAAAGACGATTACTGCAGAAGTTGGAACGGCGAGCCGTTTGAAATATACTATTACATTGACATAGTCCATCGAATTAAGATACGGTGGTTACTTCATGTCGTACGTATGTGTAACAACACTCCACCGTTGAAAGTTTTCTACACAGTATCCTCTGTAGCAGATGAAGACCTTCGATCCGTTGGAAGGATCAGGTAGAGAAGGACTTGGCTTCACTTCATGTCTATCTACACTTGCAGTCAAAAGGCGAAAAGAAGAAACGGTGTCTACGCGAACGAAGAAGAATAATATCGATACTTAAAATTCGAGAATCTTCAGTTTCGTTTTCCAAGCCGCCATCAAACGGCTGCTGGAGTTTTATGAAGAGCTTGTATTTAGTGTCAGAAATACACTCGGAATGGTTGACATTGCCTGTCGAGATGCGACCCATGTTAATCTAACAAGATTCGAACCCATGACCGATTATGTGCCTTTAAATTGGGTTCGACTTCAGTCCGTGAATAGCCCCCTACAAATAAATGAGTTTTGGGGAATTTTTCTTAGTCAAATATATTTTTCACAGCACTTTATTTTGGGCGATGCGTAGTGTCGATTACCAATCCAGATATTTTTTTCGTATATAGCTAAGGTATGGAACTCTATATAAATTCAATGGTAAGCCCTCCACATTACGTATCTCTTTTTTTTATAGGAAATGTAAAGGGTGATGCAAGTAGAGGTACTTTTTTCAACATCCTTTTTTTGACAGATCACGCGTGAGTCGTGTCAAGCTGTCATGTTATTTTTGTTCACTATTGTTTGGCATTTCATCATGGAAAGACTTACGCCAGAACAACGTTTACAAATCATTCAACTTTATTACGAAAATTCATGTTCTGTAAAGAATGTGTTTCGGGCGCTTCGCTCAACTTATGGTCAACATAATTGGCCTACTGAGCTTCCTATTCGCAACACCATCACCCATCTTGAGACCCAGCATTCATTATTGGATAATATTCGACTGAATAAACCACTTCCAGCAAGCAGTGAAGAAAATATAGTAGTTGAGAGTGTACCTGAAGACCGTGTGGAGTCGATTCGACGCCGTTCGTAGCAACTCGGACCAACGTATGGAACGACTTGGCAGATTTTACGTTGAGATCTTAAATTGAAAGCTCAGAATACAGCTTGTACAAGAACTGAAGCCGCTCGACCTTCTCAAGCGACATCGCTTCGCTCTATGGGCTCTTGAAAAGATCCAAGAAGACCCGACGTTTTCGAGCAAAGTTCTGTTCAGAAATGACGCCTATTTCTGGCTGTATGGGTATGTTAACAAGCAAAATTTTCACATTTGGGACGAAGAGAAACCTGAAGAGGTTCAAGAACTGTCACTTCATCCACAAAAACAACGGTTTGGTGTGGTTTGTGAGCTGGAGGAATCATTGGTTCATATTTCTTCAAAAATGATGCCGATGAGAACGTCACCGTTAATGGCGACTGTTATCGCGCCATGATAACCGACTATTTGATGTCTGAAATTGAAGCTCGTCATCTCCGCGACATTTGGTTTCAACAAGACGGTGCCACTTCCCACACATTGCATTAATCACTGGATTTATTGAAATAACACTTCGGCGAGCAGATAATTTAATATTTTGGGCCGGTCGATTGGCCACCAAGATCGTGTGATGTCACACCGTTAGACGTTTTCCTTTGGGAATATGTAAAGTCTAAAATCTATGCGGACAATCTCGCTTCGATTCAGGTCTTGGAGCAAAAAATCACGAGTGTCATTCCCCAGCTACCAGTGTAATGCTCGAACGAGTCAACGAAAATTGAACTCAAAGAATGGACCATCCGAGAGGTAGCCGCGGCCAACACTTGAAATAGATAATCTTCAAAAAATAAATGCCAAAGCGTGTTCTTTCGAATGATAATAAACATTACCCATTAGAATTGAATTTTCTGTGTTTTTTCTTTAAAAAATTAGGGAACCTCGAAATGGATCAGCCTTTATAAAAAAAGCATTAACTACCACATTTCACTCATTCCACTCCCTGGAAGAGTACATGTAAAAAATAAAACTATTTTTTGTTGTTGTTATTTTTAAAATAATACACTACTTATGCTTGGCAGTTATTAAGCGAAAGAGAGAGAAAGAGAGGGAGGGAGGGAAAAAAATTTCACAAAATTAATGACTGCATTTTAATGGCAGCACAATTTCCACTGAATACCAAAGACAATTGCAAACGGAATGTTAAGGTTTATGAACCCGAAAAATGACAATTGCAGCGAACATGCCAACCTAGTACGAAGTGCATTAGGATCGTTTATATGCGAAAGCAACAACAAATAACATGAAGCTGACACTTGGCAACGCCATTGCACTTTGACTTTCTGCACAATTTGCTTTCAAACTCATTTTTATTTAAATAACTACCACTGCAGCAACAACAACAACAACAAACACAATAACTACTACAACTACTACTACTAAGAATCACACAGCCTAGCAGCCCTGCACACTTTGAACAATCAAGGAAAATTGTCATAAATGCCAGAGAGTAGAGTAAAAGCCTATGCAACGCTGCAATTATGTATGCAAGTTTGTATGTACGCATGTGAGGGCAGGTGAGCAAGGTGGTGAAATAAATATGAAGGTAGTGCTGGTGATGCAGCTAAAGGCCATTAGACACAGAAGAAACGGAAATTGCAGCAAGAAGCGGCAGAGCAGAGAAGACAACCGCCGAGTCAGGCCGTGTATGCAGGCAACCCCGCCTTTTTGGTTCTGAGCCATTTAACATTTTTAATTGCAGTCGAGTGATTAAAGGAGTGTATGCTCACCATTAGGCATCTTCTTGTCTCTGCGTGTGTGTGTGTGTGTGTTTGCAGTGCAAAATTTATATGCATTTGTGCAAAAATTATGCAGCAATGCATTTTTTCTACTACCTTTTTTGAATATGCTAACATTACTTGATTTGCTTCTTCTTCTTTTCTTAATTTCTGTGGCTTTGCAAAACGTTTTAGTAATTTCGTAATTTCGTAATTTCGCTTTACGCTCTATATATATCTTTTTTGCTCTGTTGATGTCTACTTTTAGGCTGTGGCTATAACTATCTACGTAAAAATGTGCTCAGTGTAATTATGCGGCTAATAGCTGTGCGGTTTGTATGTTGGCAGTTAAGTTTGAGCGTAGAAATCATCATAATTCAGCGAAAATTGTGGATAAACTTAATGACAACACTTGTGCTGCTTAAACGACTTAAGCGACTTTTGTGAACTCGTAAAAGTATGCTAAAAGGATTGGTTGAAAGTTCCGAAAAGTATGCTGTGAAATTGTTTTTTTTTTTGCAAATATTTTTTGGCAGTAGTTCCGCTGTAATTGGTTTGGCAGTAATTAGTTTTTGTTGTGAAACGTATGAGCTGTTTTCGGTAGGGACATAATATATAAAATAATTTCTCTTGTGTTCTTGACATCATTACTTGAGGGTTTATGACATAACCGCTTTAAATTTTAATTTCACTTAAAAACTTTTGTAATTACACAGGGCACGTTGTTCCAGCAATTTTCATAATTTTCATAGCAACGATATTAAAGGGTGATCCATTTCGAGGTTCCCTACTTTTTCAAGGAAAAAAACACAGAAAATTCAAATTTAATGGGGAATGTTTATTGTCATTCGAAAAAACATGCTTTGACATTCATTTTTTGAAAATTATCTCTTTCAAATATTGATCGCGCCTACGTTTCAGATAGTCCAGCCGTTCAATCCAATTTGCGATGACTTATCCGAGCATTTCGACTGGAAACTAGCGAATCACACGCATGATTTTTTGCTCCAAGGCCTGAATCGAAGCGGGATTGTCCGCATAGACTTTAGACTTTACGTATTCCCAAAGGAAAGCTTCTAACGGTGTGATATCAGACGATCTTGGTAACCAATCAACTGGTCTAAAACGTGAAATTATCTGCTCACCGAAGTGTTCTCGCAATAAATCTATTGATTGATGCGATGTGAGGGAAGTGGCGCGAATTGTTGAAACCAAATGTCGCGGAGATCACGAGCTTCAATTTTAGTCATCAAATAATCGATTGTCATGACGCTATAACGGTCGCCATTGACGGTTACGTTCTCACCGGCATAATTTTTTAAGAAATATGGACCGATGATTCCACCGGCCACAAACCATACCAAACCGTTTTTTTTTCTGGATGCAAAGGCAGCTTCTGAGCCTCTACAGGTTGTCCTTCGTCCCAAGTGCCCATATACCCATTGAGTCAGAAATGGGTCCCATCGCTGAATAAAATTTGGCTCGAAAACGTCGGATCTTCTTGGAACTTTTCAAGAGCCCATAGAGCGAAGCGATGTCGGTGTGAAGCCGAAGGTCGAGCGGCTTCAGTTCTCGCACAAGCTGTATTTTGTACGCTTTCAATTTAAGATCTCAACGTAAAATGCGCCAAGTCGTTCCATGCCTCAGTCCGAGTTGCTGCGAATGGCGCCGAATCGGCTCTCCACGGTCTTCGAGGGTTCACATCAGCTAGGGTCGCTATAGTTTCTTCACTGCGTGCTGGATGTGGTTTATTCGGTCGAATATTATCCAATAATGAATGCTGGGTCTCAAGATGGGTGATGGTGTTGCGAATAGTATGCTCATTAGGCCGATTATGTTGACCATAAGTTGAGCGAAGCGCGCGAAACACATTCTTTACAGACAACATATGGAGGAACGGCTGATTGATTTTTATGAGAAGCTTATATTTCATGTCAGAAATACATTCGGAGGGCTCGACATTCACTGCCGAGGGCGACCGCAATTAGAAAAATTAATTTTCTATTATTTTGGTTGTTGCTCGAACTTAGGCTAGAACCCAGGCCTTCCGAATGGCGGTACGCAATGCCAACCACTCGGCCATAGTGGCCGCCTATGATTTCCATTGCATCTCGACAATATTTCGTCCGGTATCTCTACTCCGTCTAAGAACTTTTGCAAATATTAAACAATTGATCTTCACTGTCTAACATTTCATTACTAAATATAGAAATATCCTCGGTAGTTTGCCATCTCTTTTCCAGAGTTTTAATCCCAATCATCAAAAATAATAATTTGACGCGCAAAGTACAACAGTTGGTTCCTTCTCCAGTATGTTACGTCCTACTGCAATGCACCAATAAAAGGAAGTAAATATTTCTAATGCCGTCATTGTGCTGTGTATGTGTTGTCTTTGTGTGTGTATGTGCTTGTTTTGAGTATATTTTTAAATATTAATGACATGTTAACTGCAGTAAAATTTACAAAATTTCCCATAAACACACAATCACTTTCATTTATCACTTTTCACTTACAACCGCGCATACTCGTACATATAGACTGTGTTGCATAAGTGTTTCTTTCTGAGTATCAACAGGAGGCAAGTATATAACACAGGTGTGTAGAAGCCCAGTTGGAAAAGAGTTTCGACTATACAGTTGAGATATGATGATTGGAAAAGATCGAATTGTCGGAGAATTGAACTTTAACTCAATTGCAAACTAAACTTCTTCTTCTTCTAAGATCGACCATAAAGGTCTCCGCACAACAAACACAAACCCACTTAACCACCAAAATATTAACCATTGGTATAATTATGCCATTTTTCACCGGCACGAACCAGCACCATATCAACACAACACTAGATAACAATGAATTTGAGCCTCGTTACCAAGGCCGGTCAATATGGTCATGATATAGAAATACCGAAGCGTTATGTACTCCTACAGAGATATATCACACACACACACACAGTTTTGATCTACCGACTTAACGCACAGCTAAGCCCATTTTCGTCCTTCAGACCTTCAAACGGATGCTCTCATTGAAAATATCGTGAGCCATCATACACGCGATCGAAATAAGTAGCAGATGTACTTCTTTCTAAGACATTTTGAATGGATGATGGACTGTTTTTATTTGATATCATAATACATTATATAAATTAAGATCCGGACCTACCCAGTATTTGGCTCCATGACACCCTACACATGGTAGCGCATCATTCTAACTACTAGGTACCTTGAATCCCTAAAAACAATAGTTCTTTTAAAGGTTGATCCAAGTAGAGGTACTTTTTTCAATAGCCTATTTTTGACAGATTAGTCGTGAGTCGTGTCAAGCTGTCATATTATTTCTGTTGAGTATTGTTTGGCATTTCATCATGGCAAGACTTATGCCTGAACAACGTTTACAAATCATTCAATTTTATTACGAAAATTCAGGTTCTGCAAAGAATGTGGTTCGCGTGCTTCGCTCAACTTGTGGTCAACATAATCGGCCTACTGAGCGTACTATTCGCAACACCATTTCCCATCTTGAGACACAGCATTCATTATTTGATAATATTCGGTCGAATACACTACGTCCAGCACGCAGTGAAGAAAATATAGCGACCGTAGCTGAAAGTGTTCAAGAAGCCCGTGGAGAATCGATTCGGCACCGTCCGTAGCAACTCGGACTGACGTATGGATCGACTTGAAGCATTTTACGTCCAGATCTTAAATTGAAAGCCTACAAAATACAGCTTGTGCGAGAACTGAAGCCGTTCGACCTTCGGCTTCACACCGACATCGCTTTGCTCTATGAGCTTTTGAAAAGTTCCAAGAAGATTCGACGTTTCCGAGCCAAATTTGGTTCAGTGATGAGACCCATTTCTGGCACAATGGGTATGTAAATAAGCAAAATTGCCGCATTTGGGACAAAGAGCAACCTGAAGAGATTCAAGAGCTGCAAGTTCATCCAGATGAAGCAACGGTTTGGTGGTGGTTTCTGGGCTCTTGCGTTATTTTTCATCAAAAATGATGCCGGTGAGACCATAACCGCCAATGGCGACCGTTATCGCGCCAGGATAACCGACTATTTTATGCCTGAAATTAGCTCGTGATCTCCGCGACATTTGGTTTTAACAAGAGAACACTTCGGTGAGCAGATAATTTCACGTTTTGGGTCGGTCAATTGGCCACCAAAATCATGTGATATTTCACCGTTAGACTTCTTCCTGTGGGAACATGTAAAGACTAAAGTCTATGCGGACAATCCCGCTTCGATTCAGGCCTTCGAGCAAAACATCACATGTGGCATTCGCTAGTTATCAGTCGAAATGCTCGAGCGAGTCATCGAAAGTTGGACTCAACAGATGAACCACCTGAGATGTAGCCGCGACCAACATTTGAAGAAGATAATCTTCCGATAATAAATGCCAAAGGATGTTCTTTCAAATGATAATAAACAACTCCCATTAAATTTGAATTTTCCGTGTTTTCGTTTTTAAAGTAGGGAACCACGAAATGGATTATCCGTTATAATTTCAAATCAAGGCCTGCATCGTGCATGGCACATGCCCTTACGCAGGGCAGCGAGTCATCCTTACTACTCGTCCACTGCGGCCGCTTTCTTGAAATTCAAAAAAATATTTTAAGAGATCCGAGTGTTCCGGATGAGACTTCGAACCAATGCATTGGACTCAGCATTGCTTACACCATTTGAGTTGGCTCTGGGGTTTGTGTTATTAGTTCTTGAGGTGGTTTTGGTCTTTGCTTGATATGGAAGGACTGCAATACTGATAAAGATTTCGATTTCCTGTTAATAGGAAGGCTTTATCAGTAAACTTAAGAGCTTTAACAGTAAGGAGATGACCCTACTCTACTCTTTCCTACTGTTATGCAGGTTTCTAAGTAGATCTGCATTCAGGCTTTGATTTTAATTTTGCTAAAGACCTATCCCAAGCCACTGGTTGTACCACTTTCTTCTCCATGAAAATTATATTTTTTTTCATGAAAACCAAGAACATTTTGATATAGATCCAATATTATAGATAATGGAAATTTAAGATCGATTCTTAAGCTCATACAGTAACAGTTTTCGCTTATACTAGTAGCTGACCCTAACCAATCGATATTTATGCGACTCTGCTAATGGAGTTACTTAGAAGAATTTAATATAGACCCGTCTAAGAGCCTTTTCTTTAACTTCCTCACTTTTGCGGATACTTGATCGCACGTTTTCACAAACATAAACGATATATTGGGTTCGCACATCGATATCTATAGAATTGTCTCTAAGTACTTCGTACCAGAAACTATTGTAAAAACCCAACCTAAAATCTGTTGGAAATTCCACTCAATACCAATTAATTCAAGCTTTACCTACCAGGCTGACCGGACGTACATTTGAATTCAACAAACGCCAACAACACATAACAACAAGTATGTACTATGCGGCGCATGGAAATGAGCTGAAACTGCTGAGTAGTGTACGGTGAGTGGCCTAAAGAATGATGGTTGGACAGAAACTAGGAAGTGAGAAAGCATCAATGAAAGGACTTTGCTTAAGTGCTTTTGCATATTCAAATACGGCAGACTGACAAACCGACAGACACACCGGAGCGGAGTAGAGCAGGCAGTCAGGCAGCAGTGGGCAGTTACACATTGCCGCATATACGGGCACATAAATACGAGTATTTCCACGTGCCATGACATTGTGTCAACTCGTCAGTCAGTAAAGTAGAAAGGCACTCAGAGCGAGCGAGAGCACTCTCTTGAGGTATACATGAGAGTGTAAAAATGTAAATTAATGAATGGGAAATGGGGAATGGGAATGAGGTGTAGGAGAGAAGAGTAGCAGCAAGTAGTGGCTGCAGCAAAGGCGACGGGGAATGAATGACAAAACAGCAGATTTTGTTTGAATACAAGCCAGCTATGGACTAAATGTAAGAAGGATTTTTGCAAAACACAAGTGCATAAAGGACACATAAGGAAGTTGGCGCGCATAAGCAATGTCCTTACACGTTGGTCGTTGCTTGGGCAATATGTCTTTGCATGTTTTATGCAAAACTTTTAACATCTTTCAACTTTAATGGAGTATAAAGTGTCGCATGTGCAGCCATACATACAAATTTAAGTGTTTTGAATATTCATATAAGTATATTTGCGTATGTATGTATGTATGTAGTCATATATGGTAGTCAGATTTGCGTTCATTTGCCACTTTTACTTCAGCCTACTTGTTCTTGTTGTTGCTGTTGTTCCTTTTATTGTTGTTATATTTTACTGTTATCATTAAAAACACCTGCTCACCTATGCAAGCAAGTGCTATGTGTAAACACGCTTGAAGACTTTGCCTTCTCGAAGAAGTAAGTTTTTTAGCATTTTCTTCTTCAAATTACGCACGAAAAATTCAACAAAATTCTTGTTGAAAGCATGAAATCGTGAGTGAATGAAAATTAATTATGCATGAAGCACACACGCATGTGCGTACGTATGTATGATGTAGGCATGTTTACATTGTTGTAAATTTTACAAAATTGCTTTATGCATCTTTTACATGGCAAAAAAAGGAGTGAAACTCAAATAATGAGTATTTAAATATGTATACAAACGAAAGGCAGTGAAAATTAGAGCAAAATATTAATAAAATATAGAACATATAATTATATGTATGTCTACTTCCCTTTAACAAGCATAATTTGAACATGTTATTTTATGACGTCGTCCAAAATATATGAAGTATTGGAAAGGGAGTTTTGTAGTGGTGCTGAGGGCGCGAAAAAAATGTTCTTTAGAAGCAGCATAGTTTCTGAAAAAATATATATATTTTTTTATAATCAGCGTGTCACAGCAAACTTTATTCCAAAAATCGGAGAGATCGCTCACCTTACTTATAAAGGGTGATCCAAGTAGAGGTAATTTTTTCAATTGCCTTTTTTTTTGACTGATCATGCATGAGTCGCGTCAAGCTGTCATGTTATTTTTGTTCAGTGTTGTTTGGCATTTCAACAACGTTTACAAACCACTCAACTTTATTACGAAAATTCACGATCTGTAAATAATGTATTTCGCGCGCTTCGCTCAAGTTATGTTCAACATAATCGGCCTACTGAGCGTACTATTCGCAACATTATCACCCATCTTGAGACCCAGCATTCATTATTGGATAATATCCGATCGAATAGGCCACGTCCAGCATGAAGTGAAGAAAATGTAGCGGCCGTAGCTCAGAGTGTACACGAAGACCGTGGAGAGTCGATTCGGCGTCGTTCACAGCATCTCGGACTGGAGTATGAAACGGCTTGGCGCAATTGACGTCGAGATCTTAAATTGAAAGCGTACAAAATATAGCTTGTGCACGAACTGAAACCACTCGACCTTCCCAAGCGACTTCGCTTCGCTCTATGGGCTCTTGAAAATTCCCAAGAAAATCCGATGTTTTCGGCCCAATTTTTTTTTGCAGCGATGAGGTCTATTTCTGGTTAAATGGGTATGTAAACAAGCAAAATTGTCGCATTTGGGACAAAGAGCAACCTGAAGAGATTCGAGAGCTGCCATCTCACCCGGTTTGGTGTGGTTTGTGGGCCGGTAGAATCATCGGTTCATATTTCTTCAAAAATGGTGCCGTGATAACTGACTACTTGATGTCTGAAATTGAATTTGAATTTGGTTTCAACAAGACGGCGCCACTTTCCACCCATCACATCAATCAATGGATTTATTGTTTTGGGCCGGTCGATTGGCCACGAAAATCATGTGATATCACACCGTTATACTTTTTCCTGTGGGGATATGTAAAGTCTAAAGTCTATGCGGACAATCCCGCTTCGATTCAGGACTTAGAGCAAAATATCACGAGTGTGATTCGTCAGCTACCAGTCGAAATGCCCGAACGAGTCGTCGAAAATTGGACTCAACGGATAGGCCATCTGGGACGTAGCCACGGCCACCTCTTGAAAGAGATAATCTTCATAAAATAAATGCCAAAGAATGTTCTCTCGAATGATAATAAACATTCATTCAACTTGAATTTTCTGTGTTTTTTTTTAAGTAGGAAACCTCGCAATGGATCACCCGTTATAAAGAAAGGACAATTGTCTGTCTAGTTAGGCTTCTGTTGCGTACTAATTTTAAAGTAGTTTTAAACTAGTTCCAATGACTGAAAAGTCGAATTTATTCCTAAGTTTTAGATTAGAATATGAACAATGAGATTTAATATACAATTTATATATAAAAATAATATATTTGCTTCATGTATCTTCTTTTTTTATAATACCAAAGACATTTATAAGTATTTATTCGATCTACTTAATAAAAGCCTAAAAATAAGTTTTAGAACTTTAATAACCAGTAGATTTTAGCTTAAGTCCATTAACATTATTAACTCGTGAATAAAATAATTTTTTTTTTTTGCATTGAAAACGCGAACACAAAAATACACAAAAACAGAAATTTGTGTGGGGGCAGATGTCCACTGACTGCATCTTTAGGCAAATTTATGCGCAATTAGCAACACCTCGCCTCCTATAGTGAACCAATACCCATTGGGAGCTATATTCCGAGACGTCTCCTATTACAAAAACACTTAAACAACTACTAACTTTTGTTTGAAGATCTCCAAGCCACGCCATACTACACGCATCCGTTCTTCACAAGGCAGTTTTCACAGCTCTCTCTCCCTCTCTCTCTCTCTCTCTCTTAAGGGATTTGTAACTTTTTCTGAAAATTTTCTTATATATTTTATTTGAAATAAATAAAGGAAGGAAAGAAATGTATTTTTCCTTTCGTTGTTGTTGTCTTGTGAAGCTTTTGCGAAAGTACACAAAGCCTTGGCTAAGCAGCTCAAATACCACACACAATATCATGTGCATGGACTACTTTGAGAAGTTTTGAAAATGGCGAAAGAAAAAAAAGAAAAAGAAAAAATTCTTATAAAAGGTGATCCATTTCGCGGTTCACTACTCTTTTAAAGAAAAAAAAACAGGGCAAATTCAAATTTAATGGGGAATGTTTATTATCATTCGAAGGAACATTCTTCGGAATTTTTTATTTATTTTTTATTTCTTTATTTTTTGAGGAATTTTTCTTTAAAACATTCGATTAATCCGATTTTCGATAACTCGTTCGAGCATTTCTACTGATGACTGGCGACTGACATGCGTGATGTTTTGCTCCAAAGCCTGAATCGAAGCGGGATTGCCCGCAAAGACTTAAGACTTTACATATCCCCACAGGAAAAACCCTAACGGTGTGATATCACACGATCTTGGTGGCCAATCGACCGCCCCAAAACTGAAATTATCTGCTCACAGAAGTGTTCTCTCAGTAAATCCATTGACTGATGCGATGTGTGGGGAGTGACGCCGTCTTGTTGAAACCAAATGTCGCGGAGATCACGAGCTTCAATTTCAGGCATCAAATAGTCCGTTATCATGGCGCGATAACAGTCGCCATTGACGGTTACGTTCTCACCGGCATAATTTTTGAAGAAATATGGACCGATGATTCCGCTGGCCTACAAACCACACCAAACCGTTATTTTTTCTGGATGAAATGGCAGCTCTTGAATCTCTTCAGGTTTCTTTTCATTCAAAATGCGGCAATTTTGTTTACATACCTATTACGCCAGAAATGGGCCCCAAAAATTTGGCTCGAAAAGGTCGGATCTTCTTGGAACTTTTCAAGAGTCGATAGAACGAAGCGACGTCACTTGAGAATGTCGAGCGGCTTCCGATCTTGAACAAGCTGTGCTTTCAATTTAAGATCTCGACGTAGAATGCGCCAATTCGTTTCGTACGTCAGTCCGAGTTGCTGCGAACGGCGCCCAATCGTCTCACCACGGTCTTCGTGTACACTCTCAGCTAAGGCCGCTATATTTTCTTCACTGCGTGCTGGACGTAGTGTGTTCGATCGAATATTATCAAGTAATGAATGCTGGGTCTCAAGATTGGAAATGGTGTTGCGAATAGTACGCTCAGTAGGCCGATTATATTGACCATAAGTTGAGCGAAACGCGCGAAACACCTTCTTTACAGAACGCGAATTTTCGTAATAAAATTGAATGATTCGAAAACATTGTTTCCATGATGAAATGCCAAACAATACTGAACAATAATAAAATAACAGCTTGATACGACTCACGTGTGATCTGTCAATGAAAAGCTATTAAAAAAGAACCCGGACCTAGGATCACCCTTTAAAAGTGTATACACATATGTATGTGTACGTGTGAAACCTTGTTAGGTGTTTGGCATGTGATGTGGCAACTCAGTTGACGTGTTAGACAAGTGCGTGACTGTCTTTGTCAACGGCAACAGCAGCCGAACAACAACCAACAACACACACACGCACATTAGAATGTACAACAACAACAACAACATCAAAGTCAACGCAACATTCTCACTTTAGCGCCTTTCCGCATTATAAACAGTAAGCATTGTCAGCTGACTGACTGGTCGGTTTTCAACAACTCAACCCGCATCTCCCCACCAACCACCATCAAATGCCACAAATCCCACTGTCCCAGCGGCGTTGTGCGTGCCAATTGTTCACGCTCCAACAACAATCGCCGCCATGAATACATACGCGTCACACCGCCGAATACAGTATAAATGTGGTTGCGCGAAAATGCCGTTATATGTAATAGAAATGACAGCAGTGCATGGCAATAACAATTATATTCTAGTAGGCTTTTCATCGGCGGACGGTTGGTGTGTAGCTGAGTCGAGTTGGTCAGCGGGCTGTGGTGATGTCCAGGCTTTCGACTGACTGCCTCTGCTCGACTGACTGACAACCGCAGAAATGTTAATTGCCGTAACGTTTATAATTGCGTGAGCGCGCGCGTAGAAGTTCGCATTCACGCGCTTATTACGAATCAATTATGTGCCGAAATTGTCAAGAAGTGGGGAGTAGAGACCAGTGTGTTACAGGGAGGTAAGTTTGTTGGTCATAACCAACGCTCGAAGACCATTTACGCAGTCCTGTCGCTAATTGAGTGTTGCTGCTCTTATATAATTTTTTTTTTTTGGAGCTTAGATTTTTGGTTGGTTGTTGGATGTCTGCCATTAGCGAGGTTTTTTTTTAATTTTTGTAGTTGTAATTAAAATGGGTAATTAAAAAATTATGTTTGTAGAGGCGTACTTATATCTTTATTTTGGGTCTCTTAATTGCTTAAAAATATTTACAGCGCGAACCCCAAAATGCTTTGAATTCCATTATTTTTTCTGTGCGTGAAAAAAGTGTGGAGAATTGTCTTAACAATTAAAATACTCTATAAAATTTTTCTAATTAAAAGTGTGTTGAAGAATAAATAAAATGAAATTAATAAAGTTGTTCGAGGCAGAACTCTCGTAGGCATTTAAATACGGCTGTAAATCAAAGGATTGAACGATTTGAAAGCTAGTACTTTGTAGTCTTCATATTAAGTACTTGGTAAATACTGTTACAACATTAAAGACACGCATTTCAATAGAAGAATTGAGCATACCACATAATTCCCATATGTTTTATAAAATATAACCTGTAAAGCGTTAGTCTGTATCAGGAATTCTAAATTGTGTGAGTTTTCAACATGAAATAGTCAGATAATGAAAACCGTATCGCTGCTATAACGCTTTTTAAGTGTGAAATGAAAAAAGGTGATATTTTCAAAACACTCCGTCCGCTCGGCATTAGTTGCATGTTCGTCTACCGGTGAGGATACTGGGGATGTTAAAGACCGCCACCGGTCGGGCCGTCCACGCACAGTTCGAACGCCGCAAGTAATCAAAGCTGTCAAATCAAGAATTCTGCGAAATCCGCTCCGAAAAAAGAAAATCATGGCCCGGGAGATGAATGTTTCGCAAAATTCCATGAGTCGAATTATTAAAAAAGACTTGGGACTTGGGGCTTTCAAACGCCGTACCGGATATTTGCTGACTGCAGCTTTGAAAAAAAATAAGGTGGTAAAATGCAAACGTCTTTTGGTGAAGCACGCTGATAACTTGCTCGGAAAAATCTTGTTTACCGATGAAAAATTTTTTACCGTGCAGGAAAATGTTAATAAACAAAATGATAGGGTGTATGCACGGTCATCTAAGGAAGCATCTGAACTGATTCCACGGGTCGAAAAAGGTCATCACCCAGCTTCAGTCATGGTTTGGTGGGGTGTCTCTTATGATGGGGTAACTGACTTGCATTTTTGCGAACAAGGGGTCAAAACATCGGCCAAAGTTTACCAAGAAACCATTTTGGAAGCTGTTGTAAGATCACTTAACCATTCCATGTTCCAAAACCAATCATGGACTTTTCAGTAAGACTCTGCGCCGGCCCATATAGCTAAAAACGACCCAAATCTGGCTCCAAAACAATTTACCAGCATCCATTTCCTCTGAAGAGTGGCCCTCTGCCAGTCCTGATTTGAACCCGCTGGATTACAAATTGTGGACAGTTTTAGAGGACATGGTTTGCCACAAAAGATAACCCAACATTGATTCTCTTAAGACAGCTTTGATTCGTGCTGTGGCCAATTTCCCAATGGAGGAGGTGCGTGCGGCTATTGATGATTGGCCAGTCCGACTTAAGGCGGGAATTTCGAATGAATACTGCTTTTTTATATACAATATATATCAATAAATATGTAGAAAAAAATTGGTCCAAAAACATTCAATATTTTTTATTTTATAGCATAAAATGTGTGTAACAGTATTTATGTCCCTACTAAGTAATAGCAGTATTGCACACATATATATAAGGGAGCACAAATCTATACGCCTGAATTAGGAAAAGCAATCTAAGAAAGCAAACGTGGTGCATTTCAGCAGCTGTTAAGAGACTTCGCTAATAACCTGGAGTAGTGGATACAACATCCTTCTAAAAAAAATGAAAGTAAGTAAAGTTAAACAACTAGTGTTTCTCCGATTAATGAAGCTCATAGTCACAGGACTTTTTCCGAGGCACAATGAGTGCAGTACATCACATGACGTGGTAATATATGTGGCCGAAATTCCACGGATTAGCAACACAGAAGTACTTACACCAGCATCGAAGATTAAGACAAAAAAATCTCCAGACCTTGACGGAGTTCCAAATGATGTTCTCGTACACATTCTTAAGAAACAGCAAGGACTTTTGAGTGAGTTGTACACGGTCCAAGAAGTAATTTTTCCAAAAAAAAAAAAAAAAAAAAAAAAAAAATTATAAAAAAAAAAATTAAAGGGTCCTGCTACCTAAAGGTAACAAACCCCCGAAGAGCCATAAACACACAAGCCTTTGTGTATGTTAGACAGAGCAGGCACGTTATTCTCATTCAGGCAGTCTTATGCGCGCGATTCCATGAAATTACGTAAGGGTTCACGGCCTTTCGATTTGGCAATACGGTTTCCGTAAAAACCGCTCAAATCTGGCATGCGGGTAGTACGGTACAGACTTATTTATGAAGATTCGTTACCTACCGGGGCGTAATCAAATAAAAAATCTATAAACATGAAGTCGTGAATAGATTATTCATATTTACGGCCGACTTTCACACACAAAACTCAGCATATTCACCATATTCTTCCTCCTCACATCTACCAAAATGGAGGTTCTGGATATTACGTTAATCTCGAACTCAGTCTCTAACTAGATCAGGGATTGGCATGTAATCGATGAACCCTCTTTTTCTGATCATTTTTATATATCTTCTGCTCTCAACTTGAGCGCATCATCTATATCTGCGTTCAGAAATGGGAAGAAAACTAACTGATCAGTTTTTAAGGAAGAACTATCAGCTTTCCTTAAAGAAAAGATTTTGCCTTTCGCACAATTTCCAACGGAATTGGACTACACCACCTCCATATACTGATTTGATAATCTTCTCTCGCACAAAAATCTCGGACAGGAATGAATGGGATAATACATGTGATTTCGATCAGAGCGACATACATAGTTATCTTCAGGGATGACTCAAAACAGAACTGATGAAATAATATGCTGTGGAATTCACCCACCAACGCTCTCTACCAATTTAAATTTGAGGCTGCCAGACTACTGCAACGTCTTTCAATCAGATTCTATTGCAATCATGAAAGCCGCCGAAGGGATGCTCAACTGTTTGGATATTTACCAATCAGTTACGATATATTCGGACAGCCAAGCTGCTAATAAATCAATCACACCACATCAAAAGTGGCGTTAGAGTACAGAAGTACTTGGTTCTCTTGCTCTCTGTTAAATACAACATAACCGTGATGTAGGTATCTGGACATATGGGCATCCTAGATAACTGCGCGGCGGATGAGCTAGCAGGAAGAGGAACCACCCTAACTAGCAGGAAGAGGAACCACCTAACTACAATAAATTCTACTCACGTTGCTGGCGTACCTTTGACCACGGCAAAACTCATGCTGAAACTTGCCCTTCTCCAAAAATTCAATACCTAATGGCTTAATGAAAACACTTGTCACGTGACTAGACAGCTTTGGTCTGTGTTGGACTACCTCTGTCACTGTCCAGCCCTAAGCACTATAGGATGTAAGTTTCTAGGCAATCACTTCTTCAATTGTCTGGCTAACCTAGCTGCAGCTGGTATAGGCAATATTGAGAAAGTGATAAGTACACCGTGATGGTATCACAATGATTCTTCCGGCCTAAGAGCGTTGGTCGCTCTGACTAGCAAGCGCATCCACTCAACTCAACTCAACTCATAAGTACTTTCCGCCCCATGGAGAAGTTGAGATATTCCGAGGTGGTGACGCTATACTTTACCTCTGAGAAGATAATGACGAGGTTCTGAACTGCAACTTTAGAAAAGAAATATTCACAAATGGTAAAAAGAATTGGACCGGGAAAAAAAAAAGAAAATTCGATATTGATTGGATGTAAGTGTTGGTCGAGAGATAGGCTCTCATTAAGTGTTGTTTAAGCACAGAAGTGATCATAAACATAGCGTTTTGTATTGTAATTTACGATAGCTTTCGAAAGGGAACGTTCTAAATGATATGCTTGAGCTAAAGAACGAAGCGTTAGTACTTCTTAATGAACACGACTTATTTTTTCTTGCCCAATGCGGTCGTTTCTGCTTCAAATCAGTATCGAATTTGTCCAAAAACACCAAACAATATTCGCATTTTCAAGATAATCGATATGAATTACACCAAGTGAAACCCAAACAAATTTGGCCATGATCTTGTTGGCCGACAGACCTACCTTGGTCTTTTTTGATCAACATTCTACTTTTTTGGCGTAGGCATCGCTTACGCGATTATAGCCGCATCAACAATAGTGCGCCACTCGCTGTTTGGCGCCAGTTGGAAATACCAAGTAAGATCAGATTGTTCACCACTTGATCCTTCCAACGGAGTGGAGGTCTTTCTCTTTCTCTGCTTCCACCAGCGGGTACATCATTGAATACTTTCAAAACATCGGATGTAAACATCGTCCAGGCTTCTCCACCGTATATCAGGACGGTAGTGATGAGAAAATTGTTTTAGTTCGTCGAGAGAGGACTTTACTTTTCAATTGCCTATTCAGTCCAAAGTAACACTTGTCAGCAAGTGTGATTCGGACATTGTTGGTATTCTTAATGCCAGAGATATATGAAGTTATCGACATCTTCGAAGTTAAGGCTGTCAACAGTGACGTGGGAGCCAAGTCGCGAAAGAGATGACTGTTTATTTGATGACAGGAGATATTTCATGTTGTCCTCGTTCACTATCAGACTCATTCGTTTTGCTTCATTGTCTAGCCTGGAGAAAGCAGAACTTACGGCGTGGTTGATATTATTATCATCGACATACGCCAGTAGTTGTACAAACGATGAATAGTCACGCTGTCTGAAACCTTTCCTTTTGGGTATTTTAAAAGATTTTCCTCACGGTTAATATCATCAGACCAATGGTGGATTTACCATGTCTAAAGCTACACTTATAAGGTACAATCAGTCAGTGCCTTATATGCGATTTCGAGTTGGCTTATGACACGATAGCTGGCGCAGACCGTTGGGTCTCCTTTTTTTGGTTTGGGCAGATCAAATTAGGTTCCATTCGTCGGGCATGCTTTCAGCCGACCATATTCTGTAAGAAGCTTATGCATGCACCATGTCAGTTCTTCGCCGCCATATTTGAATAGCTCAGTCGGTAAGCCATCGGCTTCCGTCGTTTTGTTATTTTCCAAATTCGTAATAGCTATTCGAACTTCTTCATTGTTGGGTGATGAAACGTCTGTACCATCATCATAGATTGTGGTTTCGGGTACGCCACCTCCCGGATTTTCACTTTCACTGCCATTGAGCTGGTTGGAGAAGTGTTCCGTCCAAACGCTAAGTATGCTCTGAACATCTGCCACCAGATTCCCTCCTGCTTTCTCTCCACTGCAATTTGACAATCCTCATCGTACCATTGTTGGAAATAAATTGTTTCCGAAGCAGCGTTAAGTTAGGAATTTGCTATTTCGTTTCACAACTCCCTTATATCGAGTTGCTGATGAGTGCTCTCAGAGAGCGGATGTGCAAGCAAGGAAGAAAACCTGCTGGATATCTGCTGTGATTGCAGCTTTTCGAAGTCAAACTTTCCTTGTGTTTGTTGACCTAAGTTCTTTGCTGCATAGAGGCGGGTGCGTATCTTTGCTGCTACAAGATAATAATAATCTGAGTCAATATTTGGCGCTGGATACATGTCTTCCGTCTATTACAACATGATCGATTTGGTTGCGTGTTTTATGATCTGGTGACAGCCATTTTGCTTGATGAATTTTCGTGTGCTGGAATATGGTACTACAGACAACCATATTTCGGGCCAACGCGAAGTCAATCAACCTCAGTTCGTTTGGGTATGTTTCCTCGCGAAGGCTGAATTTTCTGATTGTTGCATCAAAAATACCTTCCCTGCACACCCTGGCTAGCACAATTTTGACACATTCACCTGGAGAAAGTCACTGCATTGATTGTTCTATGCTATTTGCAGCTAAAAAATTTATTTGTATTGCGGTTAAACATCGCCAAACACTCTTTTGAAGTGGATGTCCAAATAGTTACGTAAAACGTAATGTATCTGCTCAATGAAGATTCCTACGGTCTCATCCACCTCACACACTTTTATTTCCCGATCGTCCAATATCATTCCATGGATTTTATCAACGATTTCTGTCGTGGCGACCTCTTTTGGGCGACTAGAACGTTCGGTCTCACTTGTACTAGTACGACCACAACGAAATTCAGTAAACCACTTCTTAACCATTAAAATTGATGGTGCATAGTTCTCATAGTATTTATCTAGTCTTTCCCGGGTCACGGTGATAGTTTTTTAGGTAAGAAACTGCTTAAAGAGCACACGAAATTTACGAGGTCCGCTGCTTTCAATGGCTGTCGAGCACAAACTTAATGGTACAGCTTACTCAAAATTTTACAGCTGTATATTAATCAATTGACGAGAGTAGTGTTTCATTTACCAGTGTTGCCACTTTATTAGTTTTATTTATTCAATAAATAACTTTTCGCATTATATTTTCAATATAAATAAGTATGTACGAGGTATGTTCAAAGGAAAAGGTGAAGGTTTTGCTCACTGTTTTCTTTCTTTGATTACAATGAATGATGACTTTCTGACAAATCGTCGATTCTGCATCACGATAATGCACCAGATCGCACATCAACGCTCATTCGTGATTTTTGTTTTTGGCCAAAAAGGCATTACCTCAACCACTGTATTCACCAGATTCGGCTCCCTGCGACTGTTTCCTGTTCCCAAAACTGAAGAAACGAAAGGAATGCGTTCTGCCGCAATTGATGAGATCAGGTCAGAATCGAAGAAAGAACTTATGGCCATACCGAAAAGCGCATTTCAGAAGTGCTTCGAGGATTGGAAAAAGCGTTGGCATATGTGTATTATATCCGAGGAGGATTACTTTGAAGGGGACAAAATAGATATTGATGAATAAATAAGTATTTTTCGAAAAAAAAAAAATCAAAATTTTTTTTTCTTTGAACACACCTTGTAATTAGAAAAGTGTAGAAACTAGATTTTTTTGACATATTTCAATATTAAAATATATTTTAACTTTCGAGAGGAAATATAAACCATTTAGAAAACCTTTAGCATAAAATATTAATATTCCATCTTCTTCTACTTCTATTATATACAAATACTATTTTGCAAGTGTTTGTAGTATATGTTTAATTCCCAAACTCACTAAAAACATTTTTTTTTTTATATGAATATTCACATGTTCAAATTCACGCAGCTGCACACTCTACGGCTAAACACATACGTAAATGTGAAAATACACAAAAGCATGCCATGGCATTCCGCAGGTTTGACGATTCTTTTATACAAATTTCAGCAATCCTTTTGGCGTCATTTAATGACTGCCATAAAAACCGCACTAAATAAAGTATTTCATGCTTAAGCTTTCACTGTGTTTTATTTGAGTGCTAAACTGCGTTTTTTTCTCGTTTTTATTTTCGAATAAAACGTGCTGATGGACGTTTTTAGAATTTTTCAATAATCCTCTTAGAGCTTTATTCGCGCGAAAGGCTTAAAGTTTAAAGCTACTAATTAGGGCTTTTGGGAAAATAAATTTGCTGAATTGAATTCTCATGCATGAATATTGTAATTATAACGGTAATTTGAGTATATTTATATATCATTGCTGTGCATTATATTACAGGCTTACCACATGGTAAGCTATGAATGGGAAAATCCATTTTTCATAGACCAAAAAAATTAGCCTTGCCATAGAGCTAACTCCGCCATAGCCCGTTCCAAGCCCTTATTGGGAGACGATAGGGTTGAATTGGGCACTAAAAAAATTGGCTTTTAGTAAGTTTCTCGGGAAATTTGAAGATGGCGGCAACCATTTTATCTGACGACGACGTCCACCTCGACAGAAAGGATAAACTCCAATCCCACTAGTATGAAGAAAGGTTTTAACCAAGGATATTCTCAACGTGATACCCACTAAATTGTAAATCCACTTACAGTTTCAATTGCAGAAGGCGTTGTGCTTTTGGAGGCCGCAACCGCGCTTTAAAATACCTTAAAAGAAAAATAGGAAAAACAGACGAAAATCCTGGCAAAAGAACTGACAAAGCATCCGGGCCGCTCGATGTGCAATGCGCAAACATCTAGCACTGGCAGCTGGAACCATCCACACGAAAGGAACCAATGCCATCAAAAACTGATTCAAGCCGCTGAGGAGACTGGCCATCATGAGGCAGAAAACCCACTCTTTCCGCAAGGAGACGGCTGGGAGGGAAGTTGATGTAGCCCAGTGGGGAAAATGTGTCTACTGGAGCTGCAGTTAGGTACCGAAAGTCATACGCAGAGGCGGTCAATATTTTCAACTAGGCCGTCATAAATACTGAAAGACCCGTAGTAGTATGTCGTATGAATAGCAGACCTTGCGCTTTGTGCTTAGTGATGGTCTTTTAGATCTTACCTTGACGACATTTCAGACAGCACTTTTTTCGATTCGAAAAGGAAGTACTTGGATTGGCGATCTACTCCGTCAAAGCTGCCATCCGCTTCATGGTAGAGAGTCTTTCGGAGCTGTGGAAAAACTCCAAGCCACTGCCTTTACGTTACGAATATGCCACAAAGCTCTTGAAAAGACATATATTTGTTGGACAGAGGAAGACTGTAATGTGGGTAAACAATTATTGAAATGCAGGAGATACTGGTTGAGCAGAAAAGGCAATTGAGGAGGAATCTGTGGAAAGTAGTTTCGCTTGGCTGTACTCAGGAAGGCGATGTCATTATGTTGAGTTCAGAAACAGGTGGCAGAGCTCAGAGCTTTCTTCTCCACTGTTCAATTCAGAGCTAGGCGCTATTAAGTGGCGACTAAATCTCCGAAGGAATGAAATACCCCTAAAGGTGTCCACTGAGGCAGCTTAGTTCATTGCTCCTGGACGACCTGCCGTCAATTTTGATGAAGTGGCGTGTGTGTCTTCCATCCACGTCATGTTTGTTGGGATACCGCGGTGATACTTACGCAGAATGGCAAGTGAAAGGGCGTGTAAAGCGGAGTGGCTAACCTCTCCTGAAAAGGATGGGCTTTTGAGCACACCAAACGCAAAACATTCTAATTACGCATATTAACTGTCATCGTAGCAGAGCGGCATTCACAAATCTGCTGAACCGTATATGTAAAGAGAAGTTTGGTATTGCGTTAGTTCAGTAGCCTAATACTTTCGGGCATAAGGGGGCTGGGCTACCTGCACTGCTATCTAATATTCTCTATCTTAATACGAACTGTCCGATATTAGCTGGATTTAATAAAATGGTTCCTGATATGAATTGGCATTGCAGTCTTCCTCAAGATTAACAGAATGAGATAATCAAATTTATTTAAGTTCTAGGTATTTATGCCTAAGATATACATTAATCAGCCAGCTTGAAATATATCTCTATCTTTGGTTTCGTTTTACAGGCATTCTCATCAGAATCGTCGATGCTGATACTAATGTTCACATAAGCAATACTAATAAAAGGCACCAGTGCACTCCTCTGCAAATTTGGAGCATGCGCTTTTCCTCCAAGTTAAGGGAACTTCAGTATTTAACCGCTTACGGAAGGCCGTTTGAAAAAAAAATTTCTCTAATTTTCGTTGTCAATTTTTTTAGATTCGAACACATTACCCAATGTGGAGTAGTAGGTATGCATAGCCACTTGTCCACAGAGGCGGTCAAAGAAATTATGGTTTATTACAAGGGATTCCATTATAAAAGATGATCCAAGAAGAGGTACCTCAATCGCCTTTTTTAGACAGATCACGCGTGAGTCGTATCTAGCTGTCATGTTAGTTTTGTTCAGTATTGTTTGGCATTTCATTATGGAAATATTTACGCCTGAACATCGTTTACAAATCATTCTAATTTATTACGAAATTTCTCGTTCTGTAAAGAATGTGTTTCGCGCGATTTGCTCAACTTATGGTCAACATAACCGGCCTACTGAGTGTACTATTCCTAACACCATCACCCATCGTGAGACCCAGTATTCATTATTGGATAATATTCGACCGAATATATTACGTCCAGCACGCAGTGAAGAAAATATAGTGGCCGTAGCTGAGAGTGTACGCGACGACCGTAGGGAGTCAATTCGGTGCCGTTCGCAGCAACTCGGACTGACGTATGGAAAGACTTGGCGAATTTTACGTTGAGATCTTAAATTGAAAGCGCACAAAATACAGCTTGTGCAAGAACTTCTGCTCGACCTTCCCAAGCGACATTGTTTCGCTCTATGGGCTCTTGAAATGTTCCAAGAAGATCAGAAGTTTTCGAACCAAATTTTGTTCAGCGATGTGGCCCATTTCCGACTCAATGGGTATGTAAACAAGCAAAATTTCCGAATTTGGGACGAAGAGCAACCTGAAGAGATTCAAGAGCTGTCATTTCATCCAGAAAAACAATGGTTTGGTGTGGTTTGTGGGCCGGTGGAACCATCGCTCCATATTTCTTAAAAAATTATGACGGAGAGAACGTAACCTTTAATGGCGACCGTTATCGCGCCATGATAAGCGACTATTTGATGCCTGAAATTGAAGCTCGTGATCTCCGCGACATTTGGTTTCAACAAGACGGAGCCATTTCCCACACATCGCATAAATCAATGGATTTATTGAGAGAACACTTCGGTGAGCAGATAATTTCACGATTTGGGCCGATCGATTGCCCACCAAGATGATGTGATATCACAGCGTTAGACTTTTCCTGTGGGGATATGTAAAGTCTATGCACACAATCCCGCTTCGATCCAGGCCTTGAAGCAAAACATCACGCGTGCCATTCGCCAGTTACCAGTCGAGATGCTCGAACGAGTCATCGAAAATTTGGCTCAATGGATGAACCATCTGAGATGTAGCCGCGGCCAATATTTGAAAGAGAAAATCTTCAAAAAAATAATTGCCAAAGAATGTTCTTTCGAATGATAATAAACATTCCCCTATAAATTAAAAATTTCTGTGTTTTTTCCTTTAGAAAAGTGGGGAACCTCGAAATGGATCACCCTTTATTTTCATACATTTCATGAGAGGTCTACATTTTTGGGCACCTCAAGTGACGCTTGATGAGTTCAGAAAGCATGTTTTGGAGAAAACTCAATCAGAGTGACAAAAAGGCTTCGGCAATTGATTCAAACGCATGCAAAATTGTTTAGATCGTAAAGGAGAATATTTTGAAAAACAATAAAGGGATTTTTGATGATTAATATTTGTTTTTGTACTCTGATCTCTGAATTGGCAGTATACAATAGAAAAAGCTCATTATTAAAAGTGAGCTTCAGTTCTCGTGGTGGATATTTACTCTCTATCTTACTCCATTTTAGAATTGCTTTCATGAAATTTTTTATGACTTGTCTTTAGTCAAATGCTTGATATGGGTTTTTAGTAAAAAGTCGGAGCCAATCTTTGATATTTTTAGTAAGACCTTTCATTTTCACTGTGAACTATATTTCAGTCTCCTTATCTCTATCTTTAAGTGCTCGCCCTACGAAGTGTACGGATATTTTTTATTTTATTTTGTCTTCTATTTCCTCAACTAAATGCTTAAAAACACACATGTGTCACAACTGCGATAATATAGAAAGTGTGTGTGCGAGTGTAAGAAGCGTCCCTAGGAAACCGCGCCATCTTGAATGCGTTTATGTCATTTCCGCATTTCCGCTTTTTCCACATTTCACTGCTTTATTTCTCAACTTCGTTTTCGTATTTCTATATATATATATATATATATATATATATATATATATATATTTTTTTTTTTTTTGACAACAACCTCGTCTGTATGCAGATGTTTAGAGTTTGCTTTCAGTACTGCTGATTGTTGTTGACGTTCTAACAAACACTACATACATCCACTGTCATGAGCTGTCAGTACACACATACATGTACATATGTATTGTGTATACGCATACACATACATAAATTTCGTTTAGTTTTTCTACATTTCTTCTCGAAGACGAGCAAATTTCAGTGTGAAATGTTTCCTCTGTGTTTATAGTCAAGTGTTATTCCGTTGAGTAGAGTAGATTTGAATATACTCACACATATGAACTCGTATTTATTTACGTTTGAGTGTGTGCTTGTCTGTCCTAAAATGTACACGACAATCTTGCTTTCCATCACATCTTTCTTCATGATGCATTTCAGCACAGCGATTCTTCAATGCAATTTACCAACCGCCATTTACAGTTACCACAAACCCACAATTTTATGTACATGCATGTATGTGGATATATTAGAATTAGCTGCATTATGTGAATCAAATTCTCAAGTGCTCTTAAAAGTTTATCCGCAAGTGTAGCGTGGTAAGAATTGTGAGTAGACAAGTTTGCATGTTGTTTTAGCTGAGCATAAATTTAATACTTAAAACAAATTTGTTTATTGGAAGCATGGAAATAATGGAAATAAAAGAACTGTTGATACGACTCAGAGTGAGAGGCTAAATTCGAACTTGAGCTTTTTTGGGAGTAAATGCTTCGGAGAAATTTATTTATACTAAGAATTGGAAGGAACCGCAATAAAAGTAGAATTAAAGTAGAATTGAAATCCTGAAGACGGCTAGAGAAGAGATTGACATACTCATTTATTTTGAGCCCTCTCTTTTACTAGCTGTGAAATAAATTCGCTTTTGCTTAAATTCACGATCTTTAGGATACCGGCCTCACATTGCCAAATGCTTTGCTCGCCGCTTTATTACTTGCTTCCATCCATTTTCGCTAGCCTGGAATCGTGAAAGGCGGCCGTGATAGCCGAGTGGTTAGCATTGCATCCTGCCATGCGGAGGTCAGGGTTCGACCAAAAACGAAAATTATAGAAAAATAATTTTTCTAATTGCTGTCGTCCTTCGGCAGGGAATATCAATAAAAGCTCCTCATAAAAATCCATCCGCCACTCGGAGGCGGTTAGAATGAACTGTAGGTCTTTCCATTCGTTGTTCAAAACATTAGAACGCAAAACCATAAATTAGAGGAGGAGCTCGGCCGAAAATCGCTTCAGCGGTTACAAAGCACCAAATAAGGGGTGATACAAGTAGAGATACTTTTTTCAATAGAATTTTTTTTAACAGATCACGCATGAGTCATGTCAAGCTGTGATGTTTTTTTTTTTTTAGGATTGTTTGGCATTTCATCATGGAAAGACTTATGCCTGAACAACGTTTACAAATCATTCAATTTTATTACGAAAATTCACGTTCTGTAAATAAAGTGTTTCCCGCGCTTCGTTCCACTTATGGTCAACATAATCGGCCTACTGAGCTTACTACTGCAACACCATCACCAATCTTGAGACCCAGCATTCATTTTTGGATAATATTCGACCGAATATACCACGTCCAGCACGCATTGAAGAAAATATAGCGGTCGTAGCTGAGAGTGCACACGAAGGCCGTGGAGACGAAGACCGGACTAAAGTATGGAACGACTTGGCACATTTTACGTCGAGATCTTAAATTGAAAGCGCACGAAATACAGCTTGTGCAAGAACTGAAGCCGCTCGATCTTTTCAAGCGACATCGCTTCGCTGTAGGGACTCTTGAAAAGTTCCAAGAAAACCCGACGTTTTCGAGCCAAAATTTGTTCAGCGTGATATCCATTTTTGGCTCAATGGGTATGTAAATAAGCAAAATTGCTACATTTAGGACGAAGAGCAACCTGAGGAGATTCAAACAACGTTTTGGCGTTTGGGTTTGTTTCTTTAGTAGGGAACCTCGAAATGGATCATCGTATATATACATTTCATCCGCTGTGTATACTCTGCACTCAGCTAGTTCAACCTTGCCTACTCTGTGGAGATGATATCTCAGTGTTAGGTTTAAACCAAGTTCCCCTTTGCTTTTGGTAAGCTCCACATTAGAAATGCTTCAAGACTTTGAATCTTGCTCTAGAGTACACTATGTTAATTTGAAAGCGTTTAAAGGTATTAGGCAAGGAGCGACAGTTTATCTCTCCTTTTGGTACTTTTTGCATACGTGTGACTTGGAACCGAAGCGATGTTTATTGCGTTCTTCTATTAGATTCTTTCTTGATTTTCCTCACTTCATTGGAATCCCTTTTGGCACATTTAAATACTTTAATTGCCGCTTGACTGTCAACAAGAAACCTCTTCTTCTCTCTTATTCTCCTCCATCATAGCGATTGCCCATTTGGCGCCTTCGATAATGTCCACAATATCTGCTTGGCGCTATCTCTGAAGACAAAGTTATAGTCAGATTTATAACATTTTCTTTATTTCGGCGAAACGGAGTTGAAAAATAACTTTCAGTATGCTACCATGACCTTCACAACTAGTAAGCTTGACCCAATTACCCAAAACTTTTAGGCGACTAGTTATTGCTGCTGTTTCATCGCTTGTATATTGGTTGAGGTAGTCCTCATCAACTCTACTATACCACGTAGACAGGTCCCTTGCAACTGTTCGAGTTGTTTAATGCGGTACTTCTTCGTTAGTATCGTAAACCTTACTGGTAGTCCATACATTATTTTGAGACTTACGACACTTGGTTAAAGTCAATATACAGCTTGGGGCAAAAATTAGAGAAGATCGAAGCATACCCATGTAAGATCAAGGAAGTAAACAGGTCATCGATGGACATGCTGAGCTTATGGAGGGTAAACTTCATCAACCTGCTGAATGACAGTAAAAGTGTGATACACAGAGATGATTAGCTCGAGCTCAAAATCGAAGATCAAAAAGCCATAAAATGGCTCCTCAATCCTATCTTGCGTATTGTGTGAGAGATTAAAGCTCACCGTCAACGAACTGATTGGACCTTATCAGTGTGTCTTTACTCACTGTTGACAGTCATAACTTTCAAGCTGTAGATAATTTCGTCTAGCTTAGAACCAGCATCACCAACCCCAAGAAACTGAGCTTTGAAATACAAAGCAAAATCACTGTTGCCAACTACAACAACTGTAGCTACTTTGGACTGAACCCTTTCTCCACAAGCACTAATCCAAACTCTACAAGTCGCTCATTATTCCTGTTCTGCTGTGTGGTGCAGAAGCGTGGACGTTGTCGACATCTCTTGAGTTTTCCAGAGAAAGGTTTTGTGTAAGATTTATTGCATCTTACGTTACGTTATAGTTACACCCATTTGGACGTGATAGACGCAGTAGTCCTTCTGCACGTGCAAACGACACTTCGGGTTAAAAATAACCTTGGTCTCTTGTCACCTAATTAGTATATACGCTAATGTTTGCGAATAGCGTGAAGAAGTTTTTTATGTTGTAAAGAGGCGGATATGACCATTGACTACGAAGAGATGTACATCTAGGACAATACGTATAATAAAAACATTGGAAACAAGTCTGCTCTTTAAATATTCCAGGCCTCTCAAGCCGAAGGCTGCCTTAGATAGTACCAGAAGGTGAGGTAGATGGGGGTAATGAGCTACCTTTTCACAGAAAATGTGCATACTCGTATATGGCATTTTGCTTTAGCGGAGGTAAGAAATATCAGCGGAGTGTTAAAAAGACCTTTACTGTTTGTCTGTTACTGCTTTCGTTTTCAGAGGATTACTACATTCGGCAACTACTGAAACTAAAAACAAATGGTTCGGGTCAAGAATAACCTGCGATTGGTTGTCAATGACTATTAGGTCTACCGTTGATCGCTGTGATCGATAACTAGGACGTTAGTCAGTAGAAATGCTGATGTTTGATGTTCTTGGTGCTAAACTTTCTCATCTGCCTCATCTGCTGCCACAATGGTGTCTATTGACTTATATATATGAATTCACTTTCAATGTTGGACCGTAAGTATGGTTGTCAGATAATGTAATCCACCCTTAAGTCTCCTATTTCAGTTACTGGCGTGACAATATATTGGCAGATGGATCATTTTGGAGGTGAGGGTTTTAATTGCAGGGCTTGTACATGTCGTCATAACGTTGAGCATTTTACGCAAGCACTGATCTCGTCCGCTGGAATGACAGTTTGTCAAAAATCTCTTGATTGTAGTCAATTAGATCTTGCACAATCACCACAAGTGACTTTCTGTGTGTCAGTATACATTCATGCCAAAAAATAATAAAAGTAAAACTATTCCCTTTCCGTATACTTTGGAAATATTACAGATCGGCGTTAATGGATTGCAAGTTCAGTGGCAACTTCAGAGCGGAATGAGCAGTCCTTTCACCTGACAGTAATGCTGTATCTATTCATGACAGCACAAGAGTCAAGGTTATGCCATTTTGGGATCGAATTGTTGCCAAAATCAGCCAACCGGCTCTACTTTGGTCTATGCTTGTGCACATTAGTATTTGTGGTGGAATAAGGATAAAACCGAAGTGTAAAACTCAGAAAATACTGTATACTAACATGATGCAGCGATCTACGAACGATCAAAATTGTTTTCCAAATCATATCTATTTTCACCTATCCGTTGATCTGTGATCCCATACCCGGGAAAAAGTATTGTATATGTTAATCTAGACAAAATGATACCAACGTACCAAATTTCAAGCAAATCTAACATTCTGGATGAAAAGGTGTTCCCTGTCTTAGGCCAATAGCTATCCATGTACCAAATTTCAAGTAAATCAAATAATAAACAAGATTTTTTAGGATAAATAGGCTCCAGGTCCACTTCCCGAAAAAAAATTAACAGGAACACACTCCGGGTTCCAGTGAAGCCACTCTGAAAATTTCTCGGTCGGCAATTTTTCCAGATTCACCGATCTTTTCAAACGTACGTAAGGTTTTTATAATGGGTGATCCATTTCGAGGTACCTTACTTTTTTAAAGAAAAAAAAACACAGAAAATCAAATTTAGTGGGGAATGTTTATTGTCATTCAAAAGAACATTCTTCGACATTTATTTTTTTGAATATTATCTCTTTCAAATGTTGGCCGCGGCTACGTCGCAGATGGTTCATCAGTAGAGTCCAATTTTCGATGACTAGTTCGAGCATTTCGACTGGTAATTGGCGAATGATACGCGTGTTGTTTTGCTCCAAGGCCTGAATCGAAGCCGGGTTGTTCGCATAGACTTTAGACTTTACATGCTCGCACAAGAAAAAGTCTAACGGTGTAAAATCACAGGATCTTCGTTCAATTTCAGGCATCAAATAGTATGTTATCATGGATAACGGTCGCCATTGACGGTTACGTTCTCACCGGCATAATTTTTGAAGAAATATGGACTGATGATTCCACCGGCCCACAAACCACACCAAACCGTTATTTTTTTCTGGATGAAATGGCAGCTCTTGAATCTCGTCAGGTTGCTCTTCGTCTCAAACGCGGAAATTTTGCTTGTTTACCTACCCATTGAGCCAGAAATAGGCCTCATCGCTGAACAAAATTTGGCTCGGAAACGTCGGATCTTTTTGGAACTTTTCAAGAGTCCACAGAGCGAAGAGATGTCGCTTAAGAAGATCGAACGGCTTCAGTTTTTGCACAAGATGTATTTTGTACGTTTTCAATTTAAGATCTCTACGAAGAATACCACAAGTCATTCCATACGTCCGTCTGAGTTGCTGGGAATGGCGCCGAATCGACTTTCGACGGTGTTCGTGTACACTCTCAGCTACGACCGCTATATTTTCTTCACTGCGTGCTGGACATGGTCTATTCGGTCGAATATTATCCAATAATGAATGCTGAGTCCCAAGACAGGTAATGGTATTGCGAATAGTACGCTCAGTAGGCCGATTATGTTGACCATATGTTGAGCGAAGCACGCGAACCACATTCTTTACAGAACGAGAATTTTCATAATAAAATTTAATGATTTGTAAACGTTGTTCAGGCGTAAGTCTTTCTATGATGAAATGCCAAACGATATTGAACAAAAAAGTGACATGACAGCTTGACATGACTCACGCGTGATCTGTCAAAAAAAGGCTATTGAAAAAAGAACTTGGATCACCAACTTAAGAAAATAGTATGTATTAGAAGAAGAAGAAAGTGGGCTTATCACTAATCGCACTACTAATTGGGCTATTGCGGGCGACTTATCTACTACTACTCCCCTCAATTTCACTGTAAAACTTCCAACTCACGTTGAATTTCTCCAGTGAACCAAATCGAAATTTTTCTCATAAAAAAAAAAAAAAATGTTTTAAAATAACCATTTACGAAAGGGGCGCAACTCCTACATGTCTATCAATTGGCAGAGGGAGAGAAATACTAATTTATTCGCTTGCGTTAAAAAAGGACGAGCGCGTGAAAGAGCCCAGACAAGTTGTCTGCAACTGACAACAAGCGAAAAGCGAATGACTTAAGAGCCAACGGAAAAAAAGACAAAATTTGCAAAAACAACACTTTAAGGAAAAGAAAGCACAACACGAAAACTGAGAAAATTATAAGAGGAACAACAACAACAACAACAACAACACTGAATGTTGTTGCATTGTCAGCCAAGCCACGTTAAGACGACAGCGGCGACGGCTTCACAAGCAGCAAATAGCAAATTCCACGTTGCCAGCGCGCCGATAGGTATGCAATGGTTTTTGATGTGAACATAAGTTAATACTATGTATATATGCATGTATAACATAAATACAGTTATCCGTGCCCATGCATAAAACACTGAAAAATGCTGGCACCATAAAAATCAGAGGAAAAAATACAAAAAAACAACAACTGCCACAACAACTCTCACAACAACAACGTATTATCTGCGTTCACTTTCCACTTGCTTGCAATTTGCCATGAAAAATATGGCAAATAACGAAATTGCGCAAACAAACTACGACGATGACGACACACACGCACACACACACACATGCCTGCCAGGGCGTTGCATGCAAAAGATATATTTGCTATCTGTTGTTGTTGTGCCGTGCATGCTTCAATGACAAGGCATTTCGGAATTGAAGTGCAAAAAAAAGCAAAAAAAAAACAACTTTTCGCGTGATAAGGAATTCGGAAATGAAAATAGCATATTTTTTACGCATCGCGCGCGCCGCAATCACAACGCAGCTCGGCAGAGCACAGCCATAGCGATAGCGATAGCGACAGTAGTGAAGCGCACCGACGCGACGCAGAGTTGCAAGCAAATGTACAAACAGCAGACGAAGAAGTTGGAGGAAAATGCAAAAAATTGTGAATTCACACATACACACACACACATACACATATGCACGGATTTATTGAACGCAGAGTATGCCGGTGCGTGAAATAGTCTCCATTGGCGTAGAAGCTATGAAGATATAGATGTTGTGATTTCCTTCACAGCAAATTGTCTCTTTGTGTTCAAGCAAATGCATGCATTCAAGCAAATAAATATATTAGCTGCATGTGAGCAGATATGTATGTTTGTCAAGAGTATAGCGGGCGTGAACCGTTGAGTATTTGTGCATTTCTATTATGGTTATATAAGCAAATATCGTAATTTTATTACTGAGAGGTGAGATTAGCTTAATTTTTTCCTTTTTCTTTTTGAAATGAAATTTGAAAAAAAAAATGTTAAGAAAAATTTGTGCTAAAAAATATTTCTAAACAAAAAAATCAGGCAAAAATTGTAGTGTAGAATACAAAATCTCACAACATCTGTAGAAGTTCACGCAAGTGAGGAAAGTTTTCGACTTTCATTCACCTGGGAGTGGCCAGAAACGATTATTTTACATTTGGCTCAAGAAGCTCCCGATTTCCGGTCTTAGACCAAGTATCCTCTGCGTAGTCAACAAACATCCGTTTCGAGGCGAGTTAAAGTGAGAAGGCGAATCATTCTGCGATTGAGCGTAGCCACCCTCAACTCTTCATGAAAAATCGAAAAATGCTTCGGTTGGAATGTCAGGTCCCTTAATTGGGAAGATGCCGCTTCCAAGCTGGGAACGTTGTTCGCAACGTACGCGGTAATTGGCCGCCCGGTCGTAAGCTATGCTGCACTGATATGATCGCCGGCGAGTAGCGATACACAGTCGGAGAAGATTCAGACTTGTCAGAACACCGCCCTTCGGACCGCCGCGCCAAACCTCCTAATGACGATTGAGCACCACCATGCTCCCAGTTAAGGAGCATAATGTGTTGATGTGTGAGTACTTGACTACCGCGACGCCATACATCAATACAGACAAGACCCGCTGGACAGGACGGCGTAAAGACAGACCATAAACACCAATGGTGTGAATGGTGTGCTCGGAGTCCAATTACTACCCATAGCAGAACAAGAGCTCGAGCTACCTCGAGAGATCCGCGTAACCCTGGTACAATTAAGGTCTGGATATAGTAGCAGGCTTGACTCCTACCTATCCAGACGCGACCCTGACATACCCAATACATGTCGCGCATGTAACGAGTCCCCGCACGACACTAATAACCTCTTTGCATGCATACTTAATCCGACTCATCTTACAGACCTCTCTCTCTGGTCCGGACCCGTGGAAACAGCACGTTTCCTGGGCAACCCGTTAGATGACCTAGGTGACTAAGACTAGACCTACCTGACCCTAGACGGGGTTGACAAAGCCACTAAAAAACAACAACAAAAACAAATGCAATGGACGGGACAAAGACGGAAGAAGGTGTCCTGACATTCACTTCGGTGGATGAACGTCGATCCACAATCCGCATAAAAGCGAAATTTGAAAGTTGTTTTTGTGAGCGTCTACAATATACCAATGAGCGCTGCCCCATCACGATGTCAAAGTGGAAAGATATTTTTGCCACAACAAAATTCAACCTCCACTGCGAAACATCTCCACACGGGCTGAGACTGATCAACTTAACCGGCGCCCGAAATATGGTTGTGTGTGGTACCAGATTCCAGTACACGAAAATTCATCATAGCTGCATAGCTGTCATCTGATCGAAAAACACGCAACCCAATCGATCATGTTGTGATAGACGGAAGACATGTCTTCAGACGGATGTACATTCGGAGGGATAAATATCAACTGGAGTTGTTGGACAGACTTGCTCTCTGTTGCCTGGGAGCACTCATCAGCATCTCGATAAAGGGCAACTTTAGAACAGCAGCAGCAAGGTCAAAGACAGTGCTGGTACTATGAGGAATGTCGAATTTCATTAGAAAAAAAACAGATTGCCTTCCCCGCATCGTTGCAGTCGACCACAATACCTGCGGGGTAGGGTAGACACCGACAGCTGAAGAGGGAAGCGAGACAATTTTGTAGACGAAAAAAGAAAGCGGCCAAAATGATTGGGTATGAAAGGCAAGAAAAACTGGCCAACAAGGGTAATGCTCGAAAATTCTATGAAAAGATGCGGTGATTTACAGAAGGTATCAAGACCGGGGCAAATTCTTGCAGTGGCCAAGGAAGTAACCTGTTGACAGATGTTCAGATCATACTAAGTGTATGGAGCTGGCAATTCTCCAACCTGCTGAATGGCAGTGAAAGTGAAACACTCGGTGATGGCGACCTTGAAAACCTAATTGATTACGATGACATAGGCATTCCATCAACCGACTGTGATAAAAAGTTCGAATAGCGACTGGCCGCTTAAATAATCACAAAGAGGAGGAGACCGGCTTTTACTCCTCTCTACAATTCCTACAAAAGTCATTGAATAGTACTCCCAGTCTCTTTGCGTACCTGCCTAGTAAAGAGTTTCCCATAAGGAACTCCATCATTGATAAGATAATTTAGATTTATTCCATTGAACCTCTTATATTTCAAGTTAGCATTTGCCATAAATAACTCTAATACAGTGAGTTTAAAAGAGCAAGTGAGGGATTTGCCAAGACCCTTCATGAAGGCGAAACTGATATGTTACTGATTCAGAAAGAACTTCTGATCTGCGGAATTTCTTTGCCTTTTCTGAATTATTGATACATATTTTAAGAGTTTTAGAGCTTTCTCTATTCGAGGAGATGTAGATACAATTTACGAGGCGTTCTCTTAGACCTAAACAATTGACAATCTGATCTTTGTCCACAAGTTTCGCTTGAAGGACTCTGCAGTGATCCGGTAGAAGAACCTATTCATTGGCTTTTATACGGAATAGCCATCTTATAATATGTCATGAAAACGGAACCTTCTTGAAATATTAGTATGACCGTTATTTGTCAGATTGTTTCCACGTTCGTACCATCGGGTTCTGTGACTACCTTAGTATTTTAACCAGACGCCAATATCAAGCCGTAATCAGAATATAACATCAAGGAGACACCATCTCGTTGTCAGGTATATCATTGTCCACCTCTTCAACCCCGAGAGTAATAATGAGTTCTCAATGTTCATCAGTAGCACTAGATAGTTGACTGGGTCAAAAAGTCGGACCAATAAGCTTTGTCGTAATAGATTAATGTCCGATTAAACCAAATGAGGCTCAAAACCAATCGGTTTTCGTCTATGAGTAGTGCTCAGAAGATCTGGGCAACCATTGAGCTTGGTTTCTTGGACCATAGCTATTGACCGGTGCTCCCACCTCTTGACTATAATACACTCGATAATACTCTTGAGTCCGTTGCAGTTAACCTGCAGAAGTACTATCCGCTGATAACGTTACTACACACTTGGATGTATTGGCGAAGAGGACATCCAGAGGTGGATCCAGCCAAAGTAACAGATAATCATGCTGCGCGGAACTACGTTGGACCATGAAGGTCTATTGATAGGTACCCATAATGATTAAAGTTGCCGATGGCACAGATAAAGAGGCTTGTTGCGCTGTTGAGGCTGGCAAGTTGGGTCCACGCAAGACTAGAACCACTCCTTATCTGTCTTAATTGGCACTTTGTAACCGCTGAAGCGATTTTCGGCCGAGCTTCTCCCCCAATTTGCGGTTTTGCGTCTTGATGTTTTTATCAACGAATAGAGGGAGCTAGAGTTTATGCTAAGTCGAATCCGAGAGACCGATGAATTTTTATGAGGAGCTTTTATTTCATGTAAGAAGTACACTCGGATTGCTTGACATTATCTGCCGAGGGGCAATTAATTTTCTATAATCTTAAATGTTGGTCGAACCTGGACTCGAACCCTGGCCTTCCGAATGGTAGTACGTAATGCTTACCCCTCGGGTATTTAAGTGGTCTTAATATGACTCCAACCATTGCACAAATTTCATCTAACCATGTTGGAAAGGTGGAGTGGTCTATAGCAGACTCAGCAGAAACATTTCGTCAGACCAGTGTTGTATCAGAGTTGTAACACCAGACCTGATGAGAAGGATTTGAAACAACATTTCTGCGAGTTGATGCTCTATGACTAAACTTACTTGCTAAGTCGCTGTGCATAGAATTTGCTGACAAGAAAATCGTCCTAATATCGTGGTCTCAATTGCTTATGTTTAGTAGATTGAACTTCCCCTACCGAGATAAGATATTTCCAAAGGAAATTTTAACCGTCACATCCGCATTGCAATCGTTAAAGAGTGAGCATCGTTCTTTACGAAACCTCAACCTCAAGGTCTTATTACATTTCAAACTTTCATAAGGAAAAATAATCCGATATTTTTTTGAAATTATCCTTTTTTACTGCTACCATCGTAAATTTTTGCTCCACTCTTCTTCATTCCACAATATTTACCCAACTGAAGAAACACTTCTACGAAATGAATCATAAATATCGAACAAGTACATATACGTGCATATATATGTCAGCATGTATATTAATAACTTTTCTATAAATCTCATTTATGTGCTCAAGCAACACCTCATGTCTCATCCGTTTTTGCCTTCCTTACTCCTTTGCTCCAACCAAAATCAACAAAACAAACATTCCATGTGGCCACTTTTAATCCTTTTGAAGAGACATAAGCCCACCCAAGAGGCGTTGCGTTGCACGTAAATACATACACAGTGGAATTGAAACAACTCAAAGAAGAAATTGCAGCTGAGACTCGGCACGCAGTAGACAGACTACATAGTCGAAACTGAAACTAAAGTAATCGTGCGAAAAGGAGGCGTAAATATACATAAATGCAGCAAAAGAAAATTAAAATACCACCAAAGGAGTAGACCAAATCAGGAGCTACGAGCTAGGAGCTGAGCTGAACTGTGTTAGGCAATGGCGTAGCGTGTAGTTGTTGCGATCTGTTTAAGGCTTTGAAGTAAAGCGTATATAGATTGGTTTTGCCTTTGAGTGAAGTAAAAATTTGAAATTTATTTTTCATAGGCGTGACTGGTTTTATGTTAGTATTTGAGAAGATGAATAAAATTGTTATTAATAACTTGAACTTTGGTTGTTAGTTCAGATGAGACACAGCTTATACTTCTCTGAAAGTAAGCTTTGAAGTTTATTAGAGCCGAAGGTCTGATATGCCAGAGAACTAACCTCTGTTTAGCCAGGTGCTACAGACTAAAGTTTTGCAAACAACGCTAGATCTGCAGTAAGGTTGAGGCAGCCACCTCATATCAGCATATCTAGAACATCAATGGTGCTCTTTTTGATACTATTCCGTACTGTCAAGAAGAGCTTCCAAACCTTACATATTTTACTGAAACCGGCACAGCTCAGAAGATCTGGGCAGCTCTTTAACTCGGTTTCTTGGACCACAGCAATTGACCGGTGTTCGTGACTCTTGACTATACACTCGTTCATGTTCTTGATTTCATTGCAGTTAAACTGCAGATGCTGGATTTGTCTTCAGAAGAAGACGTTCGTAATATGGCGGCTGAGAGAGCGATGAGTGGAGGTTTTGCGTTTTTTAGTTGTATTACCCGCTGATAGGGTTACCACACGCGTTTGAGGTAATTGGCGAAAAGGACATCCGAAAGTGAAGGTCTATTGCTAGTTACCCATAATGGATAAAGTTTTCAGTGGTACAGATATAAAGGCTTGAGGTGCTATTGAGGCTTGGCAACCTGGGTCTTAATTGGCGCTTTGTAACCGCTGAAGCGATTTTCGGCCACTCATCCCGGTAATACGGGTTGTTTGTTTAGGTTAAAGTTGAGAAATGCTCAAGGAGGTATTGATATTCCCTGTCAATAAGCGGTAAGAAAAAACTCCTTGGTTTTGTTTTAACTAGAACTTGAGCCCATTATCCTTACTCATAACACACACTACTAAACACTCGGCTACTTCGACCTTTTATTGAGATTGAGACTGAGAAAAAGTCGCAAAATGTGGAAGAAGCGCAAAAAAGGTGTCTTACACTTCCAGAATCCTCCTTTTATGCACATATTCTGTGGTGAAGGAGGCATCTATTATCTAAGCGCGGCTTTAAAAAGTCCCTCAAATGTGGAAATATTGAACATATCGGAAGGCGGTGAGCATCTACTCCCTCTTCTGTCAAAGTATAGCCGAGAAATTGAAGGTGATCGCCGTTACACACATATACATTTAGACGGAGCGAGGATCAACTTATATGCTGGGCAGGATTGGTACGGATCTTCCACCTCACCTCTACGAACCCGAGGGAAGGCGATCACCGTTACAAATATAAACATTTAAAGAAAGCGAGGATCAACTCACTTTCTGAACATGTAGTAGTTAGGATCTTCCACCTTACCTTTACGAACCCGAGCGAAGGCGGTCGCCGTTACGCAAATAGGCATTTAGACAAAGCGAGGATCAACTTATATGCTGGGTAGGAGTGGTACGGATCTTCCACCCTATCTTTAGGAACCTAAGCGAAAATGTAAGATTTGTTCGGGAAAGTAGAGAGGGAATTGCATTTCTTTGTAAGCTGAGATCAGAAACTCCTGAAGTATTCGGTAGTAATAGCTCTGCTATCCTCTACAATGATCTGTGACAGTTTCTTATGACTTCTGTGTTTATTCGAAAGTTTTTAAAATAATTTTTTTCTCGAGAACATGCAAAAGATAAGCAAACTTTTGTTATAAACATAGAATGGAGAAGTCTGCTGCATTAGGTATAGAGCACTTTTTAGTAGTAGCCCATTTCTCGGAAGAAGGAGATAAAAGGCTCTTACTTCAACATTTAACTCAAAAATCAATAGATTCTGAAAGTAGAATTCTACCATCTTCTCAAGACATCGATCCACCTACTGTAGCCAACTATTTACGTCGCCAAGAAGTAACGGTAAACGTCTAGAGAATAAGCTATTTTGGAATTGTTCAGAACAACATCCAAAGTTCTGAAATTTCGCGCCGAAGACGATCGGACTGAGCTCCTCCACCAATTTGTGGTGTGCCTCTTGATGTTGTCCACCAAACTATAGGTCCTTCAGTTTATTCCAAGCCAGCTGCAAATGGTTGATGGATTTTTGATGAGCAGCTTCCCATGTCAGAAATACGCTCAAAGGACAATAAATGCTCTAAAGATTGATCCATTTTGAGGTTTCCTACTTTTTTAAAGAAAAAAAAAAACACAGAAATTACAATTTACTGAGGAATGTTTATTATCATTCAAAAGTACATTCTTTGGCATTTAATTTTTTTAAGATTATCTCTTTCAAAATGTTGTCCGCGGCTACATCTCAGATAGTCCATCCTTTGACTCCAATTTTCGATGACTCGTTCGAGCATTTCAACTGGTAACTGGCGAATGTCGTGCGTGATGTTTTGCTCCAAGGCCTGAATCGAAGTGGGAGTGTCCGCATAGACTTTAGACTTTACATATCCCCACAGGAAAAAGTCTAACGATATGATATAACGCGATCTTGGTGGCCAATCGACCGGTCCAAAACGTGAAATTATCTGCTCACCGAAGTGTTCTCTCAATAAATCCATTGATTGATGCGATGTGTGGGAAGTAGCGTCATCTTGTTGAAACCAAATGTCACGAAAATCACGAGCTTCAATTTCAGATATCAAGTAGTCGATCATCTTGTCGTGATAACGCCATTGACGGTTACGTTCTCACCGGCATTATTTTTGAATAAATATGGACCGATGATTCCATCGTCCCACAAATCAAACCAAACCATTTTTTTTTTGGATGAAATGGCAGCTAAATGATTTGTAAACGTTGTTTAGGCGGTGGTCTCTCCATGTTGAAATGCCAAACAGTACTGAACATAAATAATATGACAGCTTGACACGGCTCACGCATGAACTGTCAAAAAAAGGCTATTGTAAATGGTACCTCTACTTGGATCACGCAGTTCGTTCGGCGTACGACCTGCTATCTCTTATTCCGCTGCTTTAAACAATACCCATGCAACTCTTCTTCGCTCCGGCATGAAATTAGGGTCGATGTCGGAGCAATAAACTGCTGGAGCAGGCTTTTGCATGAGTTTGAGAGCTTTGAAACATAGTCAACCCGAAGCAGTATTGATATAGCGTTAAGCATGAGCAAGGATGAGTTGGATACTATCGAAATTTATCTCTTGCATATTCACGTCCAGTAAGTGCTCCCTATAATTCCGATGCAGAAGTGGTTTCTCGAAGTGAGTAGACAATTGAGGAATAAATGAGCAGCTCAATCTTTAAAAAATAGGCTCCACAATCTGTGTTGCGAGCGCTCGGTATAATAATATAAATAAATTTCAGTACATAATGTGAAACAGCTACACCTACATACACCTAAGAGCACACTTGGAGTGCACGTCCTCTCAATTACTCTGTCTCAAGTACGACGTTCCAACGGTGCGAACCGTTAAGTTTTTCAATTCGATTCAATTCCATTCAATCCAATTCAATCTAGTACGACTACCCACCGCCAAATAAATGACAGCCAATTAAGTTAAATGACATTAAAGTGATACGCGACGCTTTATCATATGCGCAACGGACGTATATATACTCGTACATACATACATACAGACGGGCGGTTGCGTTTTGCTCCTTTAAGTGTAAAGTCTATGCCATCAGTCAGACAGCCGGATCGGCGACGGAAAGCTCCTTCACGGCAAGAGAACGACTGGCACCAGATCTGGCACGTATACACCCGGTGTCGCCGTTCATAAACACACACAGCCAGAAGGAGTCACATTACACTCACCTCAGCTTCAGAGACGCGTCGCTCTGCCATGCCATATATTTTTTGCTTAACCTGGTTAGCAGGTGACATTGCGCGCAATTGAAAGTTGATGTTTTCAATTCATTTACATTGCCGATGTCGTTGCTGCATAACGTCACTTGGGGCATAACTCCACAGGGTGTTGATGGTGTAATGGAAAGGTGATGGCTGTTAGCTGGTGGGTGTGTATGTGCTTTTCTTTCAGCTGCAGTTGGCAAAGTGTCAAAGGATAAATAGTATTGCAGTGGCAGGCATTCTTGTAGGCTGGCGGCAAGGCGGCAATATAACGGTCTCGTGCTGATATTCGCAGATGCTGCCGGGCGCCAACGATGGTAATGTTGATTAAGCTGTACCGTTAATAAAGCAGCGATGTAGTAGGTACCTTTGGAGAAATCGAGATATCAAGTCCTTAGCTGCGGAAAATGAGAGTGGGATGAGATTTAGATGCAGGTTAAAGACGAAAATTAAAGAAATGTAGTCAGCACGTGTTAGGGTTTAGGGCGATTTATATTTTTGTTGCATAGGCGTAAGAATGTCTAGCAGAAAGAAGATGTCGGTGATCGAAAGCCAGCATCTTCTTCAAGAGAACCTCAGTCAATAACATTCAGCAAGATAAAAGTATTTTATTATGGCTGTAGTTCGGTGTCATACCCTACGCGGATCTCCATTTCATCGCTGGAGTTTACTAGGGACTTCGTAAAACTAAGCGGAGCTCTTTGCTTGTATCATTTCGTGTTCATCCTGATCTGTTTTAGTTTTATAGCGGCAGGAGTTAAGCCTTCTTCTTACTTTCTGAGGGAGGGAGTCAACTTTGAAAGCCACTTTGTATCTTTTCTCTACATGTAATCAACAAATACGACCTCCTTTAAACATTTTCGCTACAAATATGGAAGGAAGAATAGACGAGAAGATCTTCTAAGACGGTTGGTAGAACACCTGAATACCCATTCCTCTCTATGAGGAGACAACGATTTTCTGATAATTATAATTTTTTTTGTGGCTTGTAATGGCCGTGCGGTTAGCTGAGCGTACTACCATGCGGAAAGTCATGAGCTCGAGTTATGATCAGACCAATCTCCAAAGAGATAAAGGGTAATCCAAGTACCGATACTTTTTTCAATAGCCTTTTTTGACAGATCACGCGTGAGCCGTGTCAAGCTGTCACGTTATTTTTGTTCAGTATTGTTTGGCATTTCACTGTGGAAATACTTATGCCTGAACAACGTTTACAAATCATTCAACTTTATTACGGAAATTCACGTTCTGTAAGGAATGTGTTTCGCGCGTTTCACTCAATTTATGGTCAACATAATCGGCCTGCTGCGCGCACTATTCGTACCATCATCACCTATCTTGAAACCCAGCATTCATTATTGGATAAAATTCGACCGAATGGGCCACGTCCTACACGCAGTGAAGAAAATATAACGGTCGTAACTGAGAGTGTAAACGAAGATCGTGGAGAGTCGATTCGGCGCCCTTCGCAGCAGCTCGGACTGACTTACGGAACGTCTTGGCGCATTTCACGTCGAGATCTTAAATTGAAAGCGTACAAAATGCAGCTTGACCAAGAATTGAAGCCGCTCGACCTTCCCAAGGGACATCGCTTCGCTCTATGGCCTTGAAAAGTTCCAAGAAAATCCGGCGTTTTCGAGCAGTGATGGGACCCATTTTTGGCTCAATGGGTATGTAAACAAACAAAATTGCCGCATTTTGGACGAAGAGCAACATGAAGATATTCGGAAGCTGCCATTTCATCCAAAAAAGAATCCACGTTCTGCAAAGAATATGTTTCAACTTATGATCAACATAATCGGCCTACTGAGCGTACTATTCGCAACACCATCACCCACCTTGAGACCCAGCAATCATTATTGGTTAATATTCGACCGAATAGACCACGTCCAGTACTCAGAGAAGAAAATATAGCGGTCGTAGCTGAGAGTGTACACGAAGACCGTGGAGAGTCGATTTGGCGCCGTTCGCAGCAACTCGGACTGACGTATGGAACGACTTGGCGTATTTTACGTCGATATCTTAAATTGAAAGCGTATGAAATAAAGCTTGTGCAAGGGCTGAAGCCGCTCGACCTTTTCAAGCGACATCGCTTCGGTCTGTGGGCTCTTGAAAAGTTCCAAGAAGATCCGACGTTTTCGAGCCAGCGATGTTGTTCAGCGATGAGGCCCATTTCTGGCTCAATAGGTATTTAAACAAGCAAAATTGCCGCATTTGCGACGAAGAGCAACCTGAAGGCATTCAAAAGTGGTTTGGTGGACCACCCCTTATATTCTTTATGTAACAGTTTGCAAACGTTCTTTATGGAATAGAATCTACTTGGTATTGGCTTGTCCAATAAGTTTGCCTGCCTTACAGTTTCCTTTTTATGTTGCAGTCGGTTTCTTCATTCGAAACTCCACACAATTCCTCCAAAAAGGACATTTTACGCCTAAAATTTTTCAGGTTAGCTTCGCCCATGTTAGTGATTGATGAAATTATTTATTGGATGACTGTTAATGTTAAGAAAAACCTCAAGGGAGGGGCAATCTTGTTTGTAGGAATTCCATTGATCCTAGTGAGAATGATCTGTGGTATCGAGCTGCTAACGATTTGTGCTGGTAACGAAGGTATTTCTTAAGAAAACTGTGCACAGATCACTCTGTAGACCGGTGTAGAGCTTACTAGTTATCCAAATGAGGAGCGATATCGGAAAGATTTCGCAATATATTATATATCGAAACTAGAATATCCACATTGATATGGCCAGGATCTTTGTCTTGCATGACAGGCTCACGGAAAATTTGCGAAACAAAAAAATCAAAATAATAAAATTAATTATGAAAATAAAATAACAACAAAAATAACAAGAAAGTCAGTGAAGAAAAACAACAACAATTACGAAAACAATATTACAATATTAAAGTGCGACCCAAAAAAATAAGGATAATAATAATGAGCTGAGGAAAACAATGACAACAAGTCAATGAGCGAAAGAGCGAAAGGGATAGATACTTAAAGTGAACTCTCAAGAAATTACGTACAAAAGGCGGACAAAGTCAATAACAACAAAAAACTTTTGCAATCAATTTAACAAAGCAAATTCAAACAGAAACGTAAAAGGGATAAAGGATATAAGAGTATATACAGTGGCGGACAAAAATCTACATATACCCCCTGTTTTCGTTGAATTGAAAGTCCAAAAGGTTTATTGGAAAATTTAACGATACAATTTATTTCAACTATTTTCCTTTATCATAAAAAAAAAAAATTATTTTTTAATATGAAGTAGTAAAGATATGACAAAAAAAATCGTAAATCCATAACTTATCTAGCGCGAAAACCTTAGTGTTTAGTTGGTTCGCGTCAGTAACAGCTTGAAGCTGTCGTGGCATCGAAGCTACTAAATTTATTACTTCTGTGGGAGTAATAATGTCCCAAGCTTCAATAAGACGTTCTTTGAGTAATGCTGGGCCGGAAATCTGATTTTTTCTAATTTTTCGCTCAAATATCTCCCAGACATATTCAATAACATTCAAACCTGAGCTTTGAGGTGGGGTGTGCAGTTGCCTTGGAGCATGATAAAGCAGCCAATCCTTAACAATATGTGCCGTATGCATCGTTCGTTATCCTGTTCGAAGATCCAGCCTGCGCCAAGATCCAAACTGTTCATTGAAGGCTTCACATTAGCTTCCAACAATGACTTATATTTGAACCGACCCATATTACCCCCAATAAAAGCAAGATTTCCAGCACCATATGTTGCAACCGCTCCCCAAACCATTACGTTGCCGCCACCATTCTTCACTGTTGGTACAATATTTTTGGAGTGCAGTGCAGTGTTTTCTTTTCTCCAAATTTTTGCTCCTCCATCGCTGCCGAATATATTGAACTTCGGTTCGTCTGTAAACAAGACTTTTTACCAAAAATCCATTCCCTTGGGTAAATGTGCATTATCGAACTCCAAGCGAAGTTTACGATTTTTTTTCCAGAAAAATTAGACTTTTACGTGGCGTTCTACTGAATTTTGAATTGTTCTTGGATGGACACACTTTCTTGATGAGCTTGCGATGCCTTTGGCTAATTTTGGAGCAGTAACTTTAGGATGATCATTCATTTCCTTCAGAATAAAGCTGATGTCCCTTCGAGTTAGTTTTTTTGGGCGGCCAACACGTGGCTTTTTTTTCGGTGGATCTATTTTTTCTTTTCAAATTTTTTACAATGGTCTGTACCTTTTGCGGACTGAAGTTTAAAATTTTTGTAATTTCACCATACGATTTCTTTCATTTTCTGTGCTGAATAACCAAGTTTCTTACGTCAATGGATATTTCTTTTCGCGGAGTCATTGTTGATGCTAATGAGCTTAAACCACAACTAAATTCAGTACTAGCGAATTAGAAAACATAATTAAAAAAGAAAAAATAGTAAAAAAAGATTACCTAACCGCCATAACAACACAGCATATCGACGTAACTACTAGTAAATCCGTGGTGTTTGTAGACTTTTTTCAAGGATATTTTTGCGTTTTTTCGCCATTATTTTTTTTATTTTATGTTAGAGAAGGGATTTGTTTTAATACACGTGATTAGAAGAGGATTTAAAATAAAACTGTATACCTACGTTTTTCAGCAAACCGATAGTACTTTCTACACAACGAATACAGGCGTTGTTTGTAGACTTTTGTCCACCACTGTATATGCTTGCAGATATGCTTCCTAAGTTTTACTTAACATGGATAAACAAACTTACATATACGTAAGAACTTTGAAGTTGCTTCTCAAATTGAGATGAGTGGACAACACTGGCAATAACAGTAGCTAACAACAATAAAAAAGAGCAATAACAATAATAGTAGCAATACAAGTTGAGACAAAGGCAATATTAATGAATATCTAAAAGCCAAAAACAAAATGAAGTGAAAAACAGAAAAACAACAATAAGAGCCGATTCGATGAGGCAGAGTTAAGTACGACAAAAGAGGTAAAAATAATAAAAACTAATTTGCTTTCTTATCGGCATTATTACGCAGGTAAATAGTCGGTAATCTAGATAAGTAGTGATAGTAAATTGTACCAGCTGAGGTGGAAACTGTTACAAATCTGAGATAAAAAATATATAATTTTCAAATTTATGAAGTAAACTTAGTTTTCTTCAGCGAAATTTTTCCTTTTAATTTAAGTGATAAAATCTGTTTCATAGCTGGGGAATAATGATTAGTAATCCTAATGATTAGTAATCGGATTAGAAACTTTTATTTTGCAGAATAATTGATTAATTAGGATTAGTTGGCTATACTAATCGATTGCTTATTGATTAGATTAGAACTAATCAAAAATCTAATCGCGATTAGTGACGATTAGCATATCTAATCAAAACTAATCAAAACTAATCAAAAAAAAAATCGATTAGATTTCTCAATTAGTTTTGATTAGATTTGATTAGATCAACTATTTTGATCTATAAAATATATCATCGCTACCACTGCCTACACACAATTCTTCGTCTTCGCAATATGCATTTTATCAAAATGCATTCTCTTCGCATCCATATGTACATATACAGCTGTACATATAAACACAATAACTACAGCAGAGCACTGCTTAGTTAATTAGACAGCTGACCTGACAGTCCGCGTTAAATAAACACTTTTCGTTTTTCATTGTGGCCTTCAATCTATAAAGTGTTGTAAGTGAAGTGGTGAAAACTCTATTTGTAAATATACCATTTTCAAATTATAAATATCGTAGTTGTCGAAATGGAGCAAAATGTCGGAATGAATCAAGATCTGTTTGAAGACCAAGACTTCTCGGCAGATGATGTTGTTGACCAAAATTTTATCCTGGAGAAGGTGATCCGCAAGAGGAATATTGTTGCGGATAGTGATTCGGCAGTGAGTGCTAAAAGAATGCGTAGCGTCGGAAGGAGTTCGCCTAAATTAATTTTCAATTCAGAATTTTACGTGGCAATGGAAAAAGTATGTTAAACTAAGTGTTGGTGAATATTTTTATTAAATTATTGTACTAATGGCTTGTTTTTTGTTACGGCTAAATGTGCCGCCTGTAATAAAATCATACGAGGCAGCGGGGAAGTAACTTCAAACTTCATATCCCATTTGAAAGTTCGCCACAATGACTTTCACAAAAAGTATTTAAGTATGAAATCTGGCCCTTCCCGTGAAACCACGACACAGGAAGCTTTTGAAAAAAAAATTATCCGTTTTTTGGTAGACTGCGCGTTACCCGTTTCTATTGTAGAAAAAGAGTCCTTCCGTGACTTGTTTAGTGGCACTGGATTGCATGTTATGTGTAAAAAGTCTGCCATGAAAAATCTTGACGAAAGCTACAATAGCATGGTGTCTGCAGTATGGAATAACATGACGCAATCAAAGTATTTTTGTACCACAGCGGATATATGGTCGGATAATCACAGGAGCTTTTTGGGTTACACATGTCATTGGTTCGATCAAAATTTCGAGAGAAAATCAGCTGCCTTGGCGTGTAAGCGAATATTTGGTATCCATTCTGCGGAGAAAATCGCGCAAATGGATGGAGAAATGAATTCTTCCTTTGACCTGAACAACAAAAACATAATTACGACCATCACGGACAACGGGTCAAACTTTGTCAAGGCATTTCGAGATTATGGTTTGCGAGAATATGATAGTGATGAAGAAGGGGAAAATAGTGAAGACGAAATGCCGATTCTCGAAAATACCAAATATTTGCCGAAACACGAAAGGTGTGCCAGTCACACGTTCAATTTATTAGCCAACACTGACTATACCAGGATTTTGAAAAACCAACCAACAATGGAAATTCAGCACTCAATGGTAATATCTATACATATTTTTTTTTTTTGAAATGCAACTAAAATTCATTTCTTACAGACGATCAAAAAGTGCAATCACCTTTGGAAAAAGTGCAAATGGCCAAAATTCTCCGAAATCATTCAGAACATTTTAGGTTCAGCTCTTGTTGTACCAGTAGTAACTAGGTGGAACTCACTATATGATGCAATCCTGAAGTTACTACAGTAGAAAGAGAAATTGAACGAGCTTCCCGATGAGCTGAATCTGTCTCCTTTTACATCAGGTGATTTTCAATATTTGGAGTCGTACAAGCTGCTAATGGAGCCCATTTCCCAAACTTTGGACTTTCTCCAAGGTGAAGCTAATGTGAAATATGGTTGTATTATTCCTGCTTTACTTTCTTTGAGTAATAAACTGCAAAAATTATCCAGAAGACTCGAAGTTTCGAGCAAAGTTAGCTCAACAGCAGTACAATAGAAATATGGCATTAGCGGCAGCTGTATTGACACCAAATGTGAAAATGAAATGGTTGCGAGTTATCCAAAAAACTTTGCCTGACTGTACTCAGGAGCAGATTAGTGAAAGGGTGATTAAAGTAATAAGCACTTTCTTCCAAAATGATTCCACATGTTTTGAAACGGCCGTGCCTCAGTTGGGCTATGAAAGCTCTTTTTATGATTTCAGTGATGAAGTTAATTTTATCAATATTATATGATTTTTCAAACTAAATATTATTTTTGTTCCAGAGCATGATGAGGAGGCGCTAATTCCCAGAACACCAATTTCACCAAACGAGTCAAACGGTTTCAAAGAAGTGGTTAGCAATCAGCTATATGCGTATTTGAATGACCCGACGCCAGGTCCTGAAATTTGGAATAAATATGGTGCACTGAAGGAAGCGTGTCTAGTGTTCAATACTCCACTTACGTCATCAGCGCCCGTCGAAAGGCTGTTTTCATTTGCTAGAACAGTCAATAACTCAAGACGGAATTCATTGTCTGAATTTTCTTTTGAAAAGTTGGTAGTAATGAAGTCGAATATAAACTTTTTGTGATACATATGTAATATAAATCAGCATACATTTAAAGCGTGCCTTTAATTTTTATACTACAACTAGTATGAGAAAAAGTGGAGATAGACCCACCAATAAGTGTAGCGAAATGACCAGGGCTACGAGCCGAAGACAATCCCGTCCTTACTTGTTTAATAAGATTTACATTTACAGTGAAATTTTGAATAAAAGTTCTTTTAAGTTTGTTACTTTATGAATTAAACGAAAAAAACAACAAAAATATTTCAAAATAGTTGATCTAATCAAAACTAATCGAGAAATCTAATCGATTTTTTTTTGATTAGTTTTGATTAGTTTTGATTAGATATGCTAATCGTCGCTAATCCCCATTAGATTTTTGATTAGTTCTAATCTAATCAATTAGTAATCTAAAATATTAAAAAATCAAAAACATCTAATGATTAGATTATTTTATTTTTCTAATCGTAATGATTTCTAATTCTAATCGAAGTTCCCCACTATGATCTGTTTAAGCTATTTGCGTTTACCCTCTTTTATCCCAAATTCTTTGCATATTCTTTTGCATTATGTAAATAGTATATCAAGTAGATGTTCAGGCAAGTGAGGAAAGCTCTTCACTGTCATTCACCTGAGAGTGGCCAGAAACGATTCTTTTACATATGGTTCAAGCAGCTCATGACTTCCGGTTTTAGAGCAAATATCCCCTGGGTAGCCAGCAAACATCTGTGTGGAGGCGAGCTAAGTTGGGAAAGCGAATCTCCTGCGCTTGTGCTTAAGGTTTAGAACCCACCACATAAAAACTATACTCCAATGAAAAATCAACAAATTCCTCGAATGAGAGATCCCCCTTTTGATGACGACTCCTGCAAAAATTTAAAGGATCACGATTTAAAGGCATGCACCTGGAATGTCCGATCACTTAATTGGGAAGGTGCCGCTGCCCAGCTGGTTGATGTCCTCGTAAGACTAAAGGCTGACATCACCGCCGTCCAAGAAATGCGATGGACGGGACAAGGACGGAAAAAGGTGGGTCCTTGTGAAATCTACTACAGCGGCCATTTAAAGGAGCGCAAATTTGGTGTTGGGTTTGTGGTGGGAGAGAGGCTCCGTCGCCGAGTCCTGGCATTCACCCCGGTGGATGAACATCTAGCCGCAATTCGCATCAAAGCGAAGTTTTTTAACATATCGTTGATTTGCGCCCACGCCCCGACAGAAGAGAAGGATGATGTGACCAAAGATGCTTTCTATGAGAGCCTAGAACGTGCTTATGAGCGCTGCCCCCGCCACGATGTCAAAATTGTGCTAGGCGATTTCAACGCCAGGGTGGGCAAAGGAGGTATTTTTAGCACAACAATCGGAAAATTCAGCCTCCAATACAAAACATCCCCAAACGGGCTGAGGCTGAGCCGGGGCCCAAAATATGGTAGTCTGTAATACCAGATTCCAACCAGATCGTAAAATGCGCAACCAAATCTTGTAGCAGCAAAAATATGCACCCGCCTCTGTGCGGAAAAGTACGCTTATCAACAAACACAATGAAGGTTTGACGTCGAAAAGCTGCAATCACAGCAGAGAACCAGCAGAGTTTCTATTCGCGCACCTGCTCTCTGAGAGCACTCATCAGCATCGTGATATAAGGAAACTCTGGAACGAAATAGAAAATTCCTTACGTACCTTTGCTTCGGAAATAATTGGTCTTCAACAATGCCAGGAAAACAACTGGTACAATGACGAATGTCGAACTGCAGTGGAGAAAAAGCAGAATGCCTACCTCGCAACTTTGCGATCGTCTACAACATGTGTGGGGTGGGATAGATACCGAGAGCTGAAGAGGGAAGCGAGACGCATTTGCAGACAAAAAAAAAAGAGGGAAGCCGAAATATGTGAGTATGAAGAGCTTGAGAAGTTGGACGGCAAGGGTAATGCTCCATTCTATGAGAAGATGCGGCGTCTTACAGAAGGTTTCCAGAAGGGAAGCAAGCTCATGTTGGGGCCAAGGAGGTTATCTGGTGACATATGTCTAGCGCATACTTAGTGTATGGAGGGAACATTTCTCCAACCTACTCAATTGCAGTGAAAGTGAAAACCCAGGAGATGGCGAACCCGAAACCCTAATCCATGACGATGGTATAGAAGTGCCATCACCCCACTATGAAGAAGTTCGAATAGCGATTGCCCACTTAAAAACTAACAAAGCGGCGGGAGCCTATGCCTTACCAGCAGATGTATTCAAATACGACGACGAAGAACTGACAAGGATTAGCTTTTTTGCAGAATATGGTTACCCGACAAATGAGGTCTAAGTGTGCTATTCCCAATCTAAAAACAAAGGGAACACCACATTCCTCAATATTTAAGATAAAAGCCCACCGTCAAAAATCCGACCGGTCCTTATCAGTGTGGCTTTAGACGTGGCAAATCCTACATTGACCAGATATTCATCATGCGCCAAATATTGGAAAAGATCCGAGAGAAAAAAATTGATACACACCACCTTTTCATCGATTTTAAAGTTGCCTTCGTCAGCACGACAAGGAACTGCCTTTACGTCGCCATGCCTGAATTTGTTATCCCCACAAAACTCATACGGCTGTGTAAACTGACGGTGGATAATACCACAAGCGCATTCCAAATTGGGAAGGACCTCTCCGAGCCGTTCCTTACCAAATAAACTTTCAGACAGGGTGAACCTTAATCGTGTGACGTCTTCAATTTCATTGGAAGGATCAGGTGGAGAGAGACCTTATCTCACTTGGTATTTACAACTGTCGCTAAACAGCAATGAGAAGGAACGAGTGGCTTGCATGTTAATGGGGCTATAATCGCGTAAGCGGTGCCTACGCCAAAGAAGAAGAAGAATAAGAATATCATTTGCAATTTCGTGAAATTTCCAAATAAAATATAAGAAAATTATTAACACTTTTGATATATGTTTTCGAAACACATCGTTATACCAAATCAGAAGTACCAAAATTGATATAATTTCGCAATACGATTATTGTCTTATATATTTCGGGATTAGAGAACAAAAACAAATACTAATCATCAAAAATCGCTTTATTGTTTTTCAAAATATTCTCCATTAAGATCGATACAGTTTTGCAGGCATTTGAACCCATTGTCGAAGCACTTTTGCCAGTCTGATTGAGGTAACTCCAAAACAAGCGTTCTGAAGGCATCAACGATCTTCAGTTGTCGAAAAACGTAGACCTCTGAGTTTATTTTTAATGTACGGTAGTAGAAAGAAGCCACTTGGTGCCAAGTTAGAATTATACAGTAGATGGCGTATCAAATCGATGTTTAAGTGCTGAAAAATGCAGTTGCTTCAGTTTGTGTGTGAGAGATTGCATTGTCATAGTGGAAAGTAATCTATTTTCGGTATTTGATTTTCCTGATTTCTTATAAGACAACTCGCAAACAAATGGTTGTGTACCATTCTAACCTTACTGTTCTCCGTTGCTCTAGTCTAGTATTTCTAGGAGACCATTTGCTTGGAAGTTCCTCGTACACGAGTAACTTTTGTTGGATTCGGCTCATCTCGTAATACCCATACAGTCGACTGCTGTTTACGTTCACGATGTCATAGATGTGTTTCGAAGCACCGCTATCGTATTTCTTTAACATTTCTCTCAACCAATCGATACAAGCCTTTTTTTTAGAGCGATTGACAAATTGAGTGGGATCCAAAGTGAACTATTTTTTTTAATATATTCATGCAATATTGAATTCCTGCTGGTCCCACTAATGTCTATAGTTGTCTCAATCTCACGATAGATCACATGACGATCTGGAACAACAACTGTTTTGGGCGACCGTCACGAAATTCGTCTAGCAATGATCTACGACATCGATTGAATTCACCATACCATCTATTGAGAAACATTGGTTCTTGATGGAGCTTCATCGCCAAAAATCGAATTAAGTTCACCGATGCACTGCTGCTGAGTTAATCCACATAGGAAGTTAAAAAAATTTCGATTTAATTCCATCTTATGACTGAGATGAACAACACAAACGTCAAACTTTACGATAAAGTGTTCAATTGACCGATTTCAACAATAGAGTTGCTTACTCCCGATATATATAAGGCAACCCGCGTAATACAATAGACATGTTTCAACTTTTTTTTAAAAGATAAGCCTACCATAAGTAAATAATGTTTGTATGACTTAATATTATATAAATTTTTTTTAAATATCATTATTTTCATTTTCTATTATTTTGTTTTATTTTATTTTATTTAACATTATATAATTTTTTTAAATTTAAACTTAAATTTCTTAATTTAATTTAATTTAATTTAATAAAGAGTGCTCCAAGTAGAGGTACTTTTTTCAATACCCTTTTTTCGAAAAGTCACGCATGAGTCGTGTCAAGCTGTCATGTTATTTTTGTTCAGCATTGTTTGGCATTTCATCATGGAAAGACTTACGCTTGAACAACGTTTCAAATTTCAAATCATTCAACTTTATTACGAATATTCACGTTCTGTAAAGAATGTGTTTCGCGCGCTTCGCTCAACTTATGGTCAACATAATCGGCCTACTCAGCGTACTATTCGCAACACCATCACCCATCTTGAGCATTCATTATTGGTTAATATTCGACCGAATAGACCAGGACCAGCACGCAGTGAAGAAAATATTGCGGCCGTAGCTGAGAGTGTACACGAAGACTGTGTAGAGTCGATTTGGCGCCGTTCGCAGCAACTCGGACTGACGTATGGAACGACTTGGCGCATTTTGCGTCGAGATCTTAAATTGAAAGTGTACAAAATACAACTTGTGCAAGAACTGAAGCCGCCCGACCTTCACAAGCGACATCGCTTCGCTGTATGGGCTCTTGAAAAGTTCCAAGAAGATCCGAAGTTTTCGAGCCAGCGATGAGGCCCCTTTCTGGCTCAATGGATATTTAAATAAGCAAAATTGCCGCATTTGGGACGACGAGCAACCTGAAGAGATTCAAGAGCTGCCATTTCATCCAATAATAACAACAGTTTGGTGTGGTTTGTGGGCCGGTGGAATCATCGGTGCATATTTCTTCAAAAATGATGCCGGTGAGAACGTAATTGTTAATAGCGACCGTTATCGCGCCATGATAATCGACTATTTGATGCCACCAAAATCGTGTGGGGATATGTAAAGTCTAAAGTCTATGCGGACAATCCCTCTTCGATTCAGGCCTCGGAGCAAAACATCACGCATGTCATTCGTCAGTCACCAGTCGAAATGCTCGAACAAGTCATCGAAAATTGGACTCAACGGATAGACCATATGAGACGTAGCCACGGCCAACATTTGAAGGAGATAATCTTCAATAAATAAATGCCAAAGAATATTCCTTCGAATGATAATAAACATTCCTCAGTAAATTGTAATTTCTGTGTTTTTTAATCAAAAAAGTAGGTAATCTCGAGATGGATCACCCGTTTTTTTGTTTTTTTTTTATATTTTTATTATTTTATTTTATTTTTTTGAATTTTGTTTTCTATTTCTATTATTCAATTTTTTATATTTTTATTTATTTATTTTAATTTATTTAATTTGCTATTAATTTAATATATTTTATTTTGCTTTACTGTGTTCTATTTAAATTATTTTATTTCATAGTGTTTTATATATTTTTAAATTTTTTATTTTAAATTAAATTTATTTTTCCTTATTTACATTTCTATTAGTTTATTATTTAGTTTTTTTATTTTCTTTTATTTTATTTATTTTATTTTATTAATTTAATGTATTTTATTTTAGTTTATCAATTATTTAATTTAATTTAAATTATTTTAGTTTATATTATTTTATTTTATACTAGTATGAGTATTTGTTATTTATTTTTCTTTATTAATTTTTTAATATATTTATTTATCTAAATTTTTTTTTTCTCTTATTTTATTTTATTTTATTTTATTTTATTTAATTTTCATTTATTTTATTTTATTGATTTCACTTCATTTCATTTCGTATTATACCATTTTATTTTATTTTATATTTGGGTGTTTTATATTTTTTTGCTTTAATTTGTTATGCTTTTTTATAGTTTCACATATTATTTTTATTTCAGTTTGCTTAGATCAATATTTTTTTCATCTCGTTTCATTTATCTTATATCCGTTTATTTAATTTAATTTGTTTTAATTTTATTTTATTTAATATTATTCTATTTTATATTATTTAATATTATTTTTTTAATAATTTTTTATATTATTTTGTTTTAGTTTAGTTTAATTAATTTTTTTTTTATATTATTTTATTTTAGTTTATTTTAATTTATTAATTTTTTCATGTTACTTAAAAATTTTTTTTTTCATTCTTTTATTTCATTTAAATTTTTATATTTTTTTATTTATAAACTTTTTATATTTCATTAATTTTATTTTATTTAAGTTTAATTATTTCTTTTCTATTATATTTTATTATATTTAATTTAGTCGGACACTGTTTACCGTAACCGTAAAGTAGTCGACTTTTAGGCGCGTGAGCAAACGTGCTTGCAAAATAATTTAGCAGCCAAAACTTTCGACAGCAAAAACCAGACGCGAAGCAAACAAAAACTGCAACAAAAATAAAAATAAATGCAAAAATAATAGAAAAGTAAAGTAACAATAAATTGAGTCATTTGGTGATGTTTTCCCTAACCGCTTCCATCATACGGTCACACACATACACTCACACTCACAAAAATGCGCAAAAACCACGATTTACCTATATATTATTTGTATGTATATTACACGTTTGTGCATTTAGGAGTGTTAGCATATGCTTGAGTTTAAGCTTTACGAGACTCTGCCTGCAAGTATGCGCGTGTGTGTGTGTTTGTTGGTGTGATTAATGGCAAAAGTTGCAGTTGGCAAACAGATTGCTTACGTCGACGTTGTTGGCTGCGGTGTTTGACGGTGTTTGAGCGGCGAACGACGGTGAGCGGTGTGCATTGCGCCAGTCATCTTTACTTTTCTAAAAATATTCTGCATGTTTTTATGACTGTCTGCAGGCGTAGACACGAACACACACACACACATACATATGCTTTTAAGCATGGCAGACTGCCTGCTTCGTGTTCATATGTGTCTGTGTGTGCGTTGAGTGTAGATAAAAAAAAACTTTTTATTTATTTTGTTGTTATGTTGCATTTTTTCTATGTATGTTTGTTTGTATGTGCGTATATGGGTATGTGTGCCTACAAATACATATACGTTTAAATCAAGCATACTAATTTTGTTGTTGTTGTTATTATCATGCCAACAATTTTTTTTTTGGCAAACAGCAGCGCAATAAAGTTGCAAGCAAATGTGGCTTTTCGTTCGTTCATTTCCATTTTCTTTGTTTACATTCGTTTATCAACACAAAGTAATAAGCGCATACACATGTATATGTATGTGTATGTATACTCATATGTAGGTGTTTATATGTAAAGACACATGAGTGGGCGCATTTTTATTTATTACTGTGCTTTGTCATCTATGTGTGTGTGCGTGGTTTTGCATGGCTGCGGATGCCATTTAATCATAGAAATTTGTGATTTAACATGGGGAAATTTGCACACGATCTAATAAGGATTCTAATCAGTTTAATTAATTAAAAAGAATTGCGGCAGCTAAACTAAACTGTGCAGTAATTGCAGAGAAAAAGAAATGCTGAAGGGACCAATCTCAATGCAGGATGGGTAGCCCAAAGGGTAAAACATCCATTGTAGCTTGACTCTTTTGAACCTCTGGTTTCTTTTGCCGAGTTGGTTCTCCCTTATATGGCTATGTTAATACTATTTTCTTTCTAATTACCTCCGAACCTGATATTTGGTGAGTCCCTTTGTGTCCTAGCATAGACTAAGGTGTTGTTTTCTCTCCGCAATGACCAACTTTATAGAGATCGACGAATCGAGAACTTATTTAATGCATTCAAGACTTTAAGAGTTAAAACTTTTACTATTTGAAAAATGTTCTATGTATTCTAAGTCTCCAGATGAAATAAAAAGAAAGTCTTCAATATATATAAATTTGAGTACTTCAGTGTCCCGTGCGACAAAGAAAAGCAACATTTCCACGGTCTATGCTCTACATAGCCGAGTGCTTAGCATTGCGTACTGTCATTCGGAAGGCTAGAGTTCAAGCCCAGGTTCGACCAACATCCAAAATTATAGAAAATATATTTTTCTAATTGCGGCCGCCCCTCGGCAGGTAATGTCAAGCCCTCCTAGTGCATTTCTGACATGATATAAAAGCTCCTCATAAAAAATCAATGGGTCGTTCGGAGGCGGCTTAGAATAAACTGTAGGTCACACCATTTGTTAATAAAAAACATCAAGATGCAAAACCAAATATTGGAGAAGCGGATCGACCAAAAATCACTTCAGCGTTTACAAAGCGTCAATTTTCGATGACTCACTCGAGCTTTTCGACTGGGAACTGGCGAACGACACACATGATGTTTTTCTTCAACGCCTGAATTGAAGCCGGATTTTCAGCATAAACTTTAGACATTACATACTCCCACAGGAAAAAGTCTAACGGTGTGATATCACACGATCTTGGTGGACAATGGACCGGCCCAAAACGTGAAATTATCTGCTCACCGAAGTGTTCTCCCAATAAATCCATTGATTGATGCGAAGTACGGGAACTGGCGCCGTCTTGTTGAAAACATATGTCGCGGAGATCACGAGTTTCAATTTCAGGCATCAAATAGTTGGTTATCATTACGTGATAAAGGTTGCCATTGACTGTTGCGTTCTCACCGGCATCATTTTTGAAGAAATATGGGCCGATGATGCCACCGGCCCACAAACCACACCACACCGTTGTATTTTCTGTATGAAATGGCAGCTCTTGAATCTCCTCAGCTTGCTCTTCCATTTAGCTAGAAATTGACCTCATCGCTGATCAAAATTTGGCTCGGAAACGTCGGATCTTCTGGAAAGAGCACATAGAGCACGTGGTCGTTTGGGAAGGTTGAGCGGCGTATGTCTTTCCATGATTAAATTGCAAACAATACTGAACAAAAATAAGCTGACAGCTTGACACGACTCACGCGTGATCTGCCAAAAGGAAAATCTATTAAAAAAAGTACTTCTTGGATCATCCTTTGTCACTAGTTGATGACCTGTATTACAAAAACAGTGCAATATAGGAAATTATGTGAAATACAGAGTTGGAAGTTATGCTCGACACACCTGCAGCAATTGCCTTTGCCTCTTCAGTCGAAATGGTTCAGCATGTTTCGTTATCAGACTCAAGGAGTTAGTATGATGGAACCAAAGCGATATGGGAAGAGCTAGATTATTTAAAAATTTGCTCCCAGATAATGATACTCTCAAGACGTGAATGGAGTAGTATTGTGTAAAAAAGCTATCAGTGGAGTGAGCCGTGGATATACTCCGAGAATCTTAACATCTTCCCTTCTTTGCATCAGACGCAGATAGTATCTTTGAAACGGAAGGACTAGTTATTGAAGGAAGCTATAGAGCTGTAGCGTATAACTAGCGGAGTATGCAGAAAACAGTCATATACTCGTCGAGTCGAGTCGGAGGGTACCGCAGGCTTAACCCTGTCAATGATTAATTTCAACGTCGTCAAAAATTGTAGGAAAATCTTAGCTCGTTGGCAATCATCTCGGCATCTAAATAAACTGAGTATGCGGCCAAAGAAATATTTTTGATAACGAAAATCTTAAAGAATTGGCCATCAGTTGACGAATATATATTTTTTTATCTATGTTTCTTAAAAAATATATATTTTAATATGATCTTAATCGAAAAGAAATTTTAAATTGCGCTAAGTATATTTACGAACCTTTGACTCATTTATTCAGTTTATTGATTAAAGTGGGCGTTTTTTCTAACTGTATGAATAGCTGCTTTTCATAAAATATTTTATAAAAATTATCGGGGTTTAGCGAGACTCTCTTCCATTATTTATATTACTTTTTTACCATCTATATGTTCAGTACACCTACAAACTTATACGTAATACAAATATGCCGACTTCAGCAAAACTTTCGACAAAGTGTTTCACACATTGCTATTCAAGAAGCTTTTGACTTACTGGGTTTCCGATCAAAAATTTTAAAATGGGTCTCTTCTTACCTATATGATCGAAGTAGTATTTAAAAACACCATTTCAGATTTCATTAGAGCTCCTTTAGGAATAGCAATTCTGTTTTCGCTACTGATAAATAATATTTCTTCGGAATAAAATTCTAAAAAACTTTAATCTATGTTTGCGGGTAGTGTACAACTTTATAGGAGGCTACTTTTTTGAATAAAATATATAGTTTTTCGTCAAATAAGCACCTTATTTCTTAAAATAACTTTCTTTTAGCTAAATACATTTAGTCCAGCGTTTTTCCAATTTTTGTTTTTCATCCTCCAAGATCCTCAGAACAGGCGATTGTTTCCGTGACCACCTCTTCATTCGATCCAATCTCTTACCGCCCAGCCATTTCCACATGTAAGGAAACAAGAAATAGTCCCAGGTGGTCTATGTCTGTAGAATATGCTCGATGTGGTAGCAGTTCGTTGCCCAATTTGTGAACTACAACGTGCAACTACACACGTGTGCCTCCGGAAGAGCACTTCTTTCAGTCGCCTGTTCTGCCTCAAATCAATATCTTATCTGTCTCTCTCTCTGAGCTCTGAATAATATTCGCCGGTGATCGATTTACTCGTTTTACGGAAATCAATATGGATGATGACACTTTGGTCATCCAAAAAAACTGTGGTCTTGTTCGCCGACTAACCCACGAGGGCTGTCTTTGGTGCACGTTCACTATGAAAAACCCACTTCCGTCTTGACTCCTCTGTGGGCTGGTGTAGTGTAGTGTGGTGGATCCATGTTTCATCTACGGTAGCGAAACGGCGGTTACAACAACAACAACTATGACTAGGCCATGCTGCTCGAATGAACACTCCAACTCCGAAAATATTCGGGGCAATAACTGATAGTATAAGCAGAAGAAGACCAGGAGAGGTAGAGAAAAATTACCAATAAACGATTGGCGCCCTATTCTTTTATTCGGTTTACTCGCGTTAGCCGTGCATCTGCCAACAAAAACGAATAAGATAACCATTAGGGTGCATAACTAAATATATTTATGCTGTCGAGGAAATAAATAATTGTAATGACTTTTGAGCCTTTTAAAGATTATGTCTATGAAAATAACTCATATATTAAAGAAGATTCATAGCATTCCAAAATTATACACAAATACTTTGTAGTCAAGTTTGTATGGATATTAACTATCCATTTTTACGAGGTATGCTCAAAGAAAAAGGTGAATTTTGTTTTCTTTGATTACAATGGTGTGATGCATTTTGAGTTCCTGCCAAAAGGTCGTACAGTTAATAAGGAATACCACAAGGAAGTTGTGCAACGTCTGCGTGAAGCAATACGGCTCAAACGATCGAAATAGTGGAAAAACAAATCGTGGATTTTGCATTACGATAATCAACATCAATGCTTATTCGTAATTTTCTTTTGGCCAAAACCAAAACCCTAATCATGCCTCAACCACCGTATTTACCAGATTTTGCACCCTTCGACTTTTCCCTATTCCCACAGCTAAAGAAACCAATGAAAGGAAAGCTTTTTCCCACAATTGAAGAGATCAAGTCAGAGTCGAAGAAGGAGCTGATGGCCATACCGAAAAGCGCATTTCAGAAGTGCTTCGAGGATTGGGAAAAACGTTGGTACAATGTCTTATATCCGATCCGAGGATTACTTTGAAGGGGACAAAATAGATTTTGATGAATAGATAAATACTTTTCAAAAAAATTCAAAATTAACTATTTCCTTTGAACACATCTCTTATATCTATTCGGGAGATTTTTATCTAACTTCACAAAGTTAGTACATAAATCAGTGGCTCTGAAGAGTAAATAATTATTTCTCCATAACCTTGATTAATATTTTTAAAATATTACAGATATCAAACTAACTGTATATATATAAATCTTTTTATATTAAAGTACAAATACGCATACATATGTTGAAAACCAAAGCAAAATCTGTTCTCAGGGAATACACTGAGTGAGATTAATTTGCATAAAAGCCCAATTAGGCGCCGAACACACATCGCACAGATGCAAGTAATAAATTAATATTTCATATTTCAGCTTATTTTGGAGTTGATACAAACACAACCCAGGCACATATGCACATATAAGCATACATATGTACATATATGTACGTAGTATATGTGTAAACACATTTAGTAAATTGTTAATTTAGTAAATTGCGGTTGCGCGGCAATGCGTAAATAAACGTGAAACCATAACAACGACAACAAAAATAAAGCAAAAAAAGACTAAAAATCATAATAAAATGGGCAACAAAAGCATTATCATATGCTTGCAATAGTTGTGGTAATAAATTTGAAATAAAAATGGAAATATGAAATATCGCAAATTGTGCAACAAAACATGAGTGTATGCGTATGTGTTTTAATGGTAAAAAAAGTATGTGCAAAAAGTGAATATTGTCAACATTCGCCCTGCAGAGTGCATATTTGGCGGCCCACACACCCCATACATATATATTTATGCTCATAGATATATATGTACATGCTAAAGTGCATTTCAGGAGCTCAACAATGGAGGGTTGTAGGAGTAGTGAAAAGAAACATTTTGGTTCACAGTTTAAAAATGAGTTTATTCGCCTCAGTCCTCAAACGCTTTATGATGGCTATAATATTAGTTTATGGTTGTCATCAGCTGAAACAAGTGGTGAGTAAAAAATCCAACTGAAAGGAAAGAATTTGTGCATAATGATGAAGGGACGAAGGGTACGTTTACTGCGTTCTTGAGGTTATCATTCAATATTATGGCTTACCGAACAATTTTACAAATTTTCATACATATACTTGCGAGTCTTGAAAGGTCACCGCATATATTCTGAGGTGTAGCAATTATTCGACCGAAGGGGGAGCCATTGGGAGGTCCTTATTTCAGTTAATAGAGAAGCATATGCTCTACTCTCGTGCATACTCTCACAGAACCGACACAGCTCAAATTTATTAAGTTTTTTCTCAACCAAAAACCACCAAACCCTTTCAAGTTTTCATTCAAATATAATCATTCGCTCATAACCGAATAAGGATTCCGAATTCAGTAAGGAAAGAGGAATTACCGACGACAAAAGGGCGTCTAGGTCGCTGAAAGGGTGACAGCCCTACCTATACAGACACGACTCGAACATACGCAACGTACGCCACACGACTCTAACCACCTCTTTGCATACCTACACAACTCTACATACAACAACAACAACAACAACAACAACAACAACAACAACAACAACAACAACAACAACAACAACAACAACAACAACACCAGATGTCGATATGACATTTGGCCAAAAATTTTAACTTTTGTATGCTCGATTGAATTCTAGATTCCAATAGGTTGGTTGGTTTGGCAAAAAACTATATTTTAATGTCAGTGGACATTGTTAAACTCGAAAGGATGGGAGAGCTGACGCGCAAGCCAACGTCGAATCTGTACTTGGCAAATTCCCGAGATCATATTCCGCTTCCAAAACTCTAAAAAACCTCCTTTAAAAAAACTCTCCTTCAAAGACTGTCACCCATAGAGGAATAATTTTCGAATTACATTCAGATAGAGTCTTAAGATCTATGTTGTGCGGTTTGTGTTGGGCGATCAAAATATGCAGCCCATTCATTCCATTTTCCAGTGTGTGGACTTCAAAAATAAGTTTTAAACTTTACCATCGTCTTCATTGTATCATTATATAAACAATGCAAGTCTTTGGCTTTTCCAGATTTCAATGAAATGGTACTCCCATATGGCAGCCAAAGTCAGCATCTGTTCTAAGCCACTCTAAGCATAACAAGTGAAAAATCGTCTCATCCTCTTTGTTATTCCTATAGCTCTTACAGCATCTTCTGAAAGGTACACCTAGCCGTTCTGCATACCCTTCTATAATGTAATGTCCCGTCAGAATCCAAATCACCTTTGAACCTCTTTTTTAAATAGTATAATCCATTTTACCTTCTTCGGTCCCATTTCAGTCCAGTTTGCCTCGATTTGAGATATGAGGAATTTTTTTTAGCTACCTTTACGCGGCTTAGATGTGAAAATACTTCGTAGGAGCAGTTTACATTTAGCCAGAGGCACACCAATGCGTGATTTATCTATTATAATCTGCTTGAGAGTACCTTGATTAGCAAATTCGACTGCTCTACAGTTCCACACAATGGCTCTGAGACCAGGAACCTAATGAGGGTTGATATGTTCTATTCAGCCATCTACGAAGAGATCTTTCATATTTTTGATAAGCCCAGCAAATCATCCATCCGCCGTGAATACCTTTCTCCCAACGGGTTTACGATACGGTAAGTCCACAGTTGTAAGATATTGAAAGTTGCGTCGGGGTGAGTCCTCCGAGATTTGCTATCTATCATTATGCTAAGTTTGGACGTGGTGAAATGAGCACCGTAGCCGGTGAACTCGGTGGACGCCCACCCGACGAAAACATCACAAAAAATCCTGAAAATTATTCTGTATGACCGTAAATTGAAATTAAATGAAATAGCCAGCACTCTAAAGACATCAACTGAACAAAATAACAACCAAAACAACGACAACTTGCACACGATGATCCCGCTCTAAAGCGTGAACAGACTCAACAGTCGGTCGGCAAAGTTATGGCGTCTGTATCTTGGGATGCGCATGGAATAATTTACATTGACTGCCTTGAAAAAGGAAGGAGTATCAACAGCGACTATTACACAGCGTTATTGAAGCGTTTGAAGGACGAAATCGCAAAAACACGGTCGCATTTGAACAAAAAGAAAGTGCTGTATCACGAGGACAATGCACCGTGTCACAAGTCAATGAAATCGATGGCAAAAACCCATGAATTGGGCTTCCACATGCACCGTTTTCACCAGATCTGGCCCCCTAGCGACAATTTCGTATTTTTAGATCTCAAAAGAACGCTCGCTGCGAAGAAATTTTCATCGAATGAAGAGGAGATTTCGAAACTGAGGCCTATTTTGAAGCTAAGGACAAATCGTACTAGAAAATTGATATCGAAAAGTTGGAATGCCACTATAATCAGTGTTTCACCCTTGGAGGGAACTATGTTGAATAAAAAAAGGAATTTTTCCAACAAAAAAATTTGTTTTACTATGGTAGGCCGGGTACGTTTCAATAGACCTGTTAGATCTAGAAAAAAATGACATGGAACCTTTGTTCAAGATAAAAAAATTCCAAGTAATTTTGAAACGTATTCTTGATCAGGAAAACCTGGCAACCTCATATCAAGATGATATTAATTTTATGGCGATGTCAGTTCTTGCTCGTTTGTAGCCGATTGCTTGCCAGGCGTTTCTTGGTTTCGCCTTATTCGTCCTCAGATGGCGGCACCATATAAAGCATGGTCCTTTTCCACTTTATCGTTACAATATAGAAGGGGTACCATATACGTAGTACGATGGGAAAGATGGGCGAATTGAATAATTTTGTCATAGTTTTTCGCGAGAGGACTTAAATTTTCAATGTAATTCTTTGGTCAAAACTCAGTCAAGAAAGTATCTAGGAGTGTGAAATTTGGAATTATGCACACATATTATAAACTGCGTATCGGTATTGGAAACCATGGAAATCGGAATTCTATATCACATAGCCGCCATACAAACAATTTGTTCAGGTATGAGATTTTGTGCCAAAAATCCGCCAGAAAGGATCTAGAAGCGCGAAATTTGGGAATACTATAGACGTAAAGTCAAGTTTATATTGAACCAAGAAATCGAATTTTTCGAAATTTACAAGTTCATGAAAGGTATAAAGACTGCCTAAGTCTGCACCGAATGTAACCATCGCTTACCTGTCTTGACTGTTCCTACTTCCTGAGAGAATTATTGGGATAGTATGGGGCTGAAGAGTGGTATTCGCAAAAAGTTAGCACGATTCATTTTGGACAAGGATTTAAGATCAGTAATTTTTTAAACGAAGAACGTAGCAGTTAGGAGCTCTTATTGTAAATCTTCTTCATTTTCTTACTCTTCTGAATTCAAATCTACGCGAGAGACTTTTTCCTGAAAAATCCCCTCAAAATTCTACTCTGGCCCTACCAATGTGCACCACTATTCCACCGCAAATGTGATCTGTATTAATGCATATATGTATGTATGTATATATATACGTTAATGCATATGCATATTTCTCACCTCAGCGGTGTGGTGGCGCATTTGTTTTGCATTTTACATTGACATATGCTGTTGCATGCCACCACAACTGCATATGTGGTTATTTGTGGCAACATATTTGTGTTTGTGTGTATGTGTGTGAGTGTGCATGCATTTACCAACGAATGCAACCATGTGTTGTTCTATGCACACGCCAATGCATTTTTCATTTTTCCATTTTCATTATACTCCATGCATACATATGGACATACAATATATTACACCACTATACCGTTAATATTTACGAGCGTATCTATGTGTGTGTATGTAGTGGTTTTACGCTTCACTTTACAACACTTCTTATTGTTATTGCTGTTGCTGTTTGTCGCGCAAATATTTCAACAACTTTATAAATTTGCCAAGTGTATGGTGTGTAGGTGGAGTGCAGAGCAGTGCAGTGCAATGCTCATACAAACACACGCACACATGCATGCATACACTCTCAATTACATTTTAACACCAACACCATTTCACCTGTCAACGTTGCATGCTTTGTTTTTGTGTTTATTGCAACATCGCCAAACATAATGGGTGGCTGCTGGGGTTGCCACTTCCGCTTTTGTTTTTATTGCCTCTCTTCCCTCGCTGGAATTTTTTACACTTCCATTATAAACTGCCACACATGTTGTGGCACTTATATGTTTATTTAGATAATAATAATGTGCGGTTTCATTAAACAATTTTTGTTTGCCTCAAGCATTTATTTGTCTATCAATTTTGCAGTTGCGCTTTGCAACACATGTGGTATGTAATTCATTTATGTTGCATGCAAATTATATGCCATAAAATTGTCGAAGTGAAATTTGATATGAGTGGAGTGCAGTAGTAGGTTTGATGTGATTTATTAATTAAAAATATTTGAAATTCATTTACCGTTATGTCCGAAACAGATGCATTGTGATTAGTTAATATTTCACGATATCACATAATAATTGCATTCGCCCATTCCTTTTTGACAATCAATTTTGGTAAATTTTCAATTATTTGGGGAAAATTCAATTATAAAAATATTAAATGAAAAATTATTATATATTTAGTTTCTACGATTTTTTCATTTGTTTCAGACTTTTCTATTCACTTAAAATATTAATATACCACTGTGTACTGAGAAGAGTGAAGAAGACTAGATATAACAAAGCACCGATATTTAAGTGTCCAAAATCCAATAATTTATATATAACTAGCTGATCATGCCGCACGTTGTTGTGGTTTTCTCTATTTTCTCCAATTTCTATTCTAATTGGTATTGTAAAGGGTCATTTAAGTTCTAATTAAGCAATATTAAATCAAAATTTTAATTTTTTTTTCATTTTGTAATATTGATCTAAAGGTTTATCCAAGTAGAGGTACTTTTTCAATAGGCTTTTGTTTGACAGATCACGCGTGAGTCGCGTCAAGCTGTCATGCTGCTTTCGTTCGAACTAATGTATGGAAAGACTTGGCGCATTTTATGCCAAGACCTTAAATTGAAAGCGTACAAAATACAGCTTGTGCAAGAACTGCAGCCGCTCGACCTTCCCACGCGACATCGCTTCGCTCTATGGGCTCTTAAAAAGTTCCAGGAAGATCCGATATTTTCAATCGGGACAAAGGGAAACTTGAAGACATTCACGAGCTGTCATTCCATCCAAAACAACGGTTTGATGTGGTTTGTAGCCGGTGGAACCATCGGTTCATATTTCTTCAAAAATGATGCCGGTGAGAACATAACCGTCAATGGCGACCGTTATCGCGCCATGATAACCGACCATTTGATGCCTGAAATTGAATCTCGTGATCTCTACGACATTTGGTTTCAACCAGACGGCGCCACTTCCCACACATCGCATCAATCAATGGATTTATTGAGAGAACACTTCGGTGAGCAGATAATTTCATGTTTTGGGCCGGCCGATTGGCCACCAAGATCGTGTGATATCACACCGTTAGACTTTTTTCTGTGGGGATATGTAAAGACTAAAGTCTATACGGACAATCCCGTTTCGATTCAGGCCTTGGAGCAAAACATCAAGCGTGTCATTCGCCAGTTACCAGTCGAAATGCTCGAACGAGTTATCGAAAATTGGACTCAACGTATGGACCATCTAAGACGTAGCCGTGGCCAGCATTTGAAAGGGATACTCTTCAAAAAATAAATGCCAAAGAATGTTCTTTCGAATGATAATAAACATTCCCAATTAAATTTGAATTTTCTGTGTTTTGTTTTTTAAGTAGGGAACCTCGAAATGGATCACCCGTTAGATAGATAAGCGTAACTGCCGATATATGGCTTACTTAAATTAGATTAGGTTAGCAAAATAGGCTTATCATGCAACTTTTGATCATCTGACTCGCTTTATTTAACAAACCTCAGCAGATTGTTTATCTTTTCGTCTGTGAGTTTATTCTATTCAATCTGATTTGTTCTCCATAAAAGCTTTGCTGCAGAACTTCGGAACTTATCGTCATTTGAAAAGACACCGGCCTACCATAGCAAAACACATTTTTTTACCAAAATTCATTTTTTTTCAACATAGTTCTTTTCAAGGGTAATACACTGTTTATAGCGATGCTCCAGATTTTCGATACCATTTTTGTAGTACGATTCGCCTTTTGCTTCAAAATAGGCTTCAGTTTCGGCGATCACCTCTTTATTCGACGGAAATTTCTTCCCAGCGAGCATTATTTTGAGATCTGAGAATAGGAATTAGTATCTGGCGGCCAGATCTGGAGAATACGGTTGATACAGAAGCAATTCGAAGCCCAATTTTTGGATTTTTGCCATCGATTTCACTGACTTGTGACACAGTGCATTGGCTTGGCAAAACAGCACTTCCTTTTTCCTCAAATGAGGCAGTTTTTCAGAGATTTCGTCCTTCAAATGGTCCAGTAACGCTATGCAGTAGTCGCTGTTGATGGCCCTTCCTTTTTCAAGGTAGTCAATGAAAATTATTCCATGCGTATTCCAAACTAGAGACTCCATAATCTTGCCAGAAGACTGTTGCATTTTTCCATGCTTTGGAGCGGCTTCATCGTGTGCAATTTACTCGGATGACTGTCGGTTAGACTTCGGAGTGAAATGATGGAGCCATGTTTATTACGCCTGAACATCTTGAAACAATACTCCGAATCATGAACTCGTTGTCCAAACGAATCATGACCAAAAGCATTGTTTTCGGTCAAAAGTGAGCTCGCGAGGCATCCACTTTTCACAGAGCTTTCTCATGCCCAAATATTCGTGAATGACGAATGATGTATATATTCAGGTCATATCTTTAGAGTGCCTGCTATTTCACTCAATTTCAATTTACGGTCATTCAAAATCATTTTGCGGATTTTTTTTATGTTTTCGTCGGTAACAACTTCTTTTGGGCGTTTACTGCGTACACCGTCTCGGATGCGTCTCATTTCACCATGTCTTAACTTAGCATGCCAATCCTTGATGGTTGATTTTCCTGGAGCAGTCTCTGGAGACTCGTCACCAAGCCAAATTGCTTCAACTGTGTTTTTCCCTTCAAAAAGCAATATTTTATCAACACGCGAAATTCCTTTAAACTTTTTTTTCACATTAACAAAAGTTGCTTCAAGCTGTCAAATTTATACACGCGTCTTGAAGGTTAGGGCTAACTAAAAATCATATGGATTTAATTCTTACTAATTCCATCTATGAGGAGACTTTCCAATTGGCCTGTTATTCGCTACCTTAATATCAGAGATATGCGCGTGAAGCACACTGTAATGGTTAGGCTTGAAAAAAATATTCTAAAAACGGAACGCCTACCCAACCCTCAAACTTGAGCTATCGGCGAACGTTTCATGACTGAAGGACATTAATGAAATGTGAAAAAAAAATATTTTCGCAATATCTAAAGCATATTTTCAAGCTCCTGGCTATATAATTGAATTAGTAACGCTTTTTTTAAATGCTCCGCATATTGTTTTAGGCATGGTTAGTGCGATTTTAAGAGCCCATGTACCTTGGGAAGATTTCTCAACGTCAACGCTATGATAAATACATCAATCTGCTTATCAAATTGCCCAGCGCACTGCTGTAATTATCATTTTCTATTTGAATAGCGATATTTAGGGTAAAATACAAGTTATTTTTTGTTTATTATATATCCACCATTTCAAACAGGAGGATAAAATGATAAAATGATGAAGGAAAAAATGCTAAAACAACCTTTGTTCCAATTTGAGAGACAGCGCGCTCCATGACAACTTGATGCCCCGTTGAGCTTTGCCATTCACTCGCTTGTCAAATCAAAAAAAAAAAAAAAAAAAAAAATTAAAAATAAAAAAATATAAAAAGAAATAAAATCGAAAAAGTAGGCAAACAAAGGTTACAGCAACAATCCTCTTATCTCTTTGTATGTGTGAGTGTGCGTTTTGCTTTTATCGCCAACATTTTCGCTCCGTTTAGCGCTCTCGCCTTCGCGCCGTCAACACCAATTCCACACAATCATTGTGCAATTTCTTTGTTGTTTTTGTTGAAAGGTTGTATGCATTGAATGTGGAGCACTTTTTTTTGCTCACATCCCCATTCTTTTGATGCACCAACAACGACAAGAACAACAACAACAACAACATCAATAACAACAATAACAACAACAGCGATTTAGAACAACAAATGGAAATGAAGAGTAGGAAAACAAACATTTTTTAAATATGGAAAAGAGGAAAAATTAAAAAAAAATTCAAATAATCGCATGTCATGCAGACTTGAGCTCATGAGCAGCTGAATAAGGTGAGGTAGTGGAGCGCGACGAGATGTGCGGCATCATTGCACAAAAACTACAGCAACAATAACAACAACAACAACAACAATAACGGCAGTGGGGAAAGCGAACAACAATACAAGGCAAACAAACAAAGGAAAACACCCGCCTAATGCGAGGGGGCGTCAAACGCCAACAACAGCAGCAACAAAAAACCACCCATGGTAATGTGTATGCCAACAATGGACAGTCGTTAGCGAACAACAACAGCAACAACAACAACAATAACAAAGTGTTAAAATCTACGATAACAACAAACAACGGTGCTGAAAAGGAATCAACGCTGCGCTGCTCCACACTGGTCCACACCACTATTCCATGGCATTTATTGTTATTGTACTTCCGTTTCCGGTAGCTCTATGGGAAGCAGATGAATGACAAGCAAAGCAGCGCGACACAGCAGCGCAGTCGCCAACACAATCACACTTTCCGCTCCGCCACCACCACCCTGCCTTCACATGGCTCACTAATGTCCTTATGTCCTTTCATTTGTCCACATAATCACCAGTGAATATACCACACACACACACACACCCATAAATACATACACACAAACACATCTTCTCTCAAAAGCAAACACAAAATGAGCTGCAAACAAATACAAATACAAACACAATAAGCATTATTTACACATTTGCAAACCATTGTATGTGTGTGTGTGTCAGCCTTCCTGTGAGTGTGTGTGTGTTTGTGTTTGTATTTGTGCTTTAACTGTTTGATAACAAATATTGGCCAATGTTGTATTGTCACGTTGGCCTAAGTATAGGAAACGCGTAAACCAATGTTGATGCCATTCATTTATGCCAAACAAAAACAACAAACTCAACGAGCTACAATGACAGGCGGTTAGCTGGAATAAGAGGTTCGTAGCCGCATGACTGAATATGCATGCAAGCGAATGAAAGAGCAGTGGGAACCAGTGAAGAAAAATATTTTGATGAGGGTGGAATAGCGTCGAAAGCTTGAACAAAATATTTTGGGGAATATTTTCTAAAACAAACGGAAACTGAAGTGATTTTCTTGACAGCAATTGGAGCGCTAGATCCTAATGAAAATTAAGGTTCACGAAACTGTCATCTAAGAGTTGAGATAGGGAGAAGAAATATAAAGATTGAACTATTTTAAAGTAGAGACAACTCGGTAAAAGCCTTATACCATAAGTCCACTGGTCGGAAATCAATAGTTTCGAGCTATGAAACTGTTGATTTCCGACAAGAAGAAGAGGTAGAAGAAGCAGAGGAACTGGTACAATGAGGAGTGTCACATCGTAGTGAAGAGCAATACTAACTCGCAACGTCGCTATTGACCTGCAACACGCGCTATGTAGGAGAGTTGACGCGAGTTGAAGGAAAAGCATTTTCAGTGATAAAAAGAGGGAGGCTGAAATGCGTAAGTATAAAGAGCTTGAGATGCTAACCTAATTTTATAACAATTCTAAAAAAAAATCCCTTAAGAAAATGCAGCGATTTACTAGAGATTTCAATACTCATTTATGAACCAAGAAGTGCTCTGGCGACGGGCATCCGGGAGTACTGGGTTTATGAAGTTAACCCTTCTCCAGCCTGCTGACTGGTAGTGTAAATGACAAATCCCAAGATGGTGAACCCCATTTCTCCATCGGTAAGGATAATATAGACGTTCCAACACCCAGTTTTGATGAGTTCCGAAAAGCGATTGAAGTATAAAAAGTGCCCAGGCTGATGATCTACCTGCTGAGCTGTTGAAATATGGTAGCGAAGAGCTTGGCAAAGCGCACGCATCAAGTCTTTTTTTCTTTTTTTCAGGCATTCCTGACGATTAAAGCCCTATTGTGATCTGGAAAATTCAGATACAATAGCATATAAGGTCTTAGCTAGCGTACTGTGCAAAAAACTGAGCTAATCGGACCTTATCAGTATGACTTCAGGTCTGGCAAATACCACATTGACCATGTACCGTGCATCAAATTTTGGGACATTCCCGTGAGAAAAGTATGAACATGAACCGACTCTTTGTCTAAAGCTGCCTTCGATAGAACAAACATGTGCTGCCTCTAAGCCGCCACAAAACTGCCTGTCCCACAAAACTTACACGACTGTGAAAACTGGCGTTGAGGAACATCAAAAGTTTCATTACGATCGAGAACTATGCAAGATTTCTGACAAGGTGACTCTATATCGTATGACTTCTTTAACTAAATTCTGCAGAAAATAAACAGAATGTACACCTGCTTGCTGGTATAGGTAGGAGTGTGATATCATGAAAAATTTACTCTGACCCTACGTCTACTTATCCCTACATTTTGAACTTATTATTTCGCTTACTTTAGTTTCTGTGACTTCAAATGCCGAACCTTTCATTTTTTTAGAGCAGGACAATCACATAACAGGTGGAAGATTGTCTCTCTCTCCTCGTCATACTTCAGCTCCTGTAACATCTTCTGTTCTTTAAGGCAATGTCCTATCAGAATTTCAATTTTCAGAATATATAAACCATTCGGCCTACTCTGATCCCATTATGGCTTAGTTTGCCTCGTCTTTTGACAGATTGAGTTTTGTTTCCCCATTATCGCCGCTTATGGGTGAAAATATTCTTTTAGTAGGAGTTTGCATGTGGCTATAGGCATTCTACTGAGTTCCTTATTCGGAATAATCTGCTTGATCGCAACATGCCTACCACGTGCGTCAGCTTTGCAGTTTCTCTCACTTTGACCAGTGACCTAAACGAGGGATAGTCTTCTAGTCTGTCTAGATCCTATGCACCGGAGTTGGTTTTATCTGTCCAAGGGCTGTCCTCCGTTCGAGATGTACAGATGCACCCAACGAAATCCTCAGCCGCCTTTTTAACTAGCTGGACGAACGAGTACTGACTCGAACTTGATGTAAAAGACGATGACGTAAAAATTCCCAGCACGTGACATACCCAACTTATGTCTTGCTTGCAATGAATCCCCACACGACACTAACCACCTTCTTTCATGCCCCCTAAAACCAACTCATCTAATAAATATTTTCCTTTGTTCCGAAAACGTTGAAACAATACGTTTCCTGCCCCCACATTAGATGACCTCGATGATTTAGATTAGTTCTGCCTGCACCTAAGCGGAGTTGAGTGAGCCACTACAACAACAGCAAAAGCATCAGAAATATTTTGTTCCGTTCAGTCATCTCCTGAAAGATCTACAAGGCCAGAGCTTTTATTGTTGAGTGACTATCGCTGAATAAAAATATATCTCTTCCTGATTATTCGTTTCCCATATGTTTAACAGGTTTCATGTTGGCACAGATTTCTATCTGAAACACACTCCAATGATTTGGTAGCTTAAATGAGAGTACCAATGAAGAGTTACTTGAGAAGATACCTTCTCCTACTCTACTATTAAGTTTTGAACCCTCTTTGAACCCGGAAAGTTAAAAATTGCACGTAGCGATAATTAACGTTCAACAGGTGTTGCTTTGTACCGAGTAGGCAATTGAAAAGTAAAGTTCTCACTCGACGAACAAAGACCAAGTTCTACAAGTCGCTCATTATTACCAAACGTAGCTAGTCCACAGACGATAGAGCAATAACTCTATCTGATATTCGACGATATTAAAATAGATCCTCTAATAAAGAGACAGCGGTGATACTGGCTGCTTAATACCGGCCGAATCAGAGTAAGAAGAGTCCCTCCACTCTTTTGGTAGAACAAGCCAAGAAGTACCTTTTTCACTTTGTATCTATAATCTTCAAAAAAGCGAAACAACTGATGGGCTATTGTTTTAATTAAGAACAAGAATAAGTATGAAGTTAGTCCTATTGGGTTGGGGCTACGCTAACTAGAATTAGACTTTGTATAACACCGACTTATAATTCTAAGTGTGCAGAACAGATGAGGAATATTTACTTTTCTTCTATACGTTTTAACCTTCAGATCGTCTGCTCATATTGGTGCCACATATACAGAGGAGGATAGAACTTACGACCCTACTAAGAATATTTCACTTAGTTTGTCGAGGCCCGACAAAATGTTGAAGCATTGCAAAGCACCAGGGCCGGAGCTATCCACAAGATGGTTCAATACCATATATGAGGCCTGCCTAAAGCTTAATCAAATAGTTTTGGCATGGAGGGTGGGTATAAGTAGTCTTCATTCTCAAGGAAGTCAAAGGCAACCATAGTTGCCCTTAAGACTTTAGACCCATAAATATTTCCTCCCATAAGGATAAAGGAACATAGTAAACTGTTTTTCTAGGACCATTGAAAAGAGGGTGCTTTCAAATTACCAACACGCCTATCAGAAGAAAATGTTACCCGAAACTACGATGTATAGCTAGACTGCTCGTCTTCGATGAAAGTCCTCTTTACAATAAGTTTTTCTGTCTTATTGCCTTCCCTGCATATATAGGGGGTATTTAACAACATCCCACCAAGTGAAGTTACAGATGCATTATTGAGGGTAGGTGTTAGCTTTCCCTGAGCGGATTTTATCAACCAATTGCTGTTAGGTAGAATTATACAAGTAACCGCGAGCCTGGAAGGGTATTAAGTAGATGCCTCGAAGTTATCTCCCAATTACTCTAAAACTTCACAGTAAACTCGCCATTAACACGAACGGAATGGGGTGGAGTACAAGTCATTGTCTAGACCGATGAATTTCACTCACTAAAACTTTATTTGCTGCCTGCAAATATGCACGGATGGATCAAAACATGAAGGGAGAGTAGGCGATGGTGTATACTCAATAAACCCCCCCTATGGAACTTTTTATCAGACTACCTGACTATTGCAGCATCTGTCAGTCGAAATTATCTGCTATTTTTGGGGCAGCAGAGCAAATCGAAGCCAGCTTGAACGATTAAGAACATTTTATTAGAACATTCAGCGACAGTCTAGCAGCAATAAAAAGCACTGAGCTCGCTTACATTAAATTCCAAAATTGTACTGGACTAACACCCATCTCAAAAGGAGATGGCAATATAGAACAGACTGCCTTTCACGTGGATCTGTGGTCATATGGACATCGAGGGAAACGTTAAGGCGGATGAATTTGATAGGCGAGATATGACCAAGCAGATACTTCTCGACAAAGAACTCTTTGGTATGTCCTTTGCAACCTGTAAGCTCCTTCTCAAGGAATTTAAATATGAACAGGCCAAGTCAAGATGGAATGGAAATACAACTTGCCGTAAATAGAGGCAAACTTGGCCGCAATGGGAAAGAGAGAGATCACGAGAAATGTATTCCTTAAAATGAGTCCCAAGCAATAAGAGTTTTACTAGGTCTTTATCTGATAGGGCAATATCTGCAATGATGCTGAGAATGAGGAAACGATCACCCATACATTATGTGACTACCGTCCTATAGGCAGTGATAGTTTTTGGAATTTCGGGACCACACAGCTGTTTGGTCTGGATTGCCTTAGAATCATGAATTTAATGAGGTGCATCAGAGATTCAAAGTGGCTGGATAGTGAAGCATTGGGTATTATTCACGCCTAGGTGTAATCGATTTGATATATGGGTAGCCACTACAGCCTACCCTAACATAGTTTTAATTTTCACTGCGTACCGATTTTTCGGTTGTCCAGGAAGTACACGATTATTATAGTACCATTACATTCTTGAATCATTCAATTAATCTCGGATACCATTATTCGGTGTTATGACCATAAGGTCTTTACAGCTTGGCTTGTTGCAGTTTAATTAACTCAAAAGCTAGAGTACAGAAGTCCGACAATACTTAGACATGAGTATTCACTTCTAAAATTTTCTCTTCTTAATTCTTATGCCAAATCAGGGCTACGTAAAAAACCCCGAACTACCACACTGCCACTCCATCTGCAGTAGCCTAAAATTACTCGCAGGACTCACTTGTGTACCTAAACGAAATGGGGTCGCCGAAAACATGACGGCCCTTCGCCGACTCAACTTTGCTGTAGAGAGCTGTATATTGGAAGAACCATCCTTTGTTCCAAACCAGACGAAACAGCTAGTTTCCTTGGCCTGCCTTTAGATGAACTAAATGACAAAAACTAAATTTTCCTGCATTTAAACGGTCTTCAAGAGCCGCTGCAATAACAATAAAAGCAATATCGCTGTAGGACATTGAAATCACTGAGAAACCTGTGCGGTGAGCCAAACCCCCTTTATAAACATATATTATTGCATTTTTCGAATACCATCGCCAAAAAGTCTCTGTCTTCGATCCAATCAATGAGCCATTCTTCGATTTCTTCAAAAGACTCCAACCGGTTACCCTCAAAATCGTTTTGCATCCATCCAAAAACGCAGCAGTCGGAAGGAGATAGGTCTTGGGATTATGGCGGATGTTGATAATACCTCCCATTTCAGTGTTTCTAGTAGTATTTAACCGTTACCGTTACCGAGAGTTTTCACATTGCAAAATCACCTTATCATGCCTTTCGGTTATTTTCAGCCATTTTTCGTGCAATGTACGGCTCAAATGCATTAGTTGTAATCGATAACATACCGCATCAATGGTTTCACTTGGTTTGAGCAGCTTAGAGTACACCACACCAGTCTGGTCTCACCATATGCAGAGCATATGGATCGTGGATGTTTTTCTTTGGTGTCGATGTATACTATGATGGAACGGGCTCACCAAGCCTGTTTTTTCTCCTTGGGGTTATCATAATAGATCCAGATTTCATTTCCAGCCACAAGCCGGTGCAAAACTCCCTTCCTTTGAAGTCTTTCAAAAAACAGTTCCGAGGTGACAAATCGCCTTTCGATATCTCGCGGCTTCAACTCGTACGGCATCCGATTTCCTTGCTTTTGAATAAATTCAAATTACTTTAACCATTTGAAAGTTTTTTGCTGTATCCCTCTCAACGATTCTATGATTTTGGCTTGCGTTTGGCACACACCTTGATCCAGAAAAGCCTCCGATTACTCATCTTCAAATTTTTTTGGTAGGACAGGAGTATCTTTGTTTTCGACGCTAAAATCACCACTTTTTAAGCAGCGGACCTACTCTCGGTCTGACTTATCGGCAGGCGCATATTCACCATATACTTCGACAATCATTTGATGGATTTCAGCTCAAACTTAATTCAATCTTACTAAAATCAGACTCACTTCGTGAAACACTTTTTGAAAATTTTTAATAAATTTTCCCGTTATACAGTTTTCGAATTCCTTCCCCTTAATTGAAATTAAATTCACCGAAAGACATAGCTTTTCAGAAAGACATTAAGCAAAATAAAACTTAACTCAAACAATTATATATTTACGCTAACATAAACAAAAACAGTGAAAGAGTGTGTACCGGCAATGTCCTTACGCTCCTTACGCTCCTTACGCTCAGAGAGAGTAGCATGTAAATTACGCAAGCATTGCCTGTTGTCTGTCGTTAACAATATTACTTCCTCCTTTTGATCCTGCCACAATATACATACATACATATATACAGCCAACTAGTTGCTTACTCATTGTTGCCCAAGTCCATGTACATACATATATTTGTATGTCCTTTGTACTCCTTGCAGTTGCTTTCTTTTTCCAACTTGACTTGGCTCGAGTTGAGTTGAGTTACAATTTGAAACTTGACTTACTAGATACATATATATTTACAATACAACTACTATGAGCATCTTCAACGCTGAGTACCGCGCAACACTTGTTGGGTCAACCGGTGAATGAATTTTGTGTAGTGACCGAAATGGTTTGTTAGCATGCAACGCTACTCTTATTTGGCACTCTAAGTTCTTCTTAGTTCTTACGGCTTATGACTGCCTCGGTTGCCTTAGTGCTTTGGCGACCATGATACTTTTTAATTAACTGCATCAACTGCAGGTGCTGACTTAGATAGAGTTTAGAATTTTGAGTGTTACCCGTCCCTTACACGCTCTACATTAGCCTTCTGCGTCTCTCTCCTTCTCTCTCTTTCTCCCACACTCACACTCCGCCCAAAAAAAAGTAGCCACTTATTCAAGCGCTTTGTATTTCCTCACTCCTAGCGGATTTAAGCGGCAACTTTTTGGCGCTCTGCTTGTTCTTAGATTATGGTAATGCTGCAAGGTTGCTATTGTTATTGTTGTTGTTGTCGTGTAGTTGTTGTTTGCTTACTTGTTTTCGGCCACTGTGTGTATATAAAGGGTGATCCAAGTAGAGGTACTTTTTTCAATAGCCTTTTTTAGACAGATCACGAGTGAGTCGAGTCAAGCTTTCATGCTGTTTTTGTTCAGTATTGTTTGGCATTTCATCATGGATGGGCTTATGCCTGAACCCAGCATTCACTGTTGAATAATATTCAACCGAATGGACCACGTCCAGAACGCAGTGAAGAAAATATAGCAGCCGTAGCCGAGAGTGTACACGAAGACCATGAAGAGTCGATTCGGAGCCGTTCACAGCAACTCGGACTGAGGTATAGAACGACTTGGCGTATTTCACGTTGAGATCTTAAATTGAAAGCATACAAAATACAGTTTGAGCAAGAACTGAAGACGCTCGACCTTCCCACGCGACATCGCCATTTCATCCAGAAAAAAACAACGGTTTGGTTTGATTTGTGGATGAGTGGAATCATCGGTCCATATTTCTGCAAATTGATGACGGTGAGGACGTAGCCGTCAGTGGTGACTATTATCGCGCCATGATAACCGACTATTTGGTGCCTGAAACCGAAGCTAGTGATCTCTGCGACATTCGGTTTTAACACTTCCCACACATCGCATCAATTTGTTTATTGAGAGAACACTTCGGTGAGCAGATAATTTCACGTTTTGGACCGGTCGATTGGCCACAAAGATCGTGTGATATCACACCGTTAGACTTTTTCCTGTGGGGATATGTAAAGTCTAAAGTCTATGCGGGCAATCCCGCTGCGATTCAGGCCTTGGAGCAAAACATCACGCGTGTCATTCGCCAGTTACCAGTCGAAATGCTCAAATGAGTCATCGAAAATTGGACTCAACGGCTGGACCATCTGAGACATAGGCGCGGCCAATATTTCCCATTAAATTTGAATTTTCTGTGTTTTTTTTTCTTAAAAAAGTAGGGAATCTTAAAATGCATCACCCGTTACCACTCTCTCAACAATTTTAAGCTCCCTCTCTGCTGTTGCTGATGGTTGTTATTTCGCGAAAGTTTCTTTTTTGTGCTGAAGCAGCGTAAAATTCCGGTGACGAGCGTATAAGCGAAAAGTTTTGATGAAATTGGTACAAAACTGCTGGAAAATAAATGCTGCAGTATTTAAAATATAAGCCAAACCGAACTTTAAGTGTACAATCGTCGACCGGCGCAGTTGTTGCTATGCTCTGTTGAAAAGTTGCTGAAAAGGTATTTTCTGTTTTGATCATTTTGTTTTCGTAGTCGAGTATTGTTGTGCACTCGCAACGGTTGGGAGTGAGCTTTTTGTTCTATTTATTTATTTTAATTTTTGGCGGAGGGTAATAAAAGTTTTTGATTTCAATCGTATTCGGTCAAACTGCTCAAAAATTCCACTTTTCCAAAATGTTTTTCATTCGAATCTATTTTTTGGGGTGCAAGGGGGTGGAGTAATGAAAGTTAGGATAGTTGACTAAGTTGGTTTAACTAGATGGGGCTACGGTTCAATTCTTGATATTATCTGAGGGAGTTATTAGTGTGTATTATTCTGCCTAAAAAAATTTCTAAGATATATGAAAATACTTTAGCTCTCGTCCTTGCTTCTACCAGCCAGATTAGTTTGTACAGAGGGATGTTATTAACCCTTATGGAGTTTATTTTTAGTTTTAAGAGCTTTAACAGAGTTTCTGAAATCAAGGGAAGAACCTGAGCCAGTTTCTTGCCAACTTCTGAGCCATATGACTATATCGATTTTTCAACCATTGGGAATTTTGATTCCAATTAACAGGATCTGGAAGTTTTGTCCTATCATTAACATATATTTGGCTTTAAAGCCATTAAGCTAACTCTCGGTACTTCCTTGATTGGCATCGATACGGTTTATGCGATTATAGCGAAGTTAACAATAGCGCTTCAATCGTTTCTTCTTTTTGCCTTTCGGCGTCACATGTAAACATCAAGGGAAGCCAAGTCATTTTCCATTCAATCCTTTTAACCGAGTATAGACTGTGGAGGTGTTTTTCTCCTCTGCTTCCTTCGAAGAATACCGCTTCGAATACTTTCAAAGCTGGAGTGTTTTCATCCATACAGTGAAATGGAAAGCTCGCATTGCCGACTTATCAGCGAGAGACTATTCAGTTTAAATTTGGTGTTAATGCAAGTCCCTAGATACGACTTCAAAAACTGTCACCGAATTGGGAGCCACTACGTGAATGTAGTGATTTTTTTTAATTTTTTTTTATTTTTTACTTTTTTTTTATAACAAAAACTTCGCTTTTCCAAAGACAAGAAAGGTTTGACGTCGAAACCCTGCAATCACAGCAGACAGACAGCAGGTTTTCTTTTTTGCTTGCACATATGCTCTTTGAGAGTACTCATCAGCAACTCGATATAAGGGAGCTGTGGAATGAAATAACAAAATCCTCTCGTACCGCTGCTTCGGAAAGAATTGGTTTCCAACAATACCGGAAAAACAGCTGGTACGATGAGGAATGTCGAACGGCAGTGGAGAGAAAGCAGGCTGCCTACCTTGCAACTTTGCGATCGACTACAACACGTGCGGGGTGGGGTAGATACCGAGAGCCGAAGAGAGAAGCGAGACGCATTTGCAGACGAAAAAAAAGAGGTCGAAATGCATGAGTATGAAGAGCTTGAGAAGCTGGTCGACAAGGGTAATGCTCGGAAATTTTATGAGACGATACGGCGACTTACAGAAGGTTTCGAACCCGAAACAAACGCTTGTAGTGATCATGACGGTAATTTGGTGACAGATAGAGAGATGTCTTCTCCCGACGACCCAAAACCAAACTCTACAAGTCGATAATCATTCCCGTTCTGACATATGATGCAGAAACTTAGACGATGTCGACATACGATGAGTCGGCTTTAGGTGTTTTCAAGATAAAGGTTTTGCGGAAGATTTATGGTCCTTTTCGCGTTGGCAACGGCGAATAGGGCAAACGATGGAACGATGAGTTGTACGAGCTATATGACGACGACATATTTCAGCGAATCAATCGACAGCGTCTACGCTGGCTGGGTCATGTCGTCCGAATGGATGAAAGCGCTCGAGCTTTGAAAGTATTCGATGGAGTACCCGCTGGCGGAAGCAGAAGAAGAGGAAGACTACCACTCCGTTGGAAGGATCAGGTGGAGTGCGACATGGTATCACTTGGTATTTCCAACTGGCGCCAAACAGCAAAGTGAAGAAACGAGTGGTCCGCTATTGTTGATGAGGCTATAATCGCATAAGCGGTGCCTACGCCAAAGAAGAAGAAAAGCGTATTGATTCCGTCTTCAACTTCAACTCTTGGTATCATTTGCAACCCGCACGTATAGAGGTGGATCGTACAGTTTCAAAGCAGGTATTTTTTCTCTCCACTGCAGTTCGTACCAGCCCTGTTTCCCACATTATCATAAACCAAGAAGGACCTTGGAATGCCTAAAATGCCTACATCTCACTTATTTAGAGTTGCTGATGACTGTTCTCAGAAATCAGTATTGAAGGTCAAGTTGATGACCGGCTAGTTGTCTGCTGTAATTGAAGTTTCTCTGTGTCGACCTTCACTTCGTTTTGTTGATGGGCGCACAATTAGAACTTTGTAGAGATGTCGTTCGTCTATCACAACGTGATTGATATGGTTGTGCGATTTTTGAACTGGAGCTAAGTAGTTTGAGGAATTTTCCTGTGCTTTAATACTAAGGAAAATCAGGTTTTCTGCAACCGACGAAGTCGATCAGTTCTTTCGAGGATGTACGTCAAAGAAGCTGCATTTTCCCACTTTTATCACATCGGCCTTCCCTTCCATCGGATTGTGTACCCAAATTGGGACCGTATGTTGCAGATGCATGCCCATAAATTGTGATTCTCAAGGGTTCTCAAGGGCCGTGATCACAAGGGTGTTTCTTACCCGAGGCTATTTGTCTCTAGTTTTCATTCAAGCAGATTTTTTATGTTGTGAGCTTAAAACCTTCACGCGTAAGCACATGGGATCCACCTTCTCACTTTGACTCGCCTCCAAAGAGATATTTATTAGCTGTTCCAAGACCGGAAGTCAGTTTCGTTTCTGAACACTCCCAGAGGAGCTTTCCCCACTTGCGTGGAATTCTATACGTGGCGTCATGGACATATTATCAAAATAAATTAATTATTAAAGCATTTTTTGTTTAAGAATTTATTTATATTTACTCCTCATTACTGCTCACACGATTATGACACTTCATTTTACTGCCATTTAGTTTTCATGTCATTTCTTTTATTGCCGAACAGACCCCGCTCTTCTCAATTACCATAATTCATTGGTTACTTTATAGGTAGTTTACTGAAAATTACTCAAAACTTGACATTAAGTTGTTTGAGTTTTTATTATACAAATTTTGGCTGAATAATGGACTAGCTAATTTGGTGCCTGTGTGAACAGTGTTACATATTAATGAGCACAAATTACTCCACAAAAATTCTTTCATATATTTTTAATTTTTTTATTTATTCTTGAACATACATTTTCACTCTTCACTTAGCACTTCTTCACTTAATTGCCTGTTGAGTGTGACACAATCTTATAATTAATTAATTAGCAATTAATACTCAATTAGTTAATTACATGTTTCGTAAGTAGCTTTTTCCACAATTAATATTCGCTCTGCTTGAATATTAATGTTGAAATAAAATTTCACAAATATCTTTGGCACGCTCTTCGAGCTTTGGCATTTAAAATAAAATACGTTAATTAATGATTCTATGAGCAACGCTAATGACTTTTTAATTGCTCAATTTTCTAATTCTAGTTAATACACTGCAAAATTTTGTAAAGAGACAAGAGTCTCTTTAAATATTTATGTACAGTAAAAATAATGAACAGCTGAATTCAATAAGTAGAAAAGTGTCGCCGCAACTGCTGCCAGAATTTATAGCTTTCTACATAATTGCGAGGCTTTAACTCAGGGAATGCGGTAAATTAACAACTAAATTAAATAAAGAACTTTTCTCCTAAGATTTTCATATTTTATTTTATATTTCCACCACAAAAACTTAACTTTGTCGTACTTTATAATGTTAAATGTTACACTTATCACCGCACTTTCATGATTTCAATTTCAACTATTCTTTAATGTATGATCGCAATGGACTGCCCATGTGGAATTGAAATTTTACCGCTACAAAAGATTTGTAGAGATCTAAACTCACATAAACTGATATTGCTGCGTTTCATATAACTGATGATCCATTTTGAAGTTCCCCACTTTTTTAAAGAAAAAAAAACACAAAAATTCAAATTTAATGGGGGAATGTTTATTATAATTCTTTGGCATTTATTTTTTGAAGATTATCTCTTTCAAATGTTGGCCGGGGCTACGTCTCAGATGATCCATCCGTTGATTATGTTCTCACCGACATCATTTTTAAATAACTATATGGACCGATGATTCCACCGGCCCATAAATCACACAAAACGTTATTTTTTCTGGATGAAATGGCAGCTCTTGAATCTCTTCAGGTCACTCTTCGCCCCAAATGCGGCAATTTTGCTTGCTTGCATACCTATGGAGCCAGAAATGGGCCTCATCGCTGAACAAAATTTGGCACGAAAACGTCGGATCTTCTTGAAACTTTTAAAGAGACTATAGAGCGAAGCGATGTTGCTTCGGAAGATCGTGCGGCCTCAGTTCTTGCACAAGCTGTATTTTCTACGCTTTCAATTTAAGTTCTCGACGTAAAATGCGCCAAGTCGTTCCATAAGTCTGTCCGAGTTGCTGAGAACGGCACGAAATTGACTCTCCACGGTCTTCGTGTACACTCTCAGCTACGGCCGCTATTTTTTCTTCATTGCGTGTTGGACGTGGTCGTATTCGGTCGAAAATTATTCAATAATGAATGCTGGGTCTCAAGATGGGTGATGGAGTTGCGAATAATATGCTTGGTAGGCCGATGATGTTGACCATAAGTTGAGCGAAGCGCGCGAAACACGTTCTTTACATAACTAGAATTTTCGTAATGAAATTGAATGATGTGTAAACGTCGTTCGGGAGTAAGCATTTCCATGATGAAATGCCAAACAATACTGAACAAAAATAACACGACTCACGCGTTATCTGTCAAAAAAGACTATTGAAAAAAGTACCTCTACTTGATCACCCTTTACATATAAAATTTATTGCAAATTGCAAAATTCGATTCCGATGATTTTCAATTCAGTGGAGCATTCAACAATGTCTCCAATGATGCGATCATAAAGCAGCCTGGGTAGAGCCTGCTATCCTACTGCGCGGGCTAGTATGCAAGGGAAATTCTCAGGAAGGTGTACTGTCACCATTCCTATGGTTACTCGTGTCCAATGAGCTTCTGCTAAAGTTTAAATGGAAATTACCTCAGCTAATTGCATATACAGATGACATAGCTATACTAATGGCGGAAAAGTTCTTGGACACAATTAGTAAAGTGATGGAGAATTGTATAAGGGTCATACACCGTTGGGCGCATCGATCAACTTAGAGGTAAATGCCGATAAAACGGATACGATACTTTTTGCAATAAAGTACAAGATCCCTGTGTGGAAACCCACGAGGTCTAATGTGGTGGAGCTACAACTTAAGAAAGATACTATGTACCTGGTACAGACCACAAGGACATTGTAGGAAACGATAGAGTTGATGATACACGGATTATGATGAGATGAAATGCCTTAACGGATTGCAAGATCACTAAGCTCATTTGCAATGGCAACGAAGGAAAACATGCCCAATTTCTGTTCATGTGGTCTCGAAAGGACTGCAGTACAGCTGCTGGCTTAATGACAAATCACATCCTATTGGCAGCAACCCGCGCAGGGAATTAATAACAATACCTCAAGTGGAAAGTACAGACAGGAAAGCATGAGATAGACGCTGGAATGTCTCCTCTGCTTCTTTCTGGATAATTTAGAACTCGTTTTAAACATCTAGGAGCTTCGCAGGTCAAAGAACTGAAATGCCCCAATTGAAAATGAAGGATTAAACTTACTACATTTATAGCTCGAATCAAACTGAACTTCCACCTGGTACTACAAAGGGCAATCCAGTGACATAAGTTGAATGATTTGAGTAATTAGGACTTGAAGATTGAGAAATTGAAGCAGATGTTGAGGAAACGAAATTTGTCAACCGTTGGAAGGAAAGTATAATTTGTGGCTAAGTTGGGTGAGGCCATGGAAAAGCGAAACAGCGAACGGACAGTTCTTCCAGATTAAAACCAATTACACGTCCTCAAAGGTTTATGCAAAGAATGAAGCCGTTGGTGCAGTGAAACGAAGCAACGAAGGTTAAAGCTAAATCAATTGCTATCATGCATATGCAGATGTTCTTGGCTGCAGTTTCACAAAAGATGGTTGAAATTTCACAGGATGCCCGCACTTCTTAGATTTGAGCACATAAATGATAGAACAGATGGAGCCGATCTCTTTTTTGGTAGTGGCAACGGGGCCAATACATTTGGTCAGAGACAAATAACTTAGTCAGAGAAAGTGCAGTTCTGAAAAGGCGTCAAGAAAAAATCGATGAAAAACAAGATAAGCTAGAGGAAAAGCAACAAGTTAGAAGAACACCTCTGGAATCTACAGTTGAATTGTCCGACTAACGTTGCCAGACTCAAAATACCATCCTTCGATGGCACCATTCCTTTCCAAGACTTTAGACAGCAATTCAAAAAAGATGGATTTCGAAAACGACCGGAGTATAGAAGACAAAACTGTTGCCTTGTTCATAGCACTCACTGTAACTGCAGCGAAAATCCTGAAAGCAATTCCCGAGTACGAGAGGTGTAGTTAGGGTTAAGAAGCATTGATGCCGAGCGCAGGAGAAAAATCTTCCAGTTGACACAAGAGAACCAAGATGCTGGCTTATTTATTAATGAGGAAACCTCTGAGGATCACTTCGAAAGAGTAAAGATCTGGAGAATACTCGACACTTGTTTATCGAAAATGTCTTGTATGCCAGAACTTTGAAAACGGCCGCACTTTTTCACATCATCGTATGTAGCTATTCATGTGAATTTCACGCTTTATGACCGCTGAAGCAATTTTTAGCCGAGCTCCTCAGCCAATTAATGGTGTGTATCTTGGTGGCTTGGACCTATAGTTTATTCTAAGCCGGTTCGGAACGAATGATTGATTTTTATGAGAAGCTTTTAATTTGAAGTTGGAAATACATACGGAAGGATTACCATTCTATGTCCAGACTAAAAATATTCAAGTCGACATAACCTCCTTAATGAACAAGTTAATCTCTAAATTGTATCTGAGCTTAGAACATAGAACTCTAAATATACATATTTAACTTAGCCAGATGAAATCAGAGCTGCGGATATTGTTTTTCAATCCGGCTTTTAACGCGAAACCCTGAGACTGAGGAGATACGAAAGAGATTAGTATTATGGTTGATATCTGCCGGAGTGACGTTTTGGAAGTAGCTTTTTACCTGGGGTCGGAAATTCAGCCAATCTCAACAGATGACCAAAATTTCTAATTAATTTTAGTAAGAGACTCTCGGTGAAAACTAAAGTTGATCGACGATATTGAGAGTTGTAAATAAACGCTACAACAGTACGGCAGTACTATAACTCGAGTATGGTTAATCCAACTTTATGAAAACTGATATTTAACAATTCTTGTAAACAGATTCTGTTAATCATCTACCTATATTACCGTTAATTATTCGAAATAATGTAATTAAAAAACCATTATCCATCCTACATACTTCAAAATCTGAGTTAGATTTCTTTAGACACTACAGTTCTAGGTTTCAGTGTTGGAACAAATATTCCTTTATAAAATAGTGGAATTAAAAATCAGGGGCCGAATCGTCTGTTCTGTGAACATACAACTCGTCACGTAATTTTGTGTGTTGGGTATGAAGACATACGTGAACGGATGGCTGATCGTACGCTTGTTATGAACTGTCATACGAACACAATAAAACAATCGTGTATAGGGTTTTCCAATAAGAGTGATATGATTCCTTTAAAAAAAAAAAACACACACACTAATTGTTACGGAAATTCAAATGTTTTTTATTTAATGTGAAGTACAATCGATACAATTAAGTTTTGAATATAACATCATACAAATGACCTCCACGACTTCTTTTGCGGGAGCGAATTCGACTAATAAACTTGAAAAGCGTCTGGTTTATAGCTAAAAACCAATAACTTCAAATAACCGCACAAGAAGTAGTCTAATAGTGTTAAATCAGAACTTTTGGAGACAATTCAATGTCACAATTTCTTGAAATAAACGAATCTCCAAACTCTCGCAATAATTCGGTTGTTGGACGTGCTGTCTGACACGTAGCCCCATCTTGTTGGAACCAGATGTTGTTAAGATCAATTTCTTTCTTCCAACTGTGGCCATAAAAAGTTGGTTATCATCGATCTATACCGCTCTCCATTGACAGTTTGACAGTAACGGTGCTACCAGCTTCATTTCGAAAGAAGTACGGACCGGTGATTCCACCAGACCAAAAACCACACAAAACTGTCAATTTAGGTGAATGTAATGGTTGTTCATGCGGCCGCGATAGCCGAGTGGTTAGCATTGCGTACTGCCATTCGGAAGGCCTGGGTTCGAGCACAGGTTCAAGTAATATCAAAAAAATAAATTTTTCTTATTGCGGTCGCCCCTCGGCAGGGAATGTCAAGCCCGCCGATGTATTTCTGGCATGAAATAAAAGGCTCCTCATAAAATTCCATCAGCCGTTCGGAGGCGGCTTAGAATAAACTGTAGGTCCCTTCATTTGTTGGTGAAAACATCAAACATCAACGCAAAACCACAAATTGGAGGAGGAGCTCGGCCGGAAATCGCTTCAGCGGTTACAAAGCGCCAAATATATATATATATATTTTATGAATATAATTTGTGGATTTTCTTCGCACCAGAATCGACAGTTTTGTCTTATTGGCACTTGAACATTATGTGAGGAAAGTATACGCTCGAAATTTTCTACAATTCGACGAATAGCGAGTACAAGTTGACGATTATTATAACCATAAAATGGCAAAAGCGCACGAAAAGTTGCAATTGCAAAACGAATATTTACATAATAATATGGAATAATTTGTAAACGTTGTTCTTGCGTTTATCTTGTCATGATGAAATTGTAAATACAATGAGAGAAAAATGACGGACCATGATATATTAACGATGGCCAAAACGACACTTAGAAATCATATCATCCCTATTGGAAAACCCTTTACAAATGAAAAGTGAAACAAAAACCATTTAATTCATATGTGAAACGTATTACATAATTTTGTTTCGTACAAACGTTCATCATTTCACGGATCAGACGATTCGATCCCAAATCAAACCCAATGCGAACAGGTGTGGTTTTCTGAGGTTAAGCTATGTTATAGAACTTTGTACAAGAATACCGGGTGGAATTTGAAATGCCTTCTTTACCTTTTACAGATAGCTCTCCCGGAGCATTATTTTTATATATTTGGAGCTGCCAACAAATTCATACATTAGTTTTGCTGGGATTTTGTCAATAAACTCAACTTATCATCTCCCAGCTCTTATGAAGCGAATCATTACAAATATTACCTAAAATATTTCATATCAAAAATCAATTAACCCCTTTTGGACCACTCTTGGAGCAGTGTTTAGACAAATTAGACATAACAGCACTTGAGCCCAGTCAGTTCCTACACACAACCCACCTCCTACCTTCCAAAGAGAAAACAAAAACATTTTAGTACTAATATTCTAATAAACAAATATATAAAGCCTTAATAATATATACAAATCTATGCAGGTATGTATGTATGTATGTATGTTAGGTATATATATATATATATATGTACAACTGTTTTCGATTGTTATGATTATTACTGTCGTTACTGCATTTTGCCAATTGCGAGCAAATTGGCTAATTAAATTCACTTTGCTGTGGAGCATTCGATATCCGCTATTGAAGCGAGGGGGTGGGGAGTGGGGAGGGTGTTAGTAGAGTCCCTTCATTTATTGCTATTGTTGTTTTATATACCACTGCAGTTGACAGCCCATCAGCACCTTAGCATTGCTACACTGCTTCAACGACTCCATTAGTTGCATAAGAACCGTAGAAACGCAAATGGCCTTAGGTTGTTGGAAGGTTCAACGTGGAAACATATTTCAATTACAAGTCAATTCTTATTCAATTAACCGTCAGCAATAAAAATCAATTTCAATTTCAAGTAGTTAGTTGTTGTAAGGCAAAGCCGTTGTAATCATAATGAATGTTCAAGCGAAAATAAAAGGAAATGAAATCAAGAAGCTACAAAAATCGACAAAAACAACAACAACTGAGAATAAATTAAAGCATAATAAAGAGGAAAATAGTTGATGAAAGAAAATACAATATTATAATGAATGAGTGAACATTGGCAATCGTCATTTGGCCATTTCGCCATTTCGGCCATTTCGCCATTTGACATTTTGCAAATGACTTTCCATCAGTGCTGTTTAACCAAACGGAAAAGTCAAATGGTTATTGGTTATTGGCAACTATGTTTTATTCCTCATTGTTCCTCAGCAGTGGCCACCAACATGGATGGCTGAAGGTAATAATATAATAACTAACTATGTAATTGGGTATGCGCAGAGCTTAAGGCAGAAATCTCAGGTTACCTCTTAGCTCTTTGGTTTTGTTTAACTTTGGCAGGTAATTGGGAACTCTTCATTAGCTGTTGCCAGGAAAGGAAATAACTAATCAAATGAGACTCTTGTTTGTTGAAGCGGAAATTCGCAAAATGACGATAAGAGCATTTTACAAGAAAAATATTTGTTACATTATTTCATCTAGGAAAATAGTAAGAAAATATGGTAAAGAGGAATGCAATAAAATTTACAAAAAACACTATACAGTATTAAAAAATCAAATTGAAATAAATAAATATAAATAAATTAAATTAAAATTAAAAAATTTAATAATATAAAACAAAATAAAATCAAATAAAATACATTTAATTAATATTGTTGAGTTAGCCTCGATGCTTTCCCCAATCCTTTGATTCCGATCACTGGATTGTTAAATAAAAGTCACCAACTATGCAGTTTCTTGATTATAATGTCCAATGTTCTTTTATTACTCAGTAACTAACAATGCAATTCACAATTCACTTCACTATTTACAATAACTTTTATATTACAACTTTCACTATTTTTACTACACAGTAGTGTAATCACCCACGCGTTCACTTCACGACTGTTTGATTTTGCAGTTGAGTTTCGCCCTTACATTTTTACTCAATTCGACTGTTCGCAATTGCCGCCTGGAAAAATCGAATTGTTCTCAATAACGAAAGTTCTCGATACACGCTTTAGAAAACGCCAGCTATCGACTACTCTCTTTCATCTGACATTCGCTTTTTCGCCACACCGTCCTTCACATAAGTCTGATTTTCCCGATCAGACACATTTGCTGTTCCAAACGCTGCTGTTCCTCTGTCATCTTGCTTCTTGGCCTCCTAACGGTCTGGATTCGATACACTACACCATTTAGTCGTTTGATGATCTTGTATGGACCTTCTTAATTGCCTTGAAGTTTTGGGGACAAACCTTTCTTCCGTTGCCTGGCCTTTATTTTGTCACTCATAATTTGAGTTTGCTGTCTCACAAGAGCATGTATCTCTCTTAACTCCTCCTCTAGAGCCCTAGACGTTTTATTTATTCCAAATTTTAAATCGCTTGGCAACCGAAGTTCGCTACCAAAGAGTATCCTCGCAGGTGTTTGACCCGGCACTGCCGACCGATATCCCATCAGGAACAGCGGTATTTGGATATCTCAATCATGCTTATGTTTGTCCACAACCTTCCACAAGTGCTCTTCCAAAGTTCGGTTGAATCGTTCTACCATGCTATCTGATTGAGGATGCAGAGCTGTCGTTCGGGTTTTTCGAATACCAAGTATCAGGCACACCTCCTGGAACACCGCCGATTCGAAGTTTCTCCCTTGGTCTGAGTGCAAGTGGCGCAACGTATCTGGAAACCCAATTGTGAGTGAATGCATCCGCAATCGTTTTGGCTTCGGCTGGTGGCTGGTTCGGAATTATTATTACTTTATGTTAATTAATTAATATAAAATTGAACAAAATTAAATCAAATAAATTGATCTAACATAAAATTAAATAGTTAAATTAAAAATACCAAATAAAATATATTAAATAAAGTGAAAAAAAAAATTAATAAAATAAAAACAATATTAAATAAGAAAATATATAATTAACCAAATAAAATAATTTAAATTGATAAATTTAAAACAAAGTTAAATAAAATAAAACAAATTTAAAAAAGTGAAATATAAATAAACTAAATAAATTAAATTAAATAAAATAAAATAAAATAAAATAAATTAATAATATTTTCTTATGGGGAGAGGATAGAAAAATGCCTACCGCATCATCATTACGTCGTCACAGCAGTGGTATGTGCCACTTACAGATCACTAAAAAACGTTCCCCTCTGAGGAACCATCGCCCAACCTGGAACCACTTTCGCATTACTTCAGGGTGGTCTTCGATATTTCTTGTCTTATAACCTACGTCCACGTCCCGTTTTTTTTTTTTAACCGAAGTACGTTTTCTATGTAGTTTTTCAGGTTATTCCAGTTTTTCTCGTTTCGAAACATGACAGTTTTTATGTTGTCAGCATTAAGGGGGCCGACCAAAATCTGCAGCCTATTTCGTTCTCTTTGCCAGCGCATGCATTTGAAAAATGTGTGTTTATCGTCGATTGCATCGTTGTATATACTTGTACAAGCCGGTGCTTCAGCTTTTCCCATTTTATGCAGATACTTCCTAAAATATCTGTGGCCGGATAATAACTGTGTAGTATAATAATTCACTTCTTCATGCTTCCTGCTAGAATATTCTTTTATATTTTTGATTAGCCTTGTCGTCCATCTACTATTATGTCCCTGCTCCCAACGAGTTTGCCATTGTGTCAAGGTATCGTTGTATCGTTCTTTACTTCCTCTTTTGTGGTTTTGGTAATTGTCCGTTGTCTCTTCAACGTCCACATTTTCTTCTTTTTTTAAATGCTAATAAGTCGGTGGGGGTGCTTCCGTTTATAACCAACACAGTTTCGCCTGAAACTATACGGTGTGCCGAAACTACTCTCAGGAGCAGCTGTGCGATAAATTTTTTCCAGGGCTTTACGTCGGTTATTCTTCCTCAATGTATCTGCGCATAACCCTGCTCCGGCAAGCAAGACATTCAATATTGTTGACATCAAAAGCTTCCGTTTTTCGTGTGTCGGTCCCCCTTATGTTCGCCCTCAGTCTGCTGAGTTGGAATGTTATTTTAGACACCTTTTCTGCAAAATGTTGAATTTACGACCACTAAGTAAGTCTAGATTCCAGTCTTACACCCAAGTAATTGACAACCTTTTGTGTGCTTAGAGTCTCCGCTGTTGTCCTCATATCTATTTCAATGGGAATATTCTTCCTTGTTAGTATCGCAAGCTCAGTATTTTCTTTAGTGCCTCGTGCAGTGATTACGCGGTGATTTCGTCTGCATACCCAACTGGGAATTTAGAGACTTAATATACCATCGTAACTGACGTTCCAGAGGTTTTGGACCGAGAATCGTTTCCTGTTTTGCTCCCGATGTAACCTTCGGAAGTTTTATACAGCAGAATCCTGTCTTTTAAGTAGATGGTCATCATTAGGCTGCGATATGTAGGTATTTTTAAGCTTTCTTCTAATGCTTCAATTATATTCCTCCATTGAGCGCTGTTAAATGCATTCCGTACGTCCAGGGTAGCAAGTAAAACAACTCCTATGAGTTTTCGGCACCCTCTTTGTGCTACTTCTAAACTCTTCATTACATTCTGAATTGCCCCGAAGCAATTAAGCAAAATTTCTTTAATTTAAATTTTATTTAAAATTACGGAGTTTTAGTTTTTAAAGAAAAAATCATATAATCATAATTATAAATAATAAATGACACTGTGTTGCGATTACTGGCGCTATCCGATAGATGGCGTTGTACGCAGGCACAGATTCAGCGCAATTTGGCAGTTGTAGTTTTCTCATTATTGAATTGTCAATTTTTATGGAGAAAGTGAGATTGGTGTTGCTGCAAATGAATCGAGTTTTGTTTTGGAACCGGGAAACTGTTGGTGATCCTGACTTTCAAATCAAAAAAAATGTTACCCAAAGAAGACCAGCTGCTTTCGAATAGGACTCCTCGATTGCCTATAAAGATTTTCATGACGCTAGTGGCAATGTGGAACTGTTCGTGCTTACTCTGCTAAAACCATTGTGTTCGTCTGTAGATCTAACTAGATCCGCGTTTTAAAATTATAACTGCGACTACTAATAACACCAATCTTTAACTCCAATTAAAGTGAATTTTATTACTCATTCGATTGGCCTTTGCACTGACAATCAATAAACTACCAAGACAATCGTTGGAGATCTGTGCCACTACTCTTGAATTTCCTGTTTTTCGCACAGTGAGTTGTAAGTTACCCACTCTTTGTTTTTTTTTTTTTATTGTAGAGGGACAGTCCTTGGTCGAATAAAAATTTGGGTCGTTCCGGTATAAAAACCCGACTATCCCGGGAACTATAGGATTTTAGTCGCCTCTTACGGCAGGTCTGCTTTTACGCAGGTAAATAATATCTTGAAACCCTAACACGCAGGTGTGTTATCCACTCACCGTCGGAGATGGCCAACCCAAAGCCACAATCCATGATGATAGTATGGATTTTCCATCACCTGAATTTACCTTGAACTATAATAAAGCAGTTGGAGCATCAGCAACCGGGGTGAGACTTGATCAATGCATAAGGATCCATAAGAAACTGGACCCCATAGTCTGCGCCTATTATCGTGGAATTAGAATTCTCAATATGGCATATAAGGACCTTCCTGATGTTTTGTTAAAGAACAAAACCCAATTTTCGCAGCGTGTCTGTTAACCATGCGTCAAATCTTGGAAAATATCCGCAAGAAAAGAATCAACGCATACCACCTCTTCATTAATTTTAAAAGCTGTCCACGAATAGGGGCTCTTCGCCGCTATTTCTGAGTTAGGTATTGCCGATTAACTTATACGGTTGTGAAAGCTGACGATAAGTAACCCCAAAAGCTCTGTCCGAATCGGGAATGGCCTGCCAAAGCAGTTCGATCGCAAACAAGACTTCAGATAAGGTAACTATCCAATGACTTCTTCAAAGTAAATAAAAAAAGAGAAGGTAAAATTTCCTTAAAGATTGCATAGCTGCTGGCGTATGTCGACAACATTGATATCATTGCCCTCAACAATCGCCGCGTTAGTTCTGCTTTCTGCAGATTAAGCAAAGAAGCGAAGAGAATGGGTATGTTGATCATTGAAGGCAAGACGAGAAATCTCTTGTCACCAGAAAAAAAGCAGTCAGTGCATTCTCGTCTTGGCTCCCACGTCACTGTTGGCAGCCACAACTTAGAAGTTGTACTTATCATCAATTCAAGTAGCAAAGCAAAGCAAAATGAAATGCAACACAGAATTACTCGTGCCAACATATGCTACTTTAGTATGAATAGGTCCTCTCTTGACGTATAAAGACCAAACTCTACAAGTCATCACTCCCGTCCTGATGTATGGTGCAGAAGCCTGGACGGTGTCGACATCCGATGAGTCGGCTTAAAGAGTTTTCGAGAGAAAAATTATGTGGAAGATGTATGGTTCTTTGCGTGTTGGCAATGGCGAACACGGCAGACGATGGAATGATGAGCTCTAGGAGTTATACGAGGACATTGACGTGATTTAGCGAATCAAGAAACAGTGGCTACGTTAGCTAGGTCATGTCGTCCGAATGAATGAAAGCGCTCCAGCTTTGAAAGTATTCGATGGAGTACCCGCTGGTGGATGTAGAGGAAGAGGAAGACCTCCCATTTGCTGAAAGGATCAGGTAGAGAGAAACCTGGATTCGCTTGGGACTTCCCATTAATGCTCAACAGCGAAAATAAGATGAAAATCCCGCACAATCGTGAAAGGGGTTGCTACGCCAAAGAAGAAAAAGACGAAATACTAGAGTTAAAACTCCTTTTTTACTGTAAAGTTTGAACCTTGTCATTATATTTGAAACATTACAAATGACCACCTCGTAAATTTTTTCAAACTTCGATCCGTTTGAGGCAATTTTCGACCACTTTGGTCGGCATCTCAGTCATGACTTGACGAACGTTGGTTTTCAAGTGCTCAAGAGTTAACGGTTTATCCGCTTAAAGACGGTATTTCGCGTAGCCATAGTGGCCAACTGACATCCTAAGACGAGATTCGGTTATCATACGACCATAACACTCCGAACTGATAGTGACAGTATCGCCGTTATCGATTTCGAAGAAGTAAGGCCCAATCACACCTCCGGACCAAGGAGCGCACTAGACAGTAAGTTTTTTTTTTTTTTTTTGGTGTAATGGGCCTCTCTTCAATTATTTGAGTATTCTCGGAGCCCTTAATGCTACAATTTTGCTTATTTACGTATCCACCAAGTGAGAAATGTGCCTCGTCGCTGAAGAAAATTTTGTTGGAAAAACCGCGATCCACGGTTTGTTGTTCAAGCACCCAATCGATGTAACTACGGCGTTGTTAATGGTCACCTGGCTTCAGTTGTTGTGTGAGCTGGACCTAATATGGATGTAAGTCCAAGTGCAAAATACGTCTTCAACTACACTGGCACTTACAGCAGCGATATTTGAGATGGAATGAGCAAACTGATGATGCACAGACCTTACAATATCTGTAACTGATCCAGTCCCTTCAAATTTTTTTTTTTTTTTGAATTCTACCAGTTGCTTGGGTAGTTGGACAATTATTTTCACCGTAATCTCGTCTTAAAGCATGAAACGAAAGGCCATTTTTTTTTAATTGAATATTTTGTTATAAAACAAAGAAAAATGGTAGAAGTGACCGTTGTTTCGGAGATCAACACATCTCCTCATTAGACTTTTCAGGGCAGGGATCGAATAAACGGATGCTGACTTGCCAGTCCAGTGCTCTACCTTCTACTTAGCCGGCATCAGCCGGGTAAACTGTTCTTTGGTTTAACATATGAGTTTGACAGATTTCCAAATGCAGTCATGCACTTTCGAAACCACGAAATGGATAACTCTATATTACCTCCAACCAAAGTCTTGTCTACCTTACTGGCCATTTAGGTAAATTTTATTGACTACTTAGGGGTAAGCCAAGGTAGTTATGTAAACCGCAATAAGCTTCCAACGTATTTTGCTGTGGCAGCGAAACAATTTACAAAATGACTTGGGTGACAAAATACACATTTTAACCTGTTGGTCGCACATTTTCTTGCGCCACAACCAAAGGGAAGGCGTGCAATTAACGGTTGTGAAATTAAGAATGCAAGCAACTAACAGTAATTTAGTTACAAATCTGCGTAGCTTGTTTATGTACATAAATATTATGAGTATTTTAGGTGTATATTTGCAGAGGAAAATATGTATGTACCTGTTTGTAAAGGCATACATACGTATATACAAGAGAGAGAGTATCTACTTCTTAGTGAAATTGTGTTTGCATAATTAAATTTGCTAGACGATTTCCTATTACCACCTTAGTACCTTTGCGAGTCTCTCAGTTGCCTTAACCACTGGTCGGAAGTATGAGGTTTGCTATGGAATTAGTTTTAATTTGATGCATGAAAGACGACAGTCTTGATTAACGCGTAATTTGAGTACGGTTTTTGTGCCCTGAGCGCAAAAAAGAGCATAAAAAGATTTAAGAAAAATTTGAAGGACTTTTTTTCTGATAATAAATATTTTTTTGATTATTTTCTCACTAAAAATTTTTGAATTTTTTTAATTCTTTTAAATTTAAATAGCAAAACTAATGAAAATTTACCATATCAATATTCTTTTTATAAAAATCATTTAACTTTTCGTTCTTAAATAACTGTTAATTTATTTATTTTTGATTTTTCAGTGCGGCACATTCTATAAAATTCCATTTTCGCCAAACTATATTTCCCTTCGACTCTAGCATACGCTAATCGCATTTACTTTTCCTCATTCTCTACTCATTTTGCATTCTTTTTACTAATTTGACGCCACAACCGCATTTGCATGCAATTTGCTAAAGTTGACACTTCAACCTTAACGGTTTAGCGTGTAAATGAATTTGACGCGTCAGTAAGCCGCAGGCAGTTATCTAACCACATGAACTCACCGCAAATTATTATAAATGTCAAAACACATAAAATAAGTAGTGAATTTTTTTAAATTTTAGCCACAACTTTCAGTCACAACTGTATTATTATACTAAAATTACTATATTCTTCCAGTCAAACATGTACATACAGTGGCGGACAAAAGTCTACATACACCGCCTGTATTCGTAGTGTAGAAAGTGCAATCACTTTGCTGAAAAATGTAGATGTATACATATATATATATTTTAAATCCCTTTCTAATCACATGTATTAAAACAAATCCATTCTCTAAAATAAAATGAAACAATTATAGTGAAAAAAAGCAAAAATATCCTTGACGAAAGTCTACATACACCTCCGGTTTACTAGCAGTTATGACGATATGCTGTGTTGTTATGGCGGTTAGGTAACCTTTTTTTACTATTTTTTTTTTAATTATGTTTTCTAATTCCCTAGTATTGAATTGAGTTGTGGTTTAAACACATTAGCATCAACAATGACTCCGCGAAAAGAAATATCCATTGGCGTAAGAAACTTGGTTATTCAGCACAGAAAATGAAAGAAATCGTATGGTGAAATTACAAAAATTTTAAACTTCAGTCCGCAAAAGGTACAGACCATTGTAAAAAATTTGAAAAAAAAGCCGCGTGTTGGCCGCCCGAAGAAACTAACTCGAAGAGACATCAACTTTATTCTAAAGGAAATGAATGGTGATCCTAAAGTTGCTGCTCCAAAATTAGACGAAAACTTCGCAAACTCATCAAGAAAGTGTTTCCATCCAAGAACAATTCGGAGAGCTCTGAATGATAACGGCTTCCACAGTAAAATCCCGCGTAAAAAGCATCTTATTTCTGAAAAAAATCGTAAACTTCGCTTGGAGTTCGATAAAGCACATTTACCCAAGGGAATGGATTTTTGGCAAAAAGTCTTGTTTACAGACAAATCGAAGTTCAATATATACCGCCGCGATGGAAGAGCAAATATTTGGAGAAAAGAAAACACTGCACTTCACTCCAAAAATTTAGTACTAACAGTGAAGCATGGTGGCGGCAACGTAATGGTTTGGGGAGCGGTTGCGGCAGCTGGAGTTGCAAAGCTTGTTTTTATTGAGGATAATATGGATCGGTTCAAATATGTCATTGTTGAAGCCTTTGGTGAACAGTTTAATGCTTGGCGCAGGCTGGATCTTCGAAAAGGATAACGATCCAAAGCACACGGTCCATATTGTTAAGGATTGGTTGCTTTATCATGCTCCAAGGCAACTACACACACCATCTCAAAGCACAGATTTGTATGTTATTGAACATGTCTGGGAGATTTTTCAGCGAAAAATTAGAAAACATCAGATTTCCAGCTCAACATTACTCAAAAAACGTCTTATTGAAGCTTGGGACACTATTACTTCCTCAGAATTGACACATTTAGTAGATTCGATGCCCCGAAGCCTTCAAGCTGTTATTGATGCGAACGGTGTACCAACTAAATACTAAAAAGTTCAAGTTACCTGATATTAATCAAAGTCTTTGCGCTAAGTTATGTATGTATTGTATGTAGACTTTTTTTTGTTATATCTTTATTATTTTATATTAAAAAATTAATTTTTTGCTTTGGTTTTTTTTATGATAAGAGAAAATAGTTGAATTAAACTGTGTCGTTAAATTTTCCAATAAACCTTTTGGACTTTCAATTCAACGAAAACAGGGGGTGTATGTAGACTTTTGTCCGCCACTATATATATATATATATATATATACATTTCTTTAATTATGATAAGATTTGGAATATGAAAGCGGCTGAAACGTATTTTCAAATTATTATTATATTAATTTTTTTTTAATTTTTATTATATTTAAATTTTTTTTTTGAAATTAATTTAGTTTAATTTCTTTTTGTTTTATTTAATTATTTTATTTTTATTGTATTTCATCTTATTTTGTATTAATTAAATTGCTTCATTTTTATTTAATTTTATTTTATTTTATATTTTAATATTTTTAATTTAATTTATTCCTTTTGTTTTGTTTATATTTATTTAATTTTATATATTTAATAATTTAACTCTTTTTTATATAATTTATTTTATTTTTTTATTTTAGTGTAATTTACTATATATTAGTTAAAATATTTATATTAATTAATGTATATTTTCTTTATTTTATTTAAATTTTATTTAAATTAATTTTTTTATCAAAGTTTATTTTATTTATTTATTTAACATAATTTTTTTTTTCGTTTTACTTACCTTTATTTTAATTTTTTTGTTTGTTAATTTTTTCTCGCTAATTATTTTTATTTAGTTTTACCAAATTTTATTTATTTTATGTTCTTTAATTTTCTTTTTAGTTTTTTAGTATATTATTTTTTATTTTACTTTATTACAATCTTTTCATATTATTTTATTTTAATTGTTGTTTTGGCTCACATAATTTATTTATTTTGTTTAGTTAAATTAAATTAATTTTTTTAATTAATTTAATTGTTTGTGGTTATAAGTAAATGAGCTTTATTCAAAGGCCTAATTTTGTTAGAATTTTTTGAATTGCATATTTTGTTATACAACAAAAAGAAATTGGTAGAAGTGACAGCTGTTTCGGAGATCACCACATCTCCTCCTCATCCGACTTCTTTTGCCAGGAATCGAACCGACGGATTTTGGTATCGCAGGCGAGTGCTCTACCAACTGAGCCAACGTCTGCTATGTAATCTTTTGTTGTATTATTCAATTTATTACTAACCAACAACTATTAAGTGCGCTAATATTTAGCCGCTATTTTTACTTAATGTTGAGTTGGCGAGTTTTTGCAATCCTGCATACATTCAGGCATTAATTGTCTGAGAAAATGTAAATAAGTCGGATTGCTTGTCAGGCTCGACTTAATTGCTTAATGCGTCCTGTAGTTCATTTAACTTCGTTTTTTGTTTCATTTAATTACTAGCTGACGCCAGGTGCTTTACTGCACCTATAAAAAAATTAAGAGAATCTAACTGAAATTTTGAATTTTATTTATTTATTTATTTTTTTTTTTTGGAAAACGAAAGGAAAGAAAATTGATTTAAATCTTTTTCCCAACTTTTTCCTATTAACTTTATTTTATTTTATTTTTAAAATTATTTTCATTTTCATTTTTTCACTATTTTTCTCTCTTTTTTCAACACCACATATAGCGTAATGTACGCGTATTTTGGAATTTTACATGTATTTGTTGTTGTTGCAGTTGTTTGCATAGGTAGCGACCAATGTTCACTAAAATGGTCACATCCCTGGAACGGCTGCGCCAATCTAACGAAAATTTACACATTAAATTTCTGCTAATATCTTTTATATATATGTATATACATATATTTATAACTTCTAATAATTTAGTGCAATTTGATCTGGTAGTTCTCAAGTTATAGGTGTTCATCAAAACTTGCATTTATTTATATATATATATATATATATCTATATATATATATATATATATAGATTATATATATATATATATTATAGATTTATATGAATTGAAATTAGTTTATTTATTTTAGTTTATTTAATATTGTTTAATTTTATTTAATTTATTTCTTTTATTTTGTTTATTATTATTTAATTTTCAATATTTAAATTTATTAAATTTGATAAAAGTTTATTTTTTTACTCTATTTAATCTATTTTATATCAATTTAATTTATTTTGTTTTGTTATATTTAAATTATATTTATCTAATAATTTTTAATTTAATTGCATTTATTTTATATTATTTAAAAGATTTTATATTTTATTTTATTTTAAATTATTAAATTAAATTATTTTTATTTTGTTTAAATCTTTTTAAAATTAATTCATAATATAGAAGTTTATTTTATTTATTTATTTAACCTAATTTTTTCTAATTTGTTTAAATTTATTTCAGGGATCAATTCTAGGCCCGGACCTCTGGTACGACAGTTACGGCGGCATATTAAGTCTCCAATAATACATGCCTAGTTGGGTATGCAGACGACATCGCCGCGATAATCACTGCACGAGACACTAAAGATGTGCGCAGAAAATTAAACCAAGTGATGATAATAAAGGAAATGTGGCTTGGCACGGGACTTCTTAAACTTGTCACAGAAAAAAAAAGAGCTTGCATTACTAACAAAGAAGTATATTCGCATTGAAATAGATATGAGGACAACAACGGAGACTCTAAGCACGCAAAAGGTTGTCAATTACTTGGGTGTAAGACTGGAATCTAGGCTTTCTTAGTGGTCGCAAACTCAACATGTTGCAGAAAAAGCGTCTAAAATAACATTCCAACTCAGCAGACTGAGGGCGAACATAAGGGGGACCGACACACGAAAAACGGAAGTTTTTGATGTCAACAACACTGAGTGCCTTGCTCTAAGGAGCAGAGCTACGGGCAGACTCTTTGAGTAAGAGTAACCGACGTAAAGTCCTTGAAAGGGTGCTGGTAATAAACGGAAGCACCCCCCCCCCTGGACGTAGAAGAAACAAGGGACAATTGCCAGCACCACAAAAGAGAAAGTAAAGAACGATATCTTGACACAATGACAAACTGGGGAGCAGGGACATCATGGTAGATGGACGGCAAGGCTAATCAAAAATATAAGAGAGTGGTCCATTTTTCTATAAAATGAATATTTTTATGCCCAAAATAATATTCACCTCTTCATTATTATAGTATTTTGGCTCCCGTTATAATCTTCTCAAAACCATAAGGAAATTACTCTATTTTAATTTGGTTTTTAATTTGCCAATTCACATGGGAAGATTCCCTCCAATGCAAAAGAAAATCTCCGCGCATTATAAACAAGGCATTTTGTCACCAAAATGAATAATGACTTGGCACATAAGCCGGTTAAAGCCCCGCTGACAGACTCACAATACACGACGTAACTCCCAACTAGTGCTGCCAAAAAGGCAGGCGAGCAAGCAAACAAATTTGAAAATGAAAAATGACTTTGCAAAGCCTTATTAACAGACTAATAAACGAAAAAAAAAATTATGAATAAACCAATACTCACACATACATACCTCATATGGAAAAACTTATGAAAGATATGTGAAACATGCAAGCGCAAGACTCAACCGCCACAAAGTAATTAAAAGCGTGCTTTATCGCAAACTCAATTTTGCAGAGAACCAGATATTCGTATTTTACTGCATGCATATGTATGTGTTTATGTGTGAAGTGAGCAAAAAAAAATTAAATATATATTTTAAAATTAATAAAATATAATAAAATATATTAAAATTAAAAAATAACAAACTAAAGCAAAATAAAATAAATTAATATATAAAATAAAATTAAAATAATATTAAAAAAAAAACAATTCAAATAAAATACAAAAAATAAAACAAAACAGAAACAAAAAATATATATTAGATAAGAAACGTAAAATGACATAAAATTATAAAATAAATGAAGTAAAATAAAATGAATTAAAATAAAATTAAATAAAATAACTTAAAATAATGAAAGAAATTAAAAAATTTAAAAAATAATACAAATAGAATATACAAAAACAAATAAAATAGAAAAAATTACACCAAACAAAACAAAGTAAAATGAAATACATAAAATAAAATAAAATAAAATAAAATAAAATAAAATAAAATAAAATAAAATAAAATAAAATAAAATAAAAAAATATATTAACACAGAAATAAAATTTAAAAAGCACAAAAGTAAAAAAGTTTATTGAAATAAAAGAAAATAAATAAACAAAATTAAACAGAACAAATAAATTAAAATATTAAAGTAAAACTAAAATAGCAAACCAAAAAAACTTAAAATAAAATATAATAAAAAATGGCCAAATAAGAAATGAAAAAAAAACTTAAATAAAACCTAAATAAAAAAATAAAATAAACCTAACAATTTTAGAAAAATAACTTAAATAAAAAATGTATAAAATAAACTACATAGATTCAATAAAGTTTTAAACAAAAAACAAAAATAAAATTTAATTATGAAAATAATAAAAAATAAAATAAGCTTTGAAAAAAATAAATTAATATAAAATAAAATAATCTAAAAAGTAACATAAAATAAAATAAAAAAGCAATTTAAAATAAAATATAAACTTAAATAAATCAGAGAAAAAAATTAAATAAGCCAAAGTAAAAAAAAATAAAATTAAATTAAACTTAAAAAAAAAAATTTTTTTAAATTTAAAAGATTAATTAAAATAAAACAAAATAAAAAAATAAATTTAATTAAACTAAAAAATAAGATTTAAATTGAAATAAATAAAATGATATAAAAAAAAATCAAACTATATAAAAATAAAACAATTTATAAACTAAAAAAAGTATAAAAAAGAATATAAATAAATAAAAGCAAATAAAGTGATAGAAAAACAAAATAAATAAAATGAATTGAAATAAAGTAAAATTGATAAAATAAAATTAAAAGAAAAAAACTAAGCAAAATGAGATTCAAACAAACTGCAATAAAATAAGGAATATAAAATTAAATAATTTTAAATAATATAAAATATATTTACATAAATCAAAGCTCAATGAAATAAAGTAATTTTAAAATAAATCACAAAAAAAAAATAAGTAAAAATAAAATTTAAAAAAATTAATTTTAAATAAAATATAAAATTTAATATAATAAAATAAAATATAAATAATAACTCGCTAACCCAACATTAAGTGAAAATAGCGGCTAAATATTAGCGCACTTAATAGTTGTTGGTTAGTAATAAATTTAATAATACAGCAGCAGATTACATGGCAGCACTCGCCTATGATGCCAGAATCCGTCAGTACGATTCCTGGCAAAAGCAAAAATAAGTCTGATGAGGAGATGTGATCTCCGAAACAGCTGTCACTTCTACTAATTTTTCTTTGTTCTATTTCAAAATATTCATTTCAAAATACTAACAAATAAACCTTTCGAATAAAACACATTCACTTATAGCCACACACAAAAAAATAGATTAGAAAAGTAAAATGACATAAAATCTATATATATATAAATGTTATGTTGGTTTGTGTACGCTTCAAAAACTCAAAAAGTTCTACACCGATTGAACTGAACTATTTTTTGCATCAGTCACATATCCGCGGGAGGTGAACCTGGAACTGACCTATTCGAAAAAATCGTAGTTATGCTTCGATTTGCTTGAAATTTGCTAAGATTAGCAGGATCACTACTTTTCTGTTCGAGAAATAGACTATGGACCGACCTATTTTTTTTTTTTTTTTGTTGATTTAGACGAATTATATAATGGTCACTTCGATAATATGGCAAGAATTTTTATGGATCCTACCATCCAGGTTCTACTGTTATATTTATTTAATTTATATTTGCTGAGTTGAGTTCTAATGCAGTATCAGGAGTTGATTGATGATCCGTTGAAGTGTTTGTTGAAAGGGCATAGGTGTTAACACATTTAATTATAATTACTCGCAGAATTAATCGATAAATATTTTTGTTAACTTAACTATAATTAATAACAATTTATCGAAATATCGAAATTATATATACAATTTTTTTCTTTATTCTAATATTTTTTTTTTTTTGAATAACTTTTTTTTTTGAATAATTTGGAAGTAAATATTTAAAGCTTTATTTATTTGTTTTTATTATTATTATTAGTTTTTTTTATTATATTTTTTTCTGAAATTCAATATCCTGAAGAAAGTTAACCATCTTTCTGAAAATCTATTAAAAATTACAAGGTTGACTCTGGCTGGTTTATATTTGGGACACACAAAAATTATATGATTTTCAGATTATTTCCACTAACATTGTGAACTCATCTGACTCACACCTCTTCTGAATTTACTTAAAAAAGGCTTTCAATAAGTATATCCTACTAAAAGTCTCACTAATAGTTTAAATTCATAAGCAGAAAAAGTACACTTTTTTTTGTAGTACCAGGGTTTTTTTCCACAAGACCTCCATTTTCTGGAAAAGTCCTATCTTTAATACAGCTTATGGTATGAAATTCATCTTTCCACTCATTAAAAATAATTTTGTGTATATATCTTGGTGCTTCTTTCGGATTTAATGAAATTTTTATAGTTAACCCCTTTTTACAAGCATTTTTTGCAGCTAAATGAACTTTTTCATTGCATAAGATACCTACATACCTACCTACCTAGGCCCCCAAATAATCTTAATATTATCATAATTTGACTTCAAAATTAAATTACCAATATTTGCAATTGAGATAACACTCCGTCGTTTCTTTTTTAAATGCATTAACTTCCATACTACTACCCATTCGAAATCTTATTTATGGTACGATTTATGTGAATGATGATTTCCAGGCTGATTTATGCTTCGATTTGGTAAAAATTTTAGATGGTACGTCTAAATGGATCATTAATCAGAAAAAAAAGTTCGATTTGCCTGAAATATTTCTTTACGGGAAATGAATCACCGACAGACAGACTAAAATCTGGATAATTTGGATATAAGCTTAGGTCCGTGTGTATTTTTTTTTTCGCTGCGTCATGTAATTTTTCTGTAACTGAAGGCTGCGCTTCGAAGCATTCATATTGACATTTGCGTGAAGGATTTTAAGTAGTGAATTAGCGTAACGCACAGAAAGCCTCAACAACGTGTGGTCGGGTCAGTTAGTTATAAAATAAAGAAAAATTAATTAAATAAAATTAAATTAAATTACTAAAAATAATGAAATAAACAAAAAAATATATAGTAAAATAATAAAAATAGAATAAACTGAAACAAATGATAATATCAGAAAATGCAAAAATAAAATAAAATAAAAGAAATGAAACAAAAAAAAAAACAAAAATTATCAGTTATTATTATCACTAAAAGGAAATAAAATAAAAAAAACTAAAATAGCATAAATTAAAATGAACTAAAATATAATATAATATAACATGAAATAAAATAAATTTAAAATAAAATATAAACTTAAATAAAACAGAGAAAACTAAAATTAAATAAACCAAAGTAAAAAAAAAAAATTTAAATTAAATTAAAAAAAAGTAGAAAAATTCATATAAATAAAACAAAACAAAAAAAATTGTTTTAAAATTTAAAATAAATAAATTTTAATAAATTAATTTGAAATAAAAATAAATAAATGTATATAAAAAATAAATAAAATTATATAAAATGAAACAATTTATAAATTGAAAAAAATTTAAATAAGAAAATAAATAAATAAAAGCAAATAAATATATTAAATAAAAAGTAAAATAACTGAAAAACAAGAAAGAACGGATGTCTTCGGCCGTGCTTAAGCCTTTTTACCTTTTATGGGCATATCAAATTTATTGCAAATTGCAAAATTCGATTTTGATAATTTTCCGTGTTAATATCAACTTGAATTTACGTCTGTAGAATCCCACATTTCACAGTCGTTTTTATTAGAGGATTTTTGACTCAAATTCTTATATCTGAAATTATTATATAGTTTACTGATTTTGATGATTTTCACCCGATATGTTATTCATAATATTTGTGCATAATATTGAATTTCACGCTCCCAGACACTTTTGTGGCGGATTTTTGACCCAAAACCTCATATCTGCAAAAAGCGGTTGCTTGGGTATGATATAATATTCCAATTTCGAATATTTTCACTACTAATCTGCAATTCATAATAAAGGGTGATCCAAATAGAGGTCCTTTTTTCAATACCCTTGTTTTTGACAGGTGAGTCGTGTCTAGCTGTCATATTATTTTTGTTCAGTATTGTTTTTGCATTATGGAAAGACTTACGCCTGAACAACGTTTACAAATCATTCAATTTTATTACGAAAATTCACGTTCTGTAAAGAATGTGTTTCGCACGCTTCGCCCAACTTATGGTCAACCAAAACGACCTACTGAGCCTACTATTCGCAACACCATCACCCATCTTAAGATTCAGAATTCAATAATGAATAATATTCAACCGAATAGACATGTCCAGTACGCAGTGAAGAAAATATAGCGGTCGTAGCTGAGAGTGTACACTAAGGCCGTAGAGAGATTCGGCGCCGTTCGCAGCAGCTCAGACTGACGTATGGAACGACCTGGCGTATTTCACGTGGAGATCTTAAATTGAAAGCGTATAAAATACAGCTTCTGCAAAAACTGAAGCCGCTTGACCTTCCCAAGTGACATCGCTTTGCTCTAAGGGTTATTCAAAAGTTCCAAGAAACAACGGTTTGGTGTGGTTTGTGGGCCGGTGGAATCATCGGTACATATTTCTTCAAAAATGATGCCGGTGAGAACGTAACCGTCAATGGCGACCTTTATCGCGCAATGATAACCGACCTCGTGATCTCCGCAACATTTGGTTTTAACAAGGCAGCGCCACTTCCCACACATCACATCAATCAATGGATTTATTGAGAGGACCTTACGATGAGCACAAAATTTCACGTTTTGGGCCGGTCGATTTGCCACCAAGTTCGTGTGATATCACACCGTTAGACATTTTCCTGTGGGGATATGTAAAGTCTAAAGTCTATGCGGACAACCCCGCTGCGATTCAGGCCTTGGATCAAAACATCATGCGTGTCATTCGGCAGTCGAAATGCTCGAACGAGTCATTGAAAATTGGACTCAACTGATGGATCATCTGAGACGTAGCCGCGGCCAATATTTAAAGGAGATAATCTTCAAAAAATAAATGCCAAAGAATGTTCTTTCGAATGATAATAAACTCTCCCCATTAAATTGGAAATTTCTGTGTTTTTTTTAAAGTAGGGAACCTCGAAATGGTCTCCTTCTGGTACGTGCATACATCGGACGAAAGTTAATATACATTTTCATGTACATGCAAGGTATAGAAAGAAGTAAAAATGAAATGAAATAAAATTAATTAGTTTTTCGAGCTGTATCTGCCCATTTTTGTTGTTGGGAAAAGTGAAAAAATTGCAACAACAGTCATGGCGGTAGAAGATATAGCTATTTTGGAAACCACCACGTTTCCTCATCACACTTCTTTCTAGACATCCTTACTTAAATTAATTAATTAAATTATATTAAAGTAAATCACAAAAAAAATCAAAAAATACAAACAAAAATAAAAAAATAAAATAAAATAAAACAAAATTAAAAAAAAATAAAATAAAATACAATAAAATAAAATAAGATAAAATGAAATGAAATAAAATAAAATAAAATTAAACAAAATTAAATTAACTTAAATTAAATTAAATTAAATTAAATTAAATTAAATTAAATTAAGTAAAACGAAATAAAATAAAATTAAATAAATAAAATAAAATAAAAAAATAAAATAAATTAAAAAAAAATATAATAAAAAAAAAATAAAATAAAAATATATATTAAAAAAATTAAAATAAAATAAAATAAAATAAAATAAATTAAAATAGAGTAAAATAAAATAACATAAAATAAAATTAATTGAAATAAAATGAAAAAAGATAAAGTAAAATAAATTAAAATAAATCAAAAAAATGTTGTATAAAATTCAAAAAATTAATTCATTTCTCTTTGCACCATGTGTTTATCAGAAAAATCTGTGAGGAATTATTATTATAATTTTTATGAAATCATATATGTATATTAGTTGACTTATATATATTTAATATTATTCTCGATTTCTACTTCGTTTTTCTATTCTTTTTTTATTTTTAATCGTTGTCATATATACATACATACATATGTACATATTTCCATAAGCACAAGAACTTTGGAATATCTGTCAACAATTTTTGCCTTTTGTTTATATTTGTTTTGTTTCATTTGCTGTTGCTACTGCTCCTGCTGTCATTGCTGTTGTTGTAATCCCTGCAATATATTTTCAGTTGAAGAAGAATTTCGCTTATTCATTGCATTGTTGAAAATTGTTTTCTGCTAAAAAATCAGCTCCCAAAATCCCAACACACACAGCACACAGCACACAGCTTCGCTTCGCAAGCGCCCGCCAAGCAACAACAAATGCATACATCTTCGCCAATTAGTAAAATTTATTGTTTCAACAAATCAAAAGTGCAACATCACTACTCAACATCCGTTCCGCCCAACTCCGCCGCACTCCTGTCCATTGCACATTGCACATTGCACAACAGAACAGAACATGGCAGCCACATTTCCGGTCTACAACGGAAGTAAGCTAGAAAGTTCCAACCAAATACACAGATATATACATACATGCATACGCACATATGAATTTACATACTTAAATGGGCATACATGCAGTAGAGCACAAATGCTTGTTGAAAATATACAATAATCTGTTGTTGTTGTTGTTGTTGTTGTTTTGGTTTTATTGTTGTACTTGTTAACTTTCTAGTAGTAAACACTCTTGATGTGGATGATTCATCTGCCTTCTTCATCTACTCATACACACTCATACACATTTGCAAGTAACACCAACGACAAACGACATGGTCACGAACAAAGAAACGGTTTTCCTGGCAGGCATGACGAAGCAACGTGTCAAGCATAGTTTGATGAAGAAGAAGCACCAGCAGCAGCAGCGAGGTGAGCAGAGAGGCAGGCGGAGTAGCGGTAAAAAGAAATGAAACTTGACTGTGTCGTCCGTGTACAATTTGTTGCCAAATTTGTGAATGTGCTTTTTGTGCGTTGCACGGCAACACAATACACACACACACACACACAAAGACGTACATACACTTCTGTGCAAATGCTGGCAAATACAATTTGTTCTTTAGATTTTTTTTTTGGTTTTATTGTTCAGCTTTCGATGCGTACCTCACGTTTACTGATTGTTGTTGTTGTTGTTGTTGTCGTCATTTTCATTTGTAGTACAAATCGAGGAAGCGTTTTGCAAATTGTAAATTTAGCCAGCTTTTAAGTCCACTTGTCGAACAAAAACGAGCTGCACAACCACGCAGAGGCGATTCTGGGGCGACGGATGAAAGTTCGATTTAATGCGAATTTGAAATTTTGCATCTAAGCACTGGTGAAGGCACATTCTTCTTCACCCGATCTTTCTAACGGAATGAAGATTTCCTCTTACGTTGCTTCCACCAGCTGCTACTGCATCGAATACTTTCAAAACTGAAATGTTGTCGTCCAGCCGTCATGATCTAGTTCAACCATACAGTTCATTGTACTATCGTCTATGGTACTCGCAATCCACCACAGTTCATTGTATTATCATCTATGGTACTCGCAATCCACCTCAAAGGTCCGGATACACTTCCCAAAACCTTCCGCTCGAAAACTCTTAGCGCCGACACATTGGATGGTATCATCGTCTAAGCTTCTGCACCATACAGCAGGATGGAAATGATGGTTGAACTATGGTAGCAGTAGCACCTGTTGGCTAGTGTGAGTGACGTGGAAGCCGAGACGGAAGTGTGCTGGCAGTTCTTCGATTACAAGAGATATTTCATGCTGTTCTTGTACACTACCTGACGCATTCGGTTTGACTGGTGCGTTCTTTGTCACATCTTCTTTCTCTTACATCGGAGCATGGATGGAAATTAGTGAGATGTTACGAGACCTACGCTACGTAGCGTACTTGCCCAACCCACCGCATCTCTTGGACGACGGTGATGTCAGTTGTAGTATTTTCGAGAACATCAACCATTTGGGAAGCGGCTACTTCAAGACTGAAAGACCAGAGCGGGCTCCCAAATCATAGTCCTCATTGCATTTGCACTGGTCTTATTAAAAATTGAATTGAATCGAAACTGCTATCAGTTTGTCATAGGAGTGGAGTTTAACGTTTCGTGGCCCAAATTCAACTTATAGCACCGCTTCGCGAGGGTCCTCTAATTAGGGCATATTTATGTAACGAGTCACTAGGTTCAGCCCGAAGCTCGCTTATAGGCACACTGCTAGTGAACAAACACTACGATTAGACTACAGCGGACCATCAAACTTAGTCTCTCGGAGTAAATAAAAAATTCACGACGGGAACACAAGGGTAGAAATTGAATATTATAGCACCGGGTCTTTCACTGTATGCATAAAACCAAGAAAGATAGGTGATATTGCTGCGGATATTCAGAGTACACTGCTTATCGATAACTCCAGAGAAAGCTTTAAGGAATTGATAAAAAATACGAGCTTCGAATAACCAAGGATCGGCTAATAAGCCTTATATATACAAAATGAATCGTGGAGAACTGAATTCTTGCAGCGGCACGCTAAATCCCACCTTGGAGCTGACAACATTAGTCTAAGTCATCGAAATTTTTCAACGGGACGCCCAGGAAGCGAGCTGTTTCGACGGTTTCGAAACACAGAGACAGAGGTGTTAGATGAGTTGGTTTTGGGGGAACTGCAAAGAAGTGGTTAGTGTCGCGTCGGGTTTAGCTAGTCGCGACAACAACAACAACGACTTCCTTCAACAACAAGACTTCGTCGATTAAACGTCTGATTGTGAAAGTGAGTTGCAGTATTTAGCAAAATATTTTCGAAATACCAAAGGTTCCCCAGCGAACTTTTATGGCATCCCGCTTGAGCGTAAAACTGTAAACAAATATTAAAAATTGTATGCACTTGCAAGAGTTCCGTTACATTGCATGCCAACCTTGATGAAGTTGCTACACTACAACTACAACTATAAGCAATCTAAAATGCTCGAAAGTGTTTTTATGCAACCAAGTGCAGAAACAAACAGACATACACCCAAACACACACACTTGCAAATACATCCTTGCATGCCGTTTCATGCATTTATATTCATTTACTTTACGCCTTTTTTCTTGCATTTCTATTTTAATTCTACCTCAATGTAGCAGACGGACTTACATACATACTCACATACTAGCTAGCCCACGCATCAACCATTCAACACAGTGTTGCATTTTATTGGCCATGCGAGGGCGTAAAATGCACAAAATACCTTTGGGGCGTTAACTGTATTTGTGTTGTTGTTGCTATTGTTGCCCATAACTACATGCTGCGCGTTTCCAATACAAATAAACGGTATTACACATACATAACATACATAAATACAAGCGAATGCAATAAATTCCAATGCAATTGACCTAAAAGGATTTGTTGCTGCACCACAGGCTTCCGGCGTTTGCAAAAATTCCTACACAATATTTTTATAGGTTTTTTTACTCTTTGGCTTTTCAACATTCTCGCCTACAGCGTCGTCGTCGCTTCACCTGGGTCGTTTGTTTGTATGTGTGTGTGTGCAGTTTGCGGGCTATAAAATACCTGTGGAAAGTAATCGAACTCAGTAGATGCGTTTTGTGTGCCTTAGAATTAAAGGATTGACTGTATATGTTTGCCAAAGAACGCGTGGGAGCAAAAGGTAAAAGTTAGTAATAAACTGAAATTGATTTATTTGTAGTTTATTTGTGGCGAGCTCTATTGCCTCTACATTGCGTAAACTACTGAGCTCAGCTGAGTGGGCCAGTACATGAATTACAGTGCACACGTGGTCTGGTGCCGAGCTCGTGCTCTTCTATTGAAATATATCGTCTTGAGCGTTTAAATCTACCTTACTCATTTTCAAAGTCAAGATGTAAGTGCGTGTCTCGGTTTGCTATGTAATAGTTCGCTTTTAATGTGGAGAAGTCCATCGAGAACTCTGATATCAGATACCATAGTTAGGATCTTGGTACTCAAAATGAATAGTTCTTACTTTATTTTGAGTCTCCCTTCGGACCGTCACAAATTGTTAATCGTGCCAAGCATAATTTGCCCTGAAATTTTCAATAAACCATTTGGGGAATAGTAGATTGGCAGAATATGTCAAATGCGGATAAGAGAACTTACAAACTCACTAAGCCATCTGCAGTCATAAAAAATTTCTGCTTAAATTAATATTTTAGATTATTTCTTATAAAGTTTTTAGAAACAAACATCTTTAAAATTTATAATAAATTCTTAAGTTGTAATTTTATTTCCATTAAATCCAGCTGTTATGGCCTAAATACTACATACAACCCTGTAAATTTTACCCATTTTCCATTCTATTACTTTCGAGTTCATCTACTACTTTTCAACAAACAGCTGTTTCTGAGTTGCTATTCCTTCTCGTGCAGCGCCGCATTGCACTGTTTACGTAAAAATCTTGATTTCATTTGCGGCGTTTAATGTTTTCCAATTATTTTTCTATTAAAAACTTTTTGAATTAAGTGAAATATAAAAATGAATCAGGCTGATGTGAGTAAATTGATGTCGCAATTGCGTATTGCAGTCAAACCACATCGTAATCTCAGAAATCCTGATGGGCCAGAGGGACGTCTACTGAAGCTGCGCAAAACTGTAACAGCGCTGGTGAAACATGAACGCATAGAATTGTATTACAATAGAGCGGATGAAGCGCGCGGCTATGCAGAATTGGTGAGTTAGTGGTAATATATTATTTAGTATTGAAATCACATTAATAACTCCATTCGCATTTACAGTTAATTTCCAATGCCATACGCTATGGCGATCGCCACAAAGCCACAATGGAATTGGCTGATTATTGGCTGCTTGAAAAACAATTGGTGCATAAACTTTTCAAGGTGCTAGTGCCACGACTGGAAAACTGTAATTATTCATATACCCGCATGTATAAAGCACCGCGTGATTATCCCGGCATGTATTATAGAAAGTCAGTTTTGGAGTTGCGTGGTAATCCATATCCTTCTTTGGTGCCAGATTTCACAAATAATCGTAGTTTAATACATAATGTTTTATTGGACGAAGCACGCAAAGATTACAAACGTGAACGTCTGGCTGAGTTGGCAAATAAAATAGCGGCGGAGTCTACAGAGAAAGCAAAGACAGCGGAAACAGTCGCGGCGGTCAAAAGTGACGAACAGTTGGAGAAGGCGGAAAGTGAAGCGAAGCTGCAAGGTACTGAACATGTGGAGAAAGTATGAAAGTCTTGTAGGAATTCTGTGCTTACTCTGTAGGGCGTAAACTTGGAGTTTTTAAAGTGAATGTTAAATAAAAAATAAAAATTAATTAAATGTTAAAACTTAGAAAGTGAAGGCTTTTTTTTTTAAAGGAAAGAGAATATTTAATTGAATTCGCAAAGCCGTTATGGCTTCGAAGTTGTCCGTAGTAACTGAAAGACTAACATTGTTGCTGTGCATGCGTTCGCACAGTGGTCGGTGCAAAATCTAATTATCTTCTTGATACGTTGTTGTTGTTGTTGTTGTAGCGGCAAGCCTAGTCCCGTTTAGGGTCAGGCAAGTTCAGCTTTAGTCATCGAGGTCATCTAACGGGAGGCCCAGGAAACGTGCTGTTTCGACGGGGTCGGACCAAAGGGAGAGGGGTGTTAGATGAGTCGGGTTAAGTGGGCATGCAAAGAGGTGGTTAGTGTCGTGCGGGGATTCTTTGCATGCGGGACATGTGTTAGGTATGTCAGGGTCGAGTCTGGATAGGTAGGAGTTAAGCCTACTGCAGTATCCAGATCTTAATTGTGCCAAGGTTACGCGGGTCTCACGAGGCAACTCGAGCTCTTGTTCTGCAATGGGTGGTGGTTTGACTCCGAGAACACCATTCACTGGAAGAGAGTTCAAGAAGGTGTTAACGGACTCTCGGTGAATGGTGTTGATGGCCTGTCTGTACGCCGTCCTGTCCAGCGGGTCTTGTCTGTATTGCTGTATGTCGTCGCGGTAGTCAAGTACTCCCTTTCTGATGTGCCTAGGTGGTGGTTCAGCTTCCAGTAGGTGCCTGTTGGGATGATCCATGCGGTAGCATCCCAGCAGGTACTGCTTACACAGCATAACATTATGCTCCTTAACTGGGAGCATAGATGCTTCACTGTGTAGGTGGTGCTCCGGCGCCATCAGGAGGTTTCCCGTCGCGGTCCGAAGGGCGGTGTTCTGGCAGGTCTGTAGCTTCTTCAGCTGCGTCGTGCTAGTCCCCGGCGTCCAAATCGGCGCAGCATAGTTTACGACCGGCCGGCCAATTGCCTTGTACGTCGCCAGCAACGTTTCTTTGTCTTTCCCCCAGGTACTACCGGCTAGCGATTTGAGGATTTTGTTGCGGCTTTGTACTTTGGTGGCAATTGCAGTCGTATGCGGAGTGAAGGAGTGCAGGCTATCGAACGTTACTCCCAGTAACTTTGGGTTATTCGTGGTCGGAATTTTTACACCATCGACCTTCACATCGAGTTCTAGCCGATACTCCTTCGTCCAGCTGGTGAAAAGGGTGGCAGAGGATTTCGCAGGTTGGAGATGTAGATGTCGTGCAGCGAAGAAGTTGGAAAGGTCGGCGAGGTAGTAGTTTACTGAAGAACAAAGGCTATCAATATCCTGGCCAGACGCCAAAATCGAACAGTCATCGGCGTATGAGATCAGCGAGACGCCCTCAGGTGGTGGAGGAAGCCTCGAGATGTAAAAATTAAACAGCATTGGGGAGAGGACACCACCCTGCGGGACCCCTTGTTTAATTTTCCGTAGCTTAGATGTTTGACCTCGAAACTCAACCGATGATCGTCGACCACTCAGGTAATTCATGGTCCACCTCTTCAACCTAGGCGGTAATGAGGAATCCTCAATGTCCGATAGTAGCACTGAATGATTCACCGTGTCGAAAGCATTCGACAGGTCCAGTGCTACTAGGACAGTTCGCGCACAGGGTCGATTTTGGTTGAGGCCATGAATTATCTGGGTGTTTATGGCGTTAAGTGCAGTTGTGGTGCTGTGCACTTTTCGGAAGCCATGCTGATGTGTAGCTGGGCTCAGGTATGTGTGTTAGGGATGGGAGCAGCAAGGCCTCAATTGTCTTCGCTACTGGGGAAAGGAGGGATATCGGACGATATGACTCTCCTTTATTTGCGGGTTTCCCCGGCTTTAGTAGCGGGACCACTCTGCCCAGTTTCCACACGTCGGGTATAGTTAGGGTGGTCAGGGACAGATTGAGAAGCTTGGTGAGATATTCTGCTCCCGCTGGACCCAAATGTTTTAGCATCAGCATGCTTATTCCGTCGGGGCCGATGGATTTGGAGGCTTTCGCCTTCCCGATAACCCCCTGAACCTCTTCCCTGGAGAAATCAAGCGTCGCGCTGGTGTTCGGTAGTTTGCGCAGACGGCGGGTTATTCGTCGTTTCGTTTTGTCGACCGAAGGGTGCAGTGTAAAAAGCCGGCTAAAATAGCTCGCGCACCTCTTCGGGTCCGACGAGGCGTGATCACCGAATGAAATTTCCACCCGATCATCACGTCTCGTCGGATTTGACAACGATTTGACGGTGGCCCAGAGCTTGGTCACCCCAGAGCAGAGATTGCAGGATCTTAAGTGCTCCTCCCACTTGTTCCGCTTATGGAGATTTACCTTGTTCCGAATCTCGGCGTTGAGTTCCCTGATACGGGGATCGCCGGGATCGGCAAGGCGTAACGTGTCGCGCCTTGTCGCCAAAACCGCCGCATCGGTGGGAAAATTGGGGCGGATTTCCGCGATTCGACCTGCAGGTATGAAGCGGGCGGCAGCAGACACGACAATTTTGCGGAAAAGCTTTTCTGCAGGGAGGACGTTGGTGGGAGTGGGGAGAGCACTGAAGGCATTCTCAGTAAATTCCGTGAAGCCGGGCCAGTTAGCTTTGTTAAAGTTAACAAATGTCCGGTGGTCCACGGAAACGAAGTCGGGAGGCCTGTCAATCGAAATGACTATGGGCAAATGGTCTGATGCAAGCGTAAGCATAGGTCGCCAATCTATGCAATTTATCAGACCAGCGCTAGCTATTGTAATGTCAGGCGAGCTATGGCAGTTGCCCACAATCCTGGTGGGGGCTTCGTCATTCATTGTGCAGAATGTCGAATCGTCTATCTGTTCCGCCAGCTCCATTCCTCGACGATCATTTGACAGGCAGGAATGCCAAAGATCGTGGTGCGCGTTAAAGTCGCCCAAAACCAAGCGGTTTTCGCCTCTGAGTAGCGCACCTATATCAGGACGGTATCCAACTGGGCAACTTGTAACGGGAGGAATGTATATATTAAATATTTCGAGCTCGACATCGCCTGACCGGATAGCTATGCCCTGACATTCTAGGGTAGTATCCCTGCGGTCGATGTCGCCGTCGATAAGACGATACTGCACGGTGTTATGTAAAATGAAGGCCAAGCCTCCACCATGATCTCGTTCGCGATCTTTCCTTATGATGTTGTAGCCAGCCCGGCTCAGAAGATCTGAGCGGGCGCTTAGTTTGGTCTCCTGGATCGCGGCTATTGGCAGGCGTTCCCGGCTCATAAAGTCAACTATCTCGTCGATCTTTCCTTGGAGTCCGTTGCAGTTAAATTGTACTAGTCTAAAGTGTCTCGGGGGGGGGAGGGGGGTGGGGGGGGTAGAGGGAGTTGTGCGTAGATCTTGTCTGTTGCAGCTGTGTAACCCGCTGTGGTAGTTGCCGCACATTGGTGGTAGTTGGCGGCTGCGTAGTGTTTGCAGGCGGGGGCAGACTCCTACAGCATGGGGCAACGAAAGCACTACTCCACTCACGAGTGGTGCGCAGGCCAGAGCACGACCGAAAGTGGCACCAGCCAGTGCAAGAATTGCATTTGACTGATGTCACGTTCCGCCGTACTATGGTCTGACACACGGAGCAGACTGTGCGGGGTACTAAGAGCTGCTGATTAGCCCCCGCACGGGATGTGGAGCTGGATGGGGGTGGGGGAGGGTTGGGGGAAGATGATTGGGAGTCATGCTGCGGGGAGCTCCGATGGGCCGTGGAGGCCTGGGGGGGTTACCCAAAGTGGGTAAGCGTGCAGAAGGCACTGCCGTATGGGCCAGAGGCGCAGCTGGGCGCTGGCAGCATGGGGCCACGTAACTCGTGGTCCACTCCCTATGTGTCTTAAGGCCTGAGCAGGTCTTAAGATGACTCCAACCATTGCACTGGTTGCATCTAACCGAGGTGGAGGAATGGTGGAGTCGTCTATGGCACACGCAGCAGAAATAATCCCTCGGACCAGGATTGGTTTCTACACCAGCCCTGATGAGAAGGATTTGGAGCAGGCCTGCTGCGAGATGTTGCTCCGTTGATGTACTAAAGCTAAAATTACCTGATGACCTAAACGGGGTTAGGTCGCCGAAAGGGTGACAGCCCTTGGCCGGATAAAATCCGGGTCAACTCCGGTGCGTAGAACCGGCTGTCGTGGGAGTTGTTGTTGTTGTTGAACCGTAAAAAATTCACCAAATTGGGCTTCGGGCAACATTGCGGGAGTGACAGTCCTTGGCCGGATAAAAATCCAGGTCGTTCCGGTATAAAGACCCGACTGTCGTGAAAACTACTGGATTTTAGTCGCCTCTTACGACAGTCACGCCTTACCGCGGATAAATTCTAGAACCCCCAACCCGCAGGGATTGATACGTTCAAACATTCACTGTCAATAGCAAAATCTCTAGCTGTATTTCTGATATAAAACTAAAACCTCCCACAAAAACCACTTGAACCTTCTGAGGCGGTTTCCATTAATCGCATTACTTACTTTTACTCGGTTTCTTACATAAGAAATATATCATAAAAATGCTTTACTTACTTCTTTTAGATGAGCAAAGGCAATTCTTGTATCGATATGCCAAGTTAGCATGCCCAACTTCATAGAAATATTTTAGTTTGAAAATAGCAAACAGAGTAAAGTGTCGTCACATCGTCCTTATACTTTATTCACTTCAAAAACTATGTAATTAAACTGCAATTTTCATTAGTCGAGTTTTTATATTTTCTCATTCTTAGCAAATAAAAAATATTTATATAAAAGAATATTTCATTTCTGCGGAAGTAAATTCTTCGTTTCCGTCGATTTTTACGAACTCTGTTAAAGCAGTGTAAACTGCAAAAATCTTTAACGCGGCAAAGCAGTTGCCGATAAAGTAGTTCAAATTCTGAACTAAACAGCTGATTTCGTTTTGGTTGATGCAGTTCATATGGTAAAAAGTTGTGCATTTTTGGAAATAACTTGCTGGATCAAATTATAATTAAAATTGAATTATAATGAGTGAAGCAGAAAGCTGCGATGAGGACAGTACCTTCTACTTTGAAAGTGATCATTTAGCTTTACGTGGCCATCCGGACTACACGAATATGCTGCGCACCATAGCTGTGCTGGAAGTTCAAAGAACGCGCCTTTTGCAGCAGGTAAAAAAAATGTGTATTTTAGATAGTATAAAAAATAATTAATATTAATACTTTAGATAGATGAATTGGAGTTGGCTAAACAGCGTTATTTAAATGATCCCGAGCTGTTACTACAAAAGCTACGAAACAATGAAGAAATCATAGCACCTAACTATATGACCATAGAGAAGGTAAGGGATATGACCAGAACTATGTAAAAAGTAATATTTAACAGTTTTTATTTAAAAAAAGATACCGGAAATAAAAACAAATTTAGATATACTACCAAACGCCGATATTAAAGTGAAGGAAGAGCCAGATTGCGATATAAAACCAACAACTGTGCGTGGGCGAATTGTAAACGAGTCCAAGCCGGAGACGTTCAATCAGGTTCGCTTAATTAACTAAATAAATTGTTATTTTTAACCTTTATATTCTCCTCCGTAGCTTTGGTCTTGTGAGGAACAGCGTCGCCTCGAAGAACTGCTTATGGAATATCCGGCAGAGGCAATAGAAAGTCGACGTTATGTTAAAATAGCCAAAGCTTTAGGTAACCGCACACCGCAGCAGGTTTGTAGTCGAGTGCAGAAATATTTTCAAAAACTACACGATGCTGGTTTGCCGATACCCGGTCGTAGGCCGAAAAATCGACGTGGTGGTCAGACAAAAACTAAACATTTCTTTCGTCCAACCACATTTTTCCCAGCTTTTAATGTGCCAGTACATATGCCCGATGATGATTTCTCACTGGATGATTTGCAAACGGCAACTTCGCCTCTACCAACAGAAACGCGTAATAATTCGACTGAAACACCGCCCGAAACGTCAATCTCTGTCCCTGTGTTCCGAAATAATGAGGATCGTGAACGTGCGTTGAAAATATTTCATAAAATAAAAGAGGAAAAAATGAACACACCCGAGGGTTACAATCCAGATCCCTTAGCACCTCTCTGTGAGAAATGCCGTGTTTCTGCTATTTCTCGTTTAATTTGGCGCTGCAACACCTGTTATATGTACCTTAATCAATGCTCCGATTGTATAGTGACGCAAGTGCTCTCGCAAAACTTTGAGCATCTAAGTCATGATGTGGTGACGGAAGGTGATTTGTGACATACACCTAAATTGAAGGAGTCAGCTTGGTATAAAGCTTAAGTTTAAGTTAATGCCAAAAAACTACGCCGCAAAAATAAAATTCTCATTTTTTTTTGAATTCAGAAATTTCCTTAACTACTGTTATTAATTAAATAATCTTTTTTATTATCGAAATTATTTATTATTAGTATAAAATAAACTATTGCATTTTGTAAAAAAAATATATATAATCAAGAGTATACCCATACATACATATATCTATTTAAGCTATGAAATCAGTAATTTAATAAAATTTATTGCATACAATACTCAAAATTGTCCATTATGTTTCCAGGATATCAAAAATGTTGGTAGATGGACCTGAGTTTAATTTTAAGCTTCTTATGGTTTCACCTCAGTCGAGAGTCAAAACCGAATCCATACTTCAAATGAGTGTTTAAAAAACAAGATTCCAATGGTTATAGTTCAAAAATAATGTACTATTAGCTGCTGAAAAAAATAAATCCAGAAAATGAGTTTTCACAAATTTTCTATTTTCAAGATTTACCGAAAAATACTCTTGATAACAACCCCACCGTAAGTTTTGCGTTCTCCAGGTTAGACAATGAAGCGAGGCGAATGGGTCTGGTAGTGAACGAGGGCAAGACGAAATATTTCCTGTCATCAGATAAACAGATAAACTTGGCTCCAACGTCACTGTTGACAGTCATAACTTCGAAGTTGTAGACAATTTCGTCTATCTATGAAACAGCATTAACAACACCAACAATGTCAGCCTTGAAATCCAACGCAGACTCACTCTTCGCAACAGGTGCCACTTTGTACTGAGTAGGCAATTGAAAAATAAAGTCCTCTCTCGACGAACCAAAACCAAACTTTACAAGTCGCTCATCACTTCCGTTGTTGTTGTTGTTGTTGTCGCCGCAGAATATTCTCCAAATGGGGCTTCAGGGAACATTGCAGAAGTGACAGTCCTTGGCCGGATAAAAATCCGAGTCGTTCCGGTATAAAGACCCAACTGTCGCGGGAACTATGGATTTTAGTTGGCTCTTACCACAGGCATGCCTTATCGCGGGTAAATTCTTGAACCCCTAACCCGCAGGGGGGCTCATCAGTTCCGTCCTGACATATGGTGTTGGGGTCAGGACGATGCCGACATCCGAGTATTCGAGAGAAAAGGTTTGCGAAAGATTTATGATACTTTGTGCGTTGGCAACGGTGACGATGGAACTATGAGCTGTACAAGCTATACAACGGCATTGGCCTAGTTCAGCGAATCAAGAAACAGCGGATACGCTGGCTAGGTCATGCCGTCAGAATGGGCGAAATCGCTCCAGCTTTGATGCGGCTATAATCGCGTAAGCAGTGTCTACGCCAAACAAGAAGGAAATTTTTGGTCGAGATATGATGGACACGGACTTGAACGAATGATTTTTTAGTACGATTGTAAATATTCAGCCCTATTCTGCATTTCGACTAGAAGTGATTTTTTTCCCGTTCAGCGGACTTGGTATTCTGCGTTACGTTCCGTTTCGACGAATCTTCGTAACTTTCGATTCTATTCAATTTTATGTATTCTGCATTTCGATCGTAATTACGTTTTTGTACGTTGTAATTTAGTTGTCGGAGAACAATTCGATTGTACATATATTTTCGTGTATTTAAATACTATAATTTTAACAAAAATGTAAGTAAAACATGATTTTGATAATCGAAAAAGCCCAAACGATGTCTTTTTTTTTAAATTCAATGAGTTTAATGATGCTTTTTGATACAACACAAAAGCAACATGAAAAATTAGAGAGTTTTGAAAATACGTTGCCGAAACACAGATGCTCCACCAGTGAAAGACTCCATGATTTCAAGAAAATTGTGCAATGCCATTGACACTGTTTTGTAACACATTCCTATGTTATAATTTGACCAACTATATGTCGGTAACTACCTTCCGGTAAAATTCGCAAATCTGCTACTACTCGATTAGGTGGAGATAATCATGTCAAAGTACTTGATTAAGTTTGTTGCGAAAAACTATCCTGGACATACTTGAAAGCATCTTTATTAAGTTTGAATTTTTTTTTTTAATTACAAGCTCAATATCATAAAATTCATCACTCATCTGAAATGGATAACACTTATCTCGCATTCCTCATAAAATATCGCCGAGGCTATTTAACGTCAAAAACACGATTTTATTTATATTTATTTGCTTTACAGCAACCAGCTGACTTCTAAAATGTACTCTCTCTTCCTCTTCTTCTTTCAATTCGATCGTAACTCAGAAGACCTAATTACGATTGTGCCGGAGCGGAGAGCGGGAACGTAATCGAAATGTAGAATGGCACTGATTATCATCAACAAATCTCAAATTCGTAACTGACAATCATTGTATTAACGCTGAAGTAACCTTTTCTGTTAAAGAACAAAAGCTGATTTTGCTGGAGCTTCGTAATTTTTACGTGTGTCTCGTCTACACAACCGATTATTCCGGCGTACTTCGTGCTAGCAATGTACTTATATTATCTTATAGAGCGCTGATACCCCTTCTCTGCAAGGTAGCTCAATGAAGTAGCTCCATTATCTCAGTCACAATTGATGATGGGTGTTTTAAGGATTGAACATTTTCAATAATAAAGTTTCTTTTGCCTGTGACTTTATTGCATTCAAAACTTTATTTTATATATGTATGTATGTATGTATAATTACACGGAATCTGGATTCGATTGAGCCCTTAAAATACGTCACCGAACTTTTTCGGTGGGAAACATTCGTTTTGGCTTAATAAATACACTTTTAAATTGATTCAATCATATTTTATTTGTCAATTTTCAATCAGCTGTTTCACAGTTGACTTGGAATTTAAGTGAATTTCGATGAATTGCAGAACACTGTTACCAAATTGGTTCGATTTACAAAGTCGGTGCCGAATTGGAATCGCACCTTTTCTGGAACATGTCTGAGATATAAAACCGATATGGATGCTAGGGATTCCAGTTGTGGGGTATAGCTAGCTATACAAATATAAATGCATTGCAAAGATTCCAATCTAAAGATCTAAGACCTATTTAGGGGGAGCACTCCATAATCTCGACTTTCAAAATCCAGATAGTACATATTTCATACAATTTAAAAAAAAAAAACGTTATTGTGAAAACAATGGATAAAAAGGTATTTCGCGGGTTTATAAAATATTGCCTTTTGAAGGAAAAAAATACAGTTGAAACTTGATAGCTTGATGGCGGGTTTTCGGATATTGCCCCAGGAAATTAACCTTCAAGGATTGATATGCTAAGTTTTGACGTGGTAAAATGAGTACCGAAGACGGTGAACACAAAGGACGCCCAAATCAGGTTATCACCGACGAAAACATCAAAAAAATCCACAAAAGATTTTGAATGACCGTAAATTGAAATTGAATGACATTTCAGGCACTCTATGAAACGAAGGGGTACATCATATCATTCACGAATAGTTGGGTATGAGAACGCTCTGTGCAAAGTGGGTGCCACACGAGCTCACTTTTGACCAAAAACAATGACGAGTTGATGATTCGGAGCATTGTTTGGAGATATTCAAACGTAAAAACCCCGAGTGTTTGCGTCGATATGTGAGAATGGATGACACATGGCTCCAGCATTTCACTTCGAAGTCCAATCGACACTCATCCGAGTGGACTGCACACGATGAACGCGCTCCAAAGCATAGAAAAATGCAACAGTCGACTGGCAAGGTTATGGTGTCTGTATATTGGAATTTGGAATGAAATAACTACCTTAAAAAAGGAATCACCATCAACAGCGACTATTCCATTGCGTTACTGGACAGTTTGGAGGACAAAATCGCCGAAAAATGGCCACATTTGAATAAAAATAAAGTTCTCTTTCACGAAGACAATGCACCGTGTCACTAGTCAGTGAAATCGATGGCAAAAATTCATGACTTGAGCTTCGCGTTGCTTCCGCATTCACCGTATTCTCCAGATCAGGCCCCCACCGACTATTTTCTGTTCTCAGATCTCAAAAAAATGCTCGCTGCGGAGAATTTTTCGTCGAATGAAGAGGTGATGACCGAAACTGAGGCCTATTTGGAAGCAAAGGCCAAATAGTACTACAAAAATGGTATCGAAAAGTTGGAGGGTCGCTATAATCAGTGTATCACCCTTGAAGGCAGGTTTGTTGAATAAAGAAAAAATGAATTTTGACATAAAAAATATGTTTTACTATGTTAGACCGAGGACTTTTCAATTGAACTTTAGGTCATTCTATCGAAAGAAACGATTCAAGAGCTCAAAGAAAAGTCATTGATGCGAAGGCATTCATTAGCAAAACAAGAGGAAGACTAAGATCAATATGGGTGGACCAATTAAATGAAGATCTGAAGAAATTCCGACTGGAACACAGGCGAGGGACAGCAAAAGACAGTATAGCATGTAGGCAGTCCAAGCTCACAAGGAGTTGTAGAGAAAAATGGTGATGATGATGTATATATATATAAGAGCCGCCTTCGAACAGCTAACGGATTTTTATAAAGAGCTTTCATTCTGTGTAAAAAATACACCCTCCCTGATATTTTCTACCGAAGGGGTGTCGCGTCTTCTACTATTTTGAATGCTTTGTGGGTAGTAATATTAATTTTGGTTCATTGGCAATGTGGAATAAATATTTGAGTGATTGCCAACACTCACACTGTTTTTAACCAAAAATTAAATAAATTCCATTCAAAAGATTTTTTGTGTAAACATGCAACCAAGAAATATGCACAAAAAAATTCAATGATTATCGTAACAATACACATATCACACTCAACTAACTGGACGCGCACTGTGGGCCAACAGTGCGTATAATTAATTTAAAACTGTTCATTTGCACAATTTAATTATTACTTATACGCCATGGTGTGGCGCAAATGTTTGTTGCCACATGTACAGATGTATGTGTGTGCGTATGTAACTGAAAAACAGTAAGTAGAGTAAAATAAACACGCCTGTCAACCGATAAATTGCACGAAATTAGTGTAGAAAGGCATACATACATACATACATATATACAATACACACATACATAAAGTATATATTCCATGTGTCTGTAAAAATCTGTATACTGTGTCTCGCCGGCTGCATCCTGTTGCTCATTTAATGCTTTTACATATGCATATTATATGAACAGTTTGTATGTATGTATGTATACACACACTTATTTAACTCACTCGCTGTTGCTGCTGTTGGCTGTTGCTTCTTCTCCTCACTCGCTGTTGTTGCTAATTTCGACAACTAAATTGAATTGAAAATTAATTCCATTACTAATCCTCATGTTTCAATCTGATTACAAACAAGTTGTTGTTGTTGTTGTTGTTTTCCGTTGTTGCTTTGTTAAATAATATGTTTTCGGTTGTGCCCCAGCTCAGATTCAACAAAGTTTTGGCGCTCAGAGTGACTGTAGTAATTATAGGGTTAGAGCAAAGCAACAGCAGAGACAATGTCATACACAGCAAAATGAGATAAGCGTCCTTGTAGAATAGAAGCAGGAGGAGGAGGAGGAGGAGAAGGTGGAGGTACATAAATTCGTTGTAATTGTGCGTGCGAATAAGCAAACCCATCGACAACAACTCTCAACACTTGTTTTTTTTTTTTTTGGGAAAAGCAGGAAATATCAGGCAATTTATTTGCATTTACAATCACAACTGATAGACGTATATCTATGTATGTGTGAGTGAACAGCTGTAGGTAGCATACACACCGGCACACATACAAATGCCAGCGTTCAATTCATTACAGTCAGACAGACACAAATTTTTCGGCATGAATATTTAAATTTCAATCAACGCGTTGATGGCGTTGCTTTCGGCATAATCACACTGATTTGTTGTGACACCAACAGTGCGCTGAGGAGAATTGGCATCATCATCATCGTCATGCTTTGGCAGACACCAACGCACTACACACACACACACACACACAGCTAAGCGTACATGTGGTGTAAGGAGGAGAACAATGGAAAGTAGTAAAGCAAAACAAAAGCGGAAGACATTCTGGCGGCAATGAGTATAACGGAAAATTAACATGCGACATGAGTAAACATACTAACGCACATACAAATAGATACTCTTACAAAATATACATACATATATGTATACCCGTGTATATGTATGTGTTTACAAATTCGTATGTATTTTTATTTACAAGTATTTTACACCATGTGCGTAGAGGAAGAGGTGGAGGGACATACTGAATTATAAATGAAGTTGTTGTTGTTGTTGTCGTTACTAATAAATAGTTTTTTGTTTTTGTTTTTATCTCCACTATCTACCAATTTACAGCAAATGTGTGTGAAAGCTAACGTAGTTGGTTGGCTGACCTTTGATGGTGATAATTGGGCGAAAAGCTGCGTTGTACATGGTGAGAGAAGGGAGCAAAAAAGCTTAGTATTGTCTTTGAGCTTTCAGAGAGCAAAAGCAGGAGAGTTTGAAAACAAAGTGAAGAGAAAGAGAGAAAAAAGCACACAGAGAGCCGCAAACAAAAATTATAAAGAGAAGTAAACAAACAACAAAAAAACAAATAAATAAAGAAAATAAAATAAGTAAATAAAATAAAATAAAAAAACCAAGAAAAAAATTAAATAAAACTATAAAAAATTTAAAATAAAAAAAAAAATAAAAAAAAATAAATAAATGAAATAAAATAAAATGAAATAATATAAAATAAAATTACATAAAAAAATATAAAAAATAAAGAAAACTAAAAACAAATTAAAAACCTAAAAATAAAAAATAAAGCCAAAAAAAAAAAAATTAAAAAAAAAATTAAAATAAAATACGAAAAAAAAATTAAAGTAAAATAAAGCATAAAATAAAATATATAAATAAAAATTAAATTAAACAAAACAAAAAAAATTAAAAAAAATAACTTATGATAAAAAATAGGAACAAAAAAATAAATAATAATAAAAAAAAAAAATTAAAAAAAATAACGAAAAAAAAACAATTAAATAAAGAAAATAAAAAATAGCATAAAAAATAAAAATGAATAAAATAAAATTAAGTAAAGCAAAACAAAAAAAATTAAATTATAAAAAAAAATCAAATAAAAAAGGAAATAATAATAAAATAAAATATAAAATAAAACACAATAAATTTAAAAAAAACTATAGTAATAAAAAATAAATAAAAAACAACAGGAAAACAAAATAATAAATATACAAACATAAATAAAATAAAATATAACATGAAATAGCATAAGAAAATAAAAATTAATAAAATAAAATAATTTAAAATTAAGTACAAAAATAAAACACAATATATTAAAAAAATATAATAATAAAAAATAAATAAAAAATAAAAGGAAAACAAAAAAATAACACTATAAAAATAGATTAAATAAAAGGAAATAAAATAAAACAAAATAAAATGAAACAAAATAAAATAAAGTAATATAAAATAATAAATTAAATAAAGTAAAAAAAAAATAAAGGAAAAAAAAAATAAAAAAATAAAAAAAAATTATATTAAATAAAAAAGAAGAAAAAAAGAGAAATAATAATAAAAAAAAATAAAATAATAAATAAAAAATAGCTTAAAATATAATAAAATAAAATAAACTAAAATAAAAAATATATATAAATAAAAATTAATTTAAAAAAAATTAAATACTAATAAGATAAAAAAATAAAATAAATTAATATAAAACAAAAATAAAAATATAAAAAAAAATTAAATAATATAACATAAAACCAAAGAAAAAAAATAAAATTTAATCAAATCCAAAATAGCATAAAAACAAAAATAAAAATAAAATTAAATATAATAAAAAAATTTAAAATAAATAAAAAGAAAAAAAATTAATTAAATAACAAAATACAAAATATAATATTATAAAAAAATAAAATAAAATAAAAATAAATTTAAAATAGAATAAAAAAATTAATAGAGTAAAATAAAATATAATAATACAAAATAAAAATAATCATATAAAAAATAAAAAATAAATGACAATATAAAAAAATCACATAATCAAAAAATAAAAGAAAAAGAAAAGAATGAAAATAAAAAAATATTTAAATAAACGAAAATAAAATAAAACAATTATATAAAACCAAAAAAAATGACATAAAATAAAATAAATTAATAGAAATAAAAGGAAATAAAATAAAATAAAATGAAACGAAGCAAAAAAAAAATATAAAAGAAAAAAAAATAAAAGAAAAAATAAAATCCTTAATAACAAAAAAATAAAAAACAATAAAAGGAAAAAAATAAAAATAAAAATAAAAATAAAAAAATAAACAAAATAAAATAAAGTCGAATAAAATGAAATGAAATATAATAATATAAGATAAAATAAAATAAAATCAAAATTAATTCAAATAAAAAATTAAAATAAAATAAAATAAAGTAAAGTAAAAAAAAATAAAAAACCAAAAAAAAAAAATAAAAATAAAAAATAAAATAAAATAAAGAAAAAAAAAATAAAATCAAAACAATTAAAAAAAAATAAAAAAAAATAAAGTAAATTAAAATAAAAATAATTTAAAATAAAAATTAAATAAAATAAAAAATGAAATAAAGTATAATAAAATGAAAAAAAAAAAAATAAAAATAAAATAATATAAAAAAAATTAAATTAAAATGAAGTAAAAAAAAAATAAAATAAAATTTAATAAAATAAAATAAATTGATATAATATAATATAAAATATAATAATATAAAAAAAATAAAATAAAATAATTCAAAATAAAATAAAATAAAATAAAATAAGATAAAATAAAATAAAATAAAATAGAATAGTATAAGATAAAATAAAATAAAATAAAATGAAATAAAATTAAATAAAATAAACTTAATTAAGATAAAATAAAATAAAATTAAATAAAATAAAATAAAATAAAGTAAAATAAAATAAAATCAAAAGTAATTAAAATAATAATTAAAAATAAAATTGAATAAAGTAAAGTAAAATGAAAAAAAAATAAATAAAATAAAAAACAAAATAAAATTAAATTAAATAAAAAATAATATAAATTATAATAAGATAAAATAAAATTAAATTAAATAAAATAAAGCGAAGTAAAATAACATAAAAAAATAAAAGAAACTTAATTAAAATGAAATAAAATAAAATAAAATAAAATAAAATAAAATAAAATAAAAAAATAAAATAAAATAAAATAAAATAAAATTATATAAAAGAAAATAAAATAAATTCATGAATAATAAAAATGAAAAATAAAAATTAAATAAAATAAAGTAAAGTAAAATAAAAAAATATAATAATAAATAAAAAAATAAAATTAAATAAAATAAAATAATATAATATAAAATAAAATAATATAAAATAAAATAAAATAAATTAAAATTAACTAAAAAGAAATAAAAAAAAACAAACAAAAAATTAAATTAAATACGATAAATTGAAATAAAATATAAAATACGATACGATACGAAAAAAGTGACATAAAATAAAATAAAATAAAATAAATAAAATAAAACAAAATGCAAGCTTTAAGGCTCAGTAGAAATACAAAAACAGCCAAGAGAGGGAACCAAAAATGAGCTTATGAGAGAGAGAGTAATTGAAATGGTACAAATACATGCATACATATGCATGCGCTCACATAACGAAACCTCTTGTGATTGCTCTCGACCTGTTTGCGCTTTTTAGAACACACCCATCGGTTAACCGACTTTTGACAGTTGTGTGAAGGCATGGCACAAAATGAAAACAAAAACAACAATAACAACCAACAACCACTACAATAAATAGGTGAAAGGATGCTGCGCTAGGGGGTCGTGCATCAGTCACAGCAGTACAGCACATCAATAACACATACACACACAAACACACACACTCCTGGCACCCAACTAACAAGCAGCATGGCTTGAATGACGCCGGAAGAACAGGCAGAAAAGAGCGGTAAACAAAAAAAGCGGAATAAGAGGAGGTAGACGTAAAAGAAGATTATGCAAAAAAAAGCAACGAAAAAAATAATAATAGTGACAACATTTAACGGTACATAGCGAAAACAATAACTACACTATAGTCCGAGCGAATAGCTCTGTAAGCGCAACTGATAAATATGCTGCGGAAAAGGGAATTTGAAAAATTTTGGTTGTCTACTGGCTGCTGTAAGCGAAAAGCTTCACAGGATGAATCAGTTCAATTGGATGGAGCGTACGTAGCGTTTGTTTGTGGCGACGGCAAAATATTTGTGCTTAAATAAAACAGTTATAACGTTTCACCAGGCTTTTTGGGTTGAAATAAAGAGTATAAAAAGAATAAAAAATTGTAAAATAAAATACCAAAAAAATGATGCCAAAGCAATAGTTTGTGTGTTTGTGTGTGTCTGTGTACCATGTGGCGTGAAGCAGCGTACAGTAGAAGTGCGAAAAAAGTGCGGTAGGTAGGGCGCGCTATGGCGCTTAGCTAAATACTACGCGCGTTTAAAAGAAAGAGGCGTGAAATGTGTGACAAGTGAAGTGTGTGGAAATCTGTATATGGAATGAAAATTATGCACAAAAAATGGTTTTTTTTTGCCAAAGTGCTATTAAGTGAAGTCTACATTACGGCGCACTAGACGCGAATTTTCACAAAATTGCACATGTGCATGCTCTCCACACATACATATATATATATATATATATGTGCAATATTTACTACTGAAAGTATGTGTGTGTATGTATGTGTCTAGAAATATGCGTGAAAGTGTTTTGCTACTAACCAAAATGCCAGGAGACGCCCGCAAAATACGCACGTAGTGAAGTAGTGGCAACAGCAACATACTTAAATACATACACACATACATACATATGTATGGGCATTTTATTATCTACGTGTGTATACTAAAGTGCCGAAAGTGTTTGGAAACATGTGTTTGGGTAGTCACTAAGCGCGTATATATGTATATTTTTCACATTGGCAGTTGTGGCATGCTTTAAATGAGTCTCATGGTATGCAACTGCAGCTCAACGCGCACTATCAGCACCAAATGAAGTAGCAGGCAGCAGTGGCGCTCGAGTGCGGCCGCAACATTACACGCCTGCTGTAGTAAATAAATGTGGCGTGTAGGATATGCGCGTATGCCTGTATATATATATGTATCCAAATAGCGCTGACTTTGTGTAGTTGTTGTAGTTACAACAACAACAAAAACAATTGGATTTTGCAATAAAGTACATCAAAATCGGCTGCAAAGAGGCATTGTTAACACGGTAAGTGTGTGTGAAAATATATTCACATACATATAACAATGTGTATGTATGTAGAGTAAAGTAAAAAAAATAATTTTTTTCTGATGAAAGTAAAATTAAAATTTTAAATTCCACAACTTTTATTTTCAACAAAAAAAATTTTTTTATACGAAATTTAAAAAAAAAAAACAGTTACCGAATTTAGTAAGCTTTTAGGCGCTTAATCGAAACATACCAAGCGTGTAGACTGAAATATGTGCATGTGCTTTGGCATCTACAAGTTGCCAGACATTGTAATGAACTCGCTGAAGGTTGACGCCCAAAAGTATGCAATTTATTTTTGCCTTTGTTGTGCTATTCTCAGCAAGCCTATGCGAATTGTTTAAGTTAAAGCGCGTGCATATAGTTTGGGGATGCAAAAGTTTAAGATTTAAATATAATGTTACTAAGATAATTAATAAATTGTATAAATTATATTTTTTAACAATATAAGCACTTTATTCCCCTTACTTTGGTGAAAGATAGTGCGCTTATAACTCTATGCGCTTACCATGTATAATCTACTCACCAGTAAAAAGTTCATTATATGGAATGCGTATGGAAAGTGTATTCGTTGGGCCTGATTAGGCCAATATTAGACTATGGTAACTATAAGTGTAAAATTTTATCGAATCCTGTTCAGTTGTCCAGTGATTTTGAAAATATACATATTGTCCCAGACATGTGTGGTGTCACGCTCAACCGAAATATTTTCCACTTCTCATAATTTCACTTTTAAAGCGATCGCCACTAAAGAAATATAACCCAGCCCCATATACGCGGGTATCGAGCATTGCGAGCAGCTCGAAGCTCGCTCGATACTCGCTCATTGCTCAACTGCTCAACAAAATAAAAAAAAATTAATTTTGTTTGTCAAAATTTCTTTGGCGTTTCAATGCGTAAACAAATTTAAAATTATTAAAAAAAAGTTTTGAGAAAAAACTTAAAGTGTTTGTCAAAATATTCGAAATGCACGTGCTCGGCTGAAATAATGTACGAGTTATGAGCAATTAGCAGTTGTGCGAGTGCTCGTTGCTCTAATGCTCGCAAAACTCGAAAATGTTTGAGCAAAATCCGGATCTCTAATATATATGTAGATATCCATACCTACCCCAATTGTATTATGACGGTACCTACATCCCTTAGCTGAACAAACCTAATATACTCTGAGTACATATGGCCGCAATAGCCGAGCGGTGAACATTGCGTCTTACCATTCGGAGGGCCAGAGTACGAGTCTTGGTCCGATCAACATCCAAAATTAAAGAAAATAACTCCGAAGTCCGAGCGTATTTTTGACTTGAAATAAAAGCTTCTCGTTAAAACCCATCGGCCGTTCGAAGGCGGCTTCTATTGTAAACTTTACACAAGAGATGTAATTTGGTAGAGAAGAAATGTCTCTGGTAAATAGACGCTGTAGTTAGATTCTAGTGAACCCATTAACCGAATTTGTCGCAGTGGATACAATAAACCTCCTTTTCTTTTTACGCTGACTTAAGCTTCCACACGGGCCGGTTACCACGGTTTACTCATGTTACCAGGCTGAGTGACGGGGATGAAAGAGGAGGAGTTGGAAATAGTCTTGCAACTGCAACTGCATAACCAGAAGCAAGATCACACTCCGTTAAGTCGTATAAAAATCCTCCAGAACTGTCGATTAGTGAAATGTTCTTAAAATTTATGTTTTAGGACCTTCAAGCTAATCATATACTACGGAAGGCTAATGCTAATTAAAAGATAGATAGATTTGAAGGAAACTTAAAAAGATATTGCCTAAATACAAATTTCATTAAAAAAAAATTACAAAACGAGTTTCAATAAAGGCTTCCAATTGGTATCTGATCATTATTATACATCAGAAATAAAATAAAAATACAAAAATATAATATAACCGTAACATTTTCTCACGCAACAGCTTTTCAATTGGACTACGAATTCGTTCTCAGATTGAAGATATATTTTGTTAATACACTAGTAAATGTTACATGCTCTTCTCGCTACTGCTGCAAGTCTGCGCTTACAAATTGTTTTTTCATTTTCACCTCCTACTTTTACCTACGTCAACTAAAATATTTGCTACTTTTTAATATTATCTTAAATGATATGAAACCAGAATAAAATAGAATATTGGGCCTAAATGTAGGCAACGTTTTATACGTGACATTTCATTTAATGAGGAAACTATGAAGAAAAAATTAAATATACCAGAATGTTGGTATACTCGTGATATTTGCAGCATACTTTTGGACTTTTTATTTACGAGGGTGGTTAAAAAAGTCAGTGAGTTTTTGAATAAAATATTTTTCTTGCTCACTAAAACTAGATTTTTTCCATTTTTTGTATTCTTTCCAAATAAAAGTTTTTATTAAAGCACTTAAAATAGGCATTTGCTTCTGTGATGACCTCTTCAATCGACCAGAATCTCTTGTCGGGTAAGAATAAATAGTCGCAGTGGGCTAAATCTGGAGAATATGTTGGGTGGGCTAGCAGCTTCTAGATGCTTTTTGGCGGATTTTTGACCCAAAACCTCATGTAAGAATCAAATCGGTTGTCGGTTCTTATATTCTTTTTTGATGGATTTATGATCCAACATTTCAAATATAAAAAATTGGTCGCATAGAACAGACCACTGATTTTTTTTGGAAAAATTAATTCTTTTTTTTAACATAGTTCACATCAAGGGTGATACACTGATTATAGCGACCTTCCAACTTTTCAATACCATTTTTGTAGTACGAATTGTCCCTTGCTGCAAAATAGTTTCGGCAATCACCTCTTCACTCCAAGTAAATTTTTTCTAGCGAGCACTCCTTTGAGATCTGAGAACAGAAATAGTCACTGGGGTCAGATCTGTAGAATGCAGTGAATGAAGAAGCCCAATTCACGCATTTCTGCCATCGATTTCACTGACTTGTGACACGGTGATTTGCCTTGGTGAAACAGTACTTTCTTTTACTTCAAATTCGGCCGTTTTTCAACGATTTCGTCCTTCAAACGATCCAATAACGCTATGCCATTGTCGCTGTTGATACTGCTTCCTTTTTTATGGTAGTCATCGAAAATTATTCAATGTGCATCCCATAACCTTGCTAGCCAACTGTTCCGTTCTTCCACGCTTTGGAGCGGGTTCACTCCAGTTTACTGTCGATTGGAGTTCGGAGTGAAATGATGGAACATTTCCATGCTTTGGAGCGGGTTCTTCGGTGTAGTCCACTCGGATGACTGTGAAATGTTAGAGCCATGTTTCATCCATTATCACATATCGATGAAAAACCTCGGGTTGATTATGCTTGAACATCTCCAAACACTGCTCCATATCATCAACTCGTTGTGGTTTTGGTCAAGAGTGAGCTCGCGCGGCATCCACTTTGCACAGAGCTTTCTCATGCCCAAATATTCGTGAATGACGAATGATGTACATATTCAGTTGATATCTTTAGAGTGCCTGATATTTCTTTCAATTTCAATTTACGGTCACTCGAAATCATTTTGTGGATTTTTTTGTTTTCGTTGGTAGCAACCACTTTAGGCGGTTGGCCTCCTAGAAGTTGTGATTTAACACCATTAGACTACTTCTTGTGGAGTTATTTGCAGTCACTGGACTTTAGCAATAAGCCAGACTATCTTCACGCTTTAAAAGTCAATATTGAATGTGCTATTCATGAGACTACGACTTGATTTGATGGAAAAAGTGCTCAAAAATTGGGTTCACAGAATTCGTTGCTGCAAAAGAAGTCGTGGAGGCCATTTGAATGATGTTATATTCCAGAACTTAATTGTATCGATTGTAGTTCACATTAAATAAAAAAAAAACATTTAAATTTCCTTAACAATTAGTGTGCGCTTTTTTTTTAAGAAATCATATCACTCTTATTGGAAAACCCTATACAAATTAGGCCTGCCTAAGCCGTTTGGCATAATTTTCAGTATTCTTCGTGTGAATTGATAAGTAGGCGAACACAGCGGCGTGATGAATTTTTATATTTTGTTATTGGAAATAATATTTGAAGACACTAAATTATTTAGGGTCTTAACTCGAGCTCAACTATCGATTTGCTTTGTACTGTATTTGAATTTATAAATTTTTTTCAGTATTATTTTGCGCAAAATTGTCGAATTTTTTTTTCATAATCTGTCTATATAAATGAGTTGTTATCATAAAACTGGCAGCCATCAACTTTTTCCTTATTTTTCCTTATCTGCTTGCGCTGTCAAATTCATGAGAAAATCTTCAAGCTAACTGAGAATTGAGACGTTTATCCATCACTACTTGCGCATACACAACGTGACATGAATAACCAACAACAACTTCAAGTGCCACTTACAAGAGCATACCTAATTATATTTTCATACTATAAATACAACAACTTCAACTACAGAAATATATAGCCACCGCATAGCTCGGCTATTACATATCAGCAGTAATTTAGGAAGCAAAATGGCGCAGCAAAAAACTAAATAAAATAAATAAATAAATAAATAAATAACCAGAAAAATTGCACACTGGAAAATACTAGAAAAATATATATGTAATAAAAAAAAAAATAAACAGAAAATGGTAAAAAAAAATTATAATAAAAAGAAATAAATCAAAATGCAAATAAAATAAATCGTAATGTGACCAGAGTATAAGCGAGTATATATGCACATCAAGAGCAGCATTCTGGTGGCAGCCAAAAGTAGTGGCAGTGCAAACGAATAAAATAAAATAAAATAAAAACAAAAATAAAGTAAAAATAAAAAAAAATAAAAAAAAATAAAAAAAAAAATTCACAAAACAAAAGCGACATCAAAGCAAACCAAAATGCTAACCGCATTGCTGAAAATTGAACCAACCGAGATAGAGAAATGCACAACGATTTCAAATAGAGAATATTATATTCAACGTAGATATATACGAGTATACGAGTGCATACTGGCATGCATATTTAAGATGCACAAGTAGTAGATATGTATTTAAATACAATAATTTTTCTTGTTACATTAGGGGTGTACTAAATTTTAATTGAAGTTGAAATGATTCACATTTTTATACTCGTCTTGACTATGTACTACCACTACCACTACTGCACTGGTGTAGGCACTGTTTGGGGGATTAAATCCTAAGCAAAAATTGCGCACAACTCGTTTCTTCTTCTCGCAGTTTAGCGCCCATTGGAAATACCAAGTGAAACCAGGTCCTTCTGAACTTGATAATTCCAACAGAGTGGAGGTCTTTTCGTTACTCTGCTTCTCCAAAGGGCACTGCATTTAGTACTTTGAAAGTTGGGGTGCTTTCATCCATTCGGACAACATGACTTAGCCAGCGTAGCCAATGTCTATTGATTTGATGAATTATGTCAATGTTGTCGTATAGCTCGTACAGCTTATCGTTCCATCGTCTGCGATATTCGCCATTGCCAAATCGCAAAGGACTATAAATCTTCCGCAAAACTTTTCTCTCGAAAATTCCTAAAACAGACTCATCGGATGACGATATCACCCAGGTTTCTACACCATGTCGCAGGACGGGAATAATGAGCGACTTGTTGAGTTTGACTTTGATTTGTCGACAAAGGACTTTACTTTTCAATTGCCTACTCAATCCAAAGCAGCACTTGCTGGATAGAGTGATTCTGCGTTCGATCTCAAAGATGACATTGTTCTGTTAATGGTGTTTCCTAGATAAGCTAAATTATTTACAACTTCAATGTTATGACTGTCGACAGTGACGTGGGAGCCAAGACGCGTATGCGATGACTGTTTATTTGATGACAGGAGATTTTACGTCTTGCCCTCGTTCACTACCATACCCATTCGCTTCGCTTCTTTGTCTACCCTTGCCAAAGCAGAGCTTGCGGCGTGGTTGTTATGACAACGATATCAATATCATTGTCATACGCCAGCAATTGCACACTCTTCTAGAAGATTGTACCTGGTCTAGTTAGCTCTGCAGCTCATATTATTTCAAATTGAAGAAATCACACGATAAAGAATCTCCTTGTCTGAAGAGAGGTAGAGGTTCTTCAAAATTCTGACTGCCCTTCTTGTATTATCCAGGGTCAGTTTACATAGCCGCATATGTTTTGTAGGGATAGCAATATCAGACATAGAGGCATAGAGACATAGATGATGCTCCTTATCGTGAATATCTGGTCAAAGGTGCATTCACCAGTTCTAATGCTACACTGATATGGACCAATCAGTTCGCTGAAGATTGTCTCGAAGGACCTTAACACAATACGCCCCGTAGGACCTTGTAAGGGATATTGAAGATGCTTATCTCATGATAATTAGTGCAGACCATGGGGTCTCCCTTTTTATGGATTTGGCAGAGCACACTGGGGTTGCGTAAGTTCGACAATATTTTGCAAATAATAGCTCGGTCGGTAAACCATCAGATTGTTATTTTTAAGCGGGAATTCACTATTTGAATACCATCCCAGTCGAGTTATGCAACTTCTATACCATCGCCATCGATTGAGGTTCATTATTTAGGTTCATATTTACTGTCGTTCAGGGGCTGGAGAAATATATATTGCCCTAAGGTTGCTCTGGATATCGGTGACTAGATTACCTCCTTGGTTCCTACAAGGGTATGCTTCGGTCTTGAAACCGTCTGGAAGTCACCGCTCTTTTCATAGAATTCTCGGACATAAGCCATACCGGCTGCTTCTCAAGCTCTTCATACTCTCGAATTTCGGCCTCCTTCTTTTTCGTCTGCAAATTCGTCTTGCTTCCATCTTCAGCTCCAGGTATCTGTTCCACCCCGCACGTCTTATGGTCGATCGCGAAGTTATGAGGTAGGCAGTCTGCTTTCTCTCTACTACAGCACGGCAGACCTCATCGACCCAGCTCTTTCTGTGGCCTTTCCGAAATCCATTGGATTCTGCAGCAACGGTACGTAGTGAGCCAGAGATTGAGGTCCACAGTTCCCCTATATCGAGATGCTGATGAGTGCTCTCAGAAAGCTGCACTATGTACAGAGAATATTAGATTTGTTCGGCTTAAGATAATGGAGATAGATATGGACATATAAGTATATGTGCATAAGTATACACTCTTCATAGAATGAGCCAGAATTATCCAAGCCAGTCTGTACGTAATTCTCTTTTGACGCTGTCATAAGGCTGCACACGAGTTGGCTACAGTGGGTTACTCACGTTCCCTGACCATGCGACGAGAATGAAAGAGGCGAAATTGGAAATAGTCTTGCGACAGCCACTTCATAACCAGAAGCAAGACCACACTCCGCTAATTCGTATAAAAGTACTACAGAACTCTCTATTAGTGAAATGTGCCTCAAAATGGCAATGATTGTTAATAGACAGGCACATTTTAAGAATTCAAATGTAACTTTTAGTAAAAAAAATGGCAAAATTAATTTAAATAAAGGCTCTGGTTATCAGAGCATTATTATTTAAAAAAAAAAAACATATAACCGTAACACTTTTTCACGAAAAAGCTTTTGAATTGGACTGCGAATTCTTTTTCAAATTGAACATTTATTTTGTTATTTTTCGGGGTTCGAAGATAAATACAGCCGCAATTTTGCTATGACAGATAATAAGAGTTCGAATTTATTATATTCTATTCATGTGGCAAATCGTCCTCTACTCAGCAATTGGAGATGAATTTTCCAACAAAACCTGAATCTTCTACCACCAAATTACGGGGCTTATTTTTAATAAGAAACTTTTTAACTTTACGGTTTAAAAACATATTTTTTTGCAATACTCCAGATGTAAGGAAAAAAATGCATTTCTCACTAAAGCCTTCAAAGGTAGAAAACCTGAATAAAATAAGAATTTAAGCCTAAAAGTAGGCAATGCTTTACCTTGGTGTTTCATATAATCATTTGGATGAATAAATATAATTATATGCCATAATCCCATAACAATATTTTTTTTTTTACATTTTAAATAGAAATTTATAAGGCTTTTATTATATTTTTCTATAATCCAAAAATTTCAAAATTAAGGATGATCCAAGTGGAGCTATTTTTTTAATAGCCTTTTTTGACAGATCACGCTTAACACGACAGCAGTCATGTTATTTTTGTTCAGTATTGTTTGGCATTTCATTATGGAAAGACTTACGCCTGAACAACGTTTACAACTCATTTAACTTTATTATGAAAACTCACGTTGTGTAAAGAATATGTTTCGGCCACTTCGCTCAACTTATGGTAAATATAATCGGCTTACTGAGCGTACTATTCGCAACATCATCACCCATATTGAGATCCAGCATACATTATTGGATAATATTCAACCGAATAGACCACGTGCAGCACGCGGTGAAGAATATATAGCGGCCGTAGCTGAGACTGTGTACACAAAGATCGTGGAGAGTCGATTCGGCGCCGTTCGCAACAACTCGGACTGACGTATGGACCGACTTGCGCATTCTGCGTCGAGATCTTAAATTGAAAGCGCACAATATACAGCTTGTGCAAGAACTTCTGCTCGACCTTCCCAAGCGACATTGTTTCGCTCTATGGGCTCTTGAAATGTTCCAAGAAGATCAGACGTTTTCGAGCCAAATTTTGTTTAGCGATGAGGCCCATTTCTGGCCTAATGGGTATGTAAACATACCAAATTGCCGTATTTGGGACGAAGGGCAATCTGAAAAGATTCAAGAGCTGTCATTTCATCCAGAAGAAACAACGATTTGGTGTGGTTTGTGGGCCGATGGAGTCATCGGTCCATATCTCTTCAAAAATGATGCCGGTGAGAACGTAATCGTCAATGACGACCGTTACTGCGCCATAATAATCTACTATTCGATACCTGAAATTGAGACACGTGATCTCCGCGACATTTGGCCTCAACATGATGGCGCCACTTCCCACACATCGCATCATTCAATGGATTTATTGAGAGAACACTTCGGTGGGCAGATAGTTTCACGTTTTGGGCCGGTCGATTGGCCACCAAGATCGTGTGATATCACACCGTTAGAATTTTTTCTGTGGAGATATGTAAAGTTTAAAGCCTATGCGGACAATCCCTCTGCGATTCAGGCTTTGTAGCAAAACATCACGAGTGTCATTCACCAGTTACCAGTCGAAATGCTCGAACGAATCATCGAAAATTGGACTCAATGAAAGGACTATCTGAGACGTAGCCACGGCCAATATTTGAAAGAGATAATCCTCAAAAAATAAATGCCAAAGAATATTCTTTCGAATGATAATAAACATTCTCCATTAAATTTGAATTTTCTGTGTTTTTCTTTAAAAAATTTGGGAGCCGCGAAATAGGTTTTTCTTTTTTTGTAGTTTTATTTTAATTTTTATTTTTATTTTTCGAATATTTTTTCTCTATGGATTGAACTGTTTCTCTTACTATCTCAAAGCTCTTATATACCTTTAAGAAAACTATTTCAGTCTTTCAAATTCTGTGGAGAAAGCTGGTGACAGTATATTCTCTTAGTTTTTTTTAAATATTTTGAATAATTTTTTTTTAATTTCATAGTTTCTTTTGCTTTTTAACCATTTTTAAAATTAAAAAAAAATTCTAGTACATTTTTAGCATTTGGTAATGTTTTTAAGGTTTCTTAAGCGCCAAACTGTTGCACTGCATTGATTTCATCAACTTTAATTTATTGCTTTAACATGGGCGCGCGGCGCTGTGCAATAGTGATGAGATGAAAAATAAAGTGAAATGAAGATGACGCTGTTCATCACGTAAAATTTATACAGCACGTCCGGCGTAAAAAATGAGAAGCAAAAAGAAAGAAAAAAAAAGGAAAAGAAAAAGAAAAAGGAGAAAGAAAAAGTAGAAAAAAAGAAAAAAAGAAGAAGAATGTGGTTGCCACAACCTAAGAGCTGCTGTGTGAACAGTTACTTTTTTCGCAATGCATACAAACATATGTACACTTAAAAGCACGAAAACATAATTGCATTCACATATATGTACAAAAATCTTTGTATGTATGTATGTATAAGCCTACAAAACTGCGTTCCTACTCAGTGTGTGTGTGTGTGTGTGTGTGAGCGTGAGCCTTGGAAAATTTATGTATGTACATTTGCCTTTTGTGTGTTTTTTCTGCGTATGCTCTGCTGCTTTTTTTCTATCACCACCACTCCTCCCACACCCACTTTGTTTTATATATTTTGCGTTCGCTCACACAGAACTCGAGAACTTTTCTGCGATTTTGCGATTTCAATTCAAACGACATTGGTGGCAGTGACGAGTTCGCAGGCTGCGCGGCGGTATCGAATTTCATTGCCAGGCTTCAATGTCTGCCAATTATTTGCGCACTGATTCATATCCCACATTAAAAAAAAAAAAGTTTGTCCACTTTGTCTGGAGATTTTGCGTTGGGAAACTTTCTGTGTCGCTTTTGCTTTAAGCTCTAGGGGCTTTTTCAATGTTTTACAACTTGAGTGTGTGTATTTATGGACGTATAAGTGTGTTAAATAATATAGTAAAATATTTTATTTTTATTTAGTTGTGTGTGTATGCACATTTTTTAAATTTAAATATATTAAAAACTTTACTTTCCAGTCTGTAAGTCTTCACTTAAAGCTATAAGGGTAGCTCTCAAGTAGACGCTTTTACTTGTGCCCGTTTCTTTCATATTTAATATTTAATTCGTTGAAATTATTAAGCAGAGGTAATGGTAAGCCTGTGGCGAGCACTCTTGGGAATTAAGAAATAATTATTTAATACTTAAAGTTTTGCATGTGTGAATAGGTCGCTGACTCTTTTTAAGTCGTATTGTGGTGATCCATTTCGAGGTTCCCTACACTTTTAAAGAAAAACACACAGAAAATTAAAATTTAATGAGAAATGTTCAACATCATTCGAAAGAACATATTTTGGCATTTCTTTTTGAAGATATCTTTTTCAAATGTTGGCCGCGGCTACGTCTCAGATGGCCCATCCGTTGAGTCCAATTTTCGATGACTCGTTCGAGCATTTCGATTGGTAATTGGCGAATAACACGCGTGATGTTTTGCTCCAAGGCCTGAATCGAAGCGAGATTTTCCGCATAGACTTAAGACTTTACATATCCCCACAGGAAAAAGTTTAACGGTCTGTATCACACGATCTTGGTGGCTAATGGACTGGCCCAAAATGTGAAATTATCTGCTCATCGAAGTGTTCTCTCAACAAATCCATTGATTGATGCGATGTGTGGGAAGTTTCGTTGTCTTGTTAAAACCAAAGGTCACGGAGATCAGTAGTTTCAATTTCAGGCATCAAATAGTCGGTTATCATGGCGCGATAACGGTCGTCATTAACGGTTACGTACTCACCGGCATAATTTTTGAAGAAATATGGACCGATGATTCCACCGACCTACAAACCACACCAAACCGTTGTTTTTCTGGATGAAATGGCAACTTTTGAATTTCTTAGGTTTGCTCTTCATGTCAACTGCGGCGATTTTGCTTGTTTACATACCCATTGAGGCCGAAATGGGCGTCATCGGTGAACAATATTTGGCTCGAAAACGTCGGATCTTCTTGGAACTTTTCAAGTGCCCATAGAGCGAAGCGATGTCGCTTGGGAAGGTCAAGCGGCTTCAATTCTTTCTCAAGCTGTATTTTGTACGCCTTCAATTTAAGATCTCTAAGTAAAATGCGCCAAGTCTTTCCAAACGTCAGTCCGAGTTGCTGCGAACGGCGCCAAATCGATTCTCCACGGGCTTCGGTTACACTCTCAGTTACGGCCGCTATACTTTCTTCACTGCTTGCTGGACGTGGTCTATTCGGTCGAATGTTATCCAATACTGAATGCTGGGCCTCAATATAGGTGATGGTGTTGCGAATAGCGCCCTCAGTGGGCGACTATGTTGACCATAAGTTGAGCGTAGCGCGCGAAACACATTCTTTACAGAACGTGAATTTTCGTAATAAAGTTGAATGATTTGTAAATGTTGTTCAGGCATAAGTCTTTCCATGATGAAAAGCCAAACAATACTGAACAAAAATAACATGACAGCTTGACACGACTCACGCGTGATCTGTCAAAAAAAAAGTACTGATACTTGTTGTATGTACCATGAAGAAGTAGGTTTGATCAGCATCATACATGTAGCTTCTGACGGGAAGAACGAATTTGGGAAAACTTAGTTCAAAGAATATTTTTTGCTTAGAATGTGAAAGCGCTATTGATATTTGGTCCAGCCAAAGTAGACGTAAAGATAAAGTCTTATTAAAATGTTCTTTAATATCTTTCATATCCTTTAATCGTCTTCAATATAGACGTGCTCTCAAATATATGATGAAGACTTGAAAAAAATTAATAGCCCTTCAGCTCTGCTTGGATGTATTTTCCTTAGTATTTTTCATATCAGTAGCTGAAGGTTTAAGGCACTGAAGGATCCGAAGAAGTGACCGACACATAACTCATAAATGGCGCACATTCTCCAATGCAAGAAACCGCTCGCATATAAATACTGCTTTTATGGTATGAAAAATTGCGACCTATATGAAGTCACCCTATTTCCATAGGGTCGAGAGAGTTTTTTTTTTGCCACTGACGGGTTATAGTCAATGCTTTCCTACTGCGGTTCTACTTCGGCCTGTCACTGATAGGCAGACTTGCTGCGGGATGACTAAACTTGAAATGCGTATTGAATCACTGACTTGTAAATGATATGCCTACTCACACTGCACTAATGTGATTATAGCCGAATTGCCAAAGCGTGTACGCGACTATCGACTGTTGGTGGCACCAATTTCAAACAGTAAATGCAGTTTGGTCACTCTCTACTTGAACCTTCTTGTAGACTGGAGGTTTTTCTTTTTCTCTGTTTACGCATCAATCAAGGCGGTAATATGGTGACAGATGTCCACGCCATATTTAGTGTATGGAGGGAACACTTTTCCAATCTGCTCAATGGCAGTGAAAGTGAAAACCCCAATCGATGACGATGGTATAGATGTTCCACCACACGAATATGAAGAAGTTCGAATAGTTTAAAAAATAACAAAGCCGAGAGAGTCAAAATCTAAACGGCAGAGGCATTCAAATAGGGCAGCGAAGAACTGACAAGGTGCAGGCATCAGCTTCTTTACAGAATATGGTCGGACGAACGCATGCCCGACGAATAAAACCTTAGTGCGCTCTGCTTAATCCAAAAAAAAAGGGTGACGGTCTGTGTCAATTATCGTGAAGTAAGCCTCCTTAATATCGCATACAAGGCCCTATCTAGCGAATTGTGTGAAAGATTAAAGCCCACCGTCAACAAACTGAACGGACTTTATTAGTGTGTGCAAAACCATCAAATCATTGACCAGATATTCACCATCCGCCAAATCTTGGAGAAGACCCGAGAGAAAAAAATCGATATTCACCACTTTTTAAACGATTTTAAAGCTGCCTGCTACATCAAAATAAGGAACTGTCTATACCCCGCTATGTTTGAATTTGATAACCTATACAGCTATGTTCACTGATCCTGGATAATACCAGAAGCGCAATCAGAATTGGGAAGGACATCTATATTTCTTCAATTTGATGCTGGAAAAAATAAATTGAAGTGCAGAGCTTATAGACCAGGTACATTTTCTACAAGTTGGCTTATGACGATGATATTGATATCATTGGCCATAACAACCGTAACGTAAGCTCTGCGTTCTCCAGGTTAGACAAGAAGCGAATCGAATGGGTCTCGTGGTGAAGTAGGACAAAACGAAATATCTCTTGTCATCAAACAAACCGTCATCGCACTCGTGACTTGGCTCCCACGTCGCTGTTGGCAGCCATAACTTCGAAGTCGTAGATAATTTCGTCTATCTAGCAACCAGCATTAACAACACCAACAATGTCAGTCTTGAAATGCAGCGCAGAATCATTCTTCCCAGCAGGTGCTACTTTGGACGGCTTGAAAGTTATCTCTCGATAAACCAAAGCCAAACTCTACAAAAATCACACTTCTCCATACTACTGGAACGCGGGAGCCTCGTCTACTTAGCTTTATTAAAGGCTTAATGAAGTTTACAAAAGATAGTTGAATGCTTGAGATGCAGTTTTGCAAAATAGCAGGCGAAAATGATGTGGATTAAATCATCTACTGCTCAAAAACCTTAAAAAAGGACCGAACTTCCGTAAGAGCACAGAGAATATTTTGACATTTTCGTAGCCAGTAAGAAATGAACGTTAGCAAACCAAACCGCAATCAGTTTTTGAAAAAGGTACTAGTTTTCATTCAGTAAAGTAATGCTCCAACTTTAAAGAGTCATTCAAAAGCACCGGAACAATAGGAATAAGATTCAAGTAGTAGTAGTAGACAGAAATCATCCGGATTAAAATCCGTTTTGATGGTGGATGAAGGTTTAATATAAAGTTTTTTTGATGAATAACATTACACTATCCGTATTAAGAGAAATATTTTTTCCATAGATAAAATTGTTTACCATTCTCACGACAACTAAGTAATAAATACATTCATAATTTAAGGTAATGACTATTTTTCACCTTAACTGTTACAGAATTCTAGCACAAAAAAAGTCCTGTTTTGCATATAAATTACAATGCCATGCCACACCCTAAAAAACAAAAGCAAAATGAAAAAGTGCCATAAATTCCCTAACTCACTGAATAAACACGAATAGCATACTTACAGGCGCATAATGCTGCTAACATGAGTATGTATGTATTAACTTGTATGTATGTCTGGTATAATGTATGAGTACGATGAAAAGTCAGGTAACAACATATTTGCTAACGTAATGAAGAGTTTGCGAGAGTTTAGATAGAGTGTATAATAAAACAAATAAATAATTGCAGCAAAAGCAACAAAAGCTAAGCAAACAGAAACTGCGCCACTAAAATAATAACAACAGCAGTAATTTCAACAAAAATAAATTCAAAATAAAACATTTCGCTTAAACTGTATACAATGGTATTGAGTGGCAAAAACAAACGTCTGAAACATTTGAGAGATATAAAATATCAAATAAGTAAAAATATAGAAAAAAAGAAAATAATTAAAAATAATAAATTATAAATAGAAAATTTCAACAAAAAAAAATTAAATTAAAAAGAAAAAAATAAAATAAAATAAAAAATAAATAAGATAAAATAAAATTAAATTAAATTAAAAAAAAAATATATAAAAAAAATTAAAATAAATTAAAAAAAAAGTAAAAAGGAAAATCAAATGAAAATAAAAAAAAAATGAAAAAAGAACTCAAAATAAAAAATAAACAAAAAATAAAATAAAATAAAATAAAATATCTAAAGTAAAATTGGATTAAGTTAAATTATAACAAATTAAAAAAAACTAAATAAAATATGATTAAAAAAATGAAATAAAACAAAATAAAATAAAAAATAAAATAAAATAAAATAAAATAAAAAACAAAATAAAACAAAATAAATTAAATAAACTAAAATAAATTAAATTAAAATATAACTAAAAAATATAATAAATTATAACAAAATTTAAAAAAATAAAAAAAAAAAAAATAAAATAAACTAAATTAATAAAATAAAATTAAATTAAAGTAAATTATAAATATTAAATTAATTAATCTAAACAACTAAATTAAATTAAACAAATAAAAAATTATTTAAAAAAATAAAATATAACAAATGGAAAAAAATAAAATAAAAAACAATTAAAAAAAAATAATTAAAAAATATTAAATAAACTAAAAAATAAAATAACATAAAATAATTAAATACAATAAAAAGAATATATAATATAAAACATTTAATAAAATATAACAATATAAAATAAAATAATTTAAAATAGAAAAAAAAATTAAAAAATAAATTAAAATAACATAAAAAAATTAAAAAAAAATTTAATAATTAATAAATAAAATATAAATATAATACTAAAAATATAATAAAGAAATATATAATTAAAAAAAAAAATTAAAATAAATTAAAAACCATAAAAAAGGAAATGAAATGAAATAAAATAATATTTGATTAATATAAAACATAAATAAATTGAACAAAAAAAAATTGAATGAAATGAAAAGTAAGAAAAAATAATAATATAGATAATATAAAATAAATAAAAAAAAATAAAATAAAAATAATTAAAAAAATAAAATTATATAAAATTAAATAAGGTAAAATAAAAGTAATAAATAATAAAAACATAAAATAAAATTAAAATTAAACGAAACGAAATGAAATAAAATAATAATATTTTAATTAAAAAAAAATTATGCTATAAATTAAGCAAAAATAAAATTATATAAAAGTAAAAAAATTAAATGTAATGAAAAGGAAGAAACGATAATAATATTAATAATATAAAATAAAAAAATTAAATATATTAAAATAATGTAATATAAAAAAAAAAATAAACCAAAAATAAAAATAAAATAAAATACTAAAAAAAAAGGAACTAAAATAAAATAATATAAAACTAAAATAAAAAAATTAATACTAAAAAATATAAAATTCAATTAAATTAAATAATAAATATATAATTTAAAAAAAAATGTCAAATTCAAATGAAACGAAATGAAATGAAATTAAAAAAATTAAATGAATTTAAATAAAAAATTAAATTATTAATTAAGAAAAAAAGAAATTAAATAAAAATATAAAAATAAATGAAATGAAAAGGAAGAAAAAATAATAATATATATATCATAAAAAATATATATTAAAATAATATATAACAAAATTAAAATTAAATTAAATTAAATTAAATTAAAATTACTTTTTTAAGAGGTAGATAGAAAAATTCTTTTTTTTATCATCATTGCGTCGCCAAAGTAATAATATGTCCCACTTTCGGGTCACTAAAAACTCTGAGTTTAGGGTGGCGTTGATATTTCTCACGTTTCATTTTATTTTATTACATTTAATTTTTTTATGGATTGTTTAATTTTTTTATATTTCAATAAATTTTTTTATTAATATTAATTAAATTAAATTAATTTTTTTGTATTTTTTATTTTTTTTAAATTAAATTATTTTATTTTATTTAACTTTATATTAGTTTAATTGGATTAAAAAGAAACTAAAATAATATACATAATTTAATGAAAAAAAAAATTAGAAAAGGAAAATAAAACTAAAAAAAAATAGAAAATTAAATAAACCGTTACCAGTTTTAATGAATGCTACGAATGCAGGGCATGTAGATATTCGAATGCGAACTAACTAAAGAGAAAATATGGTAAAAGTTGTATTCGGAGAGTACGGTTTAATGATTTTTTAATTATATTTATTTTTTTGGTTCGTTTTAATTTCATATGTTTTTATCACTCTTAATGAAATGCGAAAGTGAATTCATTAACCTACACTAATGCAAATATTTCCATTTTTCAGATATATTTAGAACAAACATATTTACTTATATATGTATATGCAGCGGAATATATATGAGCTCCTAGCGTTCATGCAATTTGTATGTAAATTACGTTGTGCGCCATATTTCTTAGCGCCAGTGTTAGTTAGTGTAGCGTGGCAAAATATGCGTAAAACGTGTTAAAATCTAGCCAGAAGCTAAACTTAGTCCATTCACAAAAAAAAGCACAAAATTTTCATATTTTTTTACTTTTATTACAATTTTCCCATGCGCACGCTCCCCTCTCGCTCTCGCTCTTTCTTTCTCTGCTTTTTGTGCATGAACACGCATCCACACGCACACTCTCATCCTAAATGTTGTGCTTTTGCTATGAACTTTTATCGCGAGGAAGAAATACTGCTTTTAGGCGCCAGCATCATCTGTATGCAACTCTCTCATGTACCGTTAGTTAGTTTTTATGCGCTCTCTAGTGTTTGCTTGCTTCCCTGTATGCAATATGTGTGAGTAGTATACGCTTATATACGCAAACGCTCATATATATCAATGTATATATGTAGTAGAATGTGTTGACAAGTATTAGCTTTCGTTGTCTCTCGATGTTATCATTCTGTTTTCTTGGTGTAAAAAATTACTTGCAAATTTGTCTTTAAATTCTAAATCTATTTTGATGATCAAATATTTTATTTGAATATATATTTTTGAATATAACTCACTGTCTGAGATCGATTTATGTTTCTAGAAATGTTTGAAATTAGTAGAAAGCCCATAATGAGATTAATCCCAATCCTTTTCGAACAATAAAAAACTGGGCTAACTCAACGGCAATTGGGGCCAAGGTTGATTAAATTTCAAGGAAATACAAAACTGCATCCAACCAAATCTAGGAGAAACTACCTTATAGCCGAAACTAAGCACTAAGAACTAGGAAATTTTATTGGATTGTGATGTAAGCGAGTAAAAGGACGTCGTAGCGATGATTAAACCAATACTTCCTTATTGAGTTATATTATTGTGGAATTCTTAGAGAAAACACCGTATCTTCAAAAGGCTTTAGATCCTTGATGATCAGCATCACCGGAGCACTTCATACGATTTCGGATAAAAAGAGCGAATTATAGGCGCTGTCAGAATACAGAAAATACGCCTATAGCATTATAGCGTTATATGTAAGAATACGTTTCCTTGACTTTCGGGAAACTTTTAGAATATAAGCAGATGGATGGAAAAAGCACTGAACAACAAATTTATCTAATATGATCGAGAAAATTGGGGCTGCAGTTTACTGTTAAAAAGGATTGAACCCTGCAGAAAAGCTAGAGAGGGACCACTCTTTGAACAAGACATCCCGTTCAGGGAAGTAAATCATATAAAGGATGATCCAATTAGAGGTACGTTTTTCTATAGCCTTTTGCTGAAAGATCACGTGTGAGTCATGTCAAGTTGTCATGTAATTTTTGTTCAGTATTATTTGGCATTTCACATGGTAAGACTTACGCCTGAACAACGCTTACATATCATTCAACTTTATTATGAAAATTCACGTTCAGTGAAAAATGCGTTTCGTGCGCTTCGCTTAACTTATGGTCAACATAATCGGCCTACCGAACGAACGATTCGCAACACCATCACCCATCTTGAGACCCAGCATTCATTATTGGATAATATTCGACCGAATAGACCACGTCCAGCATGTAGTAAATAAAAAATAGCGGCCGTCAGTGAGAGTGTACATGAAGACCGTGGAGAGTCGATTCGACGCCGTTCGCAGCAACTCGAATCGAGATATTAAATTGTAAACATACAAAATACAGTTTGTGCAAGAACTGAAGCCGCCCGACCGTCCCAAGTGACATTGCTTCGCTCTATGGGCTCTTGAAAAGTTCCAAGAAGATCCGACGTTTTCGAGCTAAATTTTGTTCAGCGATGAAGCCTATTTCTGGCTCAATGGACATGTAAACAAGCAAAATTGCCACAATTGGTACGAAGAGCAACCTGAAGAGATTCAAGAGCTGCCATTTTATCCAGAAAAAACAACGGTTTCGTATGGTGTGTAGGCCGGTGGAATCATCGGTCCATATTCCTTCAAAAATGATGCCAGTGAGAACGTAACCGTCAATGGCGACCGTGTTATCGCGCCATGATAACCGACTATTTGAAGCCTGAAATTGAAGCTCGCGATCTCCGCGACATTTGGTTTCAACAAGACGGCCCGACTTCCCAAACATCGCATCCATCAGTGGATTTATTGAGAGAATACTTCCGTGAGCAGATAATTTCACGTTTTGGACCGGTCGATTGGCTACCAAGATCGTGTGATATCATACGGTTAGACTTTTTCCTGTCGGGATATGTAAAGTCTAAAGTTTATGCGGATAATCCCGCTCCGATTCAGGCCTTGGAAGAAAACATCACGCGTGTCATTCGTCAGTTACCGGTCGAAATGCTCGAACAAGTCACCGAAAATTGGACTCAACGGATGGACCATCTGAGACATGGCCGCGGCCAACATTTAAAATAGAAAATCTTCAAGAAATAAATGCCAAATAATTTTCGTTCTAATGATAATAAACAGTCACCCTTAAAATTGAACTTTCTGTGTTTTCTGGGTGTAAGTAGAAGGCATTTACACCTCCGAAATCGCGCGAGCTACGGACGGGACCGTTCGCGATCAAATTTTCAATAAACCAACTAACGATCGCTCAGTCATAAGCACGGATACCTCAACACCTTAGCTTAGGGTGGTGTGGCGCGGAGGACTTCACATTTTCTAAGAGCAGGAACTGAGCGCAAAACCACAGATCTATTCATTAATTTCCTCCTAGTGCTAATTATGAGGCTTTCCTCTTAAAAGGGTGATTTAAGCCCCTCCACCGTGACAAGTCGACCATCGTTGGAGGAGATGGTGAGGGAATCGCAATGTTTTCTGAACTAGAGACACAACAGAAAGGGATGCCGTAGATAATTTAACTCTATATGGTAATGGTATGGACTTAGCATAGTCTTTTTAAGACTCGCTATGGAGTCGACCAGCGCAACTTAATATAATCTGAGGAATGAAGTTAGTCATCCATAGCTGAAAAGAATTTATCTATACTTTCCTATCTGAATTTTACATCCTAGTAAACGCCCACAGACGTGTACGTATACATGACGCTGAACCACAGAAGAAGAAAGTTAGTCTTAAGCTACTTTTTACAACAAAAAAAAACATGCTCAAGTGAGATAAATGCTACCGGGCCCACGGGGAAAGAAGAACAAATATCTCCAGTTCGGACTTTCTTAATATTTACTGAGAACACAAAACAAATGGGATTTTCAAAGTTAGCTCAAACTTTCTTATGATTTTCTATAGTTTTTATGTCCTGGTGTATATTTTTAAAATAAAGTGGAAAAAATTATTAAAATACTTACTTGAGTACGAGAAATGATTTCACAGAACATTTTAACCCGTCACCTCACGTATAAAAGAGTAGTTTCGACACTTACGCGAAGAATTCCTTCTAAAAGTAATTTCTGAAGGCCATTAGTTCGTTAGTTGTTGAGGTTGCACGATCACAGAACACAAACACAATAGGTTCCTCTCATCTTCCTTGATATTCAAGCAACATACTGCGTTTTGGACACTAATTGAAGCAAGATAGTAGAACGAAAAAATGTCCCAGAGAACGAAGTTGGATCGCACTGAGTGCTGGGAAGGTGCAGCAGTAACACACTATCGAATCTTCCGCAGCTACGTCCCCGCAGTTGTGACATAATTCATCAGTAGTATACATACAAATAATGGCCGGTTATTACGTCTGTAATGGAGCAGTAGTGATTTTTTTCTCTTTTCTTCAATCAATGGCATTGATTCGATCTGGTCGCATTGTATGTAACAGGCAATTTGAAAAGTACCCGGCCTATCATAGTAAAACATATCTTTTTGGCAAAATCGTTCTATTATTCAACGTAGTTCCCTTCAAGGTTGAGCATTATTTGATATCTGAGAACAGAAAATAGTCGCTGGGGGCCAGAACAGGACAATATGGTTGATGAGGAAGCAATTCAAAATCCAACTCCTGGATTTTTGCCATCGATTTCACTGACTTGTGACACCGTGCATTGTCGTGGAGAAACGGCACTTTCTTTTTCTTCAAATGCGGCCGTTTTTCGGAGATTTCGCCCTTCAAACGGTCCAATGATGGTGACGGATGACTGTCGATTGAATTTCGGAGTGAAATGATGGAGCCATGTTTCATGAATTGTTACATATCGACACAAAAACTCGGATTAATTACACTTGAGCATCTACAAACGCTGCTCCGAATCATCAACTTGTCGTTGTTTTTGGTCAAAATTGATTCCGCGCGGCACCCACTTTACATAGATCTTTCTTATACCCAAATATTCGTGAATGATATGATATACACGTTCAGTTAATATCTTTAGAGTGCCTGCTTTTTCAATCAGTTTCAATTTACGGTCATTCAAAATAAGTTTGTAAATTTTTTTGATGTTTACGCCGGTAACAACCTCTTTTGGGAGTCCACTGCGGTCACCGTCTTCAATGCTCATTTCACCACATCTACACTTAACATACCAATCCTTGATGGTTGATTTTCCTGAGGCAGTGTCCAGAAACTCATCATATAAAAATATATATTTTATCAACACGCGAAATTCCTTTTTATCAATTTTTTTTACATTAGCAACAGTTGTTTCACTCAAAATGCTATAATTTACAAACTAATAATCCGACAGCTGTGGAATTTATACATGCGTTGGAGGTTAGGACTAACTAAAAGCCTATATTGATTTTATTCTAGTAGCGCTATCTATATGTCAGACCAGGGACTTTCCAATTTACCTGATAGAGATACCAAAAGCTGATGGCTGTATTTAAAATATCCCATAGTTTAATTTTACTTATTTATTTTATTAGGGATGGTTGAAAAATAAATTATAAAATATTTTTCCTCTAATGTAATAGAAATATATTTAAAAATCAGCTCTGTAACCATTCAATTTTAGTTCTTATACATTAATGTCCAATTTATTTGTATAATTTATAATTTGGTATGAGCCTTTGCTAAGTTTAGCCTAAATGTAGGCAATGTTATAAAATATTTCCTTATTTCACATAAGCCAACTAATCGTTGCCTACATTTAGGACTTAAACAAATTAAAATTTAAAAATGTCAAACGTATTTTACTAATAATTTTCTAATTATAAAAAAACTGAAGATAAAAAATGACAACTTTTTTTTATATTTTTAAAGATTAAAATGAAAAGATATTCCTCAGCCTTTCTATTCTTTTTCTATATTTTTTCTTATAATTTGAGTTACAATTTCTTTTAAATCATGTTTAAAATACTAAAAATTTCTAACCGAACAACTCAATAACCACAAAGCAGATTTGATTTCAAACGCAAAACAGGCTTATTCCATCAAAATAGCTGTCAAATCAATTTTCGCTCCATTCACTCTCACAACCCCAACTAATTTGCCTTTTGACCATAAGAACTAACTTTTCAAATTTGAATTCAAATACACACTTCTTTGCATTTTAAGTACCATTAAAATATATTTATTTTTTATTCTTTCTTCATTTTATGTATACACCACAAACAAGTTCATTTATTACCACTTTATACATACCAAATATATGTATTCTGCGGTTATTACTTTTCCACAATTGTAGAATTTTCAATATTCGCTTATGTGGTACAAGTAATGTGAGTACAAAGGGCAAAGTTCTTCTTTTTTTTGTATATCAGACTACCAAATGCGAGTACTTATTTCAAGTTATTTACTAGTTGCATAAAAGGATATTCAAATTCGAATTTAAATTTGCCTTTTCTACATAATTCCAAATGTTTTCTAATGCATTGTGCGAATGAAAATATATGTGAGGTGATTTATACACTAGTAAGGCGGCTAAAAAATACATTGAAATTTCTTTCACATCCTAAAAAGTTTTCGACGCTGCTAAGTTATGAAATTAGAATGCCAAAGTAGTGAATACATAGTGTTGAAAAATAATGAATAAACTAGAAATGAGCAGAGTAAATAAAAAAATAAAATAAAAAAATAAAAGTAAAAATAATAGCAAATAAATTTTGAGAAAAAATTTAAACTGAAGTGAAAAAAAACTTGAAAGTTTAACAGCGGAAATGAAGAATTTTTTAATTTTTTTTTTGCTTTAATTTTTTTGTGTGTTTCTTATGTCTCCTTAATGTCGTTAAAAGCTTTTAAAGCCACCTATAATATGTAAATAACGACAAAAAACGAAGTAAACGTTTCATCATGCTGATTACACTAAATATATTAACGCACTCACACATCTATGTATATTTTGCGTTAAATGTGCGGGAAGGGGATGCACACACATTTTCAAATTTTTTTCAATTTGTGTATTTTCCATGATTTACTTCGCTATATGAGTTGTTTGCATATTTCTAGGCGCGATATGATTGATTTCATTTGTGCTAAGTAGTTGCAGCCACTAGTTTTCACACGGCTAATGAAGCTATATTTATTTATATTTATTTAGTTTATATTTTTTGTTATTTTTTATTAAAATTTATATTTTTGTTTTTACTCAAATTCTTATTTTTCTTCTTAATCTGAATTAATTCTTAATTCGTAATTTTAAATTCATATTTTTGTGCCTATTTATACTTATATGTTTTTCCATTTACTTTTATTTTTCTTGAAATAGTTTTCTAATTTAATTTAAATATTTTCTAAAAAATTGTTTTTAATCTTATTAGATTATTTTATATTTAATTTTTAATTTTTGCAATGATTTTAATTTCCCTATTTATTTCTTAAATTTCTTATTTTAATTTCAATTAAATTTTGTTTAGTCTAAATATATTCTATATTATTTATTTTTAATTGTATCTTTATTTAAAATTTAATTTTTGTCTTAATTTTAAATTTTAATTTTTAATTCTTCTTTCTTTAAGGGGTTGGGTTTGAAAACTTAAGAAATTGATTTTTATTGCCTTATTAAATTGTACAATATGTTTTAAATATTTTTCTAAAATTTAAAACCGATTGGAGTAAAATCTAGAAAAAGTCTAAAAAAAAGTCTAATAAATAGACCCTTTCGAAGTTCCGCCCATCAGGTCATGTCCGTGCAATTTGGAACTTTAAACGCGTTTATCTCAAAACTCTCGATTTCTCGAAAAGTTATAAAGTGATTTTGTTTAAATTCGGCACACATCTTTTTAATAACATTATCTAGTCATTGAACGAAGGATTTTTTTATTACAACTAATTACATTGGCTCGAAAATTTGATCCAAAAATTGGTTTTTTTGTTCAAAATCTGCCAAATTCAAATTTTATTTTTTGTTTTTTTCCTTCGTTCAATAACGAGATTTAACCATGTACTAACGAAATATATTTGGTTTTATGAATTAATTGAACCAATAATGAGTAATGCTGTCCACGGCGAGAGCATTTTCTTTTGAGACGTCAAGGGAGATAGGGTACCATCGGCTGAGTTTTTGGAATTTTTGAATAAAAATTTCACAAAATACTTTTTAAATAAGTATATAGGTAAAAAAATTGTGAAACTTCCTCTCTGAAACCCACTTAACCACTTAAGTTCTTTTTTTATTTTAAACAAATTTTTTTTTCATCTATTACTTCATATTTCTATTTCTATTTAATCTTATATTTTTTGCATTAAATTTAATTTTTTTAAACTTATTCATATTCTTATTTAACTTTGAAGTTTTCTATTTTTTAAATTTTTAGTTTTTAATATTTCGTTTTTAATTTTTAATTAATGATTAAGTTTTTAATTTTTAATTTTTAATTTTTAATTTTTAATTTTTAATTTTTAATTTTCAATTTTTAATTTTCAATTTTTAATTTTTAATTATTAATTTTTAATTTTTAATTATTAATATTTAATTTTTAATTTTTTATATCTAATTTTTAATTTTTTATATATAATTTTTAATTTTTAATTTTTAATTTTTAATTTTCAATATTTAATTTTTAATTTTTAATTTTTAATTTTTATTATCAATTTTTAATTTTTACTATCAAATTTTTAATTTTAATTTTTAATTGTTAATTTTTATTTTTTAATTCTTAATTGTTAATTTTTTTTAATTTTTCATTTTTAATTTTTAAATTTTAATTTTTAATTTTTAATTATTAATTTTTAAATTTTAAATATTAATCTTTAATTTATAATTTTTAATTTTTAATTTTTAATTTTTAATTTTTAATTTTTAATTTTTAATTTTTAATTATTATTTATCAATTTTTATTTTTTACTATCAAATTTTTAATTTTCAATTTTTAATTTTTAATTGTTAATTTTTAATTTTTAATTGTTAATTTTTTAATTTCAATCTTTTATTTTTAATTTTTTATTTTTAATTATATTTAAAATTTTAATTTTTAATTTTTAAATTAAATTTTTAATTTTTAATTTTTAATTTTTAATTTTTAATTATTAATTTTTAATTTTTAATTTTTGGTTTTTCATTTTTAATTTTAAATTTTAATATTTTATTTTTTTTTTTATTTTTAATTATTTTTAATATTTTAATTTTTAATTTTTAAATTTAATTTTTAATTTTTAATTTTTAATTTTTAATTTTTAATTTTTAATTATTAATTTTTAATTTTTTATTTTTAATTATTAAATTTTTTATTTTTTATTTATAATTTTTAATCTTTAATTTTTAATTATTAATTTTTATTTTTTTTTAATTTTTAATTTTTAATTAATTTTTTAAAATAGTATTTTTAATCTTTAATATTTAATTTTTAAATTTAATTTTTAATTTTTAATTTTTAATTTTTAATTTTTAATTTTAATTTTTAATTTTTAATTATTAATTTTTAATTTTAAATTTTTAATTATTAATTTTTTATTTTTATTTATAATTTTTAATCTTTAATTTTTAATTATTAATTTTTATTTTTTTTGTTTTTAATTTTTAATTATTATTTTTTAAAATAGTATTTTTAATCTTTAATATTTAATTTTTAATTTAGCAATTTTTAATTTTTAATTTTTAATTTTTAATTTTTTACTTTTATGTTTTAATTTTAATTTTTAATTTTTAATTTTTAATTTTTAATTTTTAATTTTTAATTTTTAATTTTTAATTTTTAATTTTTAATTTTTAATTTTTAATTTTTAATTTAAATTTTTAATTTTTAATATTTAATTATTAATTCTTAATTTATAATTTAAATTTTAAAATTTAGTTTTTAATTTTAATTTTTAATTGTTAAGTTTAAAATTTAATTTTATATATATTCAATTTTAAATTAAATTTTTATTTCTGAATTTTCAATTTAAAATTTTTAATTTTAGTTTCTAATTCAAATTTTTAATTTTTAATTATTATTTTATAACATCTAAATATTAATTTTTAATTTTTAAATATAAATTATTAATTTTTAATTATTAAACTTGAATTTTTAATTTTATATATTAAATTTTAATATATAATTTTTAGTTTTTAATAATTATTTTTTTAATTTTAATTTTAATTTTTTAAGATTTAATTTTTAATTTATAATTTTTAATTTTAATTTTTAATTTTTAAATTTAAAATTTTTAATTTTTAGTTTAAAATTTTTTATTTTTTATTTTTAATAATTAATTTTTTATTTTTAATTTTTTATTTTTAATATTTAATTTTTAATTATAAAATTTAAATTTTTATTTTTTAATTTTTAAGTTTAATTTTTAATTTTTTATTTTTAATTATAAATTTTTAATTTTTAATTTTTAATTTTTATTTTTAATTTTAATTATTAATTTTTAATAATAATTTTTAATTTTCAATTTTTAATTTTTAATTTTAGTTTCTAATTTAAATTTTTAATTCTTAATTATTATTTTATAATATCTAAATTTTAATTATTAATTTTTAGTTATTAATTATTAATTTTTAATTATTAAACTTGAATTTTTAATTTTAAATATAAATTTTTAATATATAATTTTTAGTTTTTGATATTTAATTTTTAATTTTTAATTTTTTTTTTAAGTTTTAATTTTTAATTTGTAATTTTTAATTGTTAATTTTTAATTTTTAATTTGTAAGTTTTCGTTTTTAATTTTTAATTTTTTATTTTTTATTTTTAATTATTTATTATTAATTTTTAATTATTATTTTTAATTTTAATTTTAATTTAAATTTTTTTATTTTTAGTTATTGATTTTTAATGCTTAATTTTTAATTATTAATTATTAATTTTTAATTTTTAATTTTTAAATTTTAAATATTAATTATTAATTTTTAATTATTAAACTTGAATTTTTAATTTTAAATATGAATTTTTAATATATAATTTTTAGATTTTAATATTTAATTTTTAATTTTTAATTTTTATTTTTTAAGTTTTAATTTTTAATTTGAAATTCTTAAGTTTTAATATTTAATTTTTAATTTTTAATTTGTAATTTTTAATTTTTAATTTTTAATTTTAAATTTTTTATTTTTTTTTAATTTTTAATTATTAATTTTTAATTTTTAATTTTTATTTTTAATTTTAATTTTAATTTTAATTTTAATTATTAATTTTTAGTTATTGATTTTTAATGTTTAATTTTTAATAATTAATTTTTAATTATGAATTTTTAATATTTAATTTTTAACTTTTAATTTTTAATTTTTAATATTTAATTTTTAATATTTAGTTTTTAATTTTTAATTTTTAATTTTTAATTTTTAATTTTTAAATTTTAATTTTTAATTTTTAATTTTTAATTTTTAATTTTAAATTTTAATTTTTAATTTGTAATTTTTAATTTTTAATTTTAAATTTATAATTTTTAATTTTTAGTTTAATTTTTTAATTTTCAATTTTTAATCTTTAGCTTTTAATTTTTTATTTAAAGTTTTTAATTTGTAATTAATAATTTTTAATATAAAATTTTTAATTATAGTTTTAAATTTTTGATTTTGATATTTTCATTTTTAATTTTTAATATTTACATATTAATTTTTAATATTTTTTTAAGTTTTAATTATTAATTTTTAATTTTAATATTTAATTGTTAATTTTAAATTTTAAATTGTATTAATTTACTTCAGATTTTAGTTTTATTAATATAATTTACTTTAAAACTTTTGTTTACTTTATTTACTTTTATTATTATTATTATTAATTTTTTATATTTATATTAGCTTTGATTTTATATTTTATTTTTAACTATTTTCTCTTAATAAAATATGAATTTAGTACTTCTAGTAAATTGTTTGTAATTCAGTTTAATGTCTTTTTTAGTTTCTAGTTTGATTCTTATTCTTGTGTAAATTTTTAATTCTTTTTTCTTTTATTTATATTTTTGTTAATTATATATTTATATTTTGTTAATTTTACTTTTAATTTTAATATTTTTGTTCTTATGATCAAGTATATATAATAGAATAAATATATAAAATTATAATTTTAATTTTAAACTTTTATTTTAATTTAAATTTTTGTTTTTACTTTTGCTTTTGTTTAAATTTTTATTTTTTTCTGCATTTTTTTAAATTCGTTTAAGTTATTTTTAATTTTTCTTTTTGTTAAATTCTTATATTAATTAAATTTTTACTATTTAAAACATATTTTATTTTTGCTTACATTTATATAAGGGTGGTTCTCTGTGTCTAGGAGATGCATACTATACAAATATTTCCTATGGAATTGTGCTAGAGATCGAGCGCACCCCCAATGAAAATATGGTGACATGTTCAATTGAAGCAATAACAACCACACGACACAGGGTTGCTTTTTTCTTCTTGCAATATGTGGGAAAAAATAAATTTACATAGGTTTGGATATAGGATATTTTGCCTACCGTAGTATATTATTAATTATAATTATGGTTAAATTTTTAATTACATATTTATTTTTACTATTAATTTGGTTTAATTTAATTTTTAAGTTTAATTATTTTTATAATTTTTTTTTTAATTTTTCAAATTTAATTTAATTTTTATTATGATTTTTATTTAATTTTAAATATTGTAAAATTTCTTCCGATTTTTTAGGTATTATTAAAGAAATAATAAAAATAAAAATGAAACAAAAAGCTTTTTCTTCTTATTATTACTGTAATATTTTTTTGTTCCCTTATGAGTATAATTTTAAATTGTAATTTTTTATTTATTTTTTATTCTATTGCTTTTTCCCATTATAATTTCAAATAAAATTATTATTTAAAGTTTTTCGTTTTTATTTTCATTTATTTTTATATCTTATACAATTTTATATTTTTATACTTTTATTTGTATTAATTTTTATTTGCATTTTTATATATCCTCTTACATTTATTTGTATTTTATGGTCTTTTAAAACACTCTTTTATGTTTGGTTTATGATTGTACATAAATATTTTCTTTCTTAAACACTCCAGGTTATTCCTCATACGAATAAAAATATATGTTTCAAATAAAAATAAAAAAATTTTAAAGCCAAAAGTTTGGTTGAAAAATTCGGTTTGTGTGTACATTAAATTACTCGAAAATATATGTTTGTAAGTATATCTATATGTGCATATGTAAATATTGTTATGCAGTAAGCTGAATAATCAATCAATCTTCGGTAACTTTCAAATTGTTGGTTTTTTATTTTATTTGATTTGCTTTCATTCTTAGTTATACAAATAAAAATATTTACACATAAAACATACGTATATATATAGACGTTATATTTGCTGGTCCATTGAAAATTCAGTAAATAAATAAACAGGAAGCAGTCGATTGAATGCGCACCACTGTGTAATTGTAAAGAATTTTAAAAATTCAAATTTTGTTTTTTGGGTGATTTTGTACAACTTTAAAGTTTGTGTTTCCAGAAAAATAAAATTTTTTTTTTGGAAAATAACAATTCTTTGTTTCATTTCAATCTTTTATGATATATTTTTGTATGAGAATAATTTTACTTCAATGAATATTTTCTACTAAGGACGAAGTGTAATAAGAATATGTAATTTTATGTTTGAAATCTGAAAACAAATTCTTAGTAAAGATATTCCCCCGAAAATAGGTCTTCTTGAATTTGATTTTTGTTGAGGACATACTTGAATATATAATTATATTAAAATGTGGTGGAAATATGGAAAATGTGATACGAAAACACATATCTGAACAATCAGTAGCAAGGGAGTGTGATTTTATTTTGTCCAAACAAATGATCAATAGATTAGTTTAAGTTAAGCTGGTCTTAAACCTGTTCGTCCTTTGTAGTGCCAGATAGGGGGTCTATTTAATTTAAGGCAAACTACAGATCGCATAGGACGTCAACGTTTTTATGAGGGCCTTAACATCCCGTTTTGAAAATTCCTCTAGTTATCTGAAGTGCATAGACAGGACCTGACAGAAACAGAAAAGGTGTTCAAACGACTTACTCATGCACGGCTCTCTGCATTTGTTACATGTGCCACTGGTACTAATGCCCATTCTTCTCTTGTGAGCTGGGTTGTGGCCTGTCATTAGTCCTACTACTTGCCACTATCCTTTCGAGAAAGCTCAAATAAAAAGTTGGTGTGTTTTCCTTCGCTGTCATTGCCCATTACCTTGGTGCTCTTGCATGGATTTAAGGTATTTCATCACCCAAGCTGTTCCCACTTCCAGGCCCATAGTGTCTTTCGCATTTCATGTACTGTTCCGTTTGCTAAGCGTATACAAATTTTGACAATCTTATCAAATATATTATTGCCTACAATACAGATGCTTCCCTGCAAACACATTGTACACTATTTCCCTGCTTCTAACAAAATTTTCTGACGTAAAACGAAGTGAGATTGCTGTTTTAATTGCTACTTGGCTATTGACGTAAATATTGATATTTTTTATGTGGCTTCCTGTGTTGCTAACCATCTCACCAGCTTCGTCTACCGCGAAGACCTCCGCCTGGAAAATACTGGAGTACTCCGAAAGCTTAAAATTTCTGGCCCGCACTCCATCGGCCTTTTTTGTCCATTTTCCATCCACTGAGTGTGCGGTCCTCATGCGTATCCACTTTCTTTTAAAGTGGCTTTAAGCCTTCTGTCTCTATATAGTTCATCATTTCCTAACTTATCGAGATATGCCCGACGTTTCTAGTAGAAAATTTATTTGATGGCGCTAAATTGAAGCATTGCCGTTAAGCAGAGTACAGCGAGGTACTGTATTCGCTCTAATGGCTTTCAGTAAGCGATTTTGCTCGAAGCGGTTCAGCATAACAAAGTACTATCGATGTGTAACACCACTGTATACCATATATCCGAGGTAAAGCTCAACCATGAAATCCTCAAACGAAGTTCTAAGGTCTATTGAGTGCGGCTTCATTTTTTATCATTACAAAATTTTGTTTAAACTTCAGGAAAACTAAGGATACATTTTGTACGCAAGATGACAACCCTTTGTTCCCTTTTTTTAGATCACCGCTCCCGTCAATTGTTATCGATCAATATACTGCTGTACAATTTTGAGTAATCTTCGCCATTTATATTGTGTTTGACGGCCATTGAAAGCAGGCGACCTCGAGAAATTTAACGAAAATAGAAAAAAGTGAATTAAATGTGCTGATTAAGCTTTACTTTTTGCGTTAAGAAACCATCACCCAAACCAGGGAAGGTCTTGATAAATACTATGTGGACTCTGCACCATCAGTTTTAGTGGTTAAAAAGTCTTTTCGTTGAGATCGTACCAGTACAAGTGACACCGCACATTCAGGTCGCCAAAAAAGAGTTCATCACACCAGAAATCGTCGATAGAATCACAGAAAAAGGTGTGAGATGTCATTTACATTAATTACCAAGAAAATATAGAGAGAAAGACAGATTCGATATTTATTGGAAGCTGAAACGTATTTGACGAAGCAAATCTGCTGTTCCATCAGGACCTTGCTCGGATGCTCACGTGTGCAGTCACCATGGAAATTATTCTAAAAATTGGGCTTCGAGCTGCTGCCCCATCCAGCATATTTCCCAAATTTATTCTTTTGCGACTATTTGTTGTTTATAAACCTGAGGAAACAGCTGAGCGGTACGAGATTAGGGTCGAATGAAGAGGTCATCATAGAAGCAAACGCCTATTTTGAGGTCTTTAAAACCCCTTATTATTTGGGTGTAGTACAAAAATTAAAAAAAAAAAGTTGGACTGAATGTATAAGTTAAAAGCAGACATTGCTGAAATTTTTGTTCGAAAATATTATTGATTTCCAAAGCTTACATATTTTTGAGAATTAAAATACATTTTTTCGACTTAAAACTATTCAGCCGCGTTTAGTTCAAATTTTTATTGATTTTAAAAAGGCTTTTAAAATTTTTCGAAAAAATGTTAAACTATTTTATGTTAAAATGATGCAGACATATTTCAAAACCTTTGGCAGCAAACAAAATTGAACCGACTTCGTCATTAAACATATGATTTTGCTGTTGGCGTAATCTTTTATTTAATAAACCTTCGCTCCCCAGTACATATTAGACACATACAATTTTCAGTTTCTTCGCTGTAATGAATTATTCCTTCTAACTCTACAGTTTCCACAGCGGATTATAATTATGAATTATTTTTTTTTCATATTTTATTATTTATAATCAAAATCAAATGGCAAATCATATGAGTTTCTATGGGAAATAGCCATAGCTATTGGGATTTAGGTGTATTTATTTACCACTAACGTACACATATGCACAAATATAGATTTTTTCACTCACATAATGCAGTTGCTTGCCATTTTATCGGCTTAATTTCTATGGCAACATATTTTACTTTGTAATTACTCAAGTGACATACTTTTCAGACATAAATGACGTAAATACGCCATTGTGAGCAAATGAATCAGTATTGGAAAATAAGTACTTATATATAGCTGTAGTGCATCTCCAGTGCACTAATGAACACTAAATGAGTTGACTGATTTTTCTTATTTCTTGCTTAATTTTATTTCGGTCAATACTTAATTTTATCCTTTGTGAAGTTGAGGGAGCATGAAAAGCTGGGCAAATGTCAATAACAATCACATTTTTAAAATTTGCTGAAAATAGATATTTTTAAATGATGAGTGTAGTGGTTTTTTCTTGGAAGAGAAATAGTTTCCAGAATAACAATAATAAATGGGTATATCTGAAAAAAAAAATAATTAAATCTCATTATAGAACTCACATGTCTGAAAGAGACTCTCTCTGTGCTCGTTATAATTTAAACGTGGTTTTTTTGATCAAATACCAAGAAAAAGCCAAAAAAAAGGTAAAGTGGAGAGCCATCTAAGTAAAAACTTAAGCACTTCCTTAGAACGTGAAGTTAGTCATTAAGTTTGGTTCAAGAAGAGAGCGGCTTCTCTGACCTGTAGCAAAAAATGATGCTTGTTCAGCTGGCTCCACTGATGCAAAAACAAAATACGTATTTCAATACTTCGTACAACATGGTTACCACACAGTTAAAATCTGATCATTTCATGGGAGTCTAAATTTTAGACAAATGATCATGAACTCCCTCGTCTTTTCAGATTTCATTGACAAGTTTCTAACCTTATTCGCTGGTAAAACTATCCAGAGCAATAACTTTATCTTGGCAGCTGTTGTTTGGACCTTTTTCTTTGTTCTTTTATTATTATATTATTTATTATCATCATTCTTTAATTCAAAAACTAGACCACCAAAATTTTGAGAAACACAATATTCATGTTAATATGAGGTGGGTTTTATCAAGGGCTGAGGTGAGTTCAGCCGATCCAGATGGCTCAAGAAGAGAGACAGAGAGAGAGAGAGAGAGAGAGAGAAAGAAAGAGAACGGGCATATTGCATACAGGTCGTATTGAGGATAACGGCGAGCAGCCAATAACACAGCGATGCCGGATCAACTGCTGAGCGACGGCAAGTGCACTAGCAGTGCGGCGATTTGATTCCCAGCAGCATTGGAATCAGTTGGCGGGCAGTGGTAAGTTCGCTGTCAGCACGGCGATTGGCTCTCAGTGAATTCGGAGTAACTGGTGAGCGGCGATTGGATCTTAACGGCGTCGGAATGACCGGCGATCGGCTCTCAGTAATGCTGGTATTAATATAGCTGGAGGTGATGACTTCCGGCTATGCTGGAATAGCTTGCGGGGACGGAGATAGGAAACAAACAGTCTGTATTCCGCACTGCTCGGTAAAATAGTCTCAGGCAGCGGAACGATTTATCAAGACTGGCTAGATTCACTATGGGCGTCGCCGCTGAAAGAATTTATATGCAAAAAAGGTAAAAAATAAATAATTAAAATTTATTATGCATCGGAATCGACTATATCTCTCTTATATTTTTCGAATACCATCTTTAAAAATGAGTTCTCGATCCAATTATCGATCCATCATGCTCAAGCGTATTATTTGTTGTCTATAACGAGTTCACTTTGCGTTCATCATGGATCTTGAGCCTCCAACTTCTCATTTGCAAGCTTTTTGGCTGGGCCAGGAGGCTCTTTGTCTTCGACGCTAAAATCATCACTTTTGAAGCATCGAGACCACTCTCTGACTGACTTATTGGACTCACGTTAAAATTCCACAAGAATTCTATGGGCTTCAAATGCACTTTTCTTCCAATTAAATATATAATCCAAAGCTTTCCGAAAATTCTGCTTATTTAACACTGATTCGGATATTTGCAAAGAGTCAAATAACAATGTTTTTGTTACAAACAGACGCTGATTCATACTTACTATAGTTGACAGATTCGAAATCTTTCCAATGAAATAGGTAATTGCTTCGAAGATCGGTCACAACTTGCAGGTGGAGCAATATATTTAATATAATCTTTTTATACCTTTCATGTACCTGAAATATATATATATATTATCTTTGGTCCGAAGTATATAGATGCCAAAAAGATCAGAGATAGACCCAGCACAACATATACGGATCACATCAGAATGACAATCTGAGTTGATTTAGTCTTTCTTGTCCGTCTGCTTGAACGCAAACTGGTTCCTCTGTTTTTCAAATATTTCAACTGAACTTGGTAGACAGTTACACTGGTACATTTTTACATACATTTGTCAGAATCGGCTAGATCGGAGCACTATAGCAGAGATGTCGCAAGTGTGTCACACAAACTGAGAGCTGTTCAATCATAAACAGCTGAGAGTTTCGATCAATATGACAAATTCCGTTTTCGAGCTTGGAAAATACATTAGCCCAATTAGTGCACTTCGTTTTGATTTCTTTTCCGTTTATATTTAGACTTGTACTGCCACTCTTAGATGGCGAACAAATCGGTGATTGTACTCCAACATAAGTTTTTCATCGTCCACGCAGCTTATTACTCGCAGCTCAGTGCAATGCACCTTAGAAGATTTTAGCAGATTGACAGGCATAGCAACACGAGCCTGTCAGCAGATATTATCAAGTATTCGCTATTAAACAAGGTTCGATTAAGACGACCAACATTTGGAATATGCGGAAAACTCAAACGAGCGAAAGTAGAGGAGGTCAGAGGCTCACCTTCAGTAGCATCGCGTCGCCTATTCATATCAGATCACAATTCGGAGACACAATTTCTCATGGATACCGGAGTGATATCAGGGTCAACCATGTTTCCCGATTAAAATACACCTACTAAGAGTAGGTTATCAGTTTTATTCTGCAGCAGATTCACTTATTGATACCTATGGTTACGACGGGATTTTACATGATGATTTATCATAGCTGATGTAACGAAGCCGATAATTGACGTCAATCTTTTAAGCTATTTCGGTTTTTTAGTCGATTCGGGATACAACATTGCATTAATAACGAAGAATTCGAAATAAGAACTTCCAAATTTTACAAAATAATTTTAATAATGTATATGCAATATATCCTTCTTGCTCAAATTTCTAAATTAAGTGACCTCACCTGTGTATCAATTATCTAAGCTCATCCCCAAAAAAAAAAAAAAAAAAACGCCTCACCTTTTAATTTATACATAAAAATCAGATTTAATCTCAAGTAAATAAATAAATTCGCCATACTCATCACACCACCGCTGTGTGACCCAAATATATTGTAGAATAACGGCAACCGGCTGTCAAATGAAGCGAATAAATCTTATTCACCGCTAATAGCACTTGTCACTCCAAATAGAAAATTGAAGCGCTATTTTTGTGAGCATACACTCATCTCACTCGTATTCGCATATACGAGGGCTGCACTTTATATTTCGGGATTTGGAAACTGATAACTTTCTCGTAAAGTTTGACATTTTTAATGTTATAAATACTCAGAATGTTTCGATATGCGAGCGCTAGTTGTGTTGTTTACAATAACTTAAGGGGGATGCATTTTAGGTAATCTTTGAAGCTCCGTGAAAAGAAAGCAATCAATATTTTTACTATCCATCTTTTTATAAGTTATTTATTGACTTGAGAAAAATACAAAAAAAAAATTGAAAACAAATTTTTTTTTGTTAATTCCACGAATTAACATGAGATGAAGTGGGGAGTCGTGAAAAATGGTTACGTGACCATACCCACGATTTCAGCCCTTCTAGCAATCTGAAAAAAATATATTATTAATCAAGAGGAATGTCGCAATGTCTGGAACTACGGAAAAGTCGAAAAATATTTTTTCACAAAATGGCGACTGTTTAGAAAAAATGTACTTTATCTTTTTTTGGACTTTTCGAATTTTAAAAAAATACTACAAATTAAAATTTGTGGATGAGCGTAGTTTCAGACAGAGAAAAGTCTATAAAGATGACAGTTTCAAGAAAAACGCGTTTAAAGTTTCGCGTAAAGGCCGAGGCGATATAGATGCCGCATCAGAAAAATACCTGTATCTCCGAAAATAATTTGAATTTTGAAAAATCCTCTTACAGAAATATTTTAAAATAGTTCAAATTTAAAAACACGCACCAAAAAAAAAAGAAATAGAATTTTCCTAAATTCTGGACTAGAATACTCCCTTAAAATATTCATTTCGGTAAAAAATTAAATTAGATTGCGAACATTTTCGCGCGATTATTTTTTTTTTTACAACCTTCGGCGTGGATTAACTCAGCAGCAGGGCATCGATGAACTTAATTCAATTTTTAACGATGAAGCACCATCAAGGACTAGTGTATATTGATGGTATGGTCGAGGTCGTAAATCACTCTTTGACGAATTTCGTATAGGTCGTCTAAAAACAGTTGTTGCAGAAACTATTGAAGCTGTGCTCAAACTGATATTGCCAGATCGTCATGTGATTTATTGTGAGACTGAAACAATTAAAGAACTTGGTGGGACCAGCATATATTTAATATTGCATGAACATTTGATTGTAAAATAAATTGGTTCACGTTCGATCCCATATAATTTGTGGATCAAAAAAAGAAGGCTTCTATCGATTGATCGAGAGATATGTTAAAAAATGCGATGAATTTTCTTCGAAACACGTCTATGAAATCATGGCAGGTGATAAATCATAGACTTACGCATATGAACCCGAAGGTAAACAGTACTCGACTGTATTTGTTCGGAAAAACATGACATGTCCACTAGAAGAACGCAGAACAGTAAGTTTTGAGTGGTACCCAACCATTGGTTTGCCAATTGTCTTTCAAGAAATCAGGAAAAACAACCAGCGAAGACGGATCACTCTTCACCACGACAATGTGAGCTCCCACACACCGACTGAAACAACTGTATTTTTGAGCACTTAAAACATCGATTTGATGCGTCATCTACTGTATAGTCTTGCCTTGCCACCGAATGACTTCTTTTTACTCTCGTACTAAGAAAAATAAACTGAAAGGTCAACGTTTTTCGACATTTGAACAGGCGTTTGATGCGTTCAGAACTCATGTTTTGCAGATACCTCAATCAGAGTGGCAAAAATGCCTCGACAATTGGTACAAACACCTGCAAAAGTATATATATCATAATGGAGAATATTTTGAAAAACAACAAAGCGATTTTCGATGATTAGTTTTTATTTTTATATTCTAATCGCGAAATATAAATGGCAACCCCCATACAAAAGCATATACAATGGGATATCAGGCAAGTGCCTCAATAAAAATCAACTTTTAACAAACTTGGCAGCCGAGGCTGACAAACACACATGTAACTACTCCTATAAACATTGAGATATATATGCACGTGCCTTATACATTTTTACACCCCTTAGTCGTAATATATTCAATAGAAAGAAATTTTCGATTAACAAATAATAGAAAGTTTTTTTTCTATGTAGAGAGCGCTTGTAAATTCCTGGAGTTTAGGGAGTCAAACTTCTTGACTTAATTCACATAGAATGCAACGGGTTATCCATTTTGCTTCTTCCAAAATAAACGTAAATAAAATGCATTTGAAATAACTTTTTTCTTGATTTTGGTTTTATTATTAAGCTTGAATCTTGGCATTTTATGTGAAATACTACATAATTCAGCTAACCACTTCGTGAATTTTTGCAAATTTCGATCCGTTTAACGTAATTTTCGACCACTTTTTGGCACATATTTGGCGGTGTCTCAGCTATAACTTGACGAATGTTGGTTTTCAAGTGATCAAGAGTTAAAGTCTTATCCCTATAAACACGATATATCGCGTAGCCGCAGAAACAAAAGGCCAAAGGTGTCAAATCACACGTTCTCGGTGGCCAACTGACATCGCCAAGACGAGAGATTACTCGGCCGGGAAATTTCTCTCACAATAAAGCCATACTCGCTCGTGTTTTGTGGCATGTGGCACCAACTTGTTGTGATCATATATTGTCCAAGTCATGTTCTTCAACTGCAGACCAAAAAACCTCGGTTATCATAGGGCAATAATGCTCCGGATTGACATTGACAGTCTCGCCGTTATCGTTTTCAAAGAACTAAGATCCAAAAACACCTCCGGACCAAAGAACGCATCAGATAGTATAAATTTTTTGGGTTTGATGGGCTTCTCTTCAATTATTTGAGGACTATCGGAGCCCCAAATGCGACATTTTTCCGTATTTATGTATCCACAGAGTGAGAAATGTATCTCGCTGCTTAAGAAAGTTTTGTTGGAAGAATCACGGCCCACTGCTTGCTGTTTAAGCACCCAATTGACGTAACTACATGAGGTGCAAGTTCAAATATACACTAAACGTGGCCACGTTTGCATCACCATTTTTGTAAAGGATGATCCAAGTAAAGGTCCTTTCCTCAATAGCCTTTTTTGGCAGATCACGAGTGAGTCGTGTCAAGACTTACGTCCGAACAACGTTTCCAAATCATTCAACACTATTACGAAAATTCACGTACTGTAATAAATGTGTTTCGCGCACTTCGCTCAAATTACGGTCAATATAATCGGTCTACTGAGCATACCATTCGCAACACTATCACTCATCTTGAGACCCAGCATTCATTATTGGATAATATTCAACCGAATAGACCACGTCCAGCATGCAGTGAAGAAAATATAGCGGCCGTGGCTGAGAATGTACACGAAGACCGTGTAGAGCCGATTAGGTGCCGTTCGCAGCAACTCGGAGTGACGCATGGAATAATTAGGCGCATTTTACGCCGAGATCTTCAATTTAGAGCATACATAATACAGCTTGTGCAAAAACTAAAGCCGTTCGACCTTCCCAAGCCACTTGGCTTTGCTCTATGGGCTTTTGAAAAGTTCCAAGAAGATACGACGTTTTTGAGATTTTGTTCAGCGATGTGGCCCATTTCTGGTTCAATGGATATGTAAATAAGCAAAATTGCCATATTTGAGACGAAGAGCAACTTGAAGAGAGTCAAGAGTTGCCATTTTATCCAGAAAAAACAACGGTTTGGTATGGTTTGTAGGCCGGTGGAATCATCGGTCCATATTTCTTCAAAAATGATGCCGGTGAGAATGTAACCGGCAATGGCGACCGTTATCGCGCGCGTTGCTAACCGACTATTTGATGCCTGAAATTGAAGCTCGTGATCTTCGCGACATTTGATTTCAACAAGACGGCGCTACTTCGTACTTCCCACACATTGCATAACTCAATGGATTTATTGAGAGAACACTTCGGTGAGCAGCTAATTTCACGTTTTCGGCAGGTCGATTAGCCACCAGAATCGTGTGATATCACACCGTTAGACTTTTTCCTGTGGAATATGTAAAATCTAAAATCTGTATGGACAATCCCGCTTCGATTCAGGCCTTGGAGCAAAACATCACGCGTGGCATTCGCCAGTTACCAGTCGAAATGTTCGAACGAGTCATCGAAAATTGGACTCACCAGATGGACCATCTGAGACGTAGCCACGGCCAACATTTGAAAGAGATAATCTTCAAAAAGTAAACGCCAAAGAATGTTCTTTCGAATGATAATAATCATTCCCCATAAAATTTTAATTTTCTGTGGTTTGTGGTAGGGAACCCCGAAATGGATTAATAGGTTTCAACAATTCGAACGTGTTTTGTGGTTGTAAAACGATCCGTTTTCATAAAGGACTGAGTTTTAACTAAAAGATATTGTTTTTGGTTCGACAGTGAAGAGTGATAGATGTCAAAATACAGTCCTGCACTTTGGAAACCACTAAATGGATAGCCTCTGATTTGCGGTGTATATATGTATACACAATTTGACTGTTGGAGCTTAAAATATGACCACAAAGGTAGCAGAGAAATTAAGCGCCTGCACACATACACACATACAATGCAAACAGTAAGTAAATAACCTCAACTTTTCACCATGAACTTCTAATCGCTATCTTTCGAACAAATTCGATTAGTTTGGCAAGCAAATGCACACACGCACACACGCACACCGTATTTGCGGAGAAAACCACAGGAAATGCTGTGTTGGTAAAATCTTCGTTAAAGTTATTGCTGTTGTTGTTGTTGTTGTCCTGTGTTCAATGTCCTGCTTGACACTTAGATTTGTCGCCAACGTTGTAGTTTTCCAATTACCATAAGTTCTTTACATCATCTTTTTCATGCCCTCTCCCTACCGCCCCCGCACTTTCAACGTTTGCAACCGGATTTGGTGAGTGTTAACTTTAAATGAATTAAGTCAAGTTGATGACAATGGCCATGATGGTGATGACGATGATGATGTTGATGGCGATGATGGCGATGGTGTGTTGACATTGGCGTCCTGGGACGACAGGAGCTGCGGTTTGTAAACACAACGTCCTCTAGCGTCACCACCAACAAACTCAAATCACCGCAGCGCAGCGTAGCTCAAATCGTCTGTTGTTGACATTCATTGACAAACGTTTGGTCTTCTCTGTTAGAATATGCTTACAAATATCTATCTAACTTTGCCTTCGATGATCTCTATACATACAACCTTTTTTTCTTTTTTTTTTTTTTGGTGTAAATATGAAAATTTGATTTTGCTTAAGGATTTTCGAGAATCGATTTCACGAGTGCTTAGCCAAATTGGTTAAGTTGAAATGTTTTGCAAATTGCGTACTCATAGTGTGGTTGTAGTGTATAATTTTCTAAAAGCTTGTGATTTTTGTAACGGAAATAGTCAATATGAGTTTGGTGAAATTTTGCGATTCATTTGATTTGAAGTGCAATTTCTTGTGTGTCAAGTGTTGTGAATTTGAATTTTGTATTTGATGACTCTTTAATACAGATCAAAATAATTTATTTTTATTTGTAGGAAAAAGTAATATATTGAATCATTTTGTGATTGAAAATAATTTTTTTTTGGCAGCAGCATGGTATAGTTTTGGCGGCCGCGATAGCCGAGTGGTTAGCGTTGCGTACTGACATTCGGAAGGCCTGGGTTCGAGCCCAGGTTTGAGCAACATCCAAATGATAGAAATTTTTTTCTAATTGCGGTCGCCCCTCGGCAGGGAATGTCAAGCCCTCCGAGTGCATTTCTGGTATGAAATAAAGCTCTTCATAAAAATCCATCAGCCGTTCGGATGCGGCTTAGAATAAACTGTATGTCCCTCCATTTGTTGGTAAAAACATCAAGACGCAAAACCACAAATTGGAGGAGGAGCTTGGCCGAAAATCGCTCCAGCGGTTACAAATGGCCAAATATATATATATATATATATGGCATAATTTTAGGCGCATTGCGCCAGTCACTTTCGTAGTGCAAATCTTCTTCTTCTTTACAGTATGCACCGCTTATGCGATTATAGCCACATAAACAATAGTGCGCCACTCGTTCTTTCTCTTTGCTGTTTGGCACCAGTTGGAAATACCATGTGATAGCTAATCGCTCTCCACCTGATTATTCCAACGGAGTGGAGGCCTTCCTCTTCCTCTGCTTCCGCCAGCGGATACTCCATCGAATACTTTGAAAGCTGGAGCGGTTTCATCCATTCGGACGACATGACCTAGCCAGCGTAGCCGCTGTCCCTTGATTCGCTGCGCTAAGTCAACGTCGTCGTATAACTCGTACAGTTTCTCCTTCCATCGTCCGCGGAACTCATCATTGCCAACCCGCAAAGGACCATAAATCTTCCGCAAAACTTTTCTCTCGGAAGCTCCTAAAGCCGAATCATCGAGTGTCGACATTGTCCAGGCTTCTGCACCATATGTTAGAACGGAAACGATGAGCGACTTGTAGAGTTTGGTTTTGGTTCGTCGAGAGAGGACTTTACTTTTCAATTGCCTACTCAGTCCAAAGTAGCACCTGTTGGCAAGAGTGATTCTGCGTTAGATTTCAAGGCTGACATTGTTGGTGTTGTTAATGCTGGTCTCGAGATAGACGAAATTATCTACGACTTCGAAGTTGTGACTGTCAACAGTGACAAGGGAGCCAAGTCGCGAGTGCGATGACTGTTTATTTGTTGACAGGAGATATTTCGTCTTGCCCTCGTTCACTACCAGACCTATTCGCTTCACTTCTTTATCTTACCTGGAGAAAGCAGAACTCAATATCATCGGCAGATATCAATATCATCGGCATACGCTAACAATTGTACCATCGTAGTGCAAATACTTTGTTCAAAAAAAAAAAAAAAAAAAAAAAAAAAAAAAAAAATTATTATAATAATAATAATAAAAATCAGTTAAATACGTAACTTTTTGAGTTAGATTAGTGTTAGCATTCAAAATATGAGTATTTCTTACATAATAAATGCAGATTTATAACCAATTTTCAAACAAAATCTTGATAAAACTTGACAAATTATATACGTTAACCTTCCCGAAGAGTAACTCTATAGGTATATTCATTCGTTTAGTAGTTTTTTAGTTTATTGCGAACAGAGAGAAAGGTAGACAGATACACCGATGCCGGATGACTTTGTTTTATTATATTTATGTATACAAGTACTGATGCAGTTCTTCTCTAAACTGACTATTCTAGCTTCTGGCGCTACACGTTGAGGGCAGTAAGAGTTGGCTGCGCTTCGGATTAGAATTGGCCTCACCTATATCCGTAGAATATTCTTTTTAATTTTTTTTAAAGCAAATACGGCTTTTTGATCTATATTAGGAATTCCGTAACTCCAGCAGTAGTTGCGTTTTTAAGTAGCGCATCCTCTTATAAGTATATCGCAACTATTTTAGAAGAATACATCAGCTCTCTCAGTCTAAAAGCCCACTCTTTCCAACAATTTGTACATTTTCCTCTGCCTTTGCTGCCACCAGTACAAAACCTTGCCGTATTTTAAGGGCTAGACTCTCTATGACAACCCTGTCGCCATGACAGTGTATAATTTTTAGAGTTTGTCTTCCCGTCTCTACGACCGCTGTAGCGGAGTAAGTGCAGTGCATGCTACCCTAGACATTTTTCAATTTCATCGCCTTTCGGCAGATACTGTCAAAATCTGCTGCTTTTGATATAATAACTTCGGACAAAAAATTTTCATCTCTTCTGAGTCAGTTCAAAATTGTAAATTGTAGGAAAAAAGTCAAGACCTGCGCCACCAGTTTGAGTGGAAGCGGAGAAAAAAACCTGCTGAGCCGTTAGAAAGCGGCAATTATATGACTACACCCCTGTACGACCGCAACAGCCGAGTGGTTAGCGTTGCGTACTGTCAGTCGAAAGGTTCGGGTTCGAGTCCAGGTTCAAGCAACATCAAAAATTATAGAAAATTAATTTTTCTAATTGCGGTCGCTCCTCGACCGAGACTGTCAAGCCCTCCGAGTGTTTCTCTGACATGAAATAAAAGGCTGCTCATAAAAATTCATCGACCGTTCGGAGGTGGCTTTGAATAAATTGTAGATCCCTCCATTGGTTGGTAAAACATCAAGGCGCAACATCAGAAATTGGAGGAGGAGCTCGGCCGAAAATCGCATATATACATATACTGATATTCGCACACGCTAAAAGTGGAAGGAAAAAAACTGTCGCTTTCGAAGTACCCAAAATGTCATCACAACATCCATAACTCTGATCCAAACAACTGGAGGGATACTTGTAAAGTTTGGGTTTTGTTTGAAGCGAAATTATTTTCTCTTTTTACTCAATCAGACATAGCTTTGCTGGAAAGAGTGACAAAAATTTTTTTCCTGCTTAATAAGACGGAAGTCATTAGGCTTCTCACCCGATTAGTGATTTCGCAGCGAGTTTCAATGTTTTATACTTCACGCTACTTTAGACCATGTATGCATGCAATTTGATGCGGACCTGAGAACTGGACCTGGATGAGGCCGATAGTTGTGCGACCAATACATTTAGATCACCATTGTGATAGCTGAGCTAGAGAATCATACAAATATTCCCCAAGGCACTGATATCACATGGTGAATAGGGTTTGACAATCTCTTGTCTAGTCTTTTTCCTCTTCGTTCCGGCAACTGCAATAAAAATCAATAAAGTAGGATCCCATTATCTAATCATGGAGCCCCATTAAATAGTACCCTGTATACTAGTTACTATACTTTTGGAGAACGAGTTACTATACTGATGGCGAGCCAGTCTAGATAAGAAGCCTTGAACTCTCAAAATTCAACGCTGGCCACACCAGCCTAGTCAAGGTGCAACATGGATTACTTAAGAAATTTGATATTGCTTCTTTCAAAAGGAACAGTTTCGGCATAAATTTTACCGAAGACATAGGTAAAAGCCAGCTATTCTTCGTTTAGCTCGTCGTGGTGGCGTAAAACGTATATCTGGTTTAATATATGAAGATTGTCATAGTATATTGGAAAGAATTAGTGTGTGGCACTAAAATTGAGTAGTCTTTCAGCAGCTTCCGATAAATTTGGTTCGGAAGATGCGACAGTCGTTTGGAAATCTGATGTTTGCAATAATTGAGGGCATCGTTGATCAGTGTATAAATTTTACCTTATTATCAGCAAGTAAAGATGGCAAAAGCCCCCTGATTCAGAACGTTGTTGTTTTCCCAATTGAGTCTATTCAAAATTATTGTACTAACAAAATTGTCAAAGAAGGAGTTAGAGATAATGTAGTCCAGCTTTTCCAGAATTAGTGTAGCGTTCAGTCTAATAACGTCTCACAGGTCTATAGGACGAAAGTTAAGAAGAGTTTCCAGTGTTTTTAAGTGATGCCTGAGACTTTGTTATGAGCACAGCTTACAGACTCCTGAACTCTATCTACTTTGCATCGGAAAGTTGGGTTTTCAGGTCTCGGTAACTAGACGATTAGGCCGTTTCCGTTGTTGGAGATACTTAAACTACTATAATAAGTGAAGTCTGTGCAGCGGCCGCGGTAGCCGACTTGTTAGCATTGCGCACTGCCTTTCGGAAGGCCTAGGTTTGAGCCCAGGTTCGACCAACATCAAAAATTATAGAAAATTAATATTTCAAATTGCGTTCGCTCCTCGGCAGGGAATGTCAAGCCCTCCGGTTACAAACCGCTAAATACATACGTGATAGAACGAGCATCATTTGGCTCCAAAACTCAAGCTTGCTTTCATTTTTATCTTAAATTGAGACCTGCAATTTACCAGCTCTTTGGTGTCAGCGTATGAGCAATACATTCGGGGTAAAATATCAGTTCCGCTGATATTTATTACTTTTTACCTTCGTTATAGCTTAGGTGATGAAGCATGTTCGTTCTATGTATCCAACATAAGTTTGAAATCATTTTGACTGCTGACCAACTTCTTAAGCATCTCGATGAAAACGAGCATGCCTTCGTATTCTTTTTCTGTCCGCTTCAACTCACGCTTTCACGATATCGTTCTGGTACTGTATACTTTATCTGCTCATTATATGGTTCTTTTCGACAGGGTAACTGCTTTAATCATTTATTTAGAAAGTTCCCTGCTGATCTTGTTGGAAAGTCTATCGTGGCGATTCCCAAGGAGTTTTGAAATTTAATGTCACAGCGTACATCGATTGGTGGGATATTGCTCTCAAATAGTAGAAGGGCGGTGTGCGTAGAAATATATGATTTTTTTGCGGAAAATTTCCTTCGAGGCTTTTAGACTGTTTTTAAAGTAGTCTAGTTTCAACAAATTTGTGTTCATAACCAATTCAAAATATAAAATAAAATATAATTAATTTTCCGAAACTTTTTTTTTTGTTTCTCTAAAAGTTCTAATAAAATTCTGAAATGAAACATTTCTTACAGCAAAATTTCCATCTCATTATACAAATTTTCAGTTGAAATTGCCTGCGATATTAAAAAATCAGTGATTGTTTCAGTTCGTGCATAATTCAACAAATAAACGGGGGAAGTAACATTTCGAAAACAATTCTTCCACTCATCATACCTTTCAGAAAACTCAAAACGAAGAAAAAACCCACTTTCAGCTTCAATTTGTGTAAATTTGCATAAATAAAGCTAAATACGCACTTCCCTTTGTATGTACGTATATGAATATTATATATACATATATGCATGTATATGTGTCATGAATCACATTAATTTAACATACAAAAGTTATATATTCCGCGTTGACGCCTCTGCTTATGCCATTATATTTATAATTGTTAAATATTCAAGAGTAAAAGAGAATATTAAGCATCAACTTAAGCATTTCATGCACGTCTATTAAACTTAAATATTCACAAATTGTTGTGGGAAATACACTTGCCTCCCCCACACACACAAACGCAATACACACGCATACACACACAACCTCAATGACTATGAATTTAGTATTTTATAATTGCGTGAGCGTAGGCTGCTACACAGCTACGTACTGTTATTTCGCTTATATTTTGTAGAAAATACTTGAGGCGAATTCTTGTGGATGGCCCCAGTGCACAGTGGTGTGAGTGAGTGTGGAAATGATACTGTTGAACGTAAACAAAGAAAAAAAAGAGGATTTTCTTTTGGCAGTTCGCTGTATTTCGCATATACTGGCATATATACAATATATATGTATGTGAAAGATACACTCAATAAATTATTTCGTTTAAAAGCTGCCAACGTTGCTAGTCGCTCATACGCCGTGTAGTATTTAAACTCACCAAACAAAATTGCATTGCGTGTTCTTCAGAAAAACTCAAAGTGTTTAAAGAAATTGAATACTTGATGAGAGCTCAGCACATAATTGCGGTACGTAGTTGAACAAAAGGACTAAGCTTTTATGGCAGAAATATTTTTAGTGTACTTTATTTACCAAAGATAAAGTATAGCTAATATCATTGTAAAAATATTAATTTTATATTTATTATTTCAATATTTTATTTCAATTTATTTAATTTCTTTATATTAATAATACTCCAGTTTATTTAATATTATCGCATTTCATTTCACTTTATTTTAAATTATTTTATTTTATTTTATTTTAATTTTTTTTCAATTTGGTTAATTTCATTATTAACAAAATAATTAATTTTATTCTGTTTCATTTATTTAAATTTATTTTAATTAATTTCTATTTACATTTAATTTAGTTTAATTGAGTTCAGCTTAATTATGTCTAGTTTTATTACATTATTTTATATTAATTAATTGAATTTTATTACATTTTTACTTAAGTTTTTATATTTTTTATTTCCTCGTATTTTATATATTTTTACCTTATATTATTCTAAATTATTAATTATGTATCTTTCATCTTATTATTATTTTTTAAATAAATTAAAATAATTTAATTTAATTTATGTTTCTATTTAATTTTATTTAATTTAATTTTGTTTTATTATTATATAGTTAACTTTTCTTTAATATTATTAGAAACTTCGTTTACTTTACTGCATGTTGCGCCGCGTTTCCGCTGCTTTATTTGCGAAATTATCAGCAATTCCACGGGCTTCAATTTTATCTTCCTCCTCGTCAATGATTGAGACAGTCACAGAACTGAACTTTCCATCTTTTTTCGTACCAAACATGGATTATGGCGGTAGTACAAAGGCAGACTACAATATTTACAGTTTGGACGATGTTGGCGTTCATATCCTTTTTCGCGGGCATATGTAAAGGGAACGATGCTCTTGGCATGACAGTTTGTGAGCGTGTTTTCTGCCATCAATTACTCTGGCTCTATCAGCTGGACACAGTGGTAAGATATCAATTTCACAATCAAGAATCAAAGTTAGTTGTCCATAAAGACAATAATATATATTCAAGAGATTTCCTCATTATACTCCTCTTGATCTTTAGAATCCGAACATACAATACTTCGAGAAACAACTTTGGGCATATTTTTACTTTTCAATCACTACAACTTAAATGATTATTTTTTTCGATTTGTTTTGCTCCCAAGTCCTCGTAGGCCAGGTTATTCCTCTTGGCTTGATTTGGTTGTTCCTCTGGGGTATGGCGGATGTGGTATTGATTGTTATTCCTTAGGTAGGAGCGAATTGCGATTTTGACAGCGATATGTCAGTGAAATAATTTGAAGCGATTGCAGTATTAGATGATTGTTTACAAAATCAGTACTTCAAAAATATGCTCAGTAAAATTCTTAAGCCATTTTTGATTATTAACGATATCAACAAAAAAATATTATATTATATTAATTTTAATTTAGTTTTATGTAAGATTTTTTATTTTATTTTATAAATAATTTATTTTTATTTTTATTTTAGTTTCTTTTTTTTCATGCTTTTCATTTTATTTGAATTTATTTTTTTTCTTTTCATTGTATTTTATTTTCTCTTATTTCATTTTATATTAGGTTGTTTTATGTTATTTCATTATGTCTATTTTTTATTTTATTTTTTATTTCACCCATTTTATTTTATTTAATTTAATTAATTTTATGTTTGTATTTTATTTGAATTTATTTTCGTTTTATTTTTATTTGCCTTCATCTGTCTTAATTAGTTTCTTAATGTTTTTGTTTTATATCAAATAATTTCAGATAATTTTATTTAATTTTATTTCATTATTTTTATTGAATTTTTTTCGATAATAACTAATTTTATTTTATTTTATTTTTACTTTATTTGGTTTTTTATTATATTTAATTTAATTTAACTTTTGTTTATTCCATACATTTTTTATTTTATCTTATTTTATGATTTTATTCTTTAGTTCATTTTATATTTTTAATGTTTTTATTTTATTATGTTTATTATTATTATTTATGTTTATTTTATTCGATATCATATTTTTTTTGGTTGATTATATTTCTATAATTTAAAATATTATTTTTCATTATATTAATTTTTTTTAAATTTGTATTTAATTTTTTTTTACCATTTGTTTATTTTATTTAATTTAAATTTTTTTATACTATTTTTAAGTTTCCCTAATTTTGTCTTAATATTTTTTTTACCTTCTATATACATAAAATATATGTGTATTAACTTCGTTCCGAAGTAGGTAAGTACCAGAAGTAGATATAGATAGACCCACCGAATTTTATGCCGATCGTATCAGAATCACGAGTTGAATTGATTTAGTCATGCCCTTCGGTCCGTCAGTCTGTTCCAACGCAAACTAGTCCTTCAGTTTTTCAGATATTTCAACCAAACTTGGTAGGCAGATGCAACTAAACGTTTGAAAGATCATTTGTAGGAGCCGACCAGATCGGACCACTATAGCATATAGACGACTGTTTTTCCATATTTAAAATATTCGGTCATAAATCCGTCAAAAAATTACCAGAAAACATAACGTAGTATACCACATATACTATACATACATAATAAAATGAATATTGGTTCTGAAAACAATCAAAATCGAAATATTTTCTCATATAACCCACATACAAGCGACTTGTTCAGATATGAAGTTTTGGGTCAAAAATTCACCACAAAATCATCTAATAGCACGAAATTTGGTATTCTAGAGACGTAAATTCAAAGTCACACTGGCAAAGTCAATCGGCATGAACGAAGACATTTATCATGTTGGCCGCGGCTACGTCTCAGTTGGTTCATCCATTGAGTTCAATTTTCGATTACTCGTTCGAGCATTTGGCTGCTAACTAGCGAATTACACGCGTGATGTTTTCCTCCAAAGCCTGAATTGAAGCAGGATTGTTCGCATAGATTTTAGACTTTATATATCCCCACAGGAAAAAGCCTAACGGTGTGATATCACACGATCTTGGTGGCCAATCGACCGGCCCAAAACGTAGTGCTCTCTCAATAAATCCATTGATTGATGCGACGTGCGGGAAGTGGCGCCGTCTTGTCGAAACCAAATGTCGCGGAGATCACGAACTTCAATTTCAGGCACCAAATAGTCGGTAATCATGGCGCGATAACGGTCGCCATTGACGGTTACGTTCTCACCGGCATCATTTTTGAAGAAATTAATTTAACGGTCCATTAATTCCACCGGCACATAAACCACACCAAACCGTTGTTTTTTCTGGATGAAATGGCAGCTCTTGAATCTCTCCAGGTTGCTCTTCGTCACAAATGTGGCAATATTGCTTGTTTACATACCCATTGAGCCAGAAATGGGTCTCATTGCTGAACAAAATTTGGCTCGAAATCGTCAGATCTTCCTAGAACTTTTCAGGAGCCCATAGAGCGATGCGATGTCGCTTGGGAAGGTCAAGCGGCATCAGTTCTTGCACAAGCCGTATTTTGTTCGCTTTCAATTTAAGATTTCGACGTTAAATTCGCGAAGTCATTCCATACGTCAGTTCGGGTTGCTGCGAACGGCGCCGAATCGACTATCTACGGTCTTCGTGTACACTCCCAGCTACTGCCCCTATATTTTCTTTACTGCATGCTGGACGTGGTCTAAGGTCGAATATTATCCAACAATGCATGCTGGGTCTCAAGATGGGTGATGGTGTTGCGAATAGTACACTCAGTAGGCCGATTATGTTGATCATAAATTGAGCGACGTGTGCGAAACACATTCTTTACCGAACGTGAATTTTCGTAATAAATTTGAATGATTTGTAAACGTTGTTCAGGCGTTAGTCTTTCCGTGATGAAATGCCAAACAATACTGAGCAAAAATGAAAGGACAGCTGGACACGACTCACGCGTGATCTGTGAAAAAAGTCTATTGAAAAAAGTACCTCAAATTGGATCATCCTTTATTTAGTTTCATCATTTTTTTAGTTAATTGGTTTTAATTTTATTTTATTACTCTCATTTCAGTTATTTTTTTCAGATAATTTTATATTATATTAGTTTATGTTTTAAATTTAATTTTATTTTTAAATTTCTTTATTTTATTTTAATTCATTTAACTTAATAATTGAATTAATTTTTTTTTCTATTTCACCTTATTTTATTTTCTCTGGTTCTTATTTTTTTTTAATTCTATTGTATTATTTAATTTATTTTTTACTTGATTTAGTGTTATTTTTTTAAAATCTATTTTGTTATTTTACTCTGTCTTATTTTGTAATTTTTAAATTTTATTTTATTTTATTTATTTTTTAGTTATTATTATTTTATTTCCTGTCGTTTGCTATACTTATTTCTTTAATTTCATTTATTTAAATTTAATTTTCTCTTAAATTTAATTTGTGTTCTTACTTTTTATTTTGATCTAGTTTTTTTGTTTATATTTTTGTTTGTATTCTTTTAAATTATTTTACATTTTTTTATTTTTATTTTCTAATTTTTTGTGTTAAATAATTCCATTTCATGTAATTATATTTACTTTATATTATGGATTTTTTTTTCATTTATTTTGTTTAATATATTTTAATATATTTAACTTTATTGAATTTTAATGTTGTTTTCTATTTTATCCTATTTTATTTTCTCCTTTTTTAGTTTATTTTATATTACCTTTTTTTATTTTTTTATTTGTTGATTAGTTTAATTTTTTTTCTTATTCTCTTGTTGTACTTTGTTTTATTTCTTAGTTTTTTATTTTATTTTGTGTTTTATTTTTTTATTTTAAAATGTTTATTATTTTTTTCCGTTCATTTTGCTATACTTATATATTTAATTTTTCTATTTTATTTTATTTTATTTTTTCAATTAATTTTATATTGTTACTTTTTTAGTTTGATTCATTTTCATATTTATATTTGATCATATTATATTCTTTTAATTTATTTTAAATAATTCATTTTTGTTTTCTTATTTATTATGTTTGTTTTTAAATATTTTCATTTCATGTAATTATTTTATTTTATTGTTTTACTTACATTTTTTAAATTCTATTTTAATTAATTTAGTTTATTTTATTTTATTTAAATCAAGTTTTCTATTTTTTCTTATTTTATTTTCTTTTATTTATTTATTTTTTGATTTGTTTTATTTCATGTTGTTTATTTTTTTTTACTTTATTAACTTTAACGAATATTGTATACATATATATCTACAGTGGCATAACTCAAGCCTTAGTACCTTAACCGAGTTTTATATTGGTTTGTTCAATTTATGGCTAAATAGATTGTAATTCGAAAAATTTGTTTGTCGGTAAGTTTAATTGAATCTGAACACGACGGAATCTGAGATTTATTTATTCATTATTAGTATGAAAAGTATTTCAAAAATTATAAGGAAATTTTTTTCCCCTGAACAAAAGGTTGAAATGAATTTTTATGTGTTTTATGATATTCAATACGCCTTAAGCTATTCAACCTTTTTCCTGTCATTTATGCTTTTATTTGCATATCTTTGCTAAAAGTCACCAAAAATAAAAAACTGGTTATATTATTTTCTAATATCAAACATTGTAAAAAAGTATGAAAATAAAATCGGTTTGATATGCGTAAATATCAAATATATTTATTTTAATTCTCTTATGCAGACTAATTTCACTTTGTGCATGATGACAGTACAAAAAAAAAATTAAAAAAATAGAAGCAAAATCCCAAGAGATTTATCATTCATATCTCCCATAAAATAAGCTATCAAAGATTTCTCCCCATACCCTTTGAGGTGGCATCAACAGAGCAAATATGAAATAAATTCATAGCCTGCGGTTGATTGCCTACTAAGCTGCCGCCTTGTTGTTTGTGGATACATTCCTTCCTTTTATTAGCCAGATTAGATATTCCCATTGACTAAACGTAAAACATGTGCGGAGATTTTTTCTAAGGATAACGGCGGACGGAGGAAAAAATTGTATTCCTACACCCGAACTTGCAATATGTGAAGAGAACATGAATTCATATGTATGTATGTATGTATAAATGAGTATGTACATGGAATTTTGCGACTTTAAAATACCACATAACATACGGGATGGACACAATTTCAAGCAATATATACATATGTATATGAACATTCCGTATGTAGTGGAATGAATATGGAGTACAAAAAGACTTTCTGCTGGTATTTACTTTAGAAAATCTCTATCTACCTAATAATATTCTTACATGCTGCTCAGACGCTTGTCTTCAGGGACTTGAAAGTGCGTAAAGCGGAAAAGCACATATTCCGGTACATCGGAAACTCATGTTGTTTGTAATAGATTTAGATGTGCAGACGTATGTGCGAGTATGTTGAGCTGTGCAGAGTGTAAGGTTATGTGTATGTTGGTTTTATCGATCGATTTGTGTGTTTTAAAACTTTTTTTAAATATTTTTTATTTTTATTTTTGCAGTTGTAAAATGGTCCCTGGTGTAGTTGCATGCTTGTGCATGGATACATTGTAGCGTAGCACATTCATATGAATGCGTATACATGACAGAAAAAGTCTGCGTTCATCTAAGTATATTTTGTTTGCACAGTCGAAAAGTGAAAATCATTCATAAACTTTTTTTACATTATTTTATTTAGTTCAATAAAAAGTAACTGCTACATAAACACTTTGGTACCAACAATTTAAAATGAGATCACTTATAAACAAAAAGGTCACTCAAACCACACCAGAAAAGTCTGCGTTCACTTCAAGAACAATAAAACAAAAGGCTTAAAATCAAAAATATATATATTAAGTCAATAATTTGTTGGATATCCACGTCTTTTAATGACTTCTTCATCGACCTAAAAAGTTTGGTTATTACTTCTGGGCTTATAGCTTCCCATTTCTCTTCAAGCGCGCTCTTAAGCATGTCCTTGGTGGTTAAAGAACGTTGTCTAATTTTTCTTGCTAGTACATCCCTTAAGTACTCAATAGCGTTAAGATCAGGCGATTGCGGCGGTGTATGCAGTTTTTTTTGGAATATTGCACAGCAACCAAAGCTTAAAAATTCTGCTGTGTGCTTCCGGTCGTTGTCCTATTAGAAAATAAATTGCTCACAGAGTCCCAGTATTACTGCAATTTCTTTTAATTTTTTTTTAATATAAAAACAATCCTGCTTGTTCATGATCGACTCAATAAACTGAAATTTTCCTACACCCGAACTTGCCATGCACCTCCACATCATAGCATTTCCACCACCGTACTTTACCGTAGGTAAAAGATTTTGCTTTTCCAACACTGTTCCGTATTTCTTCCAAATAATCATAAGGCCTTTTATTCCAAAAATGCAAATCTTTCTCTCATCTGAAAAAATAACCTTATTCCAAAGCTCAAACCTCCAAAACTCAAGTGCTCTTTCGCAAAGGTCATCCGCTTGAGACGATTTACTCTCGTTGTGAAGAGCTTACTTCGTGCGACTCTGTCATGAAATCCGGTTCTATACAGAATTTTTCGTACCAAATCTGCACATAATTCCTTTTGGTACTTTAATTTAATGTTTTTGAAAGTTGGCTTGCTGTTTGAAGTGGGTTAGATTTCACAAGAAAAGTTGGGTTGCGCTCTTCTCTTTCCGCCAGTTTTCTTGGACGACCAGTACCTAGCTGAGACTAATAAGATTTATTTTGTTTGAGATTGTCCATTACTCTCTGTGCAGCGGAGTACTGTCTGGCAACGGTTTTCATGTTTTAGCAACTTTTACCATTTTGCCACAAACCAACAATGATTTTCCTTTCGTCAATTTCTATAGTCAAAATAAAAATATAAATATATTATATACGCTTTAGCTTCTTCCTAATCGTGATTACTATCGTGTAGCACTTAAAATTAAATTAAACATAATTTCAATGCAACAAATCATCGCTTTTTAAAGTGAACGCACACTTTTTCTGCTCAACTTACTTAAGCAGCGGTACCAAAATCCCGTTAACTCAGAACGACGCAGCTCAAATTCTACAAAATTTTGCCCAAACATTCTTCAAATAATTGTCTTCAAAATAAGTGCAATTAATATAGTGATTGTTTTAAAATGCTTAACTTTTTCAGTTGAATACTTTAATATAGTGAGTGGAGGCAGACTTTTTCTGCCATGTATATATATATACATACCAGTACATATGTGGGCGTTAGTATATGGTCTAACAATGACCTAGCTCCATTTTTCCTCCATTTCTGTAATATTTATCCGTGTAATTTTTTCTTCATTTCCGCTTACTCTCATTCATTCATTTCTGTATGTAGGTCAGTAAGTGTAACACTTTTGTGGTTTTCTCTAGTACTTTCAACGTTCAATTTCAACGTAATCACTTTTACATAAAATTTTCAACGATCTTTTGAAGAAGATGCAATTGAATTTAAAATCGTTTAGTATGTAATATTTACAAATAAAAAAATCATATTTCCCTCAAGCTTTTTTAAATTCACTTTCACTGCCTTGGCACAAAATTTGGTCTCATGCAGTCAGCCGGCGTCGATAATGCAGTTGTACAAATGTCAAATGTGAGTGAAACGAGTATGAAGGCAATTCGTTAAAGTAAATTCAAGTCCCTTTTCACTTCACTTCCCACCATTTTAATCTTTATTTTTGTGTAGTGTGTGATCAGCAAAAGAAAGCAAAAGCAAATTTTAACTTTTCGTCACTTCGTTCAATCTACTACTAAGATTAAAGAAAATATAAATTGCGTCTCTCTGATGGCTTTATTCTTCATCTTCATCTATCTGCTGGTGCTTATCTTCTTTGCTTTTCCTTCAAGCTTATAATTTTAATCCAAATGCATGGCAATCAACTCATTGACACATCATCACCATCATCATCATCACTGTCATCACAATCATCAGATGGAATTATAAAATGAGCCATATGTGCAGAGACTGGAAGAAATGCAAATGTGTGAATGTTTATATATGTAAGTACACAAATACTTATATATGAAAATATTGATGGAGTACGTATGGATTAGGGTGCTTGCTACTTACCAAGTTAGTTTGTAGCCTAGCATAACCTGAAAAATTTCAACGAAAGACTATGTTTGATGGAAAAAGTAATAGTTCAATATACGAGAGCTCTTTGATAAGTCAGTGACTTTTTGAATTTGCCGGGGGGATACTGAAAATACAACACTGTTTCCCGTTAACTGTCATCGATTACTATATTGCTGTAAAACTCCGAGCAAGCTGTGCCATTAAGTTTGTGTTTGACAGCCATTGAAATTCTTCGTGAATTTTAATGAAAAGAAAAACAAGTGAATTCCGTGTACTAATAAAGCATTATGTTTTGCTTTAAAAAACTATCAACGAAAGCAAGGAAAGACTTGATAAATACTATGGGCACTCTGCACCATCAATTTCAATAGTTGAGAAATGGTTTGCTGAGTTCCATTGTGGCCGTTCTAGTACAAGGGACGGCGAACGCTATTTAGGTCGCCCAAATCAATCACTGATAAAATCCATGGAATGATATTGGATGATTAGAGAATAAAAGTGCGTGAGGTGGCTGATGCTGTAGGCATCTCAACTGAGTGGGTACATCTCATTTTATATGAATATTTGGACATGAAAAGGCTATCCGCAGCATGAATTTTCGAGATTGCTCACACAAGACTAAAAGCGCCACCGTGCAATCACTTCAAAGTAGTGTTTGGCAATCTATACGACTTTTGAGCCGTTTCGTTGCCATAGACGAATCATGAATGCACCTTCCTACATCAGAGACCAAAGAAGAATCAAGACAGTAGGTTTCTCCTTTGAACGTGCATCACGATCCAGGTCACAGTGTTCTGGGATGCACGAGATGTCACTCACATCGTTTATCTTGGAAAGGGTGAGACGATCATCGGCGAATATTATTCAGATTTGTTTTTTTACATCGATATTAATTTGAAACTGAAATGAAAATAGTGCTGTTTCTTTAGGCGAATGCAAGGGTCAACACGTGTGTAGTCACCATGGCGAAAGTTCGTTAATTGGGCTACGAACTGCCGCCTTATCCAGCATAATCTCCAGATTTAGCCCTCTGCGATTATTTCTTTCTTCGAAACCTGAAGAAATGAATCGGGTCGAGTGGAAAGGTCACTATTTGGAAGAAATACAAAAATTGGAAAAAAGGTTGGTTTTAAGGACTAAGGCTAGGACTATCCTAGGAAATAAAACGCTTATTTGCCGAAAAAAAAATATATTTTATTAAGCAAGTCACTGAGTTATCAAACTACTCTCGTATATTGAAATAAATTAGCATGAGTCATCTTGAAGGTTCAGCAGATGAAAAGCTAGAAAGAGAAAGTGGTCACTTAACAATGCTCTTTTATAGCATGAAGCCTGTCTTAAAAATCCCTATTTGGGAGTATTTGGAGTAGTCGAGCTTATGTGTTAGCTTAGATGAGTATTGGTTTTGCAAACGATGCAATAGCGGCCACAGTAGTGGGTTAGTAGAGCGTGCTGACATGTAGATGGTCAAGGTCTCGAGTTATTCCGACGACGAACCCAGCGTTGCTCAACCTCCCAAACAACCAACCGAGGGGAGCGCCTGGTGGATAAATATAAAATCCAGCAGACTGGTGATCGAAATCCAGGTACAGCCCGCACTGTCCTGAACCTGAGACCGATCACGGAAGGTAGCGGCTACCCTTACCTCTTACACTGAAAAATGAAAGGGGCCTAAAGTATCTAGATTGCCTTAAAGGGACACTAAAGTTAATATCGCTAAGTAGTGATGGACTATTGATAATACCTTTTATCAGCTTAGTTAAATATAAAACCCCAAGCATATCTCGTCGACTCTGAAGTGAAGTCAGATTAATAAGCCTTAATCGGATTTTATAACGCGAATAATAAGAATCGTGTTTGTACAGATACCAATTTATCACTATGCAATTGATACTGTGGAATCCATACAACGGAAGCATATTCTAAAATGGACCTAACGAGTGAGGAGTAAAGTAATTTGGTCATATATGTGTCATTAAACTCCTTAGCCCACCGTTTCATGAAAGCTAGGACTCCTTTAGCCTTATTAGCACAGGAATTTATGTGATTTCTAAAATCTAGCTTAGGGTCCATTGTGACACCCCAGTCAATGAAGACAGTAACTTTTTCAGCAGTGTGGGTTAGAATCATATAGACAAAGGCGTGCAAAGATTTTCTGGAGTAGGACAAAAGGCCTTGTTTAAATTTAATGACATACAGTTCACATCACACCATCTTGCCACATTATTTAGGTCACGTTGGAAGAGTTCTCTGACCAGACTAACTTCCTTTTCTCATGTGTTATCATACTCAATGTACAAATACAAGGTCTTAAGCTACCCTGATAAGCTCCAAGTAGTTCGTTGACGCTGAGCTTTAAACTCTCACCCAATAGGCTAAAACCTTGCATGCGATATTGAGGAGGCTGGTGCTGCGATAATTGGCATAGTCCGTGAGGACTGAATTGAGCAATCTGCTTTCTCTTCATTGTAGCAAGGCAGTCCTTATCGTTCCAGCTCTTTCTTTGGCCTTATCAAAATCAAATTGTTCTTGCAGCAGCGGTATATTTCATAGCTCCACAGTTCCTTTATACCGATATGTTGATGAGAGATCTCTGATAGAGTAGGAGTGCTTGGCGAATATAAACCCGTTCGGCTATCTGTTGTGATTGTAGCTCTTCGACGTCGAACCTTCCTTGTGTTTGTTGACGTTCGTTCTTTACTGCACAGAGGTGGAGGGTACGTATCTTCGCTGCTACAAGATAATGAGCCGAGTCGATAGTTGTCCCTTGGAATTGACGCATTTCGATAACACTGGAGACATGTCTTCCGTCTATCACAACATGATCGATCCTGAAACAAACATGTAACTTGATAAATTTTCTTGTGTGGGAATCTGCTATTACAGACAACCATATATCGGATCCCGGCGAAGTCGATCAGCCTAAGCTCGTTTGGGAATGCTACGTCATGAAGACTGAATTTTCGGACTGTTTTGTCAAAGATATATTCTTTACCCACGCTGGCGTTTGACATCGTGGCGGAGGCAGCGCTCGTATTTTCGTTCTAGGCGCTAGAAAACATCTTTGGTCCCATCGTCTTTCAGTGATATATTGACTCGGCGATGGAGTCTCTCTTTAACCACATATCCTACATCATATTTGCGCTCATTTATACGTCCGTTGTTATAAATTTCACAAGGATCTACCTTCTCCAGACCTTGTCCCGTCCATCACACTTCTTGGACGGCGGCTATGTATGCTTTTGAACAGCAGCGACTTCTTCCCAATTATAAGGACCGGACATTCCAGGCGCTTGCCCTCAAATCATGCTTCTTTAAATGTTTTCAGAAGTCAAAAGAGAGTATCTCATCGAAGTCAATTGGTGATTTTTCATTGGAGTATAGTTTTCAGGTGGTGAGGCCCAAACCCTACACACAACCTCGGGGTACTCGCATTCCCACGTTAGTTCGCATCCAAACGGTTGTTTTTTAGTTACCAAGGGGACTGTTTTTCTAAGTTCGGAAGTCGTGAGTTGCTTGAACCCAGTGGCGGATCCACGGGTGGGGCTTTCGGGTCCAGACCCCCCCTCTTCGGAAGCAATGTAAATCTTAAATTCTAACGATTATTCTCCAAAAAAGTTGAATATATTTTAGGGGCTCCCCCTTCTGGAAATTCTGGATCCACCACTGCTTGAACCATATGTAAAAGAATCGTTTCTGGCTACTCCCAGGTGAAAGCCAGTCAAAAACTAGCCTCACTTGCGTGAAATTGTATACATAGCTCCATCTTTCGTTCGTGATAAGTTATTCAATAAACCACCTACTGTCTATACAGAAATCGGTAGGTGTATACTTTGGCTTATTTGGATGTTGTTGGTACGGGTGTCCTACATTTTCGAAGGGTAGGAACTGAGGGTAGGACCAAAGGCGAAAAGTCTATTTATCGATTTCCATCTACAGTAATCCTGGAATAATTCATATACTATTTCATGCCTAGAGTACAAAATCAGTTTGGTGTTTTTAAATTTTTTTTTATTTTTTTATTTTTTTTTTTGGAGGAGGAGGAGAAAATCTTCCTTCTCTTGTATAAATAGTATATGTTTTGCATTTACAAGTAAACACCTAATATTTTTTACAAATTTATTTATTTAATTTATTTCTAAAGCCTCTTTTCTAAACCCTTTGAAAGCACGTTATTCTTCCGTATTTCTCTCTGCCTGTTTCACTGCACTGCATTAGAGAACGTTACGCATACACTCGTATATTATGCTTGCCAATAAGCGTGGGCGTATAATTGGCACTGCGACTGTGGTAATCAAATTACGTTCATTCATTACTCGAGACATGCGAACGCTATGCTTTTTAATTTCTAACTTCCCCATGGCTGCCCTTTAATTTTGCGATGTGGCATAGTTAGGATTTCTATGAAACGACCTTGCGCTGTGTTGTTTTGTGCTGCATTTACTTCTTTAGAATGTCTATTTGGCTGACGCTGGCAGAATCTTGTCTCTCAATAGCTCACATAGCCTGTAATTATGCGCAAATGTGGGCAGGGCTATGGAGACCACGATGTTTCCATAGATATTGAGAAAAGTTACAACTCTTTCCACATCTTCTCTTGTCGAGGAGAGAAATATCGGGAGCGGTGTAATGAAATGGGTTCTGAGGAGATGAGATGATCTCTTCAAAACAGTTACTCTGACGAACTCTGCCTTTACGTGTAGAAGGATTAAAGAGTGGAATAGCCGATGGAATGGTGTTCAAGCCTCTTCGTTCCACTATACTCGGAGAATCAGATAAAAAATCAATTCGGCCCACTTTTTCCCACGTAATGAGTTATGTTGTTCAAAGGAAATCCGTCTTTGTATCACTGCAAAAACCCAGGAATAGTGTGTAGTGGGATCAATGTCTTTTGATCCACAACGAAGGAGGTTGTTTGATTCAAAACACTACCAATCGGTTGGTTTATATCCTACATTACATTACTTCCCTGGTCCCCTATTATCTCATTTATGGACTCCACTAGGCTTGTAATATAGTATGTAAGATAACAGATATTACCGACCACTGAATTGGTTGGTTGGTTAGTTGGTTTAAGGGAGAGTTTGAGGATCTGACCGTAGCTGGTCGCACCCTGGCCAAAGAGTGGGCTCACTGTGTAGCTCCGTGTATCCAAACTATGCATTGTGAGCAGTTCGTCCAGCGATTCGTTATCTTCTGTGCATGCTCCGCACAGAGCCGATTACAGTTTACCTAGCTTCTGGAGAGGATATTTAAGGAGTGGATGCGCCGTCGTTGCACCCATAAGCATTCTTAATGGTAGTAAAAGTTTGGTCTGTCTACAACCCACACTAACTCATAATAGTTTAGGGATATTTCCTATGTTGGAAGTATTTCAGGTCCTGAAGTGTTCCTCTATGATACAGTGTTTTTTTAAAGTCACTGAAGGGACTGAGGCAGTTGTGAAAAACTCGACGGCGGCGCCAGCGTGAGCTGGTCCGTGTATCTTTCATTGCCTTCTATATCTGTGTGACATGGGACCCAAGTGATTTTCACTATGTTTAACCGTAAAAGTATGTTAATTGCCACCTTGTGTTGACACGCTTTATTGTCTTAATTGCCAATTCGGTGTCTACCAGAAAGAAAAAGAAGATTTTCCCTATAAAGAGGTTACCGCTCTAGCACCTTCAACAATGTCCGCAATCTTTGCTTGGAAGACAGAGTTGTAGTCATTGAATTTCTCGCCTCGCGTTCGAACCAATCAGTATAGCTATAGATATCTTCATATCTTCCGCCATTCTTGGTGGCTTGCACCTAGTACTTTTAGTTCCTTGGCATTGTTCTTCTAGTTCGAGTTCTATTATTACTTTCTGTATGCTGCAACGTCCCTCACAGTTAGGGAATTGGACGCAATATTCCTAAAAATGCGGGAGTGACAATCCTTGGCCGGATAAAAATCCGGGTTGTTCCGGTATAAATACCCGACTGTCGCGGAAATTATCGGATTGAGTCGTCTCTAGCGACATGCATGCCTTACCGTGGATAAATTCTATAACTCCTAACCCTTGAGAGCTAGTGCTGCTTCATACATCATTTGTAAGTGGATTATTCTGATGTCGAGGATGATTTCCAGAGCCTTTCTTGGGGTAGTTGTCATAGCGCCTAATATACCCAGTAAACATCTGCACAACACAGCACCTGTTCCCAAGGCTTAATGTGGCATTTCTTTCTTAATTTCGCCCACCATACTAGTTCTCTGTGAGGTAGTGTGGATCTCATAATACTTTTGTAAAGTTAATGCTCCATCGGTAGTTGTAGATCCCATTTTTGAGCTTCATATGTTCTACAGGTATTCTAAATTTGGAGCGCTTTGTTAGCATAGGTCTCGATACCTTCTCTGCTGCTAAGTTGTATTTATGAACAATTATTGAAATATATTTGAGTTCGATTATGATATTTCCTTTTAAAGGCGGTGTGTTGAGTAGATGAACTTTAGTTCTCTTCCTTAGTTTTTCCAGGTTTACATTGAGTCTTCAGCCCAATTCGCTGATATTGGAAATGTGCGCTCTATTACCTATAATAGCAGGTGGGATATTTCCCTGAAGATAGGATGACAATCTCTAAGTTCTTCGCTGAAAGCAGCTGCTGAAGTTGATTTTTCCAGATCACCCATAGCAACGAAGAGAGAATGCACTCTATGGATTGCCACAAGAACCACAGAATTGATATGTTAGAAAAACGCCGACACTGTTCAGTAGAGGAGGCGTTTGTATGTCACAAATACTCACAAAAATATAGTGTTTCTTTCCCAATATACTACCGGGTGATCCATTTCGAGGTTCCCTAATTTTTAAAAGAAAAAAGAAAACACAGAAAATCCAAATTTGATGGGGAATGTTTATTATCTCTCGATAGAACATTTTTCGGCATTTCTTTTGTTCTTTTAAATGTTGGCCGCGGCTACGTCTCAGATGGTCTCTTCGTTGAGTTCATTTTTCGATAACTCGTTCGAGCATTTCGACTGGTAACTGGCGAACGGCACACGTGATGTCTTACTACAATGCCCGAATCGAAGCGGGATTGTCCACTTAGACTTTAGACTTTACATATCCCCATAGAAAAGGTCTAACGGTGTGATATCACACGATCTCGGTGGCCAATCGACCCGCCCAAAATGTCAAATTATCTGCTCACCGAATTGTTCTCTCAATATATTCATTGATTGATACAATATGTGGAAAATGGCGCCGTCTGGTTGAAACTAAATGTCGCGGAGATCGCGAGTTTCAATTTCAGGCATCAAATAGTCGGTTATTATGGCGCGATAACGGTCGCCTTTAATGCTTACGTTCTCATCGGCATCATTTTTGAAGAAATAGCAACACCAAACCGTTGTTTTTTCTGGATGAAATAGCAACTCTTGAATCTCTTCAGGTTGCTCTTCGTCCTATATGCGGAAATTTTGCTTATTTACATACCAATTCAGCCAGATCTTCGTGTACACTCTCAGGTATGGCCGCTATATTTGCTTCACTGCGTGCTGGAGGTGGTCTATTCGGTGGTCGAATATTATCCAATAATGAATGCTGGGTCTCGAGATGGGTGATGGTGTTGCGAATAGTACGCTCAGTAGGCCGATTATGTTGACCATAAGTTGAGCGAAACGCGCGAAACACATTCTCTACAGAACGTGAATTTTCGTGATAAACATGACAGCTTGACACGACTCACGCGTGGTCTGCCAAAGAAGGCTATTGAAGAAAGTAGCTCTACTTGGATCACCCTTTATAACAAATACTTTTATAATTAGAAATTTTTCGTCCTTCCGACTTGCGGAGCTTAGTCCTTGTTTGTTGATGGAGTGCTTTACTTTTCCATTTTTCACTCAGTCCTCAGTGAGATTTGTTTTAGCAAATCGATAAATAAATAAAATTTTTAAAACAAAAAAATTTAAAAAATTTTCCACTACATTTATTGTGATATTTAATTTTTTTTTAATATTCTCTTTCATGTCTCAACAGCTTTTAGCATTCGCCATAAATTAAGTCATAATACACGCCAGCGAATGGTAAATCATGTCTTTTGTGATTAAAATAAAATTGACAGCTCAAGGCTACTTGGCATTGGCGTCATAGCATAAATGCCGCCCGCTATACATATAATTTGCACTTTAATTGCCAATTTAAGTTAAATTTTGCGCGTAAAATTTTTGTGACGGCCATTTCTTTTATATATGTACATATATTACTCCACACGCCTCTTTCGGACGAAAAATCTCACTCTCACACTTTCCACCATCTCACTCACGCTACACGCTCCGTGAAATGTTACTACATCATGCTTTGCTATTTAAAATTAACACTTCCGGCGTAGAGTTTGTTCAAATATTTATATTTCGTGTTCAGAATTCTTATGATCGAATTTTAACCGTCGACATTATGATAATACTCGTAAGTAATAAAAGTGGAACTAAATAAAGTAGTGAAAATTGGCGAAAAGTAGGGGGAATGGGTGCTCTATATATATTTTAATATTATTTTTATGAAACTGCCTGAAAGGATATTTAGTTTTAGTATACTGCATGATGGCGTAACACATTTTTCCAGTTAAATGAATTATGATTTTGCGTGATGCGGCACACGCCGTGGAGATTTTAAAATTTTTATTATGTGCAGAAAATGAGCGAATGCATGTCGGTAAAGTAAAAAAATATTTTAAATTTATTATTTACATATATATATGGTTAGCCATTTAGTAGTGGAAAGTGCAGGGCTGTATTTTGACATCTGTCAAACTTAACTGTCAAAACAAACATGTTTTGTTTTAGTTAAAAATCAGAAAATGGATCGCTTAGCAATCGCACAATGCGTTAAAATTGTTGAAACCCGCAACAAAAACGGGGATTCAAATGACCATGTTTCGTAATTTCGTCATTATGATGCACAGAATCCATCTTCTCAAGCAATAGTTGTTTCAGTTGGTGAGTGAAAGTTTGCATTGGCGTGGTGAAGAGTAATCCGTCTTCGGCGGTTGGTTTTCCTGATTTCTTCAAAGCCAACTGCAAAACAAAAAGGCTTACACCGCTCAGAATTTACTGTTCTGCATTGGTTTAGTGATACGGTTGCGACTCGTTCAATTTTTCCAAAAGAACAGGCAACCATATGCTCGGAAGTGCGTCGTGCCCGAACAACTTTTGTTGTATTCGCTCGTATGTCAAAATTTTTTGGGTATGTATGATAACAGTAATGTCAAAATTTACGATAAATTTGTCAGTTGCCAGACTGCAACATTAGGGTTGTCAAATCTCGATATATATAAGGTAGAGCCCTCTTAGCATATTTGGTGTGATTTTTTTTATATAGGACGACAATACTCTTTTTTTAGCTCTTAAACGGATGTTCCGCAAGAGGAATTTTATCTTGGAACCCCATGATTTAGTGGCAAAGGTGCATTATTTGAAGCAGTGTTTGACTGAGATACTTCACTAAGATGTTTTGCAAACCACGTAGCCTTTTCTCTTTCAGTTCTGAATAATTAACCATTGTTCAGTCTCAGCGGTGTTTTAATTTTTACTGGTGATTTTAGGTTTCTGTTTGCTTTCAAAATTGATTGTGTTGTGGAAGCATTGGGAGATAAAAACATTATAAGAATTTTTGTATTTTCTTCTTCTTCGTAATGTCGCAAGCAATGTCGAAAGCTTGCCATTCGCGAGGTAAGCGTAGCTTATTTCTAATCAGCGACTTAGTTTCGCTGTTAGTTATAGTTTTTCTAGTTTTCAGTTGCGCTTTCTGCTCTGGTATACCTATAGTACCCCCTTATCAATGACGGTTTTACTCTCATTTTCGGGATTGGCCTTTGTGTGAGTACTTATGGATTTGTTATATTTAAGCAAGTTAGTTTGGGATGCCGCAGGACGAAAAGGAATACTGTGGAATGATCAGCAGATAAATCAGTGCTGGTTTCGATCAGATCTGGTAGTTTCCTTGGGTTTGTAGACCAACAAGTTGATTGCTTTGGGGAGATAAAATCGAATCTGTTTTGGTTATTAGTCGGGAAAACCAATAAGTATGCTTCGCATTTTATTAGAGATGTAAACGAACAATCCTACAGACTGGTGCTCGGGTCTCTAAGACATCTATAAAACTGAAAAAAAAAAACAGGGAAATAGACTATATTCATTTACTTAAAGCTCTCAGTAAATATTTTTTAATACAGAGCGAGTTGCACGAGACGATAGTGTTGGTGGAAGGAGTAGTAAGATCGTTACGCAAGCATAGAAGGCCGAACATTTCAAAGTTTGTTTTGCATAAACACAAAGAAAGGGGCCCAAAGTATCTAGACGATCTTAAAGGGATGTTAAAGTTAAGCTCGCTAAGTAGGATTGGACTGTTGACAACAGCTCTGATCAGTTTAGTTAAATAAAAAGCAAATCTTGAAAACTACAGAGTGTGGACAGCTTAATAGGCGACCTTTGTAAGGAGACAGATATTTATTCGCATCACAGTGTACATTCCTTAATGCCAATAATAAGAACTGCTTTCTGTTATCACTACTCTCCATATCACCATATATCAAAATGGATCAAAATGGGTTTAATTGAAGCGAAGGCCCATTTTTTAAATCTAGCCTGTAACACCTAAGTCAATGAAGTCAGTAGCTTGTTCAACATTGTGATTATGTGTTATTTGGGCAAAATTAGGAGATTTTCTAGAGAATCCAATACATTTACTCACCTTTCGCATCAAGCCACCTTACCCAAGCATTTAAGTAATTTCGCAAAAGATTTGCATCCTCCATAGAACGAACTGACATCATCTCCACACATTATATGGATGCCCTTTTTCTCTTTAGCGAAATTTTCTCAGCAGATCTTTGAATTCAAGTGGAGAGGGACGATAGTGAGGTCTAGTGCGGACAAGTCTATTTCATCTGTTTCGCCATCTTCAGGAGATTTTCATCGAATTTTTCATCGCTTAGCACCTCAAGTACCCCAAACTCTGGCTCTCCATTCCGTCACGGCGACAAACTTTTCTTGTAGAAATTCTGTTAGATATATGTTGAAAATATAGTTTTTCACATACCTTTGTCACTGTTTACATCCGGAGTATGCTGACTTCAAAGCTTCTGGAGGGAAAGTTTCGATGTTAATTTTGTGGTCCAAATCGATATTAAAGTAGTGGAAAGCATACATATGGAAAACATTGGATATAAGTCTTTTCTCTATTCAGAATTATATTTAATATTTGGTTATGCTGTTGTAGTTGCTGCTGTAACCGCACAAATATTCCAAAAATTTAGTTTTGGGAATTATTGCGTTAGTGGTAGGCTTTGGTAGAATGATTTATATTTTTTCGATGCCTTCGGTATCCGAACATATATCAGTATTTCACAGAAAAAACAGACTGAAATGATATTATTAGGGCAAAGAGTTGCTTTGCTTCTATAAATTCAACACCACATTTGGCATACTACTTATGGTCACTATATTGGAAGCAGAAACCAACATCTAATTTTCCGAGTACCAAATAGAGGGCAGAGGAGGGAGCTGTCAAAAGGATCTAACTGTCATCATTTTTGTCCTGTATATTCCATCTCTTGGCGGTGGTGATATGAGGTTAGTTTTTCAAGGACATCTACAACCTGAATTGGATTCGTGGAGTGTTCTATGAGACAGCCAAGGCTTAAAAACATGTATTTTTCCAAACTAGGAAAAACAACTCTCAAACTACACAGCTAGTCATAGAAATGGCTTTAGGGACCGCATATTGACATATTGACAGGATACACAAAGCTATAATCAACTCAGACAACTGGGAAAATTGTGTTCTATATCATTGGCATTCGATCTGAAGGTAAAGACACAGACTGCAAATGAGTTTTCAAACCGTTCTCAGCTCGTTCAAGTGGAGTTCGTAAACACTGTAAGGAGTTTCTCATCTCAAACTCTAGTTTTTTAATTAAAAAAAGTATTTCTATCACTCCACATACTTACAAATATCAAATTAACATTTTTTCTCAGCTCTCGCTTCATAAATCAAAGAAAACCGAAGAGAAAAACTTAGAAAAATAAACTATACGAGCAGAACTCAACAACTTAATGAGTAATGAGGAAAAATGCAATAAATGCACATATATATACATATATGTATGTATGTGTTTAGTATATTGAAATTATATAATTTTCAACACCACATACAACAGAAATAAGCTGAAGAAAAACAATAAACTTGAACCAGCTGGCTGGCTACAAGTCAACAACCGTTACTATTGAGCTGTCATTGCTGTTTTCCAACTCTCCACATGCTCCATCTATGCAGTACATCTATCAGCGACAACGACAGCAACAACACATTGCCCGCCTCCGCTGAAGTTATTTGTAAACTACAAAAATACAGAGAGAGTGAAAGAGAGAGGGAGTGAAAGAGAGAGAGGAAGAGAGGAAGAGTGGGAGAGAGTACGAAAGAGAAATAGTAAGAAGGCGGCAGTATGCCACTGTCTGTCCATCTGAGTCATCTGTTGGTGGCTTCATAAACCAAAGTTTTATTTTGTTTCTTCTCTTTGTCTGGTTTTTCCCCCTTTGCATTGTCCTTTTATTGCCTTAATTCAACTTTTATTTATTTTCTTTTTTTCACTAGTGTTTCACTCTGCCTTCATTCTTTCCGCTCACAAATAGCCTTGAGTTTCTGCTATTTGGTTCGTTCATATACATATGTATATTTGTGTAGTAGCATTATCCTTTCTGGCTACGGAAGAAGTTGTACCCGGTATGTATTTGCATTACTTTCATTGGTTTGTATATTTTCCATACAAAGATTATATTGAAGTGTTTACTTCAATTCTTCTTATGTAAGAACTAAGGGTGTATTCTATGTATCTGTCTCTGCATATAGAGTGATCGATTTCGAGGTTCCCTACCTTTTTAAAGAAAAAAAAAACAGATTTTTTCTTTCAAATGTTGGCCTCGGCTACGTCTCAGATGGTCCATCTGTTGAGTACAATTTTCGATGACTTGTTCAAGCAATTCGACTGGTAACTGGCGAATGTCGTGCGTGTTGTTTTGCTCCAAGGCCTAAATCGAAGCGGGATTGCCCGCATAGACTTTAGACTTTACATATCCCCACAGGAAAAAGTCTAACGGTGTGATATCACACGATCTTGGTGGTCAATCGACCTGCCCACAACGTAAAATTATCTGCTCACCGAAGTGCTCTCTCAATAGATCTATTTATTGATGCGATGCGTGGGAAGTGGCGCCGTATTGTTGAAACTCAATATCGCGAAGATCGCGAGCTTCAATTTAAGCCATCAAATAGTCGGTTATCATGGCGCGATAACGGCTGCCATTGACGGTTACGTTCTCACCGGCATAATTTTTGAAGAAATATGGAGCGATGACTCCCCCTGCCGACAAACCACACCAAATCGTTGTTTCTTCTGGATAAAATGACAGCTCTGCATCTCTTTAGATTGCTCTTCGTCCCAAATCGGACAATTTAGCTTGCTCATATACCCATTGAGCCAGAAATAGGCCTGATCGCTGAATAAAATTTTGCTCGAAAACGTCGGATCGTCTTGTAACTTGTAAGCGATTGCGCTTGGAAAGGTAGAGTGGCTTCAGTTCTTGCACAAGCTGTATTTTGCATGCTTTCATTTTAACAACTTGACGTAAAATGCGGCATGTCGTTCCATACGTCAGTCCGAGTTGCTGCGAACGGCGCCGAATCGACTCTCCAAGGTCTTCGTATACACTCTCAGCTACGGCCGGTATATTTTCTTTACTGCGTGCTGGACGTGGTCTATTCTGTCGAGTATTATCCAATAATGAATGCTGGGTCTCGAGATGGGTGATGGTGTTGCGAATAGTATGCTTAGTAGGCCGATTATGTTGACCATAAGTTGAGCGAAGCGCGCGAAAGACATTCTTTACAGCACGTAATTTTCATAAAAAAATTGAATGATTTGTGAGAGTTGTTCATGCGTAAGTCTCTCCATGATGAAATACCAAACTGAACTGAACAAAAATAACATAACAGTTTGACACGAAACACGAGTGATCTGTCAAAAAAAGGATATTGAAAAAGCTACCTCTACCTGGATCATCCTTTGTTTATATATCACTCTGTGGGGCATATCCTTTTCGGTGTTCCTGCAATATTTATAACTCCACTTGCAGTTTTTTTTGTTTCTTCATATTCTTCATACCCACATTTCAATATGTCAACAATGGTCCAAGACAAATGTATTTTAATATCTTCCATGAATATATATGTATATACGAGTATTATACAATGAAATTGTTATTTACTCAGTCTACTTATATCCTGTTTCGCTTGTCACGCTTGTTTTTATTTTCTTCCACAGTCACATCTGTTTAAATGCTTTATTTACACTGTTTGTTTTTAAGCTCTGGGTGTGTGTGTTGGTGTTTGTTTAATGTATTATCTTAATTTGCTGCATTTTGCTAATCTCTCAACTGCAGACCATATCATCCTATTCAACATATCAACATATATTCATATACATAAATATAATATATAAATTCACATATGTTTACTCCATACTCCATCATCAATCCTACCTTGTCATGCCAAGTGGTTGAACTAATCAGTTCACTTTATTTTGTTGATGGATTTGGTAATTTTGACATTCCTACGAAGAGCATCAGTTTCCAAAACATACAGAGATTCTAATATACTAATTTATATTCTCATACACGTATGAATTATACGTTCGTTTACCCTGCTCAGAAGCTAATGTATGAGTACATTAGTAAAAAATACTTCCCTCTAGGAAATATCTTTAATATTAGTAAAATGTGCTCATAATTAAAAAAAAAAAATTGAAAACGTTGCCTACAATTAAGCGCCTTTTTCAATAAATCTACCGAAGACGCACACCTTAAATATACAAACTTTTTATTAAACATTATTGCAAGGATTTTGCTTAGCATATTCCTACATTCTTCAGCTTTGTAATCGTTGAAGCGATTTTCGGCTGAGCTTCTTCTGAAATTTGTGCTCTGCGTCTTGATGTTTTTTCCAACAAATCGAGGGACCTATAGTAGCAGCCTCCGAATGGGCGATGGAATTCTATGAGTAGTTTTTTTTCATGCCAGAAATATGCTCAGAGGACGTGACATTCCCTGCCGAAGGGCGGCTGCAATTATAAAAATTTATTTTCGATAATTTTTGATGTTGGTATGACTAGGACTCCAAATGCGGCCTTCGAAATGGTATAAGGTAATGCTATCTACTTGGCCAGTGCGACCTCTAATATAATTAGCGCTTGAGAAAAGTTGTGCCAAATTTCAGCAGATTTATTCCATCTCTAAATAATCTTGGATAATAAACTTAACTGGAGCAAAAACACGTCAAAGGGAACAAGAAAAAAAAATAACTGCTCTGTACGCCTGCAGCGGATGTGGCCTACTGGATATAAAGATAACGGTAATCAAAGCCAGCCTTCTTTATAGCATGGCCCTTTCGAGTCCAGCGAAAAAACCTCTTTAAAGGGCAAATTGGACAGAGTTTAACGATCCGCAGCTGCACTTAAAACCGGAGCTCTTCCATTGACACCGACTAAGGCACTACAAACTCTTTTAAACTTTTTTCTGATCGATCCAAACGATACGTTACAACGTAGTTAGACTCAGATTTGGAGAAACCGCTGTGTACGACACTCCCGGATAGTATCTTACCTATAAATTCTGGAAGCGGCAGTCTATACAAACTCAAAACGTTGTCTTGACAATCGCTGTCCCGCAAGTACCTCTGAGAGGGAGAATGAGTAAAATTTGTAGGTTCTAAATGGCTCAAAACTAAATGACAGGATAGGACCCAGGATTCACTCCCTACCAATCTCACTCAACTTGAGCATGAGACTACAGAACAATTGCAGCGCAGAACTTACCTTAATAACGGAAGCCGCCGAATGACTGATTAACTCTACACTCACAAACCGACAGCCATCAGATCTCTCCAATGAAATTCTATCACGTCGAAAGTGGCATTAAGATGTAGAAACATGGTCCACAGAGTCTCGAGAAAATGCAGCACGACCGTCATCTGGGTGCCCGCACATAGGGATACACAGCGTAACCGCGCGGCGGAAGAACTTGCGAGCTGCAAAAGAAGCGAGTATACCTCTATCTGCAGCAAAGTATAAGCTAAGACTGGATGGATTTCACAGTTGAATTACAGAGGGCATAATGAATGAATATGTCCAGCGCTAGATGCTAAAGGTCAAGAAATGTACTTATTCTGTGCCGGTTCTCAATCAGCATCACCAGTGGAAATTTAGAGTAAAAGAATTTGATGCCTCTCAAATGAGTCGTAGTTGAAGGGACGTGAAAAATGAAGAGTTTGTCTGGCACTTCCCTGTGCCACTGTGCTCAACTTAGCGCAGTGTGACTATGCTGTCTCAAAAAATATTATTTCGACTGCCTCGCTGAGCTAACTACGACGAGCACTAAAATTCTCACAGCATTTATCAGATGTTGGTCAAAAGGCCGAAGTAAGCCGGCGGTCACATCAACTCCTCCTTCAATTCCACTCAATAGAAGGGATCTACAATTTATTTTAAGCCGTGGATCGACTGATGGATTTTTGTGCGGAGCAATTAGTTTATCTCAGAAATGCAATCGAGGTGGTTGAGATCCCTTGCAGATGTGGATATGATTAATATAGTATAAGTAGTTTCGATTATTAACCATATTTTCGAAACAAAATTGTTTCGCAACCATGCTCCGAAGACTTTAGTTATTCTACTAATGGTATTGAATGCGGAGTTACTTGGTCCCTGACTACACCGATAACATCGCCATAGTATTCGGATACAAGTTTTTACACCCGTTATGTGATAAAATACAGGAAATACAAATATGAACTTATTCCCTTCAACACTAAATACAAATCTCCATCAATTAGTCCTTTTCATCTTGCACATTTAATCTCGGGTTCATAGTTTACGGTTATAGGTCTTTTAAATTATTCCTTTATTGTTCAGGTACGTCCTTCTGTTGGTTGGACGCGAGGTGAGTAATGCTGGATTCATCGTCGGTAATCCCAATCAGATTTACTTAAGTCTGAGAGCAAAACAAAGAGCCAGGATCTTCGTAATCATGATATGGTAGAGTGAAGCTAGCTTGAAATTTATCCGGAAACTTAGGAAAAGTGTTAATAAGTATCCTTGGGGAGCTTAGAATAGAACTACTCTCCAAAAATTTGATTTCGAAGTATATCATAGCAACTACATCTGTAGAGCTGTAAGTTATCAGGTCACTCCAGAAGTCATTTTTTATACCAAGCAATACAGACCGTTGGGGTTTTACTTTATGACACTATTTCCAGGCAGTTAAGAATGGGTAAGCAACTATGTCACTTCGGCTGTAGTGGTTTAAAATTAAATGGTGGAGGGTGTGGAAATTTTCTCGCTTCTAATCTTTCACTGGAACTCTCATTCCAGCTATCAAACCACTGTAGTGTGTTTCTCGCTATCCTGGAAGCTGTAAAACATTTTGAAGACGTCCTATAGTTACTCTATTGGATAAAGGAAGAGATTTCAATAGTAATTAGGATACTGACGGTAAGTGAAAACTATAGAGACTCCATATGGGGTGTAACAGGGATGAGGAGATAACTTGCAGTCTCTTTTTTATCAAAGGTTATGTGAGAGAAGCTAGAGTGGTGCAAACGGATAAAGAAAAGCCTCAAAATAATATTCATGCTTTCCCATTAGATATATTTGGTTCAAAAAGTGTCGATGATTCCAAATCGGCAAACATTTCTGTCTAACCCAATAAAACAACTAAGAAATATTTATTAAATTTAAAAATCATTTTTTATAAATCATAATTAAAGATAAAATTGTTTAAAAAAATAATAACAATAAGTAATAATAAAATTTTATAAACTACAAAAAAAATTCGCATTTACGTAAAAAAGTCTAATAAAATCTTTTTTCAAGTTTGCTAAGTTTTAAAGGGCCATATTCACAATTTTTATAATTAACTTTATTATATTACTCATACCCTTAAAAGTATGCATCATTTTCTGTGAACTGAACTTTTAAACCGAAAATCTTGCCTACAATCAGGCTCCATTTAAAGAAATTCTATCGAAGACGTGTACCTGAAACAATATTACATTGTACTGTAAAAGAAATTGATCGTCTTTAACTAAGTTAAATATTCCTACATGACTTAATGTACATTCTAGCAATGACAACATATCATTATGTTTGCTCATTCGCATATGAATTCATTTGTAGTCAAGATTGATGAGCAAGGAGATGATTTTTGGAAACTTCCGTTAACACTATCAAATATCTGAAGCTTTCTACGAAGAAATATATGTACTCACATTATGTATGCTATTTTAAATAAGAGTGACGAAATCTCGATCTTGTTAAAACAAATTAAAGATACTTTGCTGTATGTGAAATTTAATATGAACGATTTTTAGTTATAACATTTTTTTTTCGAAATATGGTAATTCTTCTACCGTTCATACTGTTGTTGTAATTTTTTCACTTTTTTCGAAAACCTAATTATTAATTATTATTGAAAAGTGAGCTGAAAAAGCATACTTACATACATATATCGTTAGTTTGGGAACCATGGCTCCATATAATATTTTTTTGAAGCGTATCCTGTCCTGGCATTATGAAATTCTACAATAAAAAATTTTGTTCCGGTTAGAGGTTAAAGAATTGAGCCCCCTGTGTGGAAATAATCCTGAGTAAGTGCCGGACGATATAGACGAGTGGCTTAGTACTTCCATTCGGAATGCCAGGGTTCGAGCCCATATGAAATAAAAAAGCTCCTCATAAAAATCCACCGGCCATTCGGAGGCGGCTTAGAGGAAGCTGTAGGTCCCTCCAGTTTGTTGGTAAAAATATCAAGACGCAAAATCACAAATCGGAGGAGTAGCTCGGTCAAAAATCGCTTCGGTGTTTACAAAGCGCCATATATATATACATATATATATTGTTACACTTTTCGTAACTACCCACGATGATTGGATTGCTAAATAAAACTCCCAAAATTTGTTCGTTTGGCCTCTTAATCGTCAGGAATTTACTAAACGTTTATTTAGTCCTCACTAATTACAATGCTTTACCATACACAATGGCTTATTTTACAATTACACAATTATTTTCCGCTTCACACAGTTTATCCGTTTCTAAAACACACAGCTCACAGCAATGTTGTCGCCACTGCATTTTCTACTCGTCTCTCATGTGATAGATGCTGCCGCTCCTTTTATACCTGAGGTTGACCCAAACCTGCTTTTCACGTGCTCAAGAATAGGCTGATTATTCGTTTGCTAGCGATAGCTGTTGCCGCTCCGTTTATTCTTAGCGATGGTCCAAACATTCCGTTCATGCGCTAACTCGTCTACCTGCATCACGCTACCACTTCGTTTGTCTGTCCTTTTTATTTGGCAAACTGAGCGAAATCGCTCTAGAACTTAAACAAGCCTTAATTTAGCAGAGCATCGATTGAAACTCATCGAGATTTTATTCAAAATAAATAGTAGCACGTAGTCAGTCAACATTATTACCTTTCCAAAAAGTTGTTTTAGTGAATAACAGCTCTTTCTGGGAGTTATATAAATATGAAAACAATAATTATTCACTGAAATGCATGGTAATGTATAACTAACTAGGTGGTAAAAGCTTAAAACCCCAAGTCCTATAAAATACGTGGAAGCAATTGAAGAAATACTTGCTGCAGAGGTCGCTTAGAAATTGGATATTTGTAATAATATTAAAAAAAAAGGGGAAAGTGAAAACCGATGTTACGGAATGGTTTTCCGTCATAGTAAATTCAATTGATTCCCTTAAAAATTTTGTGAAGGAAAATGAGGTAGCACGAACGGATCACATATATATACTTTTTCTGTTTAAAAAACTAATATAATTTGTACAAATTTAATACTGTCCTTGCTTGGAAGGAGAGTCAGTTTCAAAAAATTTTATGTACAAATACCCAAAAAAAATCCCCGATATCTCTTTATTCCTCCCCTTTCTCTACAATTTCGAAAATACAACGTTGAAGCAAGGTAGTGCCAAAGTCTCTTCCAACTCTACTTACTTCACCTAGTTATTATTTCATCATGAACATTTGTACTACATACAATGAAGAAAACAATGTAAGATTGTAATATAACAAAGTTTATCTTCAATTTAGTTTTTTAATTTTTTTAAATTATATATATTAATTTTTATTTTTATTTAATTGAATTCAAATTAATCCTATTTTAATTTTCTCTTATTTTACTTTATTTCATTATATATAATTTTATTTAATTGAAATTAAGTTCATTTTATTTTATTTTTTCTATACCATAATTATTTGTTTTATTTAGTTTATTATATTTTATTTGATTTTATTTGATTTCTTTCTATTGCATCCCATTAGGGAGTAAACTTGATTTAATTTAATTAAATTTAATTAAATTTTTTAACCTAGTCCAAGTGCCCCATCTGTTTCACTTCAGATGCTAGCTGCTGATATTTCCTTCTCGTTTTGCATAACACCATGTGAAATGCTGTATAGTTTTTGTTTATTGCTGTGATTTTCTACACTTGTCATTGTTAATTTGTTTACGAGCAATATATTTTAAATAACTTCTGGCTGCAATGACTTGGTCTTAAATTGCAAATATTATTCCTTCAGTTTCTACGAAAATGAGCGCATTTTACAGCCATAAGGTTGAGGCGCAAGCGTGTCAATTGCAGGTGGGCTCAGTATATGGGGATGCTTACCATGTTTTCTGCTTCTAATCATTTAGCAACTTTTCGGTTTGTAATGTATCTGTTATTTCAAAAGGTTGCATGTTTCTGAGATCCAAAGGTGTATATCTATCGTCCGCTTTGCATATTGCTACGTGAAGAATCGTGTTCTGTTGCAAAAAATATCGATGTAAATTATAGATTTGCTTTTTACAGAGATGCACGACATCAATAAGTTCTCGCTCGCCTAAGCTTCTTAACAAGTTCATTCGTTCGACTGCTGATTTCGGCTGATGAGCTCCGAATTTCGTTAGCAGCGCATGTGTTGCTCTTTTCACGCTTTCCAATTCCGAGATTAATATACCAAAATTATATGTTAGTATAGGCACTGAAAATGTGTTTTAATATCTTTGAAAATATTTTTTCCGTTAAGACAAGATTTTAGAAGAATTTTTTTTATTCTGCGCGTATAGCTGTCGGTGATTCTTCGTAGCATAATATTATGATGAATTCTTCTTGCTTGCATAATACCTAGATATTTGTAGGTATCATAAGTGTCTGTTGGTGGGTAATTACGTGATACCACTTTGCCACTCTTCACACTGAGTCTTTTACACTTGGCAGTTATTTGCAGAAGCACGTTTATATTGCGCTCAGATCTTGCCTATAGCTTTATATAGTCAATGTTGAGGAGATGAGAGAGCTTGAAGGGCATTGTGTCGGTGTTTTTATTTTGAATCCAGCTTTAGCTCAATTAAGAATTTTATTTTATTTTATTTCATTTTATTTTATTATTATTTTTTTTTAACTTAATTTATTTTATTATTATCTCTTTTTTCCCCACGCTAGGAAGTAAACTTAATTTAATTTTAATTTAATTTATAATATTCTATTTTATTTTATTTTATTTTAAATTATTTTTGTTTAATTTGTTCTATTTTCTTTTCAATTTTTATTTTACTGTTATTTAATTGCATTTTATTTAATTTAAGATATATTCAGGGATTTAATTTAAGTCGATATAATATAATTTAATTTATTTTGTTTTACTTATATAATTTTAGTTAATTTAATTGAATTGAATTTTATTTTATTTAATTTTATTATATTAGTTTATTTTATTTTCTCGTAATATATTATATGTTTTTTGGTAATAATATTTTGTGTTATTTCATTTAATAATGTTAGAATTTATTACTTTTATTAAGTTTAATTTTGTTTAATTTAAATTTATTTTATTTTATTTAATTTTTATTTTTTTATTTAATTTAATTTCATTTAATTTAGTTTAAGTTTATAATATTTTATTTTTCATATAATATCATTATATATTTCATTGTAGTTTATTCAATTAAGTTTAAATTAATTTTATTTTACTTTTTTTTAAATATAATTTCATTATTTATTTTGATTTGTGTTATTCCATTATATTTTTTTTATTTTCATTCTATTTTATTTTATATTGTATTTGTATTTGTATTATATTATTATATTTGATTTCACTTTGTTTTAATTTATTTATTTTAATTTATATTATTTTATTTTATTTTATATCATATCAAATTATTTTATTTGAATAACTTTTTTTTATATTTAAATAAACTTTAATTTAATTTAGTTTAATTTAAATTTATCACTTATTTTATTATAAATTATTTTATATAAAGGGTTTCCCAATAGTGATGCTATGATTTCTAAGTGTCGTTTTGGCCATTTTTAATTTGTCATAGATCATAAACGTCGTGAATTCACTGATTTTGCCATGGAACAACTTGAAAACGAGAACGATTTTTTAAGAAAATCATTTTCTCCGATGAGACTCACTTTCAGCTGAGTGGTGCTGTAAATAAACAAAATTGTCGATTCTGGTGCGAAAAAAATCCACAAATTATTTATGAACAACCACTACATTCACCTAAAATGACAGTTTAGTGTTTGGTTTTTGGTCTGGTGGAATCATCGGTCCGTACTTCTTTCCAAATGAAGCTGGTAGCAAAGTTACTGTCAAACTGGCAATGGAAAGCGGTATAGTGCGATGATAACCAACTTTTTATGGCCACAATTGGAAGCAGTTGATCTTAACAACATCTGGTCCAACAAGACGCATTGCGAATTATTGCGAGAAAGGTTCGGAGATTCGATTATTTCAAGAAATTGTGACATTGAATGACCTCCAATTCAATTCATTGGTCTTCAGCAATAAACCAGACTCTTTTCAAGCTTTAAAAGTCAATATTGAACGCGCTATTCATCACATACGACTTGATTTAGTGGAAAAAGTGCTCAAAAATTGAGTTCATCGAATTCGTTCTTGCAAAAGAAGTCGTGGAAAGCACTTTACATTAAATAAAAAACATTTGAATTTCCTTAACAATTAGTGTGTTTTGAAATCATATCGCCTATGATGTTTCGTTTTATTTTTCCTAATTTAGTTCTATTTATATGTTTGTACGGAATCTTTGCCACTCTTTAGTTCCAAATTTCAAAGACATCTGGTCACACATGGCGTATACGTAATATTTATATGCTCTAGCATTGATTGCTGGAATGTGTCGCAAAAAAAGTTGTTTTGAGCTCGGTTCACCTATATAAGTATTGTTTTGTGAATGAATGCAGCACTCTCTATGTATGTGTTGTTGCAAAAGGGATAAATATTTTTTATTTCATTTGATTTCATATCCCTTAGCAAAATGCAAATTGAAGCGCTTTTATTGCTTGCTACAGTTGTTGACTTTGTTGTGTTGATTCATTTTTTTATTACTCCCACAGCTGCTGAGGGAACAGGCGTTGTAAGCGACTTGGTAAAAATAAGGGTTTCTCACTCTCGCGAACTCTTAAAAAAAAAAATTTTTTTTTTCTGTTGTTCACAGTAAGCACAGAGTGTGAGCCTGTGAGGCTTCACCTTCAGGCTCGTTCGTTGTGTGTGTATGGCATGAGTGAGTATTGATTGTTATTGTCAATTGATCCGCCGTTGGTTTTTCACACACGAGACATCGATGGTGAACTAGCATATCCATGAAATTAATTAATACTCTTATGGTCTCTTACGCTGAGCTGAAGGCATGTTTTTTTTTAAGAAATCTCAATTTGATTTAAATATTTTCTCGCATAAATTTAAAATTTGATATAATAATGTTATTAAAAATATTAATTTATTTATTATTATTAATTATTTTTGTATTTAAATACTTTTAATTTCAGTAAAAAATATTTTTTTTCTTTTTTTCAGCAGCATATCAGCACCAAATAAAGCCTAATAATAATAATAAAAAAGGTAATTAACTATAATATAGTTAAAAGGAAATATTCATATATTTCACAAGTTTTTTTATTTAATATTTTTTATTTTATTTTATATATCACAAAAGTTTTTTTTTTTTATTTGATATTTTTTGTTTTGTTTGTTTGTTAAATTAAGCAAATGTTCGTTGTCATTACCAGATTGAGTAACACATTTTCTTTGAATTTCTGGTTTTGCATCTATTATAAATACCAATAAATATGAGATAAGTCTCATGTGCCTTCAATTAAAAAAAAAAAAAATCTGCATAAGCTCGCAATCCTCAATGTGTTCAATACTCCATATAGCCAACCTAACGTTCCACTCACACTTCCATCGATTCGCAATTTTTTAGCGACATAAATGTAATTGCTTTTCTCTTTTAACTGCAAATTTGTTGAGTTGCCATTTTTACCCCACATCCATACACTTACACATACTCATGCCCACTTTTGTGTACATCCACACTCTCTGTTATCGCAAATTGATCCATTCAGAATAAGTTTTTGTTTTTCAAAGTTATCAACAATTTGCGAACAAATATTGTTGTAGCTGTGGCGATGTTGGTGTTGAGGGAGGGGGAAGACAATATTATATAAGTACAATCAATTAATTGAGTTGAGTACGAAGTCAAATTGAGTTAAGCCACCCCAGCAAAGTGGTTGGTGGGAGGAGTACATATAGCTAGCGGAATACAGTTGTAAAAATATTTGTATATGTTTAGGTGTACTATGCCGTTATAATCGTATGTATATATAATGATGTAAGGATAAGGAGCAACTACTCAACATGTTCTGTGTGGCTGTACCAAGTTCCCTTTGAGGGCGGTCAGTTTACCTGCAGTGTTGCTTACATATTGGACATATGTGTTTATGTTTACGGTTATGCTACTGCTGTTTGCTATGTATACTTTTTACTGCATATATTAAATTATTGTACTTACATATGTATGTGTATATATGTGCTTGAGTGCCAACAAAAATACAAAAATATATAGCAGTACACATAATCCATTTAAACTAGTGTATACATATATGTAATTGTGCTTCTATATATGTGTATATTCACATATACGAATGTGTTAAGAAAATATAAAATGAAAATTTTCCTACTAGTTTTACGAATTTGGGTTGTTTTTTTTTGTGTTTTTTTATGTTTTTTATATTCCGATTATTGACTCCTAAATGTGTGTTTTGTATGTTGAGTTTATGTACTTTGTATATGGTTATACAAACTTTGTTCAAATAACGTTTTTTTGACGTACAACTACCGATGCCCTGGCATGTTTCGCTACACCAAAATAAATATAAATGAAAGTGAAAAATCTTAGAACTTTTTTATATTCATTTTTCAATCACTTGTTAAATTTTTTTATTTCTCTTTTGTCTAAAATCTCTTTTTACAATGCCAATGCACTTCCGAATAGTTGAAAATTTCTACGAAAATACCCATCAGGAGTTTTCGACCGATTTTTTGTGTTCGATTGTACATTTCCTACAAGCAATCAGCTTCGTTTTTGCATTTTTGGCATCTGAGTTTTAGCAGCTTCCACTTATGGTGATCCATTTCGAGTTTCCCTACTTTGTTTAGAGATAAAAAAAAACACAGAAAATTCAAAACTAATTGGAAATGCGGATTATCATTCGAATGAACATTCTTTGGCATTTTTTTTTTTTTAATATTATCATTTTCAAATGCTGGCCGCGGCTACGTCTCAGATGGTCCATCCATTGAGCACAATTTTCGATGACTCGTTCGAGCCTTTCGACTGGTAACTGGCGAATGGCACGCGTCATGTTTTGCTCCAAGGCCCAAATCGAACGTTATTGTCCACATAGACTTTAGACTTACATATCCTCACAGGAAAAAGTCTAACAGTGTGATATCACACGATCTTGATGGCCAATCGACCGGCCCCAAATGTGAATTATATGCTCTGTGTTCTGTCAATAAATCCTTTGATTGATACGAGGTGTGGGAAGTGAGGTCGTCTTGTTGCAATCAACTGTCACGGAGATCACGAGCTTCAATTTCAGGCATCAAATAGTCGGTTATCATGGTGCGCTAACGATCGCCATTGAAGGTTACGTTATCACCGGCATCAATTGTGAAGAAATATGGACCGATCATTCCACCGGCCCACAAACCACACCAAACCATTGTTTTTTGATGAAATGGCAGTTATTGAATCTCTTCAGGTTGCTCTTCATCCCAATTGTAGGAGTTTAGCTTGTTTACATACCCATTGAGCCAGAAATGGGCCCATCGCTGAACAAAATTTGGCTCGAAAACGTCGGATCTTCTTGGAACTTTTCAAGAGCCTATAGAGCGAAACGCTTTCGCTTGGGAAGGTCGACCGACTTGAGTTCTTGCACAGCTCTTGCCTTCAATATAAGAGCTCGAAGTAAAATGCGTCAAGTCGTTCCATACGTCAGTCCGAGTAGCTGCGAACGGCGCAGAATTGCCTCTCCACGGTTTTCGTATAGGCTCTAAGCTACGGCCGCTATAGTTTCTCCACTGCGTGCTGGATATGGTCTATTCGGTCGAATATTATCCAACAATGAATACTGGATCAAAGATGGGTGATGATGTTGCGAATAGTACACTCAGTAGGCCGATTATATTCACCATAATTTGAACGAAGCGCGCGAAACAACTTCTTTACTGAACGTGAATTTCCATAAAAAGTTGAACGATTTGTGAACATTTTTCAGGCGTAAGTCTTTCCTTAGTGAAATGCCAAACAATGCTGAACAAAAATAACATGACAGCTTAACAGGACTCGCGTATGATCTGTGAAAGAAGGCTTTAGAATAAAGTACCTCTACTTGGATCACTGTATAATGCATAATATATTTTTAATTACTTTATTTATATAAAATTTTTTGAATAGATGGCAACGCTGCTCGAGTATATTTTTTTATTAAGCCTTTTTTCAATCTCTTTAGTTTGATACCAATATTCTAATATTTAATTTATTTTATCACTTTTTCAAATACAAATTTTAGAACAGGTCGCAACCCTACTCGACATTTTTTTGCTTTATTCCACTTTGGAAATCACTTTATACCGATACCCGCATGGGACTATGCTATGTATAATGAATTTGATTAATTGTTTTATATAATTTTGTTTAAATAGGTGGCAGGGCTGCTCGAGTAAATTTTTTTATTAAACCTCTCTTTAATCTCTCAACCAGTGGTGGCCATTTTCTATATTTCTCTTTTTATTTTATCAATTTTTCAAATATAAATTTCAGAACAGGTGATAGCTCAATGGCTTGTAAACTTAAATCGTTAAGAGCTAAGATAATCGAAAAATTGTGTGTAATTTGGTTTATTTCAGTGAAGTCGTTCTCGAGTTATTAGGCAACAACGTGAACTTATTTTTATACAAAAAACTTAAGAGCTCATGTGCAGTGGAATACAGTTATAAACTTTATAAATTAAAAAAAAAATCATTACTTAATTAATAAATAAAATAATTATCAAAAAAAAAATGCCCCTTTCCCCAATAGCGAAGACAATTGCGGCTTGCTGCTCTCGTCTCTCATACACCATCTGTGCCCAGCTACATATAAACATGGCTTCCGGAAAGGGCACAGCATCACAACAGCACTCACCGCAATAAACACTCAGATAGTTCATGGTCTTAACCAAAATCGACATTGTGCGCGAACTGTACTAGTAGCACTGGACCTGTCGAAAGCTTTCGACATGGTTAATCACGCAATGCTACTATCGAACATTAAGGATTCCTCATTACCGCCTAGGTTGAAGAGATGGACCATGAATTACTTGAGTGATCGACAATGATCGGTTGACTTTCGAGGTCAAACATCAAAGCTGTGGAAAATTAAATAAGGGGTTCCGCAGGGTGGTGTCCTCTCCGCGATACTGTTTAGTTTTTATATTTCGAGGCTCCCTCCACTATCAGAGGGTGTCTCCTTGATCTCATACGCCGATAACTGTTCGATTTTGGCATCTGACGAGGATAGTGATAGTCTTTGTTCGAAAATAAACTGCTATCTCGCCGATCTTTCCCACCTTTCACTGCACAAAATCTTCACCTACAACCAGCGAAATCCTCCGCCACTCTTTTCACCAGCTAGATGAAGGAGTATCGGCAAGAACTCAATCTAAAGGCCGATGACGTTAAAATTCCGACCATAAACAACGCAAAGTTACTTGACAGGCTGTCCTTCTCCTTCGCTACGCATACGACTGCAATTGACACCAAAATACAGAGTCGCAACAATACCCTAAAATCGTTAGCTGGTAGCATCTGGGGAAAAGACAAAGAAATGTTGTTGGCAACGTACAGGGCAATTGGCCGGCCTGTCGTAGCCTATGCTGCTCCGATTTGGTCGCCAAAGACTAGCGAGACGCAGTTGAACAAGCTGCAAACATGTCAGAATACCGCCCTTCGGACCTTGACGGAAAACTTCCTGTTGGCGCCTGAGCATCGCTTACAAAGTGAAACATCTATGCTCCCAGTTAAGGAGTATAATGTTATGTTGTGTAAGCAATATCTGTTGGGTTGTTAGCGTCGGGATCATCCCAACAGACACTTATTGGAAGCTGAACACCACCTAGGCGCATCAGGAAGGGAGTAATTGACTACCGTGACTCCGTACAGCAATACAGACAAGACCCGGCTTACATACAGACCATAAACACCATTCATCGAGAGTCTGTTAACATCTTTGTGAACTCTCTTCCTGTGAATGATGTTCTCGGAGTCCAATCACCACCCATAGCAGAACAAGAGCTCGAGCTACATTGAGAGGCCCGCGTAACTCTGGCACAATTAAGGTCTGGATATAGTAATACAGGCTTGACTCCTACCTATCCAGACTCGACCCTGACATACCCAACACATGTCCCGCATGCAACGAATCTCCGCACGATGCTAACCACCTCTTTGTATGTCCACTTAACCCGACTCATCTAACACCCCTCTCCCTCTGATCCGAGCCCGCCGAAACAGCACGTTTTCCTGGCCTACCGTTAGATGACCTCGATGACTAAGACTAGACTTACCTGGCCCTAGGCGGGGTTGGCTAGCCGCTACAACAACAACAGAAATACTGTTTGTGTCGCTAAAATTAGAGAATGGCTTGATCGCTTCGGTTAATATTGAGTTTTAAATATCTGTGTAAGTTCAGGAAAGGCTTAAACGGTGAAAAACATGTAAGAAGTGGACCAGGGATCCAGTTATTATCAATAAAAAGTATTGGATTCATTCTAACATTTTCTTAAAATTTGGACAGCTTTTTGTTTGGATTAACATGAATACTATTTTTTCTTCCGGGAATGAACCAGTGGCCTGACGTTCTCAGAAAAATTTGATTTATGGTTCAATCTCCTTAAAATTCATTTCCTTCTACGAAGTGAATCAGAAACCGATCTTCTAATAAAAAAAAATATATACATACATCTTTATGGTACGATTTAGTTGAATGTCAGTACGAAGCTACCTTTTTGATTAGATAAACTTATTAAACTAGATTATAACCTTCTTCGACGAACCGGATACCAGATCCGATTTGTCTGAAATTTAGTATGTTGCTAGCCTTTCACCTAGATTAACATATGAAAGGCTTTATTTCCAGAAAAATGATCCCAGATCGACAGAATTATTCTAGGAGTGAAATTTTTTTTTTCTATCAAATGTTTTTTGTAATCTTTAGTTTTTTATTTTTGAAAAGCTTCCAGCAAAGCTTTGAACTCAACTAATCAAAATTTGATACGTTTGATATGTTTTATGACCTCTTAAAGTCTTGAATATGACAACTATATGAATCCGACTAATTTAATAAAGAATATTTATTAATGAAATTGTCATAGTTTCATTATCAACTTATTTCTAAGCACTTGCCACAATAGTATATATGTTTTTCGGTTTCACTCGTACTCAGCCCTTCTTATTTTGTATTGTTATTATTACTTTGTCCTTGCAAATCTTGTGTACATAACCGAAAATAAATGCCACAAGCACAAATAAAAATAAATTTACACAAGTGCTTATAATCTTTGAAAATAATGCTTATGAGTTTAAAATCCAAAATTATTGCACACAAACGTGCAAATAAGTGCAATTTTTTCTCATTTGAATGGGTTACACTATCAGCTGGGCGGTATTTTAAAAAATATGAAATATTTAGTAGGGTGACTATGACAGAGAGCTTACACGTACACACGATATAAGTGATGGAAACTACATTGGAAAAATCCCATTTAGAAACAGTTGACTATTTAAAGGTTGGAGCTTAAAAGATATGATACTACTCTGCCATAACTGTGACGATATTAGTCTTAGGATGGTAAGGAAAGAGGGAACTCACACATTTAAACGATAAGATTTCAGAGAATTTTTAAGCTGGTCATTTTTGGAAGACTAATTTTAAATAACTTTATTTTATATTTTATTTCACTTCATTTTATATTATTACATTTTATTTTATTTTACTTTATTCTATTTGCATTATTTTAATTTTATTTTAATTAATTAATTTTAATTTAATTTTACTTTTTAATTTTTATTTAACTTTATTTCATATTATTATATTTTTTAATAATATTTTATTTTATTTCATTTTATATTATTTCACTTTATTTCATTTTATTTTATTGCATTTTGTTTATTTTAATTTATATTAATTTATTTTATTTTTGTTTGTTTTATTTTTTTATGTTTTTATTTATAAATTTTTTTTTAAATTTTATATTTTAATCTTTTTATTTTATTATATTTAATTTTTATTTTTTTTATGTTTTTACTTAATTTTTTATTTTATTTTAGTTTGATTATTTTATTTTATTTTATTTTATTTTTTTATATTTATTTTATTTTATTTTATCTCATTTTGTTTTGTGTTATTTAATTTAATTTAATTTTATACTCTGTTATTTTATTTTATGTTTTTTATTTTATTTTATTTTATTTTTTTAATTGTTTATTTAATTTTTTAATTTTATTTTATTTTAATTTATTTTATTGTTTATTATTTAATTCAATTACATTTAAATTTTATTTATTTTTTAATTTTATTTTATTTTATTTATTATATTTTATTTTATTTTATTTCTTTTTATTTTATATTATTTTATTTTATTTTAAATATTTTATTTTAGTTTATATTTTATTTCATCTCATTTTGTTTTGTGTTATTTAATTAAATTTAATTTTATACTCTCTTATTTTATTTTATGTCATTTTTTTAATTTTATTTTACCTTATTTTATTTTATTTTATATTATTTATTTTTTATTTTTTATATAATTATTTAATGTTTTAATTTTATTATATTTTTTATTTTATTTATTTATGTTTTTATTTAATTTTTTGTTTTATTTTAGTTAAATTATTTTATGTTATTTTATTTTGTTTTTTTATATTAATTTTATTTTATCTTATCTCATTTTGTTTTGTGTTATTTAATTTAATTTAATTTTATATTTATTTTATTTTATGTTTTTTTATTTCATTTTATTTTTACTTTTAATTTTTTATTTTATTTTTTTAATTTCATTTTAAGTTTTTTTTATTTATTTTAATTTAATTTTATTTTATTTTTTTTTAAATTTTGTTTTATTTTATTTTTTTTTTTATTTTTTTTAATTTTATTTTATTTTATTTTATACTATTTTATTTTATTTTATTTTTGTTTTAATATATTTTATTTTTTTTCTAATTTTATTTTATGTTTTATTTATTTAATTTTTGCACTTTATTTTATTTTAGTTTATACTATTTTATTTTATTTTATTTTATTTTTTTTATTTTATTTCATTTCATTTTATTTTATTTTATTTTATATTATTTTATTTTATTTTATTTCATTTCATTTTATTTTATTTTATTTTATTTTATTTTATTTTATTAATTATTTTATTTTATTTAATTTTTTTATATATTATTATTTTATTTTATTTTATTTTTATTTTATTTTATTTTATTTTATTTTATTTTATTTCAATTTATATTATTTTATTTTATTTAATTTTATTTTATATTATTTTTATTAATTTAATTTTATTTTATTTTATTTTATTTTATTTTATTTTATCTTATTTTATTTAATTTTATTTAATTTTTTTTATTTAGATATTTTATTTTAGTTAATTAATATTTTATTTTATTTTATTTTATTAATTTTATTTTTTTTTCATTTTATTTTATTTTATGTTATTTTATTTTAGTTAATTTATTTTATTTTATTTTATTTTATTTATTATATTATTTTTAGTTAATTTATTTTATTTTATTTTATTTTATTTTATTTTATTTTATTATTTTATTTATTTTATTTCATTATTTTACATTATTTTATTTTAGTTTATATTGATTTTATTTTATTTAATTTTTTTGTTAATTTATTTATTTTATTTTATTATTTTTATTTTATTTTTTTAATTTTATATTATATTATTTTATTTGAATTTATTTTATCTGATTTTATTTTAGTTTGTTTTATTTTATTTTATTTTGTTTAGATTATTTTGGGTAATTTATTTTAATTTTATTTTAATTTATGTTATTTTATTTTATATTATTTATTTTGTGTTTTTATTTTGCTCCACATGTCGGTCATTTACAACAAGATATAAAAAACTATTGCTAAATCAGGTACATATATTTACATTTCATTATTTTAATAACGAACGAACAATTAATGTTGTTGATAATATAACTGCCTTTTGTATACTTAAAAACTTATCACTTAATTGTAGCTCGTCCAGCATCTTCAGCAACGGTTTGGGTACTACACCTGTCGACGAGATGATAATTGGAACAATTGTAACCTTGTCCAAGTGCCACATCTGCTGCACTTCTAATGCCAGCTGCTGGTATTTCCTTCTCTTTTCACTATAGCAGTCTTGAAGATTATGAGAATTAGGTATACCAACATCGATAAGAAGCGCTCGCTTTTCTTTCTTCTCGACGAAAATAACATCTGGCCTGTTATGTTGAACGCTCCTATCCGTCAGTATAGTGCGATCCCAGTAGATTTTATGCTCTTCGTTCTCTAGAACTCCATCAGGCTTATATTTTTAGTAAGGCATTTCTTTTTCCAATAATGTATTCAGTGGCCGCTAACATAACACACGCCCCTGTGATGTGATGTATAGTTTCTGTTTGTTGTTGACATTTTCTACACTCGTCGTTGTCAATTTGCTTACGAATAATATATTTTAAATAATTTCTAGTTGCAGTGACTTGGTCTTAAATTGCAAACATTAGTCCTTCAATTTTCAAGTAAACGCCAAGTTGCAGCCATACAAGTAAGTTTGAGGCGCAAGCGTCGATTTCAGGTTGGCTCAGTATAAGCGGATGAGTACCATGTAATGTTTTCAGCCTCCAGCATCTGTTATTTCAACGGGTTGCATGTTTCTGAGATCCAAAGGTGTATATCTATCGTCCGCTTTGCATATTGCTATGTGAAGAGTCATGCTCTGTTGCAAAAAATATCGACATAAATTTGAGACTTGCTTTTTATGGAGATGCATGACATCAATAAATTCTCGCTCGCCTAAGCTTCTAAGCAAGTTTGTTCTCTCAATTGCTGATTTAGGGTGATGAGCTCAGTATTTCGTTAGCAGCGTGCGTGTTGCTCTTTTCACGCTATCCAATTCCGTATCAGACCACTTTAATATTCCAAAACTATATGTTAGTATAGATAGGCACCGCAAATGTGTTAATAGCTTTGAACAAATGAATTTATTTATTTTGTTTTATTTGATTTTATTTTATTTTATTTTATTTTATTTTATTTTATTTTATTTTATTTTATTTTAGTTTATGTTCATTTTTTTGTTTTATTTAGTTTTTGTTTATTTCATTTAATTTAATTTAATTTGATATATTTTAATTTTTTTAATTTATTTTTTTTTTATATATTTTGAATTTTTTTTAAATTTAATCTAATTTAATTTAATTTAATTTTATTTTATGTTATTTTATATCACTTAATTTTATTTTCTTATTTAATTTAATTCAATTTAATTTAATTTTTACATCTCTTATTTGATTTTGTGTTATTTTTAATTTATTTTAGTTTATATACGCGCTCTTTCAGTAGATATGAGCTTCTGTGAAAACATCTGAGAATGTGACAGAATAATCTCATTGAGAGAGACATACATATATTAAAAATGCCACGAGAATATTTGTTCAATAAAGAGCTTTGAAAAAAAGCAACACTCAAAAATGTAAACCCTTGCAACCCGTTGCATTCACTTGGATTAGAAGACATGTCATCAGCAAAGCTGTCCAAGCTTTACACCTTCTACCGCAACCGTTACATTACTTAACCAATTAGGTCCATAGTGAATACATTCTCGCCTTTGATGAGCCTAATGAAGTGAACTGATTTGAAATGAATGATGCCAGCAACAAAGTCAGCGCTTTTGTTTTCTTTCATCACAAAAAAAACAAAAACAAAAAACACCAAAGAATACGTAGAGGGGAGATATGTATAAAAAGCGAGATGTTAAAAACGAATGAATGCTTGACTACACAAATGACCAACGCGCTGTTAAAATCCATACGACGAGTAGACCCGTTCAGGTGTAATAAATTACACACTTACTTATGCACGTATTGTACCTACAGAAAGGCCTTTTTTGTGTGCTTCTCACTTTTCACTTTTGTTTTCTCTCTTTTTCAATTCATTAATGGCAGACAGGCAGCTTTTGAGTGAAAACAAAGTTGAAAAAAAGATTGTTTCCTTTGTCTAATTTATTTACCTGATAATCTAGCATTTTTCCACCCAGTTGGTTGAGGGTGAGTTTGTGTTGAAATCTTTTTCACTCTACCTTTAATTAGATATACACAAACAATCTGTCTGTCTGTCTATCTGAACAACTGGCCTTCAACCCTCTCTTGTGGTTGCCTTCCCTGGCGGTGATTGTTTGCTGACAATTGACCTTGACTTTAGCTGGAGCACACAAAGCTCGTTTACAGGTGATGGCTTGTCGCTACTTACCAACAAAAACAACGACGATAGCGACATTGATAACCACCAACCACCAACTGCATGACATTAGCACAGTAGTAACGGTTTGCGGTTTTATGCAAATGTTTGTTTACTTTACTGACTGTGTTGTTGGACGTTGGACTCCTTTGATGTTAACGTGAGCAGCGTAAAGTTGGCTGTGGTGGGTAATTGTTAATGTCAGAATTGAGAAATATGTTTGCTTTAGATGGCGCTCGTGTGCTTGGCTATGGCTCTGGTGTTGTGGTTAGCCATTTTAAACAACAAGAGATTGTAAATCATTAAATTTAAAAGCGACCCTTAGTGGTGCGCTCAGTTGGATAACAAATTAGTGTGCAGCTAAGGGAGCTTTTTATTTATTGATGTGCTGTAATGACTTAAATAAATGGAAAATTTAACGACTTGCTTTTAAAGCCCTATATTCAGTTAACAAAAAGTGAGAGCAGTCAGCTGTTAAAGTGGTACATGTGAGGTCAGACAAGTGTCATCTGGCGACAATCAAATTTTAAAGCACTTTGTAAAGCAAATATCCTCTGGGAAGTCAACAAATATCCGTTTGAAGGCGAGCTAAAGGGAGGAGGCAAAAATCACCCTGTTGTGCGTAGAGTTTGGGACCCACCACATGAAAATATGTACAATCCAATGAAAAATCACCAAGTGACTCGGATCAGATACCAACCTTTTGATGATAACCCCAGCAAACTTTTTAAGGATCACGATTTGAGGGCATGTCCAGATCCATAATTGTGAGGGTGGCGCTGCCCAGCTGGTTGATGTCCCCGATGGATGGAGAAAATACGAAAGAAGTTGAGTCCTTATAAAATCTACTACAGTAGTTATATAAACGAACGAAAATTTGGTGTTGGAATTGTCGCTGATTTGCGTCCACTTCCCGATGGAAGAGAAAGACAATGTGGCTACAGATGCTTTCCATGAGCGCCTAGCACGTACCTATGAACGCTGCCCCGTCCCGATGCCAAAATCGTGCTTTAAGATTTCAATGCCATGGTGGGGGTGGGTAAAGAAGATATATTTTATATAACAGTCAGATAATTATGGCTTCATGACGAAACATCACAATAAATTACATGTTTTTTTTTTGTTATTGTTTGTTTGTTGAAACCGCAGATGGACCGAACTGGGCTTAAAAGAATATTGCGGGAGTGACAGTCTTTGGCCGGATAAAACTCCGGGTCGTTCCGGAATAAATAACTCTTACGATAATCATGCCTTAAAGCGGATAAATTCTTGAAACCCTAACCCGCAGGGGAAGCAGTAAGTATTTCAAAAAGGTGACGGATATGGTGCATTCGAATCCTCAATTGAGAATGATGGAATAGATCTTCCAATACCCGACTATTTATAAGTACGAATAGCGGTTGCCCGTCTAAAAAATAACAATACGACGAGAATATGTCGCACGCATGACCGACGGCTGGACTCTCAGTGTGTTGTGTCAATGCCATAAAAAGAGGTCCCCATGGTCTGCGCCAATTGTCTTGTGATAGACCTTCTCAATATCATATGCAAGGTCCTATCCAGCATATAATGTGAGAGATTATTATGAAACATGGTTAATATTTTTTCCCCTTCCGAAATATATAATCAGTCGATGTTTGAGAGCTCGCATTATTGTGGTGAAGATTGATATGTCTTCGGCGGTTTGTTTTCCTGATTTCTTCTAAGAAACCTGGCAAACAAATAGCTGTGTGACTTTCAAAATTTAATGTTCTGATTTGCTCTAGTGGTATGATTGTAACATGGTCAGCTTTTCCAAAAAAAAAAAACTGGCAACAATTTGCTTGATATTGCTTCGTGTGCGAACAGCTTTTGTTGGATTCGACTCATCTTGTAACTCTCCTACAGTTAACTTTCGGGCTCATATGCAAAAATACAGATTCATTGCCTGTCACGATGTCGATACAATGCTATCGTATTTTTTAACATTTCTTTCCATATTGTTTTGAGTGTTTGACAAAATGTATGAGATCAAACGTGAACAAGTTTTGTTTACTATCAAATGTTCATGCAGTATTGAATGTGTGCTGGTTTCACTAATGTCTACAGTTGTCTCAAGAATCTCACGATAGATTACATGACGATCTTTCAATGTCAGTTTGCGCACGGCATCAATAGTTTCCGAAACAACAGTTGTGTTGGAACAAACTTCACAATATTCGTTTTGGAGTTATCTATGACTTTGATTGAATTCACCATATCATCGATAAGCTTTGGTCCTTGATGGAGTTTCATCGTCAAAAATTGAATTAAGTTCATTGATGTACTGTCGCTGAGTTAATTCACGTAAAATATTTGCGATTTAATTGCATTTTTTGGCCGAAATAAATATTTAAGTTAATGTTCCGATTATGTAACGGGTGATCCATTTCAAGGTTTTTCTACTTTTTTAAAGAAAAAAAAAATCAGAAAATTATAATTTACTTTTAATAAAATTTAATTTATTTATCTTTCGAAGGAACATTCTTTGGCATTTATTTCTTGAAGATTATTTCTTTTAAATGTTGGACGCGGCTACGCCTCGGATGGTCCAACCGTTGAGTCCAACTTTCGATGACCTGTATCGAAGAGGGATTGTCCGCATAGACTTTAGACTTTACAGATCCCCACAGCAAAAAAATCTAATGATGTGATATCACATGATCTTGGTGGCCAATCGTGAAATTATCTGCTCACGGCAAGGTTCTCTCAATAAATCCATTGAGTTATGCAATGTGTGGGAAGTGGCGCCGTCTTGTTGAAATGAAATGTCGCGTAAATCATGAGCTTCAATTTCAGGCATGAAATAGTCGATTATCATGGCGCGATAACTGCCGCCATTGACGGTTACTTTCTCACCGCCATCATTTTTGAAGAAATATGTACCGATGATTCCACCCACAAACCATACCAAACCGTTGTTTTTTCTGGACGAAATGGCTCTTAAATCTCAGTTACGGCCGCTATATTTTCTTCAATGCGTGCAGGACGTGGTCTATTCATTTGAATATTATCCAATAATCAATGCTGGGTCTGAAGATGGGGGATGGTGTTGCGAATAGTACGATCGGTAGGCCGATTATGTTGACCATAAGTTGAGCGAAGTGCACGAAACACATTCTTTACAGAACATGAATTTTCGTATTAAAGTTAAATGATTTGTAAAAGTTGTTCAGGAGTAAGCCTTTCTATAATGAAATGGCAAACAATACTGAACAAAAATAAAATGACAACTTGACACGACTCGCGTGTGATCTGTCAAAAAAAAAAGGCTATTGAAAAAAGTATCTCTACTTTGATCACCCAACATCAAAATGCCAAACTTTACGATAAAGTTGTCAATATATAATGCAATCTTCGTACCTCAAAATTCAGAAAATATCCGTATATGTGTGCTCTGATAACATGGAACATAAGTGTAAGATTTGTCTGCGTTCTCCTAGCAGTTATTGGCCATAACAACCGCACCGTAGGTTTTGCGTTCTCCAGGTTAGACAAAGAAGCGAGGCGAATGGGTCTGGTGGTGAACGAGGACTAGACGAAACATCTGCTGTCATCAAATAAACAGTCATACCATTCGCGACTTGGCTTCCGTGTCACTTTTGGTAGCCATAACTTCGAAGTGGTAGATAATTTGTTCTATCTAGGAACTAGCATTAACAACACCAACAATGTCAGCCTCGAAATCCAACGCAGAATCACTCTTGTCAACAGGTGCTACTTTGGACTGAGTAGCCAATTGAAAAATAAAGTCCTCTCTTGATGAATCAAAACCAAACTCCACAAGTCGGTCATCATTCCTGTCCTGACATATGGTGCAAAAGGCTGGACGATGTCGACAGCCGATTAGTCGGTTTTAGGAGTTTTCGAGAGAAAAGTTTTGCGGAAGATTTATGATTTTTTCCGAGTTGGCAACGGCGAATACCGCAAACGATGGAACGATGAGCTATACGAGTTACACGATGACATTGGTATAGTTCAGCGAATCAAGAGACAGCGGTTACGCTGGCTAGGCTATGTCGTTCGAATGGATAAAAGCGCTCCAGCTTTGAAAGTATTCGATGGAGTAACCGCTGTTGGAAGCAGAGAAAGAGAAAGGGCTCCACTCCATTGGAAGAATCAGGTGGAGAGCGCTGTGGTTTCATTTGGTACTTTCAGATGGCACAAAACAGCAAAGAGAAGGTACGGGTGAGGCGCCGTTATTGATGCGGCCATAATCGCGTAAGCGGTGCCTACGCCAAAGAAGAAGAAGAGGGATTATAAGATTCTCTTAAAGTAATATCACTTAGACAAGAAACTTGCATGTTATAACCCTGAAAAATTGAAATGAAATTGCTAATTTCAGATTATATGTGAAAACATATTAGCTTTATTTGCCAGCTCATCAAAGGATTTTCTTGATTTGCATTTCCCAAATTGACATGCAAAATATCTAAAAAAAATTAAGAACCTGAAAAATGCAAACAAAAATTGCAAGAGTTCATTACTACATGCACTTGATATGCATTAACTGCATATAGCCAAAACAATTTTGAATATGCCTTGTGTTGAAAACAACTTTCAGTTACCAGACATAAAATTGAAATTCAGTTTTGCCTAATAATTAATGGACTTATACGAAGTAAGTAAGCAAACACATGTATATGTACATACATACGTCTGCAGACGAGCAGACGAATGATGTGATTACAGTTAAGATATGCATCTACAGGCATATATATGGGAAATTATGACAAAAGGCGCCTAAGATGACACTTTTGCCGAAAATGCAAATTATCTTCTAAAGCGCCTATTGCATTTTTGTTGTTGTCATTGGGCTTTTACAAAGTTATGCCTTCTGCATACTAACATATACACAAACATACATACATGCAGACAAATGTGCATTTCTTCATCGCAAATGAACTGACATTTGCATTTTTATTATGCCTGGTGGAAAACTGAAATTACAATAAGGAGAAAAAAAAACAAAAGTAACAACTGTTCATAAAGTAAGGGCATTGAAATTGGAAAATAAAGTGAAAAGCCAGCAAAATTCGAATTTTCTGTTGTTGTTAGACACAATTTTTAATCTTTATTTGCATACAAACAGAATCAAATATGCACTAAAGCACACACACCTACATATGTTTGTATAATAAAGGGTGCTCCAAGTGGAGGTACTTTTTTCAATAGCCTTTTCTGGACAGATCACGCGTGAGTCGTGTTAAGCTGTCATTTTATTTTTGTTCAGTATTTTTGTTTGGCATTTCATCATGGAAAGACTACGCTTGAACAACTTTTACAAATCATTCAACTTCATAACGAAAATTCACGTTCTCTAAAGAATGTGTTTGGTGCGCTTCGCTCCACTTATGGTCAACAAAACTGGTCTACTGAGTATATTATTTGCAACACCATCACCCATCTTGAGATCCAGCATTCATTATTCGATAATATTCGACCGAATAGACCACGTCCAGCACGCAGTGAAGAAAATATAGTGGCCGTAGCTGAGAGTGTACACGAAGACCGTGGAGAGTCGATTCGGTGTCGTTCGCAGCAACTCGGACTGACGTATGGAATGACTTGGCGCATTTTACGTCGAGATCTTAAATTGAAAGCGTACAAAATACGGCTTGTGCAAGAACTGAAGCCACTCGACCTTTCCAAGCGACATCGCTTTGCTCTATGGGCTCTTGAAAAGTACCAAGAAGATCCGACGTTTTCGAGTCAAATTTTGTTCAGCGATGAGGCCCATTTCTGGCTCAGTGGGTATGTAATCATGCAAAGTAGCCGCATTTTGGACGAAGGGCAACCTGAAGAGATTGAAGAAGTGCCATTTCATCCAGAAAAAACAACGGTTTGGTGTGGTTTGTGGGCCGGTGAAGTCATCGGTACATATTTCTTCAAAAATGATGCCGGTGAGAATGTAACCGTCAATCGTTATCGCAACATGATAACCGACCATTTGATGCCTGCAATTGAAGCTCGTGATCTACGCGATATTTGGCTTCATCAAGACGGCGCCATTTTTCACCCATCGCATCAATGGATTTGTTGAGAGAATACTTTAGTGAGCAGATAATTTTTCGTTTTAGGCCGGTCGATTGGCCACCAAGATCATGTGATATCACACCGTTAGATTTTTTCCTGTGGGGATATGTAAAGTCTAAAGTCTATGTGGACAATACCGCTTGATTCTGGTCTTGAAGCAAAAAATCACGCGTGTCATTCGTCAGTTACCAGTCGAAATGCTCAAACGAGTCATAGGAAATTGAACTCAACGGATGGACCATCTGAGATGTAGCCAAGACCAATATTTGAAAGAGATAATCTTCAAAAAAATGCCGAAAAATGTTCTTTCGAATGATAATAAACATACCCCAGTAAATGTGAATTTTCTGTGGTTTTTTCTTTAAAAAGTAGGAAACCTCGAAATGGATCACACTTTACAATGTAAGCACTAATTTTGCTTCTATGGCAAAAGTCAATGTCAACAAGAGTTGCAAAAGAAAGAAGATTAATGAAAATAAAAACCAAAATTAATACACAAACAACATCAAAACTCAAACATATTAACATACATAACATGTGCATGTGTTCTTAAGTAATAGGCAAACATCTATATGTATGTGTATTTTTGTCATTTCTCTGTATATTTTTCCACCATTTCCTTTTTTTTTATTTTTTCATGGAATATAAAAAAAAGTTTCAAAAACGTTGGCAAAAGAATAAATAAATTGATTTAATTTGAATTTTATTTAAAACATATAGTAGCAATCAGGTCAAAAGGTCAGACAGAGTTCATAGAAAAAGTAATTTTATTATATTGAAAAAATCAAAGTAAATTTGCATAGATAAGCTAAATGGACTTTCGATGTACTGTTTCATGTACATATGTAAATCTGGCTAAGCACTCTGCTGAAAAATTTTCCTTCCAAATTAGTTTATTGAAGTATAAATAAACCGACAACAGCTGTTATAATACGAAAGCGAGCACACAAAAATGAATGCAAAAATTAAAATAAAATAAAATAAAATAATAAAAATGAAAGAGGACTAGAAACAGTTGCTTCAGGGCCGCTTTTTAGCCGCTGAAAACCTGTTGCGTTGTTGTGCCACTTTAATAATATGTTATGGACAATGATGATGACCCTAACCTCACTTCTAAGCTATACTCAGTTTTCAGAAACTATTTAAATATTTGGATCCCTTTTCCTTCTTCTTATTCTCTTCTCACAATAAACACTCCTTAGTCTCATTCTTTCGAGTATATATAAAACTCCCACATCATTCTAAAATTGTTATTGATGTTTTTTTCTGCTTATTTTTCATGAGAATGAACTGAAAGTAGACCTGATTTTTTTTTGAAAGATGAATAGAAAGCATGAGGCAAAAATTAAAGCTATTTGTGAAGGTTTCCTTATCGGATTTCTTTTTTCATAGGAAGCATATCCAGAAAGTAAGTATACTGACCCCGGAGATGGCGAACCCGAAACCCCAATCGATGACGATGGTATAGAAGTGCCATCACCCGACTATGACGAAGTTTGAATAGTGATTGCCCGCTTAAAAAAAAAACAAAGCGACGGGAGTCGATGTCTTACCGACAGAGCTATTCAAACACGGCGGCGAAGAACTGACAAGATGCACACATCAGCTTCTTTTCAGAATATGGTCGGACGAAAGCATGCCTGACGAATGGAACTTAAGTGTGCTCTGCCCAATCCAAAAAAAAAAAGGAAAACCCCACGGTCTGCGACAATTATCGTAGGATAAGTCTAATTAATATCGCATATAAGTTTTTTTATAGCGTATTGTTCTAAAGACTTAAGCCCACTGTCAACAAACCGATCGGACTTTATCACTGTGGCTTTAGACCTGGCAAATCCACCATTGACCAGATATTTACCATGCGCCAAATCTTGGAGAAGACCCGAGAGAAAAGAATCGAACCACACCAGTTTTTTTATCGATGTTAAAGCTGCCTTCGACAGCACGGTAAGGAAATGTCTCTACGCCGCTATGTCTGAATTTGATATCCCTACAAAACTCATAGAGCTATGTAAACTGACCCTGGATAATACCAGAAGGACCTCTTCGAGCCGATGAGCTGTACGAGCTATACGACGTCATTGACATAGTTCAGCGAATTAAGAGACAGCGGCTACGCTGGCTAGGTCATGTCGTCCGAATGGATGAAAGCGCTCCTGGTTTGAAAGTATTCGATGGAGTAACCGCTGGCGGAAGCAGAGGAAGAGAAAGACCTCCACTCCGTTGGAAAGATCGGCGTACTCGTATTTCGTACTTGGCGGGAGACCGGATTGTCATTGTTCACAAAACTTGTTGTCGCGTCGATAGTTCTCAAAGTACTGACATCGAAATGATCTCGTTACAAAGAGAAGAACACTACCGTGTTGCCAGCATGATGAAAAACTATCACTCTGGCCATGAAAACCTCATGGATATGCATCATACTACACAGTTTCTCTGAGATTATTGATGGGATATTCACATCGCAAGATCTTAACACACCATCCAGCAATGGACGCATCATTATTACTTCTAGTATTATAATAGCCATCTGAATCTTGGGAACAATAAATTTATTACTTGAAAACTCTCACTACAATTTAATTTTATGAACCACAAGATAAAGGAGAGCTCCCAGCTTTTTTGTGGACCTTCGCCCCATTCGTAGCGAATCTAAGCGTTTTCCGTCTTCAGAGACTTTTCATTACCCTTCACTTTTTAATCAAGGCGGAAAAGTTTGATGAGTAGAAACTACGCCACCAGCTCAAACGATTAAGTATTGGTTAGTTCGTTTAACGGTTGTATGTTACGAGAGCATAACAATTTAGCTAAGTCTGTCCGTCTGTTCGTCGGTCCGTCCATCAGTCTGTCCATTTGCGTACACGACAACTCAAGTAAAAACTGAGATATTTTGCTAAAACTTTGTTCACACATTCCTTGGGTCATAAATTTAAGGCCACCTCTCATACTCGTATAACGAAAATTTTGAAAAGTATGAAAAGCGCGATAATTCAGTAACTAAATTTGCCATTAAAATAATATATCGCATTAAATGGAAAAATAATAGGGGAGGAAAAAAATTTCGGGACATGGATTTTTAGGCAAAGGCAGTTTTTATTGAAAAAAATCTTTGATCGATTTCATAAAATAAAAAAAATAAAATGTATAACTGTTTTGTAGAATCAATATACGATTTTACGAAAATGATTCGGGATACCGATCTTTCCAGATAGAAAAGATTCTCAAGTAAATCAAATCAAACATATGGTGTGTTTGTATATGTCGGCCCCTGGTACACTTATATTTCCAGAATAAAAAGTTATGTTAAACTAAGCGTAAAGCTACTCTTGTACCAAATTTAAAATCAAATTTTTTTGGATGTTTCCTACCGTCAAACTTTTCCTGAACTACCACAAATATTTCAAGTTGGAAATCAGCCACATCGGTAACGCCACTCTTGAGTCTTAGCGAGACAAACGAACACCAATTGATTTTTATATATGTATTCCAATTGGCGGCCGCGATAACCGAGTGGTTAGCATTGCGTACTGACATTCGGAAGGCCTGGGTTCGAGCTCAGGTTCGAGCAACATCCAAAATGATAGAAAAAAATTTTTCTAATTGCGGTCGCCCCTCGGCAGGGAATGTCAAGCCCTCCGAGTGTATTTCTGGCTTGAAATATAAGCTTCCCATAAAAATTCATCAGTCGTTCGGAGGCGTCTTAGGATAAATTGTTGGTCCCTCCATTTGTTGGTAAAAACATCAAGACGCAAAAACCACAAATTGGAGGAGGAGCTCGGCCGAAAATCGCTTCAGCGGTTACAAAGCGCCAAATATATAGATTTATATCGGAAGACCGAAGTAAATGGAGTCATTAGGTGAAATAGTCGGGCTATACTTGTATGGTTGGTGCACCAAAACTTTCGAACCAGGCGACGGCAAATTTTGCATGGCCATCCAAAATGTGATCTGTATTTGATCTCACGAGTTCATGATAAAACGCAACACTTTTCTATTAATCAATTCTGGACGATTTATTGTCTGGTTTTATCAGCTCATCCTGAAGTATTCCCTTCCAATCACCCTAAACACTCAGCTTCACTTTGGTTTCAGTCAATTTAGGCTTTGAAGTCGTGTGTGAGGTTCGCCTTTGACTATAATTTTTTCGTTCTATATTTTTGTATTAACAATTTTTCAACGCCCGTGATGAGTCACTTCAGAAATGGTTCGATTTTGTCGCGTTTCAGTAGGGTTTCATAGATAGTAATTCAGGCGAATAAGTTTTTTGCGTTAATTTATGTGGCACAGAAATGTCGACCTTCTTTGGGTAGCCCGCCTATTTTAAATGATTTCGAACTGTCATGCGTGTGATGTCTAAAGCCTGCACAATCTCCGACCAGCTTGCGTGCCGGTAGTGCTTTACCAATTCCAGAATTTATTGGCTTTTTGAGCGACTGGCTGACGAGAACAAGGTTTATTTTTGACACCGAAATTTCCGGGGCGGAATCGAGCCAAACTAAACAAATGCCTTATCGATCGCTGGCTTTTAAATGAGAGGAATTTTTGTTTTGAAATTTTTTATATTTTTTTTCTTTAAATTATTTCTAATTTTCAAAACTTTATTTGGAGTAATTTATTTACAAATGGGTACCGCGGTGAAGGCGCCATGCGCGCGCGTAGGATTTTTTTTGGGTTTGAAATATCTTGTTAGCTCGAACTACCGCCACGAAGCGGTCGTCCGGCTAATGAACGATGGTAAAAGGACACGAAGGGTTATCGCATGGAAACGGGAAGGAAATGAAACATAAAAATATTGGCGCGCACGGAGTTAACAATATTTAATTTTTAAGATGGGCGCTTAGACATCCTGACCACCCTGCAGGGATGCGCTGGTTAGCGCGTTCTGCAGCTTTTGCCTATACCACCTTTGGTGGTCCACTTTGTGAAGTTTTTGGTTTGGAGTCCAGTTTTGGTGCTGATGATGTTGCGTTTTTTTTCTCATTTGCGCTCTGTTGTGAAATCATCTGGATCTTGTGATAATGCCGAAAGTGGCCGAGAATTGAGGAGAGCCTCAATTCGATTAAGAGTGTTGTAAACTTATTATATATGAATTTGTGGGATGCAGCGGTTTTTTTCAAATGGATTTTACAACTCTTTATTGCGGATTCCCACAAACCGCCCGTGGGGACTGGGTGGTATATATTGTCAATCGATGCCTTGTGGTGCGTACTTCTGGGTAATATCTACACTCTGTGGTCCAGTGAACGTTTTTCCATTGTCGGTCGTCATCCTGGCGGGATATCCTCGCCTACCCACAAAGCGGGCGAATGCTGCTCTGAATGCCTCAGTGGTGAGATCGGAGCATGACTCGAGGTGATCTGCCTTTGAAACAAAACAAACGAATACGGCAACATATCCTTTGATAAGTGTAGGAGATCTCAATGCTTTTATTAAAAATGGCCCTGGGAAATCCACTCCGGTTACGGAAAATGGGAGAGATATTGTGCACCGTTGAGGAGGTAGAGCGGTCATAAGCTGAGAGCACGTTTGTTGCTTGTGTAGAATGAAAACTTTGCATTGAAAAATTCATGTTTTGATTGAAGGTTTTAGCTTCGGTATGACCATTTGAAGCATACAACGTATTTCTGCTTGGAGAATCAGTGCGTGTAAGAACATCAAATATAAGTGACAGAAGCTTGACGTAGTCGGGATGATTATTGGGTGCCGCTCATTAAAGCTGAGTGTGGCAGGCGCCAGACTCCAATTGACACGAAGGAGTCCATTTTCGTCCAGAAATGGATTCAGGGGGAGAAGTGGACTTCTTTTGACAACTGGATTCTTATTTTGTAAAGTTTCTTTTTCGCTGGGGAGATAGTGAGATTGCGACACTTCAATTAAAAGCTGCTTAGCGAATTGGCATTCGGCATGGGTCAGATGTGGTGTGGTAATTGCTGGTTGCTGCTTTGACTTATGTTGGACATTGTTCACGAAACGGTACTCGTACGCAGTCACGCGAATCGCTCGAGAGAACGAAGAGAATCGAGATCGAGAATTTCGTGGTCTTCTTCGAGCACGTGATATGACTCTATCTTGCGCTTTACTGCCGGCTGCAATACTGCGCGCCTTTGAAATTGGCCAAGAATCTCTATGGCACGGCAGCCTATTAGGCCCATGCCATCAAAGTGAATTCGTAGCCAAGTCTCTGAGCCCGGGCGTTTACTTACAACATTTTCACCGTAAGTCACATACATTTTTCGACACCCTTTTTGCTGCGCTTTTAGATTTTCATAATAAAATAGCATTACATGACGTTGCCTCAGGAACAGGTATGATTTAGGATGAGTTCTACTTCTTTTAAGTAGGTCATCATCACCTTGATTTTCGTATTTCATATATTTCGCACCCCGTTAGAAAAAAGTTCTTAATTCTGAAATTTCTCAAAAGCGTACATTAATGTAAATTTACACTGATACATACATACATACATAGGTATGTATGTGTGCCCCTTCGCTTTACTCAATAAGAGAAGGAGCAGCCAATTAACAACTTTTCCCCATTAACCTCCATTAAAGAAAATAAATATTTCTTCATTTATTAAAAAAAATCGATATTGAAAAATGTCAAAAAAAAAAACTAAAAAAAAACAAGTAAAAAGTTAAATAAGAAAACAGAAAAAAGCAAAAAAAAAAAAAAATGAGGGAAGAAATGGTGAAAATGGCATGACATGGAAACACCTTCGAAGCTAAAATGTGCCACTGCGAATGGTGCCCAGAGGGAACACTCACACACATAAAAACGTCTTGTTCCGCGCTGACTACATACATATACACGCATATACATAGCATATATATAGATATGTGCACAGCTAATGTGCTTTCCAGCTGTCTGGCGTCGGACAGAAATGTTACTGTTTCGTCGTCTCTCGCCTGCCAAGCCGGCGCGTTGGCTGATGCCGGTACACATATACACGCACACACAGAGAGAGGATGCCGTGAACGCCTTGTCAATTTTGTGTCTACAAGAAGCAACAACAACAACAGCTATGTGCAGCAACATTGATGCTTTAGCACGTACAAGACTTTCGAAGCTTGTCTTATGGCTATTGTTGTTGTTGTTCGTTGTTGTTGCTGTTAGCGTTGTTTCATTACTGCTACTATGTACTTATATATTGCGTTCGTTTGAGGTATTTCACTTGCCTCGCTGCTGTTGTTGCTGTTGTTGTATATATTGCTTATGCTGACAACATGCTAACCCAGTTTCCACACCAACAACACTTTGTCGTTGTCAAGAAATTTTCGTTTATTTTTTTTTCTTGTTTTTTTTTCTGAGAGGAAAGTCGCAAAAAAGTGTTGTTCTTGGCAGAAAAGCGACAAGTGAAAAAAGGAAAAAGAAAATTGCAATAACAACAACAAAGTGTTGCACGCTCTATTAACTGCTTACTTAACAGCTCCTGCCACTGTTGTTGCTGTCACTGCGTGAGGAGCGTGAGTAGGCATTTAACATAACAACAACAATATGCATTAATAAACTGCCCCCTGAGCGACACTTAAGTGAGGTCTCAAAAATTCTAAGTACAAGAAGAGGAAAAAATGGGAAGAGGAAGAGAAAAAGTGCTTTCTAAAAGCCATTCTTGTCAGCAGTTAGGCATGAAAAAGGATGTGTGAAAGGAAGCCTGATTGAAGGCGACTTTTTCTTTTTTTTTTTTTTTTGTTTACTCTTCTGCATCTCCTTAAATATCTCACTTAAGTGCCTCCTTTCTCATGTATCCTCAATTTAATCCCTCTTATTTACGCAACGTTGCTTCTATTCATGTAATTTTTTTACCAAAAACTTTTTGGATTCACTTTTTGGTAGCGAGTAGGTTTGCTGTTCACATCCCCAGATCCACTACCCTACAATAACAACGTATGTGACTTTTCATTACTTATAGGAATGTAAGCAGTGCAAGCCTTGCACGGAGAGAGAGAGTTCAGAGTTAAACAAGTAAGAAAGGGGCTCCGAACATTATTTAATTGGCTGATATTTATATTAAGCCCACAGATCGGTCAAAAGTACGGGGTCTGTACATGGGAGGTAGGTCAGCCGTGTTGGTTGCACTTCAGTCCCCATTGAAAGCAATATTACTCCAAAGTTTGGTTAAGTTCTGTTTATTAATGCTTTAAATATTCGATCTTTAGTCAAGCAGAGGTCGGAAGTTAAAAAATCTGACCCAAAAGTGAGTGCATTCGATTTTCAGGCTTTACGTAATTACCGTTATATGAGAGGTTAGAGTGTACTTGGTTAGATTTTAGCAATTTAAAAAAGCATCCTTACCTGTGAATAAAGTTTAATCAAAAATATTTCGATTCTAACTAGAGTTATCGAGTATATGGATGGACGAACCAACAGACGTGGGTAAATCGATTCATCGAGTCATTCCATGGAGTTTGATATATATATCTGTCCACATCTATGACAAATATTTCATACGTTAACCACATACAAAATATTTGAAATGAAAATTCATATAAAGACCTCCTATGTTGAAGACAATGTGCGTATTCTTAAAGGAGAAAAGTGTCTCTCACAGATGTTAGTCCATGTTTTCGTTCATACCAGTAGATAGGTTGTTCTTCCCACTTGATGCTTCCAAGTAGAGTGGAAGCCCTGTTCTTCCTCAACTTCCATCAGCGCATACTTGATCAAATACTTTCAGAGCTGGAATGTTTTTGTTCGTCTAAACAACATAAAATAGCCAGCGTAGCCGCTGCCTCTAGAACTATATAGGTCAATATCGGCATAAATCTCCTATTGTTCCTCCTTCCAAATTCTGCGGTATTCGCCATTGCCAACGCGCAAAGGGTCATAAATCTTTCGCAAAACCCTTACATCGAAAGTTTCTAATGTCAACTCATCAGATGTGGCCGTCGTCCATGCATCAGCCTCATATATCAGCACGGAAATGTTGAAGAATTTATAAAGTTTGGTCTTTGTTCATCGAGTGAGGACTTTTACTTCTCAATCACCCACTCGGTCCAAAGTAGCGCCTGTTGGCAAGAGCGATTCTGCGTTGGATTTCAAAGCTGACATTGTTAGTGTTGTTAATGCTGGTTCCAAGATAGACGAAATTATCTACAACTTTAATGTTATGGCTGTTCAGTGTGATGTGGGAGCCGAGTCGAGAATGCAATGATTATTCGTTTGATGACATGAGATATTTCGTCTTGTCCCCTTGTCTTACCTGGGGAACTCAGAACTAACGGTGCAGTTCAGGGTTAAGAAGTCACACGATAAGGAGTCATCTTGTCTGAAACCTCTCATATAAAACTTTTTATATTTGCGGGCAAACCCCAATTACATTTTATTGTACAATTTGTACTTCGCGTATGATACATAAAGCGTAATAAAACAATTTTTCCTAGCTAGGTTGCTTTGATCGAATAACTGTCTGATGAGTGAGTTCTTCGAAGGGAAAATGATTACCGCAAAGTAATCTTCTCTTAAATTAGTCTAGGCATTGATTGTGCGATTTGATCCAAATTATGAATATCACAGCAGTTGATCCTTCTTTCCGTGCCAATTAGAAACCACGACCGTCTCACTTGATTCTTCCAACAGAGTTATGTCTTCCTCTTAGCCTCGAATATTTTCAAAACTGGAGTATTGTCGTCCATCTGGGCGACAAGAACTAGTCAGCGTAGTTGTTCTTCTTTAACCTGCGAGTATCTCAATGGTGCAAAGGGGTGTAGTTCTACTTCTGGGTATGAAGTTAAAAGTTCTAAGGCTATACCAAATTGCGCCCTCTCTCCGCACCCTGGAAACGTAAGCGAGCCTTATGCGAGATACGGTAACGAGTCTTGAGTCATAGGATCCACTTTCAGCTTCAAGGCGGACGTTGTTGATGATGTTGGCCCTAGGAATTCATCTTGGCTTGTAGTTCATAGCATACTATATGTACTTATATAGACTGTTATCGAAGTCGACTGAACTCACATGATTCTCCTTTCTATATACAGATATATTGTGATTTTGAGAGACTTTTTCCCGTAACAGCTACAACAAGCCATGCGCTTGATCTTATAGAATAGTATTTAAAGGGAGTAAAGTATATTTCTGTTCAAGGAGCTCGAAATTAACTCATAGATCTCACTAACTATTTCTCTTACCTTCCTAGATGACTAAAAAAGTTCATGAGGGATCAGATTAGCGAGCTACTTTGTGAAATGTCAATGATAGGTAGATGAAAAATTTATTAGTTTTACAGCTCTTAAGGAATCGTCTGATAGGAGTTACCTGTCTTTCTATTTCTGCATTTTGTCTTATAAACTAGTGGCCTGTAAGGACTTGAAACATCTTTTGAAATTTTTTTGGCAAAATTAATTTTTTTTTATTCAACATAGTTCCCCTCAAGGGTGATACACAGATTAGAGCGACCCTGCAACTTTTCGATACCATTTTTGTAGTAAGAGTTGTCCTTTGCTTCAAAATAGGCCTCAGTTTCAGCGATCACCTCTCAATTCGACGAAAATTTCTTCCCAACGAGCATTGTTTGAGAGCGGAGAACTGGAAATAGATCTGGAGAACACGGAAGATACGGAAGCAATTCGAAGCCCAATTCATGGATTTTAGCCAGTAATTTTACCGACTTGTGACACAGTGCATTGTCTTAATGAAACAGCACTATATTTTTCTTCAAATGCGGCCGTTTTTCGGCGATTTTGTCCTTAAAATGGTCAAATAATGTTATGTAGTAGTCATTGCTGATAGTGCTTCCTTCTTCTAGGCAGTTAACAGCCATGTGCGTCCCAAAATATAGACGTCATAACCTTGCCAGCCGACTGTTGCGTTTTTCCACGTTTTGGAGCGGGTTCATTGTGTGCAGTCCACTCGGATGACTGTCGATTGGACTTCAGAGTAAAATGATGGAGCCCTGTTTCCCCCACGATAACTTGGGTTTATTACGCTTGAACACCCCCAAACACAGCTCCGAATCATTAACTTGTCGCTTTCTCATACCCACTTGTTCGTGAATGATATGATGTACACGTTCAGTTGATATCTTTAAAGTGCCTGCTATTTCATTCAATTGACCGTAAATTTGTCATTCAAATAAATTTTGTGGATCTTTTTTGATGTTTTCATCGGTAACGAGCTCTTTTGGGTATCCACTACGTTCACCGTCTTCGGTGCTCATTTCACCACGTCTAAATTTAGCATTCCAATCCTTGATGGTTGTTTTTCCTGGGAGAGTGTCCAGAAACTCATAATCAAGACACGTTTTTCCTTCAACCGCATTTTCTCCCTTCAAAAAGCAGTATTTTATCAACATTGTTTTATCCATTTTTTTTTTTAACTGTAACGAAATTTGCTTCACTCAATGTTCCATAATTCACGAACTAATGATCCTACAGATGTCAAATTTATATGACATATATATTTTATGAATTTAATTCTAATAGCGTCATCTATGTGTCAGACCGGGGACTTTGTAATTGACTTGCTAGAAAAATCAAACTAAATTAATATAAAGCCATCTCTTATCGGGAAAAGACCCTCTAAGGGACTGTGGCCTGGAATTCAAATGAGAGAATGTATGTCTAGAACAATCATGTATGACTGGAAAATCTATGCAAAGTTCAGGATCTGGCAACTACTTCATTGTACAGTGAATAGATGCAGGCAGAATTTCTCTTTTTCATTAGTAGTTAGCAAATAAGAACATTCTAAAGTTACTTTCAAGTCGGTTCAGCACAAAATGTTGTGTGAACCTCAACTGTTTATAAAAGGCACCCTTCGTCATCTCCGTTTTGCTCTTCTAAATTCACTCACTCATGTCTTGTCGAATTCAACACAGGAAACCGTATCACCTTCTACCACCTTCCGTACCTTAAATGCAACTTTATGCCTATTTAGAAATCAATATTCCATTTGCGACCGCCAAACTTTTACTTTTTAGTTATAAAATGATCTTTTTCTTTTTACTTTTTTTTAACTTTCCTCTTTGACGCTTTCCAAGTAGATAAATATTATGTTCTCCACTAAGGACATTATCAGCACTGTCGATCTTTGTGTTATAACTTTGTAAGGAACTATATAGTTAACACTTTTGTTTCGTTGGCGAGTGAGGCTAAATTTCCGCTACACACACACACACACACTCATTTTGTACAACAAAAAAAAAACAACGTCAGCAAAGCAACAGTGATAAACAAAATGACGCTAAACGTGTTAAAGCAAGAAATATTACATGTAATAAAGAAGCTTGAGAAAGTGGTGGAAAAGGCAAGTAAAGAAAACTTTGCGCTTACGGAAATGAGACATTTGAACAGCAAAATAAATAAAGCAAAGCAAAAAGAGGAGAAAATAACAAAACAAAAAGTGAGACACCAACTAAAACGTGCTGTGAATCCTTAATTACGTCTTATGAGCTATAAAGTGGGCATATGCTTATATGAGTATTAGGGTATTCCTGAGAGAGAGAAAAAAAATATTTGCGATTTTGCGATTTTGTTATTAAATATTATATTTTTTATATTTAAATACAAAGAAGTACCTCTTTTTTGTGTTTTAACGAAATAAATTTTGTGTAGCAATTATAATAGAACGAGAGCCCACTACAGCCAGGCATACTTTATTATATAAAACCTGAAAATTTGTCTGCGCACGTCACCAACATATGTACGCACTATGGAACGACTAATAATTTTGGGTAGTGCTTACTTTGGGATATAAAATGGGTGAAATAAGAAAAAAAAACAGCACCTCAAACGCATTAAAGCTCAAGTTTTGGATATTTTGTTTCCAATAATATTTAAAGTTAACTCAAAGATTACTGGACTTCTCCTATGGATAAACTCCGTGTCAAACACTCCCAAACCATGAAAACTTGTCTTTAAACATAAATTGTTTATGCCAAAAAAATTGATGTAAAAAAATATCTAATCAAATTTTGAAATCTAAAAATAAGTAAGAATTAGTACCTATGATGTAAGTTAAGTACAATTGAGTAATTTTTAAAATTGGTCCGACCAACATGCAAAACTATAGAATATAAATGTTTCTCATTGCGGTCGCCCCTCAGCAGGGAATGTTAAGCCCTCCGAGTGTATTTCTGGCATGAAATAAAACTCCTCACAAAAATCCATCTACCGTTCGGAGGTGAGTTAGAATAAATTGTAGGTCCGTCCAATTTGTTGGTAAAAACAGCAAGTCTATACCTTTCATGTACACGAAATGTTATATTGACTTTAGTCCAAAGTATATTAGTACCAGAAGAAGAAGAAATAACATGGACCGATCAAGATTTATACCGATTGTATCAGAATGACGAGCTGAATTGATTTAGCCATGGCCGTCAGACCGTCTGTTTGTAATTTGAACGCAAACTGGTCGCACAGTTTTTGAGATATTTCAACGAAACCTGGTAGGCAGGTGTACCTATACATTTAACTAGATATATGACCAATTTTTCAGATTTGAAATTTTAGGTCATAAATCCAAGACAAAAGTACCTATGAACAAAAAAAATTTTGAAATTTGGAGTACTACACATACATAATGAATCAATTGCATATTGGTACTGAAGATCATGGAAATCGTATTACTATATATCATATAGCCCCCATACAACCATTTTGTTAAAATATGCGCTTTTGGGTTAAAAATCCGCCGAAAAAGAATCTAGAAGCGTGAAATTTTGGTGCTATTCAGAATTGAAATCAAATTAATATTGACACTGAAAATCATCGAAATCGAATTTTGTAATCTGCCAGAAATTTGATATGTACATGAAAGGTATAAATACTTCAGCATGCCCGGGCTGTCTTCTCTCTTGTTTTTATTTATCATTTATTATTATTTATTATCTTTTAATGTGGACCTAATACTAGTTACATTTATAGCAATTATTTTAATTTCCTACATGTAGTTTTCCAGATTTTTTAATGAACAGAAAATATATATATTTGCACCAAAAAGTGTATTTATTAAACGCTTATGTATTACACCACCAGCAGTGAATAGTCAGCCAACATATGACGGTGGCATCGGCCTTGGACCTCTTATCCATAGTTTTTAAGTTTTGTTGAAATCGCGCCCCTTATAAAGGGTCCTCCAAGTAGAGGTACTTTTCTCAATAGCCTTTTTTTTGACAGATCACGCGTGAGTCGTGTCAAGCTTTCATGTTATTTTTGTTCAGTATAATTCGGCATTTCACCATGGAAAGACTTGCACCTGAACGTTTACAAATCATTCAACTTTATTACGGAAATTCACATTATGTAAAAAATGTGTTTCGCGCGCTTCGCGTACTATTCGAAACACCATAACCCATCTAGAGACCCAGCATTCATTATTGGATAATATTCGACCAAATAGATCACGTCCAGCACGAGGACCGTGGAGAGTCGACTCGGCGTATGGATCTTAAATTGAAAGCGTACAAAATACAGCTTGTGCAAGAACTGAAGCCGCTCGACCTTCCCAAGCCACGTCGCTTCGCTCTATGTGCTCTTGGAAATTCCAAGAAGATCCGACGTTTTCAAGCCAAACTTTGTTCAGCGGTGACACCCATTTCTGGCTCAATGGGTATGTAAACAAGCAAAATTGCCGAATTTGGGATGAAGAGCAACCTGATGAAATTCAAAAGTTGCCATTTCATCCAGAAAAAACAATGGTTTGGTGTGGTTTGTAGGCCAGTGGAATCATCGGTCCATATTTCTTCAAAAATGATGCCGGTGAGAACATATCCGTCAATGGCGACCGTTATCGCGCCATGATAACCGACTATTTGATGCCCAAAATTGAGGCTCGTGATCTCCGCGACAATTGGTTTTAACAAGACGGCGCCACTTCCCACACATCCCAACAATCAATGGAATTATTAAGAGAACACTTCGGTGAGCAGATAATATCACGTTTTGGGCCGTTCGATTGACCACTAAGATCGTGTGATTTAGACTTTTTCCTGTGATGATACGTAAAGTCTGAAGTCTACGCGGATAATCCCGCTTCAGTTGAGACCTTGGAACAAAACATCACGCATGTAATTCGCCAGTTACCAGTCGAAATGCTCGAACGATTCAACGAAAATTGAACACAACGGATGGGCCATCTGAGATGTAGCCGCGGCCAACCTTTGAAAGAGATAATCTTCAAGAAGTAAATGAAAAATAATGCTCTTTCGTATGATAATAAATTTTCCCCATTAAGTTCAAATTTACTGTGTCTTTTCTTAAAAAAAAAAAAGGGAACTTCGAAATAGATCACCCTTTACTTCGCTATAGAAACCAATATTCTCTGCAAACTTGTCAAAGTGACTGTGTGGAGATATTGCATTTGGATGGACATATGACATCCTAAGTTTTTGAAATTTTACTGCTTGTTGCTTACAATTTCAGAGTAGTTACTAAGTTTTTAGTAACTTGAACAAACGAGTTCCAAGCAAGTAGTCCAAACTGGTAGTTAAACTTGAGAAATTACTATCTCTTATCATAATTTTTATCTGTGTGCTATCAAATACCTAATTTTATGTTCTCTAGATTTAAACTAAGCAACTTTCTCGTTAAATAGATAAAACATGCGAACCTTGTGCGGCTTCTCTCACCTTAACAAACATTTTGAGGTATAGACGGCACTTTTTTATAAAATATGTTTTAGGTTTCCTGGACTTTTCGGCTATATATTTCCCACCCAAAAAACACATTTGGATGATTGTGACAACTTCTCTGTGATGAAGACATGATATCAAAAACCGTTTGCTTATATAAAGGTACTAATGAGACTTGAAACCATGCTCCCGATAATACTAATGAAATGAAATTAAAATAAACAGTGGGTTGGCACAAAATTACACTTAGGAAAAAAATGTATATTTTTAGTGTGGCCTATGCACACCTGATACAAAACAACTAACTAGATCTCGGCACAAAAAATTTTTTTTTTACATTTCCCTTCCTTATTACTGCTAAAGCCTTACCTCATGTTGTACGTTATGCGCACTTAATCAATGGAAGATTCTTTTTTCCAAGGTCGGCTCTCCCATATTTACATTAGTAAGCTGAGCAAAGATCTGATTCCAGAATCTCGGTTTTCCTGTTGCGAATTTAAGATTACATTTATGTTCTTAACAGTATCTGATTTAGCCCATGTGTATCTTCCGTATCCCGCCCATTAATTATCGTGGCGATGTCGTCAGTGAAGATAAAAAATATGTGATATGTGTATCCCCAGGTTTACTTTGTTACCGTTTCCGCGGTTCGTTTGTGATCTGGTAATTGGCTTCGAAAGAAATTGGTTACGTTTGGTATTACGTAGACTTGCTGGTCCTTTATAGCGCAAGAAGGAGATTCCGCTTAGTTAGAGTTAAAGTAGTCATCATGTAGAATTTTAACACCCTTTTTGAGGTCTAAGAGCACCATGATATCAAATTTTGCTACTTATTTTAGCCTATACATTGAACTGTAAGGCTCCCAGATGTCTAAAAAGAGTTTTAGATAAGGCCAGACAGAAGCAAAGGATTTTGCCCAGCGTCACACTCACATCTTCCTCTCCTCGCTTCTAACATATGTCACTTTTACTAATGTCCATTCTACTCGAACCCCAGCTTTTTATGGTCTGCCATAAGCTCTACAACTGTCCAACAGTACTTTCTAAGCCATCTGCGCAAAAATTTATGGTGGTTTTCTACGCTGACATTGCATATGATCTTGGCGGCATTTCATGTCGTTAAGGCATATCATCGTTCTCTGATCAGTTTACTGGCTCTTTTGGAAATTTCTTTATATAGAGTATTGAGTGTCTTTCGTATTTCACATACTGATACGCCTATCTATTCCAGTAGCATAGGTTCCGGTGTTCACTCCATCAGCCATTTTTGATCCATCCGAGTATATGTAGATGTTTTAAGATAAATCGCTTGGAAGGGTGGTCTATTTAGTCGAACATGCAATTGATTGTCGAGATATTATTTCATTTAATTTTATTTTATTTTTATTTTATTGGGTGAAAAAGTCAATTCGGTCCGTTTTTTCGTTTTCAAAAAAGGGAGTTTGGTAAAGTATTGGAATCGACTACTTTTTCTCATCTCTCTGGCAATTTTCGAATACCATCTCTAAAAAATGATTATTTTCTGTCCTCGATCCAGTCATTGAACAATTTTTCGATTTCCTCAAAAGATTCGAACCGGTGACCCACCTTATTGTCGTTTTGCATCCGTCGAAAAAGCCAGTAGGCGGACGGAGTAAGGTCTGAAGAGTACTGCGGGTGGGGTAATACCTTCCATTTCAGAGTTTCAGGATAGTTTGTGACAGTTATAACCACGTCATGTTGCATAATTACTTTGTCATGCCTTTTGATCTCTTCTTGCCGTTTTCACGCAATGCTTGGCTCAAATGTATCAGTTGTAGTTGATAAAGTTTCGCATCAATGGATTCGTCCGGTTTTAGTAGCTCGTAGTACACCACACCCTCCTAGTGTAACCATATGCAGAACCGTGAATATTTTTCTTGGGCGTCGATGTAGATGATGATGGAACGGCAAACAGCTTGGCTTAGTATTTCTTCTTCTTGGGGTTATCATAATACATCAAATTTGCATCTCCAGATACGATCCGGTGCAAAAATCACTTCCTTTGATGTCTTTCAATAAATAGTTCCGAGGTAAAAATCGCGTTTCGACATTTTCGGCTTCTGCGATCACAGTTTGCGGCACGGAAAATGTTATTTTTTTTCGAAAAACTTTCAATAATTTTAGTGCAGCAATAAAAAAAACACTGGAAGATAAGCCTAAATTTTTATTTTTTGTAAAAATTAAAAAAAAAAAGAACCAAAAAAACTTGGCATGACATACAAAGGGCGATCCGAGCAGAGGTACTTTTTTCAATAGCCTTTTTTTTGACAGATCAAGCGTGAGTCGTGCAAACTGTCATCTTATTTTTGTTCAGTATTGTTTGTCACTTCATCATGGAAAGACTTACGCCTGTAGTCAAAATAATCGGCCTACTGAGGGTACTATCCCAAACCATCACCCACCTTGAGACCCAGCATTCATTATTGGATAATATTCGACCGAATAGATCACGTCCAGCACGCAGAGCAGAAAATATAGCGGCTGAGAGTCAATTCGGCGCCGTTCGTAGCAACTCGGACTGACGTATGGAACGACTTGGTGTATTTTACGTCGAGATCATATATTGAAAGGGTAAAAAATAAAGCTTGTGCAAGAACCGAAACCGTTCGATCTTCCCAAGCGACATCGCTTCGCTCTATGGTTCCAGTTCCAAGAAGATTCGAGGTTTTCGAGCGAAATTTTGTTCAGCAATGAGGCCCTTTTCGGGCTGAATGGGTATGTCAACAAGCAAAATTGCTGCATTTGGGACGAAATGCAACCTGAAGATTAAAGAGCTGTTTTGTCATCCAGAAAAAACAACGGTTTGGTGTGATTTGTAGACCAGTGGAATCATCGGTCCATATTTCTTCAAAAATGATGCCGGTGAGAATGGAACCGTCAATGTCGATGATGCCAGAAATTGAAGCTCGTGATCTCCGCGATATTTGGTCATTTGGTTTCAACAAGATAGCGTCACTTCCCACACATCGCATCAATCAATGGATTTATTGAGAGAACACTTCGGTGAGCAGATAATTTCATTTTTTGCGCCAATCGATTGGCCACAAAGATCGTGTGATATCACACCGTTAGAAATTTTTCTGTGGGGATATGTAAAGTCTAAAGTTTATGCGGACAATCCCGCTCCGATTCAGGCTTTCGAGCAAAACATCACGAGTGTCATTCGTCAGTTACTAGTGCTCGAAATGCTCGAACGGGTCATCGAAAATTGGACTCAACGAATCCACCATCTGGGACGTAGCCACGGCCAACGTTTGAAAGAGATAATTTAAAAAAAAGAAATGCCAAATTATGTTCTTTCGATTTATAATAATCATTCCCCATTAGATATGAATTTTCTGTTTTTTTTTCTTAAGAAATGTAAGGAACCTCGAAATTTGTTCATGATAAATTTTGGAAAATTGAGAATATTACCATTTTCCAACTTATTAGTGGATAACCCTAGTATTATGCTACTGTATATTGCACTTGCAAACGCGTTTTGACTTTCCTTTCAAATTAAACAAGTGCCCTCTCCGGCTAAGCTTTTTGTTATTATTTCTATTGCATCCTTAAGCATTCGCTATTTGTTCCTGCGGCGTCCGCTATTACAGACCATTACCGGCTGTCGCTCTCAGCTTTCGCACTCATTTGTCGTTCGTCGTCGACCGTCAACTTAGTGTGTATTCACAACACACAAATACACACACGCATATATGTATATATATAATCTACAAACACTCGCATAGCAACTTTGTTTCCACGTTCGAGGTCCCTTAGCCCTTATTTAATGCATGTAAACATTTTCGTGCTCTTCTGCCTGTCTGTTTGCTTTCTTCTTGTTTGGCTTTCTTTTTTATTGCAACTTTTTTTCATTTTCCTTTCAGCGCACGTGTTTATCAGTCATTATTTTTCATTTGCTTTCACCACTTCCGGACCAGAAAGTGGGTCAGTAAACGTTGAGACTCTTTCATTCATTTAACTGCTCTCACACACACAGCCACACAGATACAGCCACACACATACATATATATACGAGTATACAAACAATCTGGCTTACACACCCACACGCGCTGCCTAAATACTTTACTTCCTGCAACATCCTTACACATCCTGCTGCAAAAAGCGTTCACTTTCCAACACTTTCTTGCACTTTCGCTGAGCGCCGTCTCTACACCCTTGTTGATTCTACTACTTCTTCTCAACGTTACTGCTTCTCCTTGCAATGAAGCTCAACTTGGTTGGCCAACAAATTTTGCAGTCTTCTTTTATTAGCCGCATCTTATTGTGGCAATTTGTAGTTGACTTTTATTGCGACGCAACGTTGCTGGATGTTTTTGGAGAGGTACTTTTTGTGGGGTCGCCGTTGTGAGCAGGTAGTGTGTAGTATGCTTTGTCATTGTTGTATTTGTAATAACTAGTTACAAAGTTTTCATTCGGTCGCACAGCTGCAATTATATAATAAGCGGCGTGGTCGTGTCTAATTCGGGGCTGCTACGCTGCTTTAGGGGCATTACTCAGGCCTTCTCAGCATGGTTGCAGTTGAGGTTGTCGGCCACACATTGCCGCTTTCTATTTAATTAATTGCTCTGACGCTTTTTGCGCATTCAATTTAAGTTTATTTTTGTTGTTAGTTTGGTGGCGGTGGTGGTGTGTTGAGGAGTTTATTTCAAAAATGTTGAAAATCTTCCGTTGGCGCGGAAATAATGCAGTTTTTCGGTTGGTTTTTTGAATTTTACGGATGTTGTGTACTTGCACTTACTACATCCAAGGGAGTGACCCCTTAAAGTTTCCATGTTGGATGGAGTCGGGAAAGTAGCGGCTTCTTCTTGCTTCCTTCAAAATTATTCTCATCAGAGGAGCACGTTGGGTGTGCCCAGATACTGGCTATTCAACTAAGTCCAGGGTCTGCCCTAACGCGTGGCTTTTATCAGTTCAACATTCTTTCTTTCTCTCTCTCCAGGATAAGAATGATTCTAGAGATATGTACATACAGTACATAGGAAATTCAAAAATATGCCAGTGCTTGTGACGAATGATCTAAATTTTCGGATTTAGTGAGAGAACCCACCACATAAAAATCCTGCTGCAATGAAAGAATTAAATAATATGCCTCGGATAAGAGCATCTCCCCGGTAACTTAATTGCGCTGACCAGTTGTCTGATGTACGCGTACAACTAAAGGCTGACATCGTTCAGAAGGGATGAATGGATCAATGACGGAAGACGGTGGGCGCATCTGAATTCTATAATGCCATATAAAGAAGCGCAAATTTGGTGTAGAACTTGTGGTGGGAAAGAGACTCCGTCGCTCAGTCCTAGCATACTTTTCAGGGTAGGAAATATTTCGACTTCTTCTCGTCCATTACCAGACCCACTCGCTTCTCTTCGTTCCCCCACAATAAAGAGTCTTCTGTCTGAAATCTCGTTTGGTATCGAATGACTCAGAGAGGTAATTGCAAATTATGCCCTTCTGGTATTGCCCAGCATCAGTTTACCAAATTCAGGCATAACGGCGTAAAGACAGCTACTTTCTGTGCTATCGAAGTGCAGCTTTGAAATCGATGAAAAGGTGGTGTGTATCAATTCTTTTTTCAGATACCTTTTCCAAGATTTGAATATCTGGTCAATGGTGGATTTAAGAGATCCAAGCCCACACTGATAAAGTCTAATCAGTTCGTTGACTGTAGACTAGAATCTCTCACACAATATGCTCGATAGGACCTTGTATGCGATATTGAGGAGGCTTATCCGATGATAATTGGCGCAGTCCCTTTTTTGGATTGAGCAGAGCACACTTAGGTTCCATTCGTCGGACATGCTCTCGTCAGAACATATTCTGCAAACAAGCTGATGCATGGAGCTCATCAGTTCTTCGCAGCTGTATTTGAAAAGCTCTGCCGGTAAGCCATCGCCTCCCGCCACTTCTTACTTTTTCTAGGTGGGAAATCGCTTTTCGCATTTCATTACAGTCGGGCGATAGCATTCTTAATTACTCGTGATCCATTCAGGATTTGGGTTCGCTACCTCTCCGGGTGCTTCTATTTCACTGCCATTCAGCAGGCTGAATAAGTATTCCATCCATACATTAAGTAAGCTCTGGACATCTGTCACCAGATTGCCACTTTGGGCCTTACAAGAGTATGCCCCGGTATTGAAACCTTCTGTAAGTAGCGGCATTTCGGTATCTCGCTTCCATCCTCAGCTCTCGGTAACTATCCCACGCCGTACTATTGGACACCAATTGTTTCTGAAGCGCTAGTAGGTTGGTTCATATTCCGCTCCACAGCTACCTTATATGAAGTTGCTGATGAGTGCTCTCAGAGAGCAGGTGAGCAAATTGAGTAGCAAGTCTGCTCATGGAAAGCAGTTTTGGTCACATCGCTTTTCTTTTCCGTCGGAGCATGGTCGACAACAAGCATTATGTTGGAGAACTTTGCTTTGATGCGGATTGTGGCCGGGGTGAATTCCAGGCCTCAGCGAAGGTGTCTTTTTTTCATCACTACAAAACCAACACCAAATATGCGCTCCTTTAAACACCCTGCGGGTTGGGGGTTCAAGAATTTACCCGCGGTAAGGCATGTCTGTCGTAAGAGGCGACTAAAATCCGGAACCACGTGGATTTTTATCCGGCCAAGGACTGACACTCCCGCAATATTCCCCGAAGCCCAATTTGAAGAATTTTCTGCGGTTACAACAACAACAACAACAACAACAACATGCGCTGCTTTATATGGCCGCTGTAGCAGATTTCACAAGCAACCCTTCGAACCCTTCGAACCCGGTGTTGTCAGCTTTTAGTCTTATGAGGACGTCGATCAGTGGCATCTTCTCCATTAAAAAATGGGGGATCTCTCATTCGAGACATTTATTGATTTTTCATTGGAGCTTATTTTCTATGTCCCAAGCCCTTTACACAGCCGCAGATTACTCGCCCTATCATTCTAGCTCGCCTCCAAATGGTTGTCTACAACCATACGTAAAGGAATCGTTTCTGGCCACAGCTAGGTGAACCATTGCAGCAAAGTAGTTGAAAATAAATTTAGATTTTTTTCAGTTCAAATCCATCATCAGAGCTCAAAAATAATCCTTTCAATTTTTAAATTTGGAATTCTTTTGCATTGCTTCATCTAGCAAGATTCTCCTCCGCCGTTCGAAGTATAAAATAATTGCAACTTGATTGGCTTTCATTCTGACCTTTATTGAGTTATCTCAGTTACGTTTTGTAATTGAACATTTTTACCTTTTAATTATTACTCACTTATTATTAGATAAGCGTGAAGGAGCTCCACTTAGCTTAGCTGAGCTATGGCCGTCATCGTTTCTTATTAATTCACCAGGTAATTGATATGAATCGACAAATTTATTAATTACACACAATAATACATCATAAAAGTAATTAAATAAAATGAAGATTAAATTTGTTGCATAAATTATGTAAGTGGAAAGTTATACAGACAAAAATATATTCTCAGAGCAACAGCCGTTGTTCGCATGTATTAATATGTACATATTTTTGCCTGTAGTTTTTAGACGGATATTAAAACTTTATTAATTACGCCAAAAACTCTCTCTTCTTCTTCTTCTTCCAATTATATTTCGCACTTATAATTATCATTAATTATCTGCCTTTCTACTTACTACATTTTGTGGCGACCATGAATCTCAATTACAATCGAATACTCGTGGCATACCATTGTGTGAATTATAAATATAACCCTGTAGGGAATTTGGTTGTGGAATACTGGAGTTACTACTTTTAGGTTTAAGGCTGATTCCAGCTTGCTTCGAAGCCCTAAAGCTATATCTTGCATCAGAAGGAATTAATCCGTTTCGAGGTCCCCTACTTTTTTAAAGAAAAGAAAACACAGAAAATTCAAAATTAATGGGGAATGTTTTGTTATCATTCAAAAGAACATTCTTTGGAATTTATTTTTTTGAAGATTATCTCTTTCAAATGTTGGCCGTGGCTACGTCTCAGATGATCCATCCGTTGAGTCCAATTTTCGATGACTCGTTCGAGCATTTCGACTGGTGACTGACGAATGACACGCGTGATGTTTTGCTCCGAGGCCTGAATCGAAGCGGCCAAACCGTTATTTTTACTGGATGAAATAACAGATCTTGAATCTCTTTAAGTTGCTCTTCGTCCCAAATGTGGAAATTTTGATTGTTTACATACCCATTGAGCCAGAAATGGGCCTCATCTGTGAGCAAAATTTGGCTCGGAATCGTCGGTTCTTCTTGGAACTTTTCAAGAGCCCATAGAGTGAAGCAAGGTCGAGCGGATTTAGTTCTTTCACATGCTGTATTTTGTATACCATACGTCAGTTCGAGTTCCTGCGAACGGCGCCGAATCGACTCTCTACGGTCATCGTGTACGCTCTCAGCTACGGCCACTATATTTCTTTCTCTGCGTGCTGGACGCTGGTGTATTTGGCTAAATATTATGCAATAATGAATGCTGGGTCTCAAGATGGGTGATGGTGTTGCGAATAGTACGCTCAGTAGGCCGATTATGTTGACCATAAGTTGAGCGAAGCGCGCGAAACACATACATTACAGAACGAGAATTTTCGTAATAAAGTTGAGTGATTTGTAAACGCTGTTCAGGCGTAAGTCCATCCATGATGAAATGCCAAACAATACTGACCAAAAAGTAACATGACAGCTTGGCACGACTCACGCGTAATCATTCAAAAAAAGGCTAAAAAAGTACCCCTACTTGGATCACCCTTTAGAAAAAATATAAATTCCACAGCTCCTGATAATTGTATGGAGTACACACGTATATACCCTTGTCAGCACAGAAGATTTGGTAAAAAGCATTACAAACCAAATATTCATTGGCAGGAGCACGGCCAGAGTCCTCTGTGGCATCATCTATTTAAGAGTTTGAAATATTGATAACAAATGTGTCAGCAAGTCCTCAGTAGAACATAAGGTGTCAAGTAGCGAGGTCAGCTTCAATCGACAAGCCACTTAGTTTGTGCTTGACATCCATTGAAAGCAGAAGACCCAGAAAATGGAAAGCAGAGAAATTTCTTGTGCAGATTAAGCATTATTTTATGCGTAACCAACCTCCAAATAAACCAAGAAAAAACTTGATTAATATTATAAGGACTCTGTTCCATCAATTTCCATGATTAAGTGGTGGTTTTCTGAGTTCGTACCAGTACGAGTTACGCAGAACGTTCAGGTCGTCCAAAAGAGGTCGTCAAGCACGAAATTATTCATAGTTTTAGGCCATTTCGTTACCATTGACGAAACATGTATCCACAATACCACGCAAGAGACCAAACAACAATCAGCACAGTGGGTTTCCCCGGGTGAACGTGCAACAAAGAAGATAGGTCTGTCGGCCAACAATGTCATAATGAAAGTTATTTGGGATGCACGAGGTGTTAATTACATCGATCATTTTTATGGTAAAACGATCTCCAGCGAATAGCATTTAAAGTGTTTGGAGAGATTCGATATTGGTTTGAAGCAGAAACGACCGCATATGGCGAAAAAAGTGCCATCAGGACAATGCATAGGTCAACATGTGTGTAGTCACCTTGGCTAAATCCATAGATTAGGCTAAGAACTACTACCCCATCCAGCATATTGTCCAGATTTAGCCCCCTGCCACTATTTCTTGTTTCAAAATCTGAAGAAATAGCTGGGCAGTAAGAGATTTGGGTCGAATCAAGACGTCATCACAGAAACAAAGGCCTATTTTGTGAAGGAATAAAAGAGTTGGAGAAACGCTGCACTAAATGTATTAAGCTAAAAGGAGAATATATTAAGAACTAAAACGCTATTTTCCGAAGAAAATTATATTTTAGTTAAAAAGACACTGACTTTTAATAACACCCTCGTATTTCATGCCGCTCAGACCATTGGTGTTGAATATACATAGATCACTGATCTAAAAATATTGCACGAGTCACACTGACATAAAGTGACATTTTAAAGTATATCGATTTGTTAGGCAGAAAGGACCACGGAGATTTCCCTGAACGCTGGTTCTTTTACAACTAATCTTTCGAATGAAGTGAATATTTCTTTCTTATTTTTCTTACACCATCGAGTTCTGCATAGAAAACTTTTAAAGCTTGAGTGTTCGAGCCCAGACTCGACAAACATCCAAAATTATAGAAAATTCATTTTTCTAATTGCTCATCGTATCACAGTTTCAGCACTCTAAATCGTTAGAAAATCCTTTCTTTCGAAATCACCTAGTGCCGCCTCCTCAAATGTAGTCCTCAACCCTAGGACGGGAATATTGAGTGACTTGTAGAGTTTTAACCTTGTTCGTCGAGAAAGAACCTTACTATAAATATGCTTTTTCAGTCCATGGTAGAACCTGTTGGCAAGAGTGATTCTGTGTTAGATTTCGAGTAGAAATTAGTATTGGAGTTTATTTTTATTCCTAAATAGACGAACTTCGACGTTACGAATACCAAAAGTGGTGATATGAGAGCCAAGACGCGAATGCACTGACAGTTTGTTTAATGACAGGAGATATTTCGCCTCGTAATCGTTCACAACACGAACCATGCGCTTCGATTTCAAAATATGATTCACGGTTCGAATAATGCAGTTGATTTTTTTCTTAATTTTATATTTGCGAATTATAAATTCATTACATGACAGTGAACTAGTCTTGACTAGTAGCAGATCTATTGAAAAGTTCTCGGCCTGACACATAGATGGAATTAGAAAGAATTATATCCATGTGATTTTTAGTAAGCCCAGATGCTTTTTGTGTATAAATTTGACTACCGTCGGATCATTAGTTTATGAATTATAGTAATTTGAGTGAATCAACTTTTGATATTGTGAAAAATTGGATAAAAAAGAATTTCGCGTGTAAGTAAAATATCGGTTTTTGAAGGGGAAAAATACAGTTGAAGCAAAAACTTGGCCTGATGAGTTTCCGGAAACTGTCCCAGGTTAATCAAACATCAGGGATTGGTATGCTATGTTTAGATATGGAGAAATGAGCAACGAAGACGGTGAGCGCAGTGGACGCTCAAACGAGGTTGTTACCGACGCAAACATGAAAAAAATCCACAAAATGACTTTGAATGACCGTAAAATGAAATTGAACGAAATAGTATGCACTGTAAATATATCAACTTAATATACACATCATATAATAGAGGAATTTTGGGTATGAGAAAGGTCTGTGAAACGTGGGTGCCGCGCGAGCTCACTTTTGAGCAAAAACTACGTCGAGTTGATGATTCGGAGCAGCGTTTGGAGTTGTTTAAGAGTAATAAACCCGAGTTTTTGCGTCGATATTTGACAACGGATGAAACATGGCTCTATCATTTCACTCTGTAGTCTAATCGACAGTCATCCGAGTTTATTGCACACGATGAACCCACTCCACAGAGTGAAAAAACACAACAATCGGCTGGCAAAGTTATGACATTTGTATTTTGGAATGCGCATGGAATAGTTTTAATTGAGTACCTTGAAAAAGGAAGGACCATCAACAGCGACTATCACACAGCGTTATTGGACCGTTTGAAGAACGAAATCGCTGAAAAACGAAAAAAAATTTTAAGAAAAAGAAAGTGCTGTTTCACCCAAGACAATGCACCGTGTCAAAAGTCAATGATATTGATGGAAAAAAATAAAATAATTGGGCTTCAAATTGCTTCCAAATCCAGCGTATTCTCCAGATCTGGCCTTCAGCGACTATTTTCTTTTCTTGGATCTCAAAAGAATACTCGCTGGGAAAAGTTTTTCGTCGAATGAAGAGGAGATCGCCGAAACTGAGGCCTGTTTTGAAGCAAACGACAAAACGTACTACGAAAATGGTATCGAAAAGTTTGAGGGTCGCTACAATCAGTTGAAAAAATAAAAGAATTTTGCCAAAAAAAAAAAGTGTTTTACTTTGAAGGCCGCGGATTATTCAATTGACCTGTAATGAAGCTTATGCACAGTTGAACAATTGACATTTCGAAGGACATCGGCGTCGTTAAAAATACCAAACGCCTACATGTGGAAATGATGAGAGATAAACTAGTTAGTTTACAACTAGTTTCTTTCTCTGCGGGATGCATAAAGAAGCGAGTTAAAATACATAGTACATAACTCGTATGTATGAGTGTTAAATTTTTTCATTTTGCTCTAATAACATTTAGTTAGTTAATTGTTAGGCAACAAATATGCAAAATGTAAACAATGCCCTAAAGCAACAATAGCAACAACTAACTATCTGTAATTTTGATCACATTTAAAGTGAGTTTCAAAAATACAAATTAATTGCACAAATAATAAATTAATGCAGACAGCATAAAATATGTATGAATGTGTATGTATGTATTTAGTGAAATAGAAGCATATTAATCTCAGATGACGCAGTTTAAATTATGGCATAATTTAACAGTTAATTTGGCAAATTTTCATAATTTCACACGCTTTGTTATATGAAAATTGTTTTGAAATTTATGCAAACTCATTTGCCTGCGTGAGCGGAAAGCGATACTCGTATTAATGTTCGCGGTTTTATTTTAAAAAGACAATTAAAAGTATTTTTTTTTAATTTCCATATAAATAGTTCGTTAGTTAAGCAAGCAATGCACAACTGGATGAAATTTAAACATTTTGAAATTAAAATGGGATAAAAAAATTTTAATTTAATTAAATTCTATTTGCTCCTAGCACGAGTTTGAGTATATTCTTCAATTTATTTTTTGCACATTAAAATAGCTCAAATCTTAACGGTAAATACTCCAATCTCAGGCGGTTGTACAAAACTTACTCTACACCGATTTTGGGAGAGAATGTCTACAATACCTCAACTCTGTATTTTGATAATATAAATTTTTCATAAAAACTTCAGAGAGGAACCAATGGGTAAATATAACATCTTTATCAACGGCTCAAAACTGATGCAACGGAAGTTGCTGATACATCCTGTCATAATCTACTCTGACAGTCGAACTATTCTGTCATCAAATCTAAAGTACCTCCACCTTTACAAAATCGGTGCTCCATTACCATTCCAACGGGACTAAGCCATCTTATTCGCTGGAGACCCACATTAGGAGGATGGGCTTAATCTTCAATAATTTGTTCAGTATTGTTTTGCGCTTCATCATGAAAAGACTTACGCCTGAACAACGTTTATAAATCATTCAATTTTATTACGCAAATGCACGTTCTGTAAAGAATGTGTTTCGCGCGCTTCGCTCAACTTTTGGCCAACAGAGTCGGCCTACTGAGCGTACTATTCGCAACACCATCACCCATCTTGAGACCCAGCATTCATTATTGGATAATATTCGACCGAATAGACCACGTCCAGCACGCAGTGAGGAAAATATAACGGCCGTAGCTGAGAGTGTACACGAAGGCCGTGAAAAGTCGATTCGGCGCTGTTCGTAGCAACTCGGACCAACGTATGGAAAGACTGGACGCATTTTACGTCGAGATCTTAAACTGAAAGCGTACATAATACAGCTTGTGCACGATCTGACGCCGCCCGACTTCCCAAGCGACATCGCTTCGCTCTATGGGCTTTTAAAAAGTTCCAGGAAGATCCGACGTTTTCGAGCCAAATTTTGTTCAGAGTTGAGCCCCATTTCTGGCTCAATGGTTATGTAAATAAGCAAAATTGCCGCATTAAGGACGAAAAGCAACCTGAAGAGATGCAAGAGCTGTCATTTTATCCAGAAAAGCAACGGTTTGGTGTGGTTTGTGTGCCGGTGGAGTCATCGGACAATAGTTCTTCAAAAATGATGCCGGTGAGAACGTAACCGTCAATGGCCGGCGTTATCGCACCATGATAACTGATTATTTGATACCTGAAATTGAAGCTCGTGACATTTCGTTTCAACAAGACGGCGTCACTTCCCTCACATCGCATCGATCAATGGATTTGTTGAGAGAACACTTCGGTGAGTAGATAATTTCACGTTTTGGGCCGGTCGATTGGCCACCAAGATCATGTGATATCACACGATTAGACTTTTTCCTGTGATGATATGTAAAGTCTAAAGTCTATGGGGATAATCCTGCTTCGATTCGGTCCTTGAAGCAAAACATCACGCGTGTCGTTCGCCAGTTACCAGTTGAAATGCTCGACGGACAACATTTGAAAGAAATAATCTTCAAAAAAGAAATGACAAAGAATGTTCTTTCGAATGATAATAAAAAATCCCTATAAAATTTGAATTTTCGATCATATATATATATATATGAAGGAGTCGGTAGAACGATGCTTCTGCCAATATCCCTTCCCCAGTATGACCCGGTTTCATGAAGCATACTCTGGGAGGTTGAAGGGATATTTTTCATAGCTACTACATTGGTATCAGCACGGGTCAACCCGCCTTAGTTCTTTTGGTAATATATATAGTCATGAGCATGACTATCCACGACAACTGGTTGGTTGGTTTTTTGAAAAGAGCAGGTTGAGGACATGGTGTCTAGTGGACGCACTAAAGCCATTGACTAGGCTCATTGCAACCGTTTTTTGAATGTGTGAATGGATAAGGAAAGTGCGGTCATGATTTGATACCACAATGGCCGCAGTCAGGATTTAGGGCGTATCTACAGTGCAGTCATAATTTTAAATTATTCAAATGACTTTATAAAAAGAAAATGCTAAGTGGACTCAAGACTCAAGGCTGGTAAGATATCCCCTTTCTAGAGGTATACCACAGTAGATGAAAGCTGCACCAATGGAGTCTGTCGGTAATTAAAAGTACTGCAAGTGTGAAATTCATGAAAGCTAAGTTGTATTACAGACATGTGGGGTCAGTAAGATTCAAATCAATTTAAGGTGTAATGTGTTGCGGCAGAAGTTTAAAGCCTCTAAATACCTCTAAATAAATAAAAAATTAACTGTCTTAAAATTCAAATTATATAGATAAAAGAAAGCACTTGAGTAATAAAATATGAAAAAATTGCTTAATAATAAACACTCCACGTTTTAAGGCCCTAGATGTTGCTGATACTATTATTTCGGGCAACACTTATCCGATAGTGTCAAACTAACACGTTTTGGAAAGGTATTCGATGTGAAATACGCGTACCAAAAGAATGTGTGACTTTGTTGGCCGACAGACCCATTTAGGCCTTTATTGGTGCACGTTCATTCGTAGAAAAGCCACTGTCTCGGTCTTCGATGTGGTGTGGTGGATGCATTTTTCGTCGAAACGGCGCAATATTCGTTTGGATTGCGGTTGATTATGCAGTTGCGCTACTGTGGGGAGAAGAACTTACAGTAGCTTAAATTCAGTTTTGAGAAAGGCAAAATTATTTTTTCCAAGCTCCCGCTTGGGATATATTCAACTGTAACTCTAGCTTATTGAAAGTTATAGTTAAGACTGCATGTGGTCCGTTTCTATACAATTTAGTAACTTGAGACCATCTGTTGAACTCTATTTTGACCATTATCAGTCGTTTTAGTTCCTTTCATGTCAATTTTGGACAGATTTAGAGAGAAACAATCCATATTGCTACTACTCCTACTATTGTTTCCTCATCCAAAATTATTCTGAGTAACTTAGTGAAGGGGTTGGACAGAGGTTTTGGCGATTGTTGCTGAAAGCACATACCAAACAAAATAAGAGTTCCTGGATCACTACTTTTACCAGTTTAGCTGCCCTTCGCATTTTATGACCTCACGCATTTGCTGGCAATTTGATGCTGGAGAAAAAAATACGAGCTGCAGAGTTAAATAGACCAGGCACAATATTTTACAAGAGTGATACAATTGATCATAACAACCGCACCGTAAGTTCTGCGTGCTCCAGATTAGACATAGAAGCGAAGCGAATGGGTCTGGTAGTGAACGAGAGCAAGACGAAATATCTCCTGTCATCAAATAAACAGTCATCGCACTCGCGACTTGGCTCCCTTGTCACTGTTGACAGTCACAACTTCGAAGTCGTAGATAATTTCGTCTATGTCGAGACCAGCATTAACAACACCAACAATGTCAGCCTTGAAATCCAACGCAGAATCACTCTTGCCAACAGGTGCTACTTTGGACTGAGTAGGCAATTGAAAAGTAAAGTCCTCTCTCGACGAACCAAAACCAAACTCTACAAGTCGCCTATCATTTCCATTCTAAAAATAATCAAACTAAAGTCGATCCAAAGAAAGGCACATACGCAAGCGCACAGAATTTCAAATTTATTCCTCAAAAACTACTATTAATTTTTTTTTTTTAGAAAAATCTGTATAACTCGAAAAAATATGTATCTGTAGATACATACATTAATGTATATATATATGTAGGTAAGCATTTACCCTCTGTTTAATATTCAATAATGCCAACGAGCGCTGTCAATCAAGCAAGGATAACAAAAATACAATTGAAATAGCGAAAGGCAACACAAAAAAAAAAAAAAAAAATTGGCCGGCCTAACGGAACATTCAGCAGCGGCAGCAATAACAGCCAGAATGGCAAGACTTTATTGACATGTCAATAAAGTGCTTACAGAGGAAGCTTAACGGCCTCATACAAATTGAAATAGATTCACATATATGGGTTTACCTTAACACATGCATGCATACGTTGAAACGTTCAAAAGGCATAGACAGATGAGTAGATAAATTCCAATGCAAATCAATGAAAGACAAAAGGTAACAAGCGAAATATTGAAGAGCTTAAATATAATGTGTAATGTACATATGTATGTATAGGTATGTATGTAAGCATTTGCACTGAATATTGATTGGCATGAAAATCGTATGGAAAGTCAATATAAGTGAACGTACATTTTGAACACTACTAGTACACATGTGCTGAAATGATTGGGCATGGTAAGCCATTTGAAGTGGTAAGAAAGGGCAAAGCATTCAAGTGGAGCCACGTACATACACTATTGACGATTCAAGGCACTTATGTAGGCACAATTGTCAATAACTTACGACATTCATATCAATGAAAGAGGTGAATGAGAGAAAAATTGAGGATTTGAATCGAAAAAAGTCGCCAAGTGGTGGTGAGATAGTATGAAGGCGTGCGTTAAAAGTTCATTTAAGCACACAAGTCACGAATGGATTCCTCGAGTCTAAAAATATTTCTTTAAAAAAAAAAAAAAAAAAAATACGACGTGGCTTTTACTCTCACATGTACAATATATAAAAATATTCGAAAATTTATAAACTTTAAAATTGGCGGTTTACAGCACAACTGCATATCTTACTTATATATAACCATTGATTCTAGTGCTGAATATATTGTTCTTTTTAATTGGCGTAGAGGCGGCTTACGCGATTACAGCCAACTTAAATATGTAGCGCAGGATGTTTACTTTATTTTCCAGATGGGCGACAGGACACCTAATTAAGCCACGTTCTTCTCAACCTGCCCTTTTAATAAGAGATCTTCCTCTTTCTCTTGCTTCCATAAGCGCATACTGCATCGAATATTTCCAAGCTGAGTGCTTTCATCCCTTCGGACGAGATCATCTAGCCATCGTAGACGCTGTGTCTTGGTTCTCTGAACTATGTCATGTCGTCGTGTAACTCGTACAGCTCATCGTTCCGTCGTCTGCGCTATTCGACTTTTCTCTCAAATATTCCTAACACCAACTCAACAAATGTTGTTATCTTCCATGGCTCCGCAACAAATAGCAAGATGACAATGATGAGTGACTTTTACAGTTTGGTTTTGAGAGGGGTCTACTCCTCATTTGTCCAGTCAGTCGAAGGTTGCAGCTATTGATTAAACCGATTCTGCATTGGATTTCAAGGTTGAAATTGGATTTCAAGGCTGATATTGTTTTTTGAGCTGATGCTTGTTCCAAGATAGCTGACTAACTGTTTGTTAAGCCGAATGATATATATAGCATTGGAATACGCTAGCAATTCTAGACTTTTCTTTGGATTTAGTATCCAGCGGTTCGGAAAGGATTTTCTCGACTCCGACTGCGTTTCTGCCGTTAAAACATCGGCTCACGCCCCTATGCTAGTCTTTAAGCAAGCTTCTTCATAGCCGGGTATTAAAACTCTTTTCCATCACCTTCGATTGTGGATTCAGATGCCCGATCACCGGTTTTTGTCTGAAACCATAATTTAGAATCCAGCGGTGTTCCTTCATCTCAGTATGCGCTGCTCATCGGACACTAGATTATCTCCAAATTGATTTCTAAATGAATATAATTTTGGAGCATTATTGCCCTGGTCGGCCCACTTTTCGAGCTCTTCATACTCACGCCTTTCTGCCTCTTTATTTTTTTATCTTGCTTTTTTCTTTATGTATCTATCACTTCCCGCAAGGGTCGTGGTCGTTCGAATTGCTCAGCAAGCTGTAGTGTATGTCGAGGAGAACTGATTGCGAGTATTTCATCCGGTGTTACATACAGCTAATATGGTCTGATGAGTTTTATGTGTCGGAATCAGGTACTACATACAACTATATTTTAGATCCCGACAAAGTCGATCAGCCTCCCGGCCTGTTTGGGAAGTTTCGTCATGGGAGCTAGATTTTCTGACTATTGCTCCGAAGATATCTTCTTTTCCTACTCTAAAGGTGTATTCTCGCACATTTGGTCACGCCATTCTTCCCTTCCGTGGGGGGCGTGGGCGCAAATTAACGACTAGTTAATGAACTTCGCTTTGATGTGGATTACGGTGTGATGTTCATCCACCGAATTGAAAAACAGGGCTCAGAGATAGAGTATTTCTCCCTCTAGAAATCCAACACTAAATTTGCGTTCTTTTCTTCTTTTTACCGTCCATCATATTTCTTAGACGGCAGCGATGTAGGCTTTGTGTTTTACGAAGACATCAACTGGCTGGACAGCGGCATCATCCCAATTGAGGGACCGGACCGGATCCGGTGCGTGCCCTCAATTCATTGCCTTTCACATATTTTGCTATTTCTTCAAGGCAGCAAAATTTTTTTGTGTTGGGTCTCAAACTCTATGCAACCACATTCACAGTAGATTCGTCTTCTCATTGTAGTTCGCCTCCAAAGGATTTGTGTCGGTTACCCAGAATATGCTTGGTCTAAGACCGGAAGTAGTGAGTTGCCGTACTTCTACTTAGACGCAAAGCTCCATTCTTCATTATTTGGTATTCCCCGTAGGCATAGCCATACCTTTAATCGCCAATAAATTACTTTCAGTAGTACAAAACATGCGAAATTATTTTTTTATGAAAAAACAAAATCAAAAATATTAAAAATAATCGAAAAGAGTTTACTATAAATAACAGCATCTGTCAATCTGGTAAGATCATCTTGAACGTGATTGAAGTTTCTCACTGATACTTATTTATAAAAAAACATTGCCTACAATTAGGCACCCAATTAAATATTTACCCAAGACACGCTCCCGATTTCGTATAGAATACTGAAAACTTACCACTTTGGTGCACAAAATTTGCATGTGATATAATTTTCGAGACTATATTCAAGCTTTTATTGAGCTATTAAAAAGAAAAAAATCGATTAATGTTTGTTCGCTTCTTTAATTTTCTTTCTTACAATTTTTATACTTCCAGCATAGGGCTTCTACAAAAAATCCAAAATAAAAATGAATTCACCTCTAACACAATGAAAAATTAAAAATTTTGAATGGTATAAAATGACTTCAGAGACATATTTGGATTTAACGTTCGAGCGCAGCGGAAAGAGTAGTAAACGCCCAATTAGACCGAAATTATTGAAATTAACTGACGTCACAATGCCACACCGCAGTCGGAAAAAGACAAAAGTAAAGGTAAGTTGTAGTGGAAATAAAATTATTTTTTTTGCATTTTATAATTAAAAAAAAAATTAAAGGTAGGAATAAATTAAGATTTTCCAAAGGAATTTAAATTTAAAATTTTGAAAGTAAATAAGTAAATTTTTTTTAATATTACCACGGTGTGTGCAGCAATTCTCAAAAATAAAAAGGTTTTGCCAAATTTTTGTAAGTGAAAAGTTACATTATTATCTGCAGCTCATTTAAGAATCTATTTAAATATCTCTTTATAAAAATATAACCATGTTTGTAGGTTTACTAGGTGAGGTGTTTGTTGTTGGAGAATCTACTAACTCATTCTCACACCCCGTGCTTGTATTAATTAAAATTTAATTAACGCAGAAAAGTTTACCTACACTTCGTTTTCACAAGTAAAAGAGATATTCTTGCCAACTAACTTATTATAAGCCAAACAGCGCCATTCTAAGAACTCGCTCATAAGATGTGGAGCAAAAAGTAAGAAAGCAGGCGAATAGAGCCACCAAAGCGTGGCGTATAATAAACTGTTAAGGCTCACCGCTAAATACATACATACATATATATATATGGTCATGAACGGCACCTGGTCTTCTGAGGAGAAAATACTTTTATTTTTATTCGCATACTAGGCTATTGATTACCTGCCAAGTGCTTTCTTAAGGCTTTAAGAACACGGAGTTCCCATTTTACTCAAAGAAATGTTCATTTAATGTGTTTAAAAGTAAGCAACGAAACAAAATTTTTAAATTTCGTTTTTCTATTTTGGGCAACAAAGATATGTGACCTTATATAAATTCCACATTTTTTTAATGTAGCAAAGGGTTTAGGAACTACAGCCCTTCTACTGCAAATATAAATATAACTGGTACTTAATGCTCTCAAAAATGATTTCCGGCCGAGCTCCTTTTCCAATTCGTGCTGATCATCTTGATATTTTTCCAATAAATGAGAAGCGTCTGACTGACCAGAAGTATATCCTTAAGTGTTAACAGTCTGCGGAGAAGTGATCGCATTAGAATGTGTGTTTGCCTTGTACGAATAGGATAGAGAAAAAATGAATTTACCGTTTGTTTTATAGTGCTATTGAGAAAACGTAAATTTTTTATTTTCTTTTTCTTATTTTTACCCATGAAATCTTTCGCTGTGTCAAACTTAAATTTCAATAGTTGCTTCCAAATCAGTGTACCTTCTAGACTTTAGTGGAGAAGAAGTATAGTAAGGGATTAAGACATAATCTCAATGCACATCGACAGGTCCAAAATACACTTCGGGGTGTAGGGAAGGGGTGTTTCTCGAGAATCTCAACACCTCCCTCCCGTTGTGTCTACCAAACTCAGCCAGCATCTTCCAAGTGGAATTACTTGGTGTAGAAAAGGGCTTTAGAGCTCAAATTCGTAACTACTGGAGTATAAAGAGAGTAATCATAAACTTGGATACTCAAGTGGGGTTACTGGCACCACTATGGTAATCTAAACAATTGTAACAATTATAACAATTATAACAAAGTCTTGAACGCGCTAGCTGTATTCACAGCCATGGAAATATTTTCGTTCATGAAAAAGCTGCAAAAGTTGCCCAAGTGAACATCACTTGACGGATCTGAAGTGGAGCTAGTACCATGTACCAATTGAAGCACATAGCTCAGTACAGTTGGAGATCCGTAACCAATTATCAGATAATGAAGCAAACTGGAACTAAACATGACAGTTTGAGAACTAAGGACAATATAAAGGGTGATCCAAGCAGAGCCTTTTTTTTTGACAGATTACGAGTGAGTTGTGTCAAGCTATCATGTTGTTGTTACGTTTGTTCAGTATTGTTTGGAATTTCATCATGGAAAGACTTACGCCTGAACAATGTTTACAAATCATTTAACTTTATTAATTGAAAAATCACGTTCTGTGAAGAATTCGTTTCGCGAGTTTCGCTCAACTTGTGGTCAACACAATCGGCCTACTAAGCATACTATTCGCAATACCATCACCCTTATTGAGACCCAGTATTCATTATTGGATAATATTCGACCAAATAGGCCACGTCCAGCACGCAGTGAAGAAAATATAGCAGCCGTAGCTGAGAGTGTACACGACGACGCTGTTTGCAATAGCTCGTACTGACCTATGGAACGACTTGGCGCATTTACGTCGAGATCTTAAATTGAGAGCGTACAAAATACAGCTTGTGCAAGAACTGAAGCCGCTCGAACTTCCCAAGCGACATCGCTTCGCTCTATGGGCTCTTGAAAAGCTCCAAGAAGAGGCCGATTTCTGGCTAAATGGGTAAGTAAACAAGCAAAATTGCCGCATTTGGGACGAAGCGCAACCTGAAGAGATTCAAGAGCTACCATTTCATCCAGAAAAAACAAAGATTTGATGTGGTTTGTGGGCCGGTGGAATCATCGTTACATATTTCTTAAAAAATGATGCTGGTGAGAACGTAACCGTCAATTGCGACCGTTATCCCGCCATGATAACCGACTATTTGATGACTGAAATTGAAACTCGTGATCTCCGCGACAATTGATTTCAACAAGACGGCGCCACTTCCCACACATCGCATCAATCAATAGATTTATTGAGAGAACACTTCGGTGAGCAGATAGTATCACGTTTGGGGCCGGTCGATTGACCACTAAGATCATATGATATCACACCGTTAGATTTTTTCCTGTGGCCAACATTTGAAAGAGATAATCTCAAAAAAATAAATGCCAGAGAATGTTCCTTCGAATGATAATAAACAGTCGCCAATAAATTTGAATTTTCTGTGTTTTTTTTTCTTTAAAAAAGTAGGGGACCTCGAAATGGATCGCCCCTTATATAGACGTATAGCCATAATAAAGGGACACTGGCTTTTTGGGGAGCATATATATATTATGGGCAAGCCCTATAGCAGATGCTATGGCAGCTCCGAACTACAGAGAATGTGGAAACAGTTGTCCATTTTCTTTGTATGCTCTCTCACATGTTCGACATAGAACAGTTGAAACCAATTACGCATTTGATCTCAAATAGCTATGCACAAAAAGCATATCGGATGTAAGTAGGTAGTTTCATAGAGAACATTCAAGTGGTCCGCGCGCAACCTTGAAATATGATAGCAGAATATTAGGGTCTTATGATAGGGCATCTAAATAATATAACTTGCGTTAAGTGAGCCTCGGCAGCACTTTTATACATCTATCTTCACTAAGTTATGTGGATCTTCTAAAATAGCAGGCATTCCCCTCCTCATAGCATAGTAAATTTGAAAAGTCATTTATAAATGCAGAGCAGCCTCAGTTGCTTCGTGAGTCTCGCATGAATGTAATTCGGTTCACGTCTTTGTGCCGGATTCGGAGAAACGACTTCAGGGTGAAACTTTCCAAACTTTTTATATATTCTTCCGTTTTATTTTGGCATTTTATAAATCAAGATACTTTGCCTTCAGATGAGATCTTATAGTGATTAAGTTCATATAGGTATTAATTATTGGCATAATCGATATAAATGTGTACCAAGTCTCAGAAAGATCACTATCAACTACAACAAAAAATTGTTAAATCCCTTCTGATTTATTAATGTTGATCTAAATAATTTTTTCATGAATAAATTCAGAAATAATTTTGTAAGTAAATTCCTATGAGTAAGTTCGCAAGCTCCTTAGAAACATAGAAATAAGTCTTTTAATCCGCTAGATGGCCCAAGAGTAAAAAATATTCATAAAATCTGTATTTCTGGTCAGATATTGATGAAATCCGCGACTAAAAGTACTTGAATAGGGAAAGGTCCTTGATTCGAGTTATTATTAAGTCAGTATTAATGGTACGAATTTGATGAAATTCGAAACAGTTGTCGCATGCGTGGTTACAAATGCAGTGATAGTCTGCAACGAAAACTAAAAGGTGCAATTGCTGTTGATCTTTTGTATCTATGGTAAATTTCGGAGCTCTTCTCAATTCGGCATAACTATAAATTTTGTGGTGTATCCATATGTTTTTTTGCTTCTTTCAGCCGTGAACATGATACGACTTAAATGAAGTTTGGCTTAGTTTTTTACTAAAAATAACTAATTAACACCAAATTTACTCTTTTATTTCTACTCAACTAACATGTTAAGACAGGACGACCTAAATTGTGGCTCCATGTGATTCTTCTTAGGTAATTACTCAAACTTTCCACCTTACCTGTTGTCATATTTGCAGCGCCATTGTTTATGCCATTTTCCATTTTGCTCCAAAAACAGTAGCTAAGCAGTAAGTTAGCGTGTTGCTCTGGAGTTAACAATGCCAATTTACACAAAAATTCACACGAACACGGATTGAAACTGTGGAACGCTTCAGTCTTCTGGAAGATTCTGCTGTGTTTCAATTAGAATTTTCAATTAAGGCGAGTCATGTTACTCTACCGCCCAACTGCTTCAATGTATATTCATACCTAAACAATTGTATATATATATATATGACTTTTCCTGGGAGCCAGTCAGTCTCCACTGCCATGGAGTTCAGCGAGTTCATAGCGTATGCATCTTTCTAGCGATTGTTTTCACTTGTTTCTTTTATATGTATATGTATTGTTTTGGTTTTAGCGTAAATTTACATTTAGTTGTTATGCACAGAAGAGATATACATTAGGGATGCACTATTCATGAGGATAAAAGTACTTCACTAATCTTCGCTAAGGGTTAAAAAGTTTATACAAAGACAACTCTTTCTTTATTTAAGCAGAATATGATGGTATTTTATCGAAAAAGCAAATGCGGGGGAGAGTAGTAGGGAGCTAAAAATCCTTGCGGGCTTTATAGTTGTTAATCAGCAGGATGAAGCCATGTGTAGAAGTTCACTCAAATGAGGAAAGTTTTTGACGACCATTCATCCGGGAGTGGCCAGAAGCGATTAATTTACATGTATCCTCTGGGTAGTTAACAAACATCCATTTGGAGGCGAGTTAAATTGAGAAGGCGATTCCCATGCGGTTGTGTGTAGACTTTGGGGCCTACCACATAATAACTATACTCCAATGAAAAATCAAGAAATGCCTGGCATGAGAAGTCCACTTTTTGATGACGACCCCCGCAAATGTTCAAGATTTGAGGGCATGCACCAGGAATGCCCGGTCCCTTAATTGGGAAGGTGCCGCTGCCCAGCTGGTTGATTTCCTCGCACGACTAAAGGCTGATATCACCACCGTCCAAGAAATGCGGCGGATAAGACAAGAACGGACGAAGGTCCTTGTGAAATCTACTACAGCGGCCATTTAAAGAAGCACGAATTAGGTTTGTGGGTGAAGATACACTCCGTCGCCGACTTATGGCATTCACCACGTAGATGAACGTCTATCATAATCAATGACGATGGTTTAGATGTTCTATCATCCGACTATGAAGAAGAAGAAGAAAAAAATAGCAAAGTGACAAGACCCGATGGGATACTGAGGAACTGACTAGTTGCATGCATAAGATATTCTTTGCAGAATATGGCCTGAAGAGTACATGCCCAACAATTGAAACCTAATTGTGCTCTTCCCAAACTAAAAAAAGTGGAACACCAAAGTCATAAGTCTCCTTAATATCGGATATAAGCTCCTATCTAGTGTATTGTGTGAAAGATTAAAGCCCACCATCAACAAACTGATTGGACCTTTTCTATGTGGCTTTAGATCTGGTTAATCGTCCATGGATTAGATAAACACCCTGTGCCAAATCTTGGAGAAGACCCGGAAGAAAAGAACCGATACACACCACCTTTTCATCGATTTTAAAGCTGACTTCGCTAGCGCAGAAAGGAACTGTCTCTATGCTGCTATTTCTGAATTTGGTATCCTTATAAAACTCATAGGGCTCCGAAAACTGATCCTGGGTAATATTAGACGTGCAGTCAGAACTGAGAAGGACCTCTCCAATCCGTTCGATACAAAACGTGGTATCATACAAGGTGGCTCTTTATCATGTAACTTCTTCAACCTGATTCTGGAAAAAATAATAAACGCCGCAGAGCTAACTATGCAAAGTATAATATTTTCCAAAGTTTATTAACGCTGGCGAGACTAGATGGAGAGCGCCCTGGTTTCGCCTGGTGTTTCTAACTGGCGCCAAACTGCGAGAAGAAGAAACAAATGACGCAATATTATGGATTTGGCTATAGTCATGTAAGCAGTGGATTGCCAGTGTGGTAGTAGTAACATGGTAAACTTTTGTATCCCTTGTCTTAGCTCAAACCTAGGAGCTCACGCAATGAAATCGAAAGTCATTTCAGTTGAAAATAATTACCACTTCAAATAGCCGATGGTCAGTCTGATAAACTCCAAGAGAGCTTAGCTTTGAGTATTGAACCTAAGCCTTCTCAGTAACACTTTACCATGAAAATGGTTTTCGATTATAGTCTGGAAGGAGCAAAAAAACAGTAACTAATTCTGATAATGAGACAGGCACTTTTGAAAGATTATAGCAGCTGGAACCCAAAATATGTACTAAAATGTTAGTATGAAATGTGGAAATGTCGAGTGTGTCTATTTCTCGATGTTCTCAAGAGCTGGGACCTTACACATATATTGCCGTATTTTGCATTTGGACTTACACCTAAATTAATATTAAGTCCAACTCACACAACAACTGCACACAACGCCGTAGTTACGTCGAATGCTACACAACACGAACAAATATGCCTTTATTGTGAGAGAAACTTCCCCATCGCGTAATCTCTCATCTTGGCAATATCAATTGACCGTCAAGGTCGTGGGATTTCATTGCGTTGGACCGAAAGAACATTCTTTGGCATTTGATTTTTTGAAGATTTTCACTTTAAAATGTTGGCCGCGGCTACGTCTCAGATGGTCCATCCGTTGAGTACAGTTTTCAATGTCTCATTCGAGCCTTTCGACTGGTAACTGGCGAATGACACGCGTGATGTTTTGCTCCAAGGCCTGAATCGAAGCGAGATTGTCCGCATAGACTTCAGATTCTACATATCCCCACAGAAAAGAGTCTTACGGTGTGATATCACACGATCTTGGTGGCCAATCCACCGGCACAAAATGTGAAATTATCTGCTCACATTCTCACCGGCATCATTTTTGAAGAAATATGTACCGATGACTTCACCGTCCCACAAACCACACCAAGCCGTTGTTTTGTCTGGATGAAATGGCAGCTGTAGAATTACTTCGGGTTGCTCTTCGTCTCAAATGCGGCAATTTTGCTTGTTTACATATCCATTGAGCCATAAATGGGCCTCATCGCTGAACAAAATTTGGCTCGAAATCGACGGATCTTCTTCGAACTTTTCAAGAGCCAATAGAGCGAAGAGATGTCTCTTGGGAAGCTAGAGCGGCTTCAGTTCTTGCCTAAGCTTTATTTTGTACGCTTCAATGCGCCAAGTCGTTCCATACGTAAGTCCGAGTTGCTGCGAACAGCGTCGGATCGACTCTCCACGGTCTTCTGGAACACTCTCAGCTGCGGTCGCTATATTTTCTTCACTGCGTGCTGGACGTGGTCTATTCGGACGAATATTATACAATAAGGAATGCTGATGGTGTTGCGAATAGTACGCTCAGTAGGCCAATTATGTTGACCATATGTTGAGCGAAGTGAACGAAACACATTCTTTACAGAACGTGAATTTTCTTAATAAAGTTGAATGATTCGGAAACGTTGTTCAGGCGTAAGTCTTTCCATAATGAAATGCCAAATAGTACTGAACAAAAATAACATGACAGCTTGACACGACTCACGCGTGATCTGTCAAAAAAAAAAGGCTATTGAAGAAAGTACCTCTACTTGGATAACCCCAGAATTAAATAAGGAATATCATGAAGAAAATTATTTCAAATGTATTTTAATTAAGTTAATTTTCTAAACTGAAAAATGAATAAACCTGTTTCTCCTAAATCGACTTACTCTCTTTTGCAATCTTTCCTAGCTTTCCAACCTTCTTCAGTAAGCTAAGTATTATTGCGGACTTTTTTTTGGCACTACGTCCACCCGCCGTCTGATTTTTGTGCCATTCCGCCGAATTTATTTTTATTGTAATAATTTTAAGATTCACTTTTAGGTTTTCTACTTTAAGAGTGATTCTTTAACTTTAACTTTTTTTTTAAATTTATTAAAATATTTTTTTTTTTATGGAGAGTCAAAGAAATTGTTTCAAGGCACTCTTTTCTATTATTTGGTGTTTTTTTAGTTGATAAATTTTTGGTGACGAAATTCATTCCATGAAATAAATCCATTCAATAAATTCGAATTTTTCTAATTTGCAATGCTTTTTGGTGCATCCTAATGTACTTATGCTATCTACTTATATAAAGTACTGTTGACATGTACATTATATCTATAACTACAGATGTATGCATTTGTTTCTGAAAGCATATAAAGACACATAATCATGTATGTATGTATGTATGTACAACATTTCAATTGCAAGTGGAACAAGTAAATTCGCTACGCACAATATTTAAGTAATAAATACTTACATCCCTACGAAGTTATACAATTTTCCATACATCCACACATGCGAGTACGTGCGCACACATTCTTGCAAATTACCATACTCGCACATATATATTTTTTTATTTAATTGCGCAACACCATTGATTTAATTGAAAGTTTGTACAATCCCTCGCGCCGCGGCAGCCACACACCGTTGGTGGCGCCACACAATGATAATTAATCACTGTAATGAGTAGGTATTTAAATGTTGTTGTACGCGTACAACAACAACAATAGCAAGAGAATAAAGTAAAATTAATAAGTTGCATGTGAAGTGTTTGCGGTTTACACACAGGCAATTGCGTATTTTATTTTTTGTAGAAAAAAAAATTAAATTTTATTGAAAATAAAACATTTTTAAGTGTAATTTCAAGCGTAGCGATTATGCAATTATTGGTGTCTCAACGGCTCACTTCCTGTTTACATGAACTTTTATATATAGTCGTGTAACACATACTTATGCATACAAATGCCTCTGCCTGTGCTAACGAAAGGACTTTAACGAGCGACGTTACGCACTTAAGTGTGTAATTAGCGCTCTTGTTTACGCGGCAAGAATTTTTAATTAAATAATTTTCCAAATTTAATTGATTATTTCGTGTGTTTTTTCTGCGCACGTGTACTTGCGCGTAGATTAATTATAATAATTAATGACGAATTCATAATTATTGCTTTGGTAAGGTTCATGTTGCATACACACTGGAGTACAAAAGAAGCAAGCAAAGATTTTTATTATTATTTTTTTTTAATTTGGCTCAACGCCTGAAACTTATTCCACTGAAGTAGATCTTCTTTTCAAGATAGCTAAAAACTCCCTTTACATCAGCCTTCAACTTCCTACAAAAAAACTCTTCTGGGAACACCAATTTTTTTTTACCGGTGAGGATAGAAAAATCTCTACCGCATCATCATTGCGTCGCCACAACAGGGGTATAAGCCACTCGCATTTCACTAAAAAATTCTGCTTTAGACGTCACATACCCTGGGAATGCTTTCGCATTACCTCAGGGTGGCGTTTTCCATATTTATTGTCTTAAGACTTACATGTCATTATCTGCGTCTAGGTCCCTGTTTTTTAACCGGAGTACGTTTTCTATGTAGTTTTTCAAATTTTTTCAGTTTTCCTTGTTTTGAAGCGCTCTAGAATTTGCGGAAAATGATACTTTATGGTCTCAAAAAAGTTATCCCTAAAGATTATGACAGATAAAAGTTTTTAAATGCCCCATTTTCGTTCTCTAGTTGAAGTAGAAGTTTCAGTCAGTAAGGCATACTCAAAACTTTAAATGCGTTTATCTCAAAACTGCTTTTTTCAAGTAGGCCGGAAACATAACTCAAACAATTTACCACCGATTCACTAGAAATTTTGACAACATCTTCAGAAATACATTATCTACAGAAGTACGTAGGTTTTTTTATTTTGCATATTTTTTTTGTTATTAACAAATTTCGAACAAGTTTTTAGGCTAAATTGTTACTTTTTCCTTTGGAGACTCGCCATTTTGTGAAAAATGCATAATTTCAAAAATCCTAGGCACTTCTGTAGCTATTGCTATTTACAAGCAGAAACCGTTCAACAACTTATTAAAATAAAAAAATTACAGGAACTGTGTGTCCGGCCGTGATTCCCTAAAAAATGGAGACATCCTAGGGAGAACGCTGTATAGGCGCCATTTTTAAATTATTTTTCTTTAAAAAATGTTATAAGCAGTTAATTATATGTATAATAAGTGCCTTTTGACAAAAATTAGATTTATTTAATAGTTTTCCCGAAAAAAAAACTCAAAAAGGGCCTATTTTGTGGCCTAACCCCTTAAGGAGGCGCCAAAAGTCTACAGCCTATTTCGTTCTGTTTGCCAGTGTAAGCATTTGAAAAATGTGTGTTCAGCGTCGTACTCGATCGCATCGTTGTGTATACAAGCCGGCGATTCGGCTTTTCTCATCTCATGTAAACACTTCCTAAAATATGTGTGCTCGGAGAAGAACTGTGAAGTATAATAATTCACTTCTCTATGCTTTCTGCTTAAGATTTTTGATTAGTCTTGCCGTCCATCTACCATGATGTTTGATCCCACCGAGTATGCCATTGTGTCAAGGTATCGTTCTTTACTTCCTCTTTTATGGTGGTGGCAATTGTCCCTTGCCTCTTCAATGTCCACATTTTCTTTTTTCAAATGCTAATAAGTCGATAGAGGGGGGCTTCCGCCTATTACTAATACAGTTTCGCCTGAAACTGTACGATATGACGAGATCATTCTCAGAGCAGCTGTGCGATAAACTTTTTCCAGGGCTTTACGCGGTTTTTCTTCCTCCATGAATCTACCCATAACTCTGCCCCATAGAGCAAGACATTCATTGTTGTTGACATCAAAAGCTTCCGTTTTTCCTGTGTCGGTCCCTCATTGTTGGGCATCAGTATGCTGAGTTGGAATGTTATTTTACACACCTTTTCCGCAAAATGTTGAACTTGCGACCATTAACTAAGCCTAGAGTCCAGTCTTACACTCAAATAATTGACAATCTTTTGTGTCCTTAGAGTCTCCGTGGTTGTTCTCATGTCTCATGTTCAATGAGAATATGCTTCCTGGTTAGTAATACTAGCTCTGTTTTTTTCAGTGGAAAGTTTAAGGTCTCTCGCGTCAAGCCACATATCTGTTCTTATCATAACTTGGTTTGATTTTCTGCGCGAATCTTCAGTGTTTCGTGCAGTGATTATCGCAGCGATGTCGTCTGCGTAGCCAACTAGTTAGGTATCTTCGGGCAATTGGAGACTTAATATAACGTCGTAACCGACGTTCCAGAGGTCTGAGCCGAGAATTTATTCCTGCGCTGCTCCTAACGTGACCCTTGATTGGCGTGGTCCTTCAGAAAATTTATTCAGCAGGATTTTGTCTTTCAAATATCACCTCATCATAAGGGAACGCCAATTCCATATATCAATTATAGGCCGTAGGATGTTATTTGTTCCAATCGATATGAGCCAATTAAGCTTTGTGGCGTATGCTTTCTCATACTCATCAGAGAATCCATGTAAGTCAATGATCGCTGACATTGAGTTCACCTTGGAATTTCTATTTATTGAGCATCTCATATTTCTTAATAAATATTTTCCATCATTGTAGGTTTTAGACTTTCATCCTCGTCTTATTTGTCAGGCCATATTTGCTGCATAACTATTTTTATTCTGACAATTTCTGTACTGAGTGAGTCTTCTGGGTTAAACAATTTGGCAATGATCGATAGCGTTTTTCGTTTAGTGAACGACTCCTTGATTTGAATGGGTTGATCGAGGAAAAATATTAAATTATTTTTAGAATTCCATCTAATAGCTAGGGTCTTCGTGGTAATAGATTCGGATAAATTGAGTAAAATGGTTTCCAATAAATGTTCTGGTGGGAGTTCTGAGAACACTGTGCAGTGTTTGTGGCGCTTACTTAGTTATCACACCACACCAGAGTCCAAAGAACAATCAAGAGAGTGGGTTTCTCCGTTCACCAAAGAAGCTCCAGTTGGGTCTGCCAGCCAACATCGTCATTCCAAGTGGTGGCCATAGGCCATATAGCAAAAAATTCGCAAATGGATGCAAGAGGTGCCATTCACATGGATTACCTTGAAAATGATAAAGCAATTACCAACGAATATTATTCAGAGCTTTTGTACAAATTCCATACTGATTTAAAGCAGAAACGAACGCATATGACAAAAACGGAGTACTGTTCTATCAGGACGTTCACATGGGTGCTCAAATGAGTAGATTTAACCCCTACGACTATTTCTTGTTTCCAAACCTGATATTAAGATAAGAAATTCGGTTCGATTGAGGAAGTTATCACAGAAAAAAACGCCTCTTTTGAGGGCCTTGAAAACACTTATACTTGGAAGGAATACTTAAATTGGAAGAAATGCTGGACTAAATGTATAGATTCAAAATGAAGCTACGTTGAGAAAATAAAACGTTTATTTGTCAAATAAATATATATTTGGCTCTTTGAAACCGCTGAATCGTTTTTTGGAAAAGCTCCAGCTCCAATTAGTGCTTTTACATCTTGATGTTTTTACCAATAAATGGAGGGACCTACAGTTTATTCTAATCCGCCTCCGAACGGCCGTTGGACTTTTATCATTAGCTTTTATTTCATGTTAGGGATACACTCGGAAGGCTTGACATTCCTATTTCATAATTCTTTTGTTTTATTCGAGAACGATAGTTCATAGAGATCTGTAGCTTACAGCATCGAAGTAAAGGGTGATCCAAAGAGAGGTACTCTTTTCAATAGCTTTTTTTGACACATCGCGGGTGAGATGTCAACTTATTGTTTGGCATTTCATCATGGAAAGACTTACGTCTGAACAACGTTTACAAATCATTCAACTTCATTACGAAAAATCACGTTCTGTAAAAAATGTGTTTCGCGCACTTCGCTCAACTTATGGTCAACATAATCGGCCTACTGAGCGTACTGTTCGCTACACCATCACCCAATATTGAGCCCCAGCATTCATTATAGGATAATATTCGATCGAATGAACCACGTCCAGCACGTAGGGAAGAAAATATTGCGACCTTAGCTGAGAGTGCACACGAAGACCGTGGAGAGTCGATTCGGCGCCATTCGCAGTAACTCGGAATGACGTATGGAATAACTTGGCGCATTTTATGTCGAGATCTTAAATTGAAAGCGTACAAAATACAGTTTGTGCAAGAACTGAAGACGCTCGACTTTCCCAAGCGACATCGGTTCTCTCTATGGGCTCTTGAAAAACTCTAAGAAGATCCGATATTTTCGAGCCAAACCTTTTTCAGCGATGAGACCCATTTCTGGCTCAATGGGTAGGTTGACAAGCAAAATTGCCGCATTTGGGACGAGGAGCAACCTGAAAAATTCAAGAGCTGCCATTTCATCCAGAAAAAACAACGATTTGATGTGGTTTGTGGGTCGGTGAAATCATCGGTCCATATTTCTTCAAAAATAATGCCGGTGAAGACGTAACCGTCAAGGCCGACGGTTATCGCGACATGATAATCGACTATTTCATGACAGAAATTGAAGCTCGTGATCTCCGCGACATTTGGTTTCAACAAGATGGTGCCACTTTCATCGCCACATCGCATCAATCAACGGTTTTTTTGAGAGAACACTTGGGTCAGCAGATAATTTTACGTTTTGGGCCGGTCGATTGGCCACCAAGATCATCTGATATCACACCGTTAGTCGTTTTCCTGTGCGCACAATATCTTTTCGGTTCAGTTCTGAAGCAAAACATCACGTGTGTCATTCGCCAGTTACCAGTCGAAACGCTCGAACGAGTCATCGGAAATTTGAATTTTCTGTGCTTTTTTTTCTTTAAAAAAGTATGGAAGCTCGAAATGAGTCACCCTTTACTTAGTCACATAGTAAACATCATCTAAGATAAAAATCTGAGACTATGATTTTGAAACCAAACGAGAACTCAGGCTTCAAAAAATACGTTGTGCTGCGGTTGCTGAAGCTAATACTGTCAATTTCGAACAAATAGCAAACCTAATTTGAGCATTTTTCTGGCGATTACAGCAAGAAAAAAAACAATAGAATCATACACATATATTGAAATAATTGCAACTGTCATCCTCAATTCATTTAAAATTGAAATATTGAATATTGGAAATTATTATCTGCAAGAAGTACAAGTAGGTTGCTCATACGCCATGTGCAACTTCAGGTTATGTGAAACAGAAGCCGAAAATTAGGAAAAATCTCATATAAATAGAAATATTGAATCGTTTTAATATCCCACATGCATTTGTGAAAATGAGAAAAAATGTGAAAATAATTCCGCTGTCAATATGAATAAACTCAAAAGAGTGCGCGTATCTCCAACGACAGCATAGAATTTCGGGAAATAAAAGCATGTGATATATGGCAGGTGGCATTTCTCTTCAATAAGTATGCTATATACGTGTATATAAGTAAGTGTATTTGTGTGTATTTGTGTGTAAACTCATAAGCATGTAGATCACTATAATATAAATGCTTTTAACACTAAGCTGCTTTTACTTTACTGATAAAGTGATTTATATGTACACATATATACTCACCTGCAAACTCACATTTCTCCACTCGATTCTAGCCATGAGCATTTAAGCTTTCTCATATAGCATTTGCACACACGCAAGTATGCGTTCCTTCGTTCGTTCGTTTGTTCGTTCAATCGCGGTTTTTAGTGACAACGGGAAACTTTTCAATCTGATTTCCGTTTTCATCAACATTTCCGTATCTATTGCCAATACAACAACAGCTATTTCACGTTAACAACGGAAAACAGCAACTAGAAAGCAACACGCACGCATGCATTTATTGGTTATGTGGCATGCCACACACACAGCATGTGGTGTAGTGATTATTGCGTTTGTGAAATTGAAACACTTAAGCGGAAGGTGGCTTTGTTGGTTTGTTTTGTATGCAGAGTTTGGCGGGGTGGAGTGTGGGGGATATATGTGTGTGTGCTTGTGTGTGAATGGCTTTTTGTGTTGCACAAAGTAGACCACAGATTTTGTCCGCTGTCCAATACACAATTCATTCCTTCTCATTCCCACTCGTTGACATTTACTGCGCAATTTTCGATGAGATTTCCAGAAAATTGGAAATCCGCGGGAGACCTGAACTTCAGTGGTTCTAGGCTGCACCAAATAACACAATTATCTTCCGTTTTCTCGGCGGGCGTCCTGTACCGGTGTATGTAAATATAAATCTTGTGTTAGATGCGTTAGGCATCAAACTCGCGATGAACCCTAGATCAGTGTTAGGTGAGGTTAGGCCGGTTGCTGATTTGGGAAAGTCGACACGTTTAATTAAGCCAAAATGCATATATTCACTCTTATATATACTACGAAAATTGTTGATCTCACTTAGATAAGTGGTCTTGCTTTTCCAAAGTCCTTAGACGTTCCGTCGAGCTCATAGGGATCGCCGGGCAGCCAAGAAGGTTTTCAACAAAGTCAGCGCCATACATGTCGCAGAGCCGGCGGAAGAGCAGCAGGTTATTTTTAAACGGTTCAAAGTACACAAAACCCCTCTTTACTAAGTTTGCTAATGAGCACCTCACTCTAAGAGTTGTAGACAGTTGGCTCCAGGAGGGTTACATTTCTTTATATAACTGGAAAACAGTAATGATGGGTTTGAGCAGGTCGTGTAAGTGTATACTTTAGATATACTGTTGATAGAGTGAAAAAACTCCAAACTATAAATTGGTTGTAGAGCTTTGTCCCGGGGGAGGCTTGGTGGCTGTACATATGTAAAAGATCCATTACAGGCTACGCGCCTGAGCGTGGGTTTTAGAAGAGACCTCCAACCCCAAAAAAAGCGTAGAGCTCATCCGGTGTGGTAATGTGGAACTACCTACCACTGATTGGAGGATAGTCCAGGTAGACGAGGTGAAGGAAAATCAACATTTTGTGAGATTCGTTGTTGTTGTTGTTGTTGTAGCGGTTCACTTATCCCGCCTTTTTTCAGGTAAATCTAATCCATATCATCGAGGTAATCGAACGCGTGGCACAGGAAACGTACGATCAGGAGGTTTTAGTGGGCATTTAAAGAGTTGGTTACCCTGCGGGGACTCGTTGCATTTGTATAAGGTAATTCTTATGAAATTCGTCATAAACGATGCGAGTTATAAGCTACGGTTTTCACTCCATCACTTTTAAATCCCACATGAAGGGTGAGGAATCACACAAGGATGGAGGGATCGCTACGAATGGTTCTGTCGACCAAGCTACCGCCGAGGAGAGGAATTTCTCTGACTAGGACAGCGCCTCGAGCGTGTTAGGTGGGGTAGCTCTAAACAAAGAGATCGCATCAACTTGAGGATCCAAGGGAAAGATCACGAGTGGGCTCTAATAATTTTTGTCCTAACTGTAGGGACGAAGAAGAGAAAGAGTTTGTTGAATACCACCTCTGTTCAGTATTGATAAGTTTCATGGGAAACACTTATTCTATTGCCACGCTGAGTTAGCTTCAGTAAAAATGAGTAACTTTGTTGTTTTTATAAGATCCACCAAATGGTTCGTACATTTGAGAAGGTAAAGGTGATATATACCTCATGGCGATATCACAAAGGGCTGATAGGCCTAACTGCATTGATCTCTTAGCAAGAGCCACTTCAACTCAACACAAGTCTTAACTTAGTTTCCGTCCTCTTGGACTCCCGAAGTGAATGACTTCAGCTTCTGCCACATGTAAAATGCTATCCATGAAAGTGGATTCAAAGACTTCGAAGTCAGATTCTTCTTCTCCTTTCGCGTAGCCACCGCTTATGCGATTAAAGCCACATCAACATTATCACCTCACTCTGCTTCCACCAGCGGGTATTTCATTGGATACTTTCAAAGCTTTCCTCCATTCGGAGTACATGACCTAGCCAGGGTAGCCGTTGTCTCTTGATTCGCTGAACTATGTCCATGTCGTCGCATAGCTCGTTCAGCTCATCGTTTTGGTTCGGCGAGAATATTTTACTATTCTTCTAAGATTGGAGAAAATTGAAAATTGTTGGAAATTCGTCTCATTCGCCTCAAAATTTCCGCAGTTCTTACAACATCTTCTGCAAGGATAATGAAATCTCATGTTTTTAAAGAGGATGTAGGCACTACGACCTTCTCCAGTCTCATTTCAACCGATTTTGCATCAATTAACGACAGATCGAGATCTTTATCGTGCCGTGCCTTTGCTCGTAAATTCGCCTGCCATTCAGTTCCGTTTTATGCCATTGTGACCAGGGTCCAAAACGAGTAAGAGAGAGATAATCTGTTCTGTTCAGTTATCTTTTGAGGAAATCTGCGACATTGCTCGACGGTCTCTGAAGATGAAGATGCCTCAACTTGGTTCGGTAGCTTGAATGGGACTTCCGATAAAAAACTTCCCCATAAAATACTTCATCAGCGCTGAACGAGAGTGAGCTTTTATGAAGTCATTGCCAAATATTTGGTTTAAAAGTCTTAACTGTAGTCTCATTTCAACGTTTCTTCGACAGAGATGCGTCTTAAACGGGGCTAATTCTTGAGGTAAACTGTTCCATAAATAAGTGTGTATAAGTCTAGGTAGCGACTCTTGAGAAACGGAAATCTCTACCTCCTAGATCTTCCTAGTATCTATTTTCTGCTCTTAGTCGAACTTTCTTGATGACCGCGAGACCTTTCTGTCAGTTTACCATATGGAAATAATTGTGCGGACCTGGTTCCTGATTAAGCTTAGAAGATGATATATTTATTCGTATTTGTAGATACTTCATCTATGTATCTTTGGACCGTGGTTTTGAGGCTCCGGTGTACATAGCTCAAGATAAAATATGAGTTCCCCCTTCCATAATGGTTTATATTTGATGAGGTATTTTCTCTAAAGGAAGGTAGTGCCGTCTGACTTAGGCAAAAAAGTGGGTAATCTGGCCCCTATGCGATTTCTCAATGTGCACGATGTGGCACCCGAAGTAGTCGGCAAAATTTTCAAGAACTGCAAACACCTGCCATATAAACTTTTTACTGATCAACAAAATTTTCTATCAATCTCTTTGGACTTTGCTTTACTGATTTCATTATTTTTCTTTTATTCCTTCTATTTCGCAGTCCAAAGACCGGTCAGTTTCCTCAGTACGTGACCGCATTTACGACGACCCAGCATACACAGATGACATCAGTCATCTCGCAAATCCGCTGCGACGCAACAGCTGTTCCAGCAAAGCAGACGGCAAGACCAATAAAAATATTATTGGCGGCAATTTGGTAGCTAGCGGTAGTAGCTCGCTGGGCAAGCGCAGTAAAGTATCCAAGGAATTTTTACAACAAACTCAAATGCGCGACAACAGCGCCACCTATGAACGTGCCGCTTCCAGCAGTTCTGATGACAATGGGCCGCAACGCTCGGAAAGTCAATCGAAAAGTGCGACAACTAGTAGTGCAGGAAGGCGAGGACGTAGTCTAGAACGAAGCGCCGCTTCAACAGTGGAGGGCAAGAGTGTGGAGAAGAAACGTGAAAAACGTGAACGCAGTGCTAAACAGAAAGGAAAATCGTCCACGGATCAACAGCAGCAAATAGAAATGCAAACGAAACAAGACTTTTTCGCTGAGCCCCATACGTCAAGTGGACGCCGTTCTAAGGCTCAAACAACTATGATGACGAAACAATTCAGCGATGGCGCCGCTGCTGACTTACAGTGGGCCGTAGAGCAGCAACAAGCACGTGAAGAGCTTTCTTCCGTGCACAGTGGTGCGTCTGGGACAAAACACGTTGTACCAACGCCCACACCAAGCAGCGGTGGTGGCAGCAGCAACAGCTCGAAAATGCAAATTGGCCGACGATTTCTACGCGGTGAAATCGGCATTAAGAGTTTCAATTACTATCTGCTCAAAGAGGGAATTAAGAGCTCCAAACGCTTTGTGGAAAAGCAACGAAACTCATTCACAAGCGGCTTAGCAATCGCAGCGGGCGGCGTTGGCGGTAAGAAAGCGATGCATTCGCGCAGCGAAGAGAATATTTATGAGGAGATTTTCTTCAAGGATGCGCCACCATCGGAAGATGAACAACAAGAACCGCAACAGCCAATTGTGGCACCACCACAATTACCACCGCAGCAACAAAGCGGCTTACAGACGCATGAACATACGCAATTTCAACAAATCCAACATGCTCAGCATGCACAGCAACATCATCAGGCGAGTCGAGATGCTGACACGCCCATATCACAGTGCAGCGGCAGTGAGGAGGGTCTCTACGCCGACTGTGAGCTTTGCCTGCAGCAATGCACGAAAGAGAACTGCGACTACTGTTACGCGCAGCAGGGTACAATAGACGCCAACGAGCTTGGAGAGGATGCCAATAAAATGCAACGCGATTTAGCAAAACCATACGCTGTGGTGCCGCTACAACAGCAACCAATGTTCAATAACTTACCGCAACAATACGATGCCACTACCACTACCACGCGGTCATTAAATGCACAAGCGGCGAGTGCAGATTACAATGACGCTAGTGCCAATGATAATGGGTCCGGTTCGTTGGGTACTCAGCTGCCAGCTGCGCACATACTTGAATTTCAATCGTACAATCCAAATAATCCGGGCGTTTATAAGATTGAGACTACACCGGTCGCCATCACCGGCGATTACAATCCCATACTGCAATTCCAACAGTCCTCGCCATCCACAGGCACCGCAACAACAACAACACCCAGTGTGGAGCTGCAGCCAATTGGGCTTGTACAACACGCAGGTGCGCCGCAACAGACACAGCTGCTGCAACAAGTAAGTTATCAGCCCGTGCTCCAACAGCAGCAGCAGCAGCACTTTAAAAACTCAGCGCAAAATTATGTAATACAAAGCGGCGACTTGGGCGCACCAAGCCATCAGCACTACCATCAATCCCCACCAGTTGGTGTGAGCAGTGCCGGCGTACTCATCACTCAACAACGCGTGCGTAGCGCTCATCGTATGGGCACTCAACACCAGCAACAACAACAGCACTCGCATTACATGCTCGCCTATCAAGCGCCTGCGAAAGCTACAGGACCACCCATTACTGGTGCCAGTGGCGGCAATATGCAACGCATGAACACAAAATCTTCTTCATCCAGCGATTCGCTGCAACAACACCATCATCATCAGCAGCAACATTTGCATAAATACAACACCATGTCACGTCTCGAGGCACAACAAGTGCTGATGGGTGACCCTTTTTACGGTGGCAATGGCGTTGGAGGTGCGCATGTAATGGGCGCCGCGCATTCGCTTATGTTTGCCGCCAGCCGTCCCATAGGCGGTTCACAAATACTTGTCGACTCATACGAATTGCCGCATATGTATAAGAGCGATTCGCGCGCCTCCATACTGAGCGAGTACTCTTTGCGCAGTAGCGACAACTCCCATCGTTATAATCGCTTTCGTTATGCCGGTGGCGGTGGTGGTGGTAGTTTTAGTGGTGTCGCTGGCGGTGGTAATGGCGGTGGCGGTGGTCAAGTGAGTGATTCCAGTCTTGGTGATTCTCTGTTCTCGTGCACGTCAACGCAGCGTCGCTACTTTGGTAGTTCGGAGAGTTGCCGCTTTGGATTTGAGTGCCGGCGCTGCAGTCTGGATGGTGGTGAGAAGTGTAGCTACTCTGATACATGCCGTTATGAGTGCCGGAACTGCGATTGCTCATCAAGCTATTTCTCATCAGACTTTGATGAAATGTATGGCAGTGTGGCGGGTGGTGGCGTATCTGCGGCAGCATTGGCGGCGCAGCGTAGTAGCGGCATACCGCGCAAAACTGCGGCGGGCACGTTGCCAGCAAGCACGACTGCCAACGATTACGATCGCAAACAAGAACAGTTGGATTTGAAGCAGAACAAATATGCGCAAGATTTTTTCAAGCATGTGAATGATGTCAAGCGCAGCATATATCAGTCCGAGATGCGACACAATAGTGGCTCCGTGGCTGCCATCGGCAACAAATCCGAGAGCAACTGCGTGAGGAGTGACGAACGTGGTGAGCGCGGCGGGGCATCTGCTGTGCAGCCAACCGAGTGCAGTCCGCGTCGTCACGCGCCACTGGAAACGCCACAAATAACAACGCTTCCGCTCACAAAAGAGCGCTCACGGGCAGCACGCGGCAACACCGCCAGCGCTACACATACAGATAGTTCCACAACACCTACTCCGGCACCGCGCACAAGTCTACATCAAACACACGCACAGCCACAGCCAATGCAAAGAGCGTCCCGACACCTGCCCATAACAACCGCCTACGAGTGCCATAGTGAATATCCGTCTTTGGATCGACTGGTAGCAAGCGCTACAGGCGCCATACCTAAAACCACTAGTGTAACGGTGCACAACACCAGCAGCGGAAAGACGAAGAGTAGCGTCACAAATTCTGCAAATGATATTAACAGCAATAATCAGGAAGGCGCACGATTAGAGCGCCGCAGTCCGCGTCACAGTCCAAAGAGTTTAAAAATCACGGACCGCCCACTTGGTTTGCCTGGCACGTATGCGCTTAGTGTTGAGGCAGACCCGGTCAAGGTTAGCGCTCGTAACACACGAGTCGCCGCTGAAGCACTTACGAACAACAATAACAATAATGACAATTTAGCACCTCCCACAGCTGATGCGAATCAGAATGAAACACATGTGTTGTTGGCTCCAAGCGTTGGCGGCGGCGCTATTGCAGGTGGCGGCTCATTAAAGCGTGAGCCACGTTATCTCACCGTTGAACATACCACCGCCGCCGGAAATGTTTCGACTGTGCATACCAGTAAACGTCATCATCGCAGCTCATCTGCCACCAAGCAAGCAGCCTTGTCGGCGACACGCCGTAGCAAGGATATACCAGCACCACCGCCGCCCTCACCAGCCACCTACTCAGACTTGCAGGAGTTGAAGGTGAACTTAGAGTGTGCACAGCAGCAGCAGGAAGAAGCTGACGCCAAAAAGTCTTCCGCCGAGCGTAAAAAGAAAAATCATGCCAAAGTAGAATGCGCACAATCAAACATGGCTAGCGAAGAAAGTCAAACGAAAAGAGTACGAGAAAAGGATACTCAACACCAGTTGTCATTGAAGCCTGACAAAGAAGTGCAGGATGCTCTCACCACACAGTTAGGTCCAACAAAAAGTAGCAAGCATCATGAATGCGCAAAAGCTGGAATGTCTAGCCGTCAAGATTTAAATGTGAGCCCAACCAGCGTTTCTTTGTTGGCAGCCGCCAAGTCATCTGTGGCTGCTGCGGTGGCAGTTGCAGGTGTTAATTGCATGCCAGATGCCACCACAGCTATGCGGCAACAGCAGCACGTTGTGAAAGAGAAGCAGCAACAACAACAAAAAGAGCAACGTGCATATGCCAAGAATCATTCGGATGTTGTCAGGCAGTTGGAAATCTGCAACAGTGCACATGTCACCGACGATGATGACGTTTTCTACGATGCGCGCAGCGAGGACTCAGGCGGCACGGTGTCGAGTAGTTTGCTGCGTCGGCAAAAAGCAACAGCCGTGGCGGTTGGGGATGGCAGGTGTGAGCCACGCAGCAACAAGGTGAGTAGGAAAGACCTAAGTCTCTAACTCCTGTATAAATTGGTCAGCAGTATTCCGGCCTGCACTCTGTCACTCTCGCCTCTAACTCTCTGTCTCTGCTCTTGAAAAGCCTACCAACATGATAATCAAGCTACTGATTGATCTATCTTCTTACATTAGCTGGGCTCCAACTGGCTGAATTTGGTGCTCGATACAGGCGTACTTGGCCCAAGAACGACCAAATGTTGTGGTCCATTGCAAACGAATTGTATTCGAAAGTTGCTCCAGCTGCGAGTACTTAAAGTAGTAATAATGCTGATGCTACTCCTCAAACTACTACTAATTTCACTGTTTATTGTTACTTAGAATTTAGTAAATACTACTAAAATATTAAATACTGCTGCTAGCTGAATAGCAATGTAGAAGCTACTACTAAACTGCCTCTATTTACTTAATCTACTACTATTTTTTACTACCCTTTGTACTACTATTTTAATTTCTAACAGTAAAAACGTTGGCATACCCACTACTACTACTTTAACTGAATCTACTACTATTTTTTACTACCTTTTCTACTACTATTTTAACTTCTAACAGTAATAGTGTTGGCACAACCACTACTACTACTTTAACTGAAACTATTATTATTTATAACTAACCTTTAAATCCTGCTACTGTCTGAACTGGAAATTGTTTTACTTATCTACTACTAAATACTACTATTCCTACTATTGCCTTGCAGTGCCTCTAGCTGCTGCTAATGAAACTACAAATATAAAACTTCTATATATTAGATCTGCTACTTATAGTACTACCGTTCCTGTTACTATTTCTACTACTTTTTCTACTACTTCTTCGACTACTATTTTCTAACAGTTAAATGAATTTATTACTAAAACCTTTTTTTAGTGAATTTTACTTTAAAAATAATAACAACTCCATTTACTAGATCTACTACTAATTTTAATACCATTTCTTCTAATATTACAGTACTTTAACGGAGTCTATAACTATATACTGCAACTACTTTTTTACGTTTTTATTTTGAAAATAGTAATACCTTTATTTGCTAGGTTTACTACTATTTTTTCTACTACTATTTTCTAACGGTATTTTAACTGAATCTACTATTATTAACTATTACTACTTTTGCTACTTTTTACTTTAAAAATTCTTGAAACTGCTCTTGCAATTTCTACTACGAAATTTTCTACTACTAATACTACTAAAAATACTAATTAGTCTACTTCCAGATTTCGTTACTACTACTCCTTTTACTACTTTTAACATATATACTACTCGTAGTTCTTTCTACTACTATTTCTACTACTTTTTCTACTACTATTTTTACTACTTTTTCTACTACTATTTCCACTATAATTTCTACACCTTGAAATGTCAATTTCTACTATTAGCACTACTATATACTCTTTCTACTACTAATTGGCACACTGACTACAATACTACCTATAACTACCTGATAGCTAGTGCTTCTGCTACAAGTATTTGCCTGTGTATTGTATAACTACCTGATAACTAGTGCTCCTGCGAAAAGTATTTACATTTGTAGTCTTTTCTTCTATTTATTCTCATGCTACTTTACAAATGTTTGTTAAACCACAATGCATAGTAAAAATTTTCGGAGTTAACCGCAAGTCTTAACATACCTACAGGCGCCGAGAGCACATGTTTGCACTCAACTTCAACGTGCCTTTATGCTCGTGGTTACTGCGCTTCCTGCATGCCGTCTAACTTAATGGCATGTCTAACTTTCATTGTATTGATGTTGTTTCTGTAGTTGTTGCTGTTTTTTCTGTTGTTGCTGCTGTTGTGTAGCGATTTTTTATCGTAATGTCTTTTTGCATTGTTCTTATGCCCCGTTGTGTGTATGTGCCGTTCGTTTATACGTATAAATAAGTAGTTTAGATGCGTTGATTGTGCAACCAAAGTTCTGCCACTTTGTAAGTTTTCCCACCTTTTCCACTTCTTCTACTTTTTTCTTGACTTTATTTATTCATCACCCACATACCAGGTTTTTGTCTAGCATTATGTTAGTTCAACTCTTATGCTTTTTGTTGGTTTAGTTCTTCGTAACTACCGTTGTCTGGATTTATTTCACTCACTCAAGTCTCATGTCATGCCATGTCTTAGTCGATTTCTTGCCACATTTTATTGTTTTTTTCCCCCTTCGACATGAAAAAAGTTTGTCTTTGTCTTTTGCTCACGTTGTAAGTGCGTATTGTAGTAGTTTTGTAGTTTAAACGCGTTACATAAGCATTTTACTGCTCACTGCTCACTGCTCACTGCTCGCTACTCACACTGTTGTCTGTGCTCTTTATGTGCCTTCAACTGTTCACACATTTCATCGCGTGGCATTTCATTGTTGAGATATTCCATTAATGAAACAATTTATATTAAATGAGTTTTGAATCCTCAAAAGTCAAAGTAGCCCAGCGGCAGGTAGACAGGTTTGTGGTAGACGCAAGAGCAGATAAGTCAATGACACTGTGAGCTTAGGTGGAATTTACTGTTGTTGTTGCACTTTTACGGCATATTTGTGGTATGTGTGTGGTTTTAATAAGGAAATTTTAGGTCTTTAGTTGGGAAAGAATTTCTGTATATGAATTATTTGGTGGTAAATAAAGTACACAGATCGGGGTAATGAAAAATTATTTTTTTTTTGCAAACACGGTTGCATTTTTTTCAAAAAGACTTAGTCAAAGTGTAGCGAAATAAGGATATTAGAGGAAACTCAAAAAGTTAAAAAGAAACTCGAAAATCAGTCTTTAAAAATCATCGGCAAGCCAGAACGAGCCTCCCTCATAAAGTGTACTGGATCTACACAACTGTAGTCGAACCAATCTTATTTTTAGGAGTTTTTGTATGGTGAAAGTCGCTAGAAACAGTAACTTATGCTAAGCAGCTGGAAACTATTCAACGTGCTTCACTCATCAGCCTCTGTGGTGCACTTCGAACTACCCCAACCTATATAGTACTGTGCTTATGGTTACTGTAGGTAGGTCTATCGCTGCAAAAGTTACTTCAAGACTCAAGAGTTTAGGTCACTGCGTTGGATCAATTGTGAGACACTAAGGTGTTCTCGAGAGGCTCAAGTGCAATGGCAAACGCTTGGATTGCTATATCTACGAGCTGGCGCTGAGAGGCTGCTTCTCCACCATAATCAATACACTTTAGGACTGGAGGCAAAAGAGTCACTGGAGGAAAGCAGCACTTAACTTCTTCACTTCACTGAAGGTTCGAAGCTTGATGGACATGCCAGTGCGGAAGTCTTCAGCCAGGAATTATTAATCGATGGTGCGTTTAGGATTTCAGACCATTGCAGCAGTGTTTCAGGCGGAAGTAGCTGCTATCAAGGCGACAGTGGATATATTGCCTGGAACTGTGGTTTCTGTGAGGCATTTACTCGAGATTGTTAATCGGCTATTAAGACCTTGGGCTAGCTCATAGTGAATACCAAAATAGTGACGGAAAATGTTTGTTAACTCTTTCAACGTTATTTGGGTATTGATTCACAACGGATTTGCTAGGAACTGCAATGCTGATAAGTTTGCAAGTTCGGGCAACACCGGTTCGTGAATGCCGGATAAAGCGCGGATGGGTGCTGCTCTGTCAATTTGCGGTCGGTTTCTGGAAAATTTGACATTGAGCCAACTTAGCGAGCGCTAGATTAGCACTTAAACATGCGCGGTTGCAACATCTGTCTAACCCAAGGTGGACCGTGGAAGGTCAAATAAGCTTTTTTTAGATCGAACAATGTCCGTTAGGGATTCAAGGCGGTAAGACTGGGAATTCTTCAGTAGCCCCATTGTTGTAATAGTTTGGAAGAAGAGACGGAATTTTCTATTCAATTTGTTCTGCGTTTGCGTGACTGAACATGAAAATTCTCGGATCGCAAACGTTCACTAACCCGAAGGGGTTAATAGCCTTTGAAATTAGGTTAATTTGTAAATTTGTTAACATACGCTCTAGCGTTTGGGGTACATTTACTTGTGGCACTAAGTTTCAAGAGACCTATGAAAGGATAGTGTTTTATGGCGATGGAAATGATGAAAATCAACACGCTGAAATAGTTCAAAGACCAACAGTAAATTCAGACGAAAATTAAAAAAAAAAAATGCTGGCGCAAGTGTGCGTATATCAGGAAAGCAAAAAAAGCTGGAGATAAATCAAAGTTCGTCCCAAATAGACCAAAGAGCATGCAGAAAATAGCTACAAATGAAATTAATGTTGAGTTTAAGAAACTGTATGAACTCCTGCGCTCTCTCAGTAGTAGTTACATCAACTGATCGTACTTACGCCTGGATGAAAGAAATATTATCTCTCAAGAAGAATGCCACTGCTAGCAGTCAAATACTTCTTTTTCCTTAAAAAAGTAGCTTGGATCAGACATACTTGTTTCTTTACCTCAACAAGCATAAGTCAGCTACCATCACTGGTAGGATTGGCTGTCTTCCGTAGAACAATCTACATTGGTGGACAAAAGTCTACATACTATCACTTTACTGAAAAATGTAGGTATACAGTTTTATTTTAAATCTTTTCTAATCCCAAGTATTAAAACAAATCCATTCTCTAACATAAAATAAAAGAATTATGGTCAAAAACGCAAAACTATCCTCGACAAAAGTCTACATACACCACAGGTGTCGATATGCTGTGTTGTTATGGCGGTTAGGTACACTTTTTTACTATTTTTTTTTTAAATTAAATTTTTTAATTTGCTAGTATTGAATTAAGTTGTGGTTTAAACACATGAGTATCAACAATGGCTCCTCGAAAAGAAATATCCATTGACCTAAGAAACTTGGTTATTCAGCACAGAAAATGAAAGAAATCGTATGGTGAAATTACAAAAATTTTAAACTTCAGTCCGCAAAAGGTACAGACCATTCTAAAAGGAATAAAAAAAATGGATCCACTGAAAAAAAGCCGCGTGTTGGCCGCCCGAAGAAGCTAATTTTAAGAGACATCAGCTTTATTGTGAAGGAAGTGAATGGTGATCCTAAAATTACTGCTCCAAAATTAGTCGAAAACATTGCAAACTCATCCAGAAAGTGTGTCCATTTAAGAACAATTCGAAGAGCTCTGAACGATAACCGCTTCCACAATAGAACGCCACGTAAAAAGCATCTTATTTCTGAAAAAATCGTAAACTTCGCTTGGAGTTCGCTAAAGCACATTTAGACAAGGGAATGAATTTTTGGCAAAAAAACTTGTTTCCATACGAATCGAAGTTCAATATATTCGGCAACAAAGGAAGAGCAAAAGTTTGAAGAAAAGAAAACACTGCACTTAACGCCAAAAATATAGTACCAACAGTGAAGCATGGTGGCGGCAACGTAATGGTTTGGGGAGCGGTTGCGCCATCTGTAGTTGGAAAGCTGGCGTTTATTGAGGGTAATATGGGTCAGTTCAAATATAAGTCATTGTTGGAAGCTAATATGAAGACTTTGATGAACAGTTTGGAGGTTGGTGCAGGCTGGCTCTTTGAACAGCATAACAATCCAAAGCACACAGACAATATTGTTATGGATTGGTTGCTTTATAATGCGCCAAGATTGTTATGTTATTGAACATGTCTGGGAGATTTTTGAGCAAAAAATTAGAAAAAAAAACAAGTTTCCAGCTCAGCATTACTAAAAAAGAACGCCTTATTGAAGCTTGGGACAATATTAATAATAATAATAATAATAATAATAAGAATTGACAAATTTAGTAGATTCGGTGCCACGAAGGCTTCAAGCTGTTATTGGTGCGAATGGTGTACCAACTAAATACTCAAAAGATCAAAGTTTTTGCGCTAAGATAAGTTATGTACTAGTATGTACTGTATGTAGACTTTTGTCAATGTTTGATTTACTTTTTTAGTCATATCTTTATTATTTCATGTTAAAATTATTTTCTTGTTTTTATGATAAGGGAAAATAGTTGAAATAAACTGTATCGTTAAATTTTCCAATAAACTTGTTGGACTTTCAATTCAACGAAAACAGCGGGTGTTTGTAGACTCTTGTCCGACACTGTATGTAATTATGTTGCCCAGCACTTGACAATGACGAACCACTTGAGGATATTCTAAATAGAAAACTCACTTCATACTACCTTCCACAAGCTACAAAAATTGCTTTTTCTTGAAAGCATAAAATACATTAGAAATAGAGATTAAAGACAGAACTGAAATATAACAAGAAAAAGGTTAAATGGAATTTCCACAAAGTTCGAAAGACGCACAAAAAATATGTAAACAAACAAGCCAACAAAATGGCGAACGGCGCGACTGACGAATATTTAGTGAGCAATAAACTATAAGTCACCAGAAGTTTCACTCTTCCTCATAATATCCGCGCGGAGTGTGGAGTGGCAAGAATAAACCAATCAAAAGAATGCCAAGCATTAAAGGTATGCAAGACAAACAAACTGAAAGCGGAACTGCCGAGTTGAGAGGAGGTACAACAAATGTAAAAAGGATGCTTCAGACGAACAACAACAAAAAAAAAAAATCAGCAACAGCATATGTAGCAACAGAAGCAATGTGGCAATGAATTTGAACGAACTAAGCAGAGTAGTGAGTAGCTCGAGGCGAACATACATACACCTCACACAAATATGTAGCATAAATGTAAACGTATTTAGCGAGGAAAACAAATCAAAGCAGAGAAAATATGGCATTGTTCAAGCAAAATAGCGCGGCAGCACTGACAAGGCAAAGTTCGATGTGCTGCGCTCATTTGCAAAAAGTGGTGGACAGGGAAGAGTTGAATGAGGAATGATGATGCCAACATGCCGTGAAGGCGACAGGTGTGTTGTGTCTTTCTTTGCACTAACTCGTCATCTTTTTCTTCCTCTTCTTCTACTTCTTCATCATTTTCATTTACCTATTCATGCAAACTATTTGTTTGCTTGACAATGACAATGCCTGAGCAGACGAACAGACGTTGAGCCCAAAGTAAAAGTTTTTCAATTAATTGAGCAAATTTGCTTAATGTCATATTTCGCGGACGACGTCGTGCACAATGAAATGAAATAGATTAGGTGTGGTTGTAATAACGGTGCCAAAAAAGCATTTGAGAGGTCAACAAACTCTATATTTGTGAAATGTTGTGATTGGGGAAGTTGGTAGGCTTTATAGCACTAGAATCCTCAAGTTGGCGTAATATTTTTTATGTTTATCAAGGAAAATGTCAGAACAAAACTACGCCGTGTTTGTAAAACTTACGCGGAGCGCAGGTGAACTTTATGAAATGTCAAAGTCATGAATGTTGATGAGCACGTGGCTGTGGGTAGATTATTTATTAGCAGCCAACCCTATACAATGTCGATGTAATAACGACGATAGGAGTCTTTTGGACTTATTGTAGTCTGTCTTTGACGCAGACGAGTGGGTTGAGAAGGGCAAAGAAAGCATCTTCGTGCCTTGAAAGTTTACGTTATTGCAGAGTTTATGAGCTCTATGTTTAACACTGAGAGAGATTTTCTTCAAAAATTGTATTAAAAATAATCTACGAAGGTCAAATCACTCACTACTTGAAGTAATGAGGTCAGCGAAGAATATGTTAAAGGTAATTTTGAAGACGTACAAACTCTATGTTATGCGTTAAAGCCACGCAGCCAATGATTGCTCTTTAGAACATCGGTCTTAACTTCAATCGCTTTATTGATCTAGAGCAATTTAGCTACTTTGAAAGGAATTTGAAAATAAGTCAATCAAGACTTTGGGGTTTAAAATTTTTATATACGTGGCATGTTCAAAGGAAAAGGTGAAGGTTTTGCTCACTGCTTTCTTTGGTTACAATGCTGTGGTGCATCATGAGTTTCTGCCAAAAGAACGTACAGCAATACGGCTCAAACGATCGGAATTGTGGAAAAACAAATCGTGGATTCTGCATCACAATAATGCACCAGCTAACTCATCATTCATCATTACTTATTAGTGATTTTTTTTGGCAAAATCAAAACCGTAATCATGCTCTAACCACCGTGTTCACCAGTTTGTGCTCCCTGCGACTTTTTTCTATTTCCAGAACTAAAGAAACCAATGAAAGGAAAGCTTTTTGCCACAATTTATGAGATCAAGTCAGATTCGAAGAAAGCGCTGATGGCCATACCGAAAAGCGCATTTCAGAAGTGCTTCGAGGGTTGGAAAAGGTGAACAAAGGTGAACTTTGAAGGTGACAAAATAGATATTGATGAATAAAAAAAAATAAAAATTCACCTTTTCCTTTGAACACACTTCGTATACTCAATATTTACTACAATTCCAAACCATATGTAACAACGACGAGTTGATGATTCGGAGCAGTGTTTTTGCATCGATATTTGACAATGGATGAAACATGGCTCTATCATTTCACTCCGAAGTCCAATCGACAGTCATCTGAGTGCAGTGCACACAATGAGCCCACCTCAAAGCGTGGAAAACGCAACAGTCGACAGGCAAGGTTATGGCGTCTGTATTTAGGGATGCGAATGGCATAATATTCATTGACTGCCTTAAAAAATAAGGGACCAACAACAGCGACTATTACACGGCGTTATTGGACCGTTTGAAGGACGAAATCGCCAAAAAACGGCCGCATTTGAAGAAAAAGACAGTACTGTTTCACCAAGACAATGCACCGTGCCACAAGTCAGTGAAATCGATGCCAAAAATCCATGAATTGAGCCTCGAATTGCTTCTGCATCCACCACATACTCTAGATCCGAATTTCAGTGATTATTTTCAGTTCTCAGATCTCAAAAGAATGCTCGCTGGGAAGAAATTTTCGTCGAATGAAGAAGTGTTCTCCGAAACTGAGGCTTATTTTGAAGTAAAGGGCAAATCGTACTACAAATATGATATCGAAAAATTGGAAGGTCGTTATAATCAGTCTATCACATTTGAAAGGAACCATGTTGAATAAAAAAAAGAAGAATTTTGACAAAAAAATGTGTTTTACTATGGTAGGCCGGGGACTCTTCAATTGACCTGTTGCATAAATCTGTATGCCTTCTAATTTCCATATGAAATAGTTATCACGTAGATCACCAACATCATTGTTCATTGAATTGAACTTGAAGGGACAAAAGGAAGAAGTGCTCGTTTCTCTCACTAAGGTGTTCCTCACTAATGTTCCTTACCTTTCTGTCATTTGGTGTATCCTCCTTTACTACCTTTTCACTCGATCTTGGCGGCGTTGAAGGCAAATGAAACATTCAATCTTGCCTTGATTTGTTTTTTAACTCTCTTCTCAATTTCTGTTTACCTAGCGTTTAAAGTTCTGGCATCTTTTGTCCCTATTCTGCTGCCAGACGAATAAGACTTTTGATAATATCATCTTCTACTTCGTTCTCACAAAGCCTTTGTGACGCTTTACTATAGCCGTCCTATGCAATGCGCAACTGCTCTTAAAAAGTTTTCTGACGGTTTGCAGAGATTGGTTAGGTTACGTAGAGCGACTTCCTAGACGATAATTCGTCCATATCCTTACCAGATATACCACATACGACCATTAGAAACTACTACACTTCCTGTGACGTCCCGAAGTTAACGAACATTGTTATTGTCTTGGCAAACTGGAGCAATTTACGACAGGGGACTAATACCCAGCGGAACTGGGTGGAAGTTGTGATGAGATATTGAGGTATGCGAGCAGAAAAACCTTTTCAGAGATATCGTACTAGTTATCTGCATACTCTCAAATGGGCAACTGGCTTTTGACGTTAAATTCTCCTAGAAAGTGTCCTATAACAATTTCAATCTTTAAATCTAGTGGAGCTTAACTACTCAAATATTTGGAATCGTGCGTAGACATGAAGATCAGAAAGCTAATCAAAAGATGGATTATCTTAAAAAAAAAAGGCAGGATCATATTTTTTGATCCTGAGCGCTACTGTGATCTTTTCAAAAGCCAAACCAACGAAACTTATTCACAGCAAGATTATAGGGTAGCTTAGCAGTTTTTGTATAATACAAAAGTTTTTCACTGCTAAACTATTCTGGGTCTTTAGCATTGGAATCCAGAATTCTATACACATGAGTCGTAGTACTAACTAGACTAATTTTGTCAATCGACTGTGGCAGGGTAGACGAATCGGTTGGTGTTCATCCAGCTGAATTACTCCACCGACCTTCAATTCGCATACTTCCTTTGAGGTCGGTTGATGGAAGTATCTATCCTAAGCTAAGAGGATTAACTTTGAAGAGGTTAATTTAAACTCGTTGTTATTTCGACGATGGTGTATTGTTCCTGTCTTCGGTTTTGTGATACAATTGAATCTAAATAAATAAGATATAAAACGAATTGGTCTTGGTAATGTAGAGAATATCCTCTTGGGTTGTAGTGGTTCAGGTTCAAATTAGCTTAAACTCCAGGGTTGTATCGAGTGGGCTTTGGGTAATTGGCAAATGTTGTTAGAGGAGATTCAGCTATTTATTCCAGCCAGTAGTTATTCACTTGTGAAAACTCTAATGTAAAGAGTTTAGACGTATGCTTTCTCAGAAAATCCGTGAAACACAATGACCGATGATTGAAAAGTAGGTAACTTGTTGGATAAGGAAAAATAAAGAAAAATAATGCATTTTTTTAGATTCTTACCATCGACCGACTTCAGAGTTTTCAATATTTCGTTCATTACATCGGATGTTTCTACCACCTCTCTACCTCTTCTCTACTGACTTGTGGGCTGGTCTGCTTATGTCGCCACTCTAGGTACTTAGGCACACGCGACAGTTCTAGAGAATATTGATTTTAGATTCGCTTATTTCTCTCGCTTGATATATACGTCCTTTATTCCACTGATGAACCTCTGTATTTTTATCCTTTAGAGGGATGCGTCGTCAAGAGCTAAATGAGATAATCTTTCAGTTTCGGAAGCAGGAAACTCGTTGGGTTTTTGGTCGCGCTTCTGCAGCTTCATCTGGTAAATTTGTCTCCCGTGACCGCTACCATAGGGCCTTTCCACGGATCGCATAATTAGTCATAACTATCTCTCTTACATTTGGGAATAGTCTGTAAAATTGCGGCAGATTTTTCTATACTCCAGTTGTTTGCCTTAACCACCTTTTCGAATTGAAGCCAAAAGACCTGGAAAGGAATTGTGCCGTCAAAGAGAGCATTTTTCGTTCCAAGACGTTGACTTTAGCCTCAATGAACTCTTTTTTTACTCGTCTGCCTGCGATAGCTGCTGCTGCTCCTTCAATATGTCCCCTCTAGAAGAGGCTTAACGACGTGGAAAGGAATTGTGTCGTCAAAGGGTGGTATTTCACCTTGGACAATTCTAATACAAATCCCGAACACGATCTTCCAATGCTTTGACGTTGGTCTTAAGGAGCGCCTCTATTTTATTTTGATGCTCCTCGAATTTGTCCTATCTCGCTTTGAGTTCTGCGCAGTCTTTGACAATAAGCTTCTGAAGCTTTATGCGCTTCCTGGTCTTTAATTGTGATGCTGTTCATCCAACTTCTGTGTAATGCTGGCATTCATTGCCACCAATAGCATGTCCATGTCCATAACTGTAGATGGTCTAAATTTTTCACAGAGTCAATATTTTCTCCCTTATCTATATCTTTCGTGGATGTCTCTTCATCCGCACGATGGAATTTGTATTGGTTCAAGCCAATTACCCCGGCTTGCATAGCTTCTCGCAGTCGTCATTGTACATAGCACCGCCTTATTTCCGGTTGAAGATAAGAAGAAGATGCGCCAATTCCTTTTAGAGAGGCAGTATCGTCCAATCTTGAATCTTGATCATTCTCAATTTTCTCCCGGTATTCTCACTTCTGACAAGCAGTTGCAACGATTTTCGTAATTCACGTCGATGATTCCCCAAATCCTTCGAGTTCGATGACTAAAATTTACCTCACGTTTGGCCCCTCGACATTTCCAGGCTTCTCTCCATATGATTTTTTTACCCCCTCGATCAACGTTCTGCCTTAACAAAAATACAAATTTATTCCATCAAATTTTTTCGAATTTTTTCGAATTTACTTATTTACATACATACATACATATTTATGTATTTGAAAGATTCTTTGAATTTAATAAAAATTTGAAATGGAATGCAGATAAAAATAATAATAAAATAAAAAAACTCTCATATACATTACAGACAACAACGAGCCCTGAATTCAGCCGGGAGCAAGGCAAAGTGAACGAAAAAGAAGAGGAAGAAGCAGCTGCAGCAGAAGAAACACAGACTCAACAGTCACATCAGCAAATAGCCAGCGGCAATAGCAGCGACATTAAATTGAACACCGACAATGTTGTCGCAGTGCACTCGTCCCCAACGACAACGAATACGGACGAGGACATGGCTAACGCTGCTGTGACCACAATACAAACGAAATCCAAGGACACACTAGCGGCGGCCAAGAGTGAGAGCGTCAAAACTGAACGAACGAAAAGTGCAACAACGAACAAACAAAGCAACAACGATGCGACGGCGACTGCCAACAGTACCACCGTCGTGGCAGACAAATGTGCACCAAATGCGGAAGCTGAAGCTGAAGTAGAGACAGAAATACGAGTAGTGACAAATGTTGCTGCAGTTACTGTTGCTGATGCGATGGCAACTGCAACTGGAGCAACAGGGTACTCGGCGATGGCATTGAACCTGGTCGTCGACGACGACGACAGCAACGAGGCTGCATTGCCTGCTGCCGCTACTGCTGCTACTCCAACACTGCAAGTGAGCGCGCAACATAGAGGAGAACATGTGGGTGGCAGCGGTCATACGCGACGAGAGAAAAAGCGACGCAGCGCCAATAGCAGCAGCAGCCGAGAATCATCTGGCAGACAACAGAAGTCCATAGCTACAAATCCAGCAATGACTATTAGTTGTGATACATGTTGCCAAATGGAATGTGAGCAATATCAACAACAACAACAGCAGCAACAGCAACAACAACAACAATCTCTATATATGCCACCAAGCCGCCGTCATGAGTCGCGTTCCGAAACGCGTACCAAAACAAGCAAAGCTGAAAGAGCGAACAAAATAAAAGATGAAAAACGTAGAGAGAACCACGGCGCAACAACAAAAACTAGACGAACGCCAGAGCGTATGGAGCAAGCAACAATTGCGACACCAACAACAAGTGCACGAGCAGCTGATAAACTAGTTGGCAAAGAGCAAACAGACTCGTCGTCGCCGACATGCGCAACCGCAATGAGAGTAGCTGCTCCAGCAGTAGCAGCAGCGCCAACAACAACAACAACAACAACAGTTAAAGACACTGTTACACAACAGAGTGATATAGATGAAGCAACAAAAACAACAATTATGACTACGGGTAGTCAACAAAAAGCAAGCCCAAATCAAATTGGCGCGAAAAATGAAAGTAAATCAAAGAATAACGGCACTGTTAACCCCCACTCGTCGCCACAACTTACGGCCGAAGCTGTTACTAACAGCGCTGACGTTAAAGAGCAGACTCTACAGCCTGAAATAGCGGTGAAGGTGACTGCTGTGGCAGCAAACTCAGTTGATGTAGCAAACAACACAACAACAAATGCAACAATCATTATAACGCCAGCTGAGCCAATAACGACAACAACTCAAGATGTAACAGTGACTAACGAAAAGCTAACAGCTACTAACGCCATTGCAGCATCCACTGTAACGGCAACAGTGCATGCTAAACTGTTAACAGAAGAGGCCCCAACAACATGTTTATTAACAGCAACGCCAACGCCAACAGTGACGTCAACGGTTACAGCCTCAGCAGCGCCAACTGCAATAACGACAACAGCACCAACAGCGCCAACAACGACTACGCCGACAGCCAGTGCGACCAATTCGAGGGTCAGTTGTATTTCGGATATCGCAGGTGTCACTACGCCTTCGTACAGGTATGTCGGACGCGCGCGCGTTTTTTCTTTACAACAAATACATTTCTATCACAGTTTGTTTTGTCTGTTTTTTTTTTTTGGCTAACTTGGAGAAAAATATGAGTGAAGAAAAGAATTGCAAATTTTCGCACATTTTTATAAAAGTTTTGCCGTAAATGTGTTTGTGTGTGTGTTTACATTTCCGTGCAAAACAAAACGGTGGAGTGTGTAAGAAACGCATGGGCGGTAATAAATTAAAGAAAAAATATTCATTTGCCACAATCTTGCATGAAAATAAATAATTTTTTTCTAAAAAAAATTATGATATTTTTGTGAAATTTGTAGCAGCATCAGTACATTGTTGTTGATAATTTTTTTTCGGTTTTACCAAAATACCAGCTAACTTGTGTTTGCCTTGCCACAGCAAACAGCGTTGCAATTCGCGTCATTTGAGCCATTGATTGTTGCTATTTTCTTGCAAATCTTTTAACGAATTCGTGAGAAAAGTGTTCCCAAACGACAAATATTGGTGTTTTTAGCGGGCAAAATGTTTAGGCAAGAAACATACATACTAAAGATATGCGACTTGCGTATGAAAACACATACATATGTACATATGTAGGTATGCATTTACATATGTACATATGTAGGTATGTTTGCAGGTGCAAAACCCAACACACATCCATATCTTCCCACCACCCCTTTCACTTTTCAATTTAAGAAGCCGGCTCTCGCTATCGCTGCTTAAGCTGATTTCCTTGTTTTACTTGCAATTCGTTGTGTTCGGGCAGCAAGCAAGCAACACGTACGTCTATTCACGAATTTAAGTGTTGTAGTGGGTAATCATTATAGGCCGAATTGAAGTTTTCCGCACCATCTATACGCAAACATATGTACGCATGTTGAGATTCTCGTTGGTGGTGTTGTTATTGGTTCTCATGGTGCATGGTGCAGGTAAATCAGCTAATAGGGTATGGGAGCTTAAGACCTTGTACACGAGTGTCCTTCTAAGGCGACACACGTGCGTTTGATTTAGTATACATATATTTGTGATGATGAGTGGATGATCAATAATTAACAAGAAAATTAAAAATAAAGAAATAAAAAATAAATAAAAAATATTAAAAAATAAAAAAAATAAAACAAAAACAAAAAAAATATAAAAAATATAAAAAATATAAAAAAATAAATAAAAATAAAAAATATAGTAAAATAAAATAAAAATAATATGAAATATAATAAAATAATCCAATATGGAATAAAAAAAAAAATAAAATAAAAATAAAAAATAAAATAAAATAACTTAATCAAAATAAAATAACATAAACTTATATGAAATAAAATAAAAATTAAAAAAAATTAAAATAAAATAAAATTATAAATTAAAATAAAGTAAAATGAAATAAAATGAAATAAATTAAAAAAATAAAGAACATTAAAAAAAATTAAAATAAAATAAATAAATAAAATAAAATAACATAAAATATAATACAATAAAATACAATAAAATAAAATAAAATTAAATAAAATAAAATAAAATAAAATAAAATAAATTAAAATAAAATAAAATAATATAAAATAAAATAAAATAAAACAAAATAAAATAAAATAAAATTAAATAAAATAAAATAAAATAAAATAAAATAAAATAATATAAAATAAAATAATATAAAATAAAATAAAGTTAAATAAAAAAAATAAAATAAAATAAAATAAAATAAAATGAAATAAAATAAAATAAAATAAAATAAAATAAAATAAAATAAAATAAATTAACAATAAATTAAATTAATCTAACTTAAATTGAATTAAATTAAATTAAAAAAATTTTATGGTTTGTCTAATGCGGCCTTTCACTGTTTTTGGTTATAAGTAAACCAAAATAAAATAAAATAAAATAACGTAAAATAAATGAGAATAAAATAAAATTAAAAAAAAAATAAATTAATTTAAATTAAATTAAAATAAAATTAAATTAAATTAATAAATAAAATAAAATAAAATAAAATAAAATTAAATTAAATTAAATTAAATTAAATTAAGTAAAATAAAATAAAATAAAATAACATAAATTGAAATAACATAAAATTAAATTAAATAAGGTAATATAAAACAAATTAAATTAAATTAAATAATATAAAAATATAATATAAAATTTAATATTATAAAATTATTAAAATAAAATAAAATTAAGAAAAAATAGAATTAAATATTGAAATAAACAAAACCAAAAAATTTAAAATAAGAAAAAAAATAAATAAAAATAAAAAAAAATTAATTTAAAAAATTGAAATAAAAAATACGAAATATTCTATAGAAAAAATTAAAAGAAAAACAAATAAAATTAAAAGATAAATAAAAAAATAAATACAAAAAAAATTAAAAAAAATTAAATTAAATTAAATATAGTAATATAAAATGGGATAATTTAAATAAAGAATTATATTATATAGAAAAAAGTAACTAGCTTAAAATAAATTTTTATATTTTCAAATAAATTAAATAATATTAAATTATATGTTATAAAAAAAACTATATATATATATATATATATATATATATATATGGCACTTTGTAACCGCTGAAGCGTTTTTTGGCCGAAAACTCTAGATAGTTAAATAAAATAATAATTCTGAGAAAGGAAAAATTGTAAACAAGGAAAAATTATAAATAAATAAAACAAACTAAACTAAAATTAAAATAGAAAAAGAAAAAAAATATATAATAAAAAACAAATTATTTTTGATATTTTAAATAAATAAATTGACAAATTTCATCTGCCGATGTTAATTTTAATCGAAATTTAAATCTTAATATTAGTTATTATGTACCAAACTAATCAAAATAAACTGAAACAAATTTTTTAAATAAATTCTTATTATACCTTACAATTGTAGCGCCTAAAATTGATTCAATAAAAATTAAATCAAGTAAAATCTGTTTCATCTGTTTGCCAGCTTGATTTAATCTATACGCAAAATCAACTCAGTTAGTCCTTACCATGTGCTATTTTCTAAATTTCAAATCAATTTCTTGGCATCACACATACACATGGTACCAAAAGTCATCTGAAATTTAGCTATATATACCATAGGCATACATAAATTTGCAGCTTTCGTATAGAAATCAGCAATCAGTCATTCATTTTACGGTACATTTTTTATTTATTTATTATTGCCTGCGCCTATCAATCAAACATGTCAAAATCCTTCTAATTTTTTTTCCTGTTTAGTGAAAATATGCCGATAAAATGGTATAATGAGTGAAGACACAACATTTAATACATACACGTATATGTAAATATGTATATGCTTGTGAACGTGCAGCAAAACCTTTCCGGGTAATTACACGAGTGTGCGCAGCGTTTGTGCAGACAACACAAAAATATTATGCAAAAAAATAAAAAAATAAAAATAAAAATAAAAATAAAAACAATAATTAACACAATTACTGCTAATGGCTTACAAAAACAATAAGAAAATAATAACAAACAAAAATGTGTTTCAAATAAAAATATAAACGAATTAAAAATGAAATTCTAAAGAGAATTTTTTATAGATATTTTATAAAAGAAATTACAACAGCGCAAGAAGCAGTAAAAGTGATTTGCAGCAGCATAAGAAGAAGGTAGAGAAAGAATACGGAAATACTCGTACAAATACAGGCAAAGGTGGTGTAGCGATTTCAAGGAAGTGGAATTTACGCTTGCCGCACGTACGTAGCTCCTTAAATTTTGCGCATATTTAAAGATTTTATTTATTTATTTTTTTATAAATACCTATACATACGCGCATAAGAATTCCTTAAGGGATTCGCTGTTCATGTATATATATATACAAACACACTTTGAAGGTGTGCTTTTTTCATTCACAATGCAGCTGCAGTGGTGTTAATATTAGAATTTCGTTCGTATACTTGTATGTATGAGTGCATGCATGTGCATCTGCATTTGCACGTATAAATGTATGTGTGCTTGCAGGTTGTTATTTTTACTAAGCGCGAAACTGTGTCACAAGCGGTAATTATGAAGTACCGTTGCAGCTATTTCAATATCCTGTGTTTGCTTGTTGGTTGCTTTCAACACACATACATATTTACATATGCACATACATATGTATTCATGAATATACTTAATATAGTTAGTTGGTGCTTTAATAATCTCTTATACTCATTTCTGAAGTGACTTTTCGTCATACTCTTCTATGTATATGTGCATTCTTATGTTTTCGATGTGTGTGCGTATGTGTGTGTACGTTTGACTGTATTTTAACTTGTTCCTTAAGTTTGGCTTGCACTTAGGAAATTGCTGTAGCAGGCTCAACCTAACTAAAATTTCAATTTATAAATATTTGCTCACCACGGGGTATGCACACACACACACATTCACAGTACTTCAGAAAAGTGTTGATACTAGCAATTGGTTATTGACCCAGCACAGACGAGCCGGAGAGATTTGATTTATAAAGGGTGATCAAAGTAGAGATAATTTTTTCAATAGCCCTTTCTTGACAGATCACGCGTAAGTCGTGTGAAGCTGTATTATTATTTTTGTTCAGTATTGTTTGGCATTTCATCACGGAAAGACTTCCGCCTTAATAACGTTTACAAATCATTCAATTTTATTACGAAAATTCACTTTCTTTAAAGAATGTGTTTCGCGCGCTTCGCTCAACTTATAGTCAATATAATCGGCCTACTGAGCGTACTATTCGCAACACCATCATCCATCTTGAGAGCCAGCATTCATTACTGTATAATGATAATCCAGCACGCAGTGAAGAAAATATAGCCACCGTAGCTGAGAGAGTGTACACGAAGACCGTGGAGAGTCGAATCGGCGCCGTTCACAGCAACTGGGACGTATGGAACGACTTGGCGCATTTTACGTCCAGATCTTAAATTTTAGGCGGGGAAAATACAGCTTGTGCAAGAACTGAAGCTCGACCTTTCCAAGTGACATCGCTTCGCTCTTTGGGCTCTTGAAAAGTTCCAACAATGGTTTTGTGTGGGCGGTGGAATCAACGTCCATATTTCTTCTAAATGATGCCGGTGAGAACGTAACCGTCAATGGCGACCGTTATCGCGCCATGATTTCTGTCTGTTTGTCTATGCCTGAAATTTAAGCTCATGATCTTCATGACATTTGGTTTCAACAATATGGCGTCACTTCTCACATATCGCATCAATCAATGGATTTATTGAGAGAATACTTCGGTGAGCAGATAGTTTCATGTTTTGGGCCGGTCGATTGGCCACCAGGATCCTGTGGTATCACACCGTTAGACTTTTTCCTGTGTGGGGATATGTAAAGTCTTAGGTCTGTGCGGACAATTCCGTTTCGATTCAGGCGTGTCATTCGCCAGTTACTAGTCGCAATGCTCGAACGCGTCATTGAAGGTTGGACTCCATGGATAAACCATCTGACACGTAGCCGAGTACAACATTTCAAAGAGATAATCTTCAAAAAAATAAATGCCAAAGAACGTTCTTTCGAATGATAATATACATTGTTTTTTTATTCTTTAAAAAAGTAGGGAACCTCGATATGGATCACCCTTCATAAGTACATTATCATCAGTGAGGTGGCAACCCTACTCAAAACTATTTTCCGAGCTAAATAAATATATATTTCCATAGCACTTTGAATAGGTGGTAACTCTGTTCAGAAGGAATATGAGTCCTCCTAAAACCTTGAGCATGTCACAACACATTATGGTCGGTATTTTGAATATTATTTAGTCAACCGGCTTAAAATGTTAAGCTCTTAAAATTTTAAAGTCAGAATTTTTCTTACTTTTCCTCTTCGCCCTTCTCTTACATCCCTGTGTCGTATCTCGAATCAAGGATAGGTTTGAAAAACCTTGCTTTAATGCTGGTTAGTTCCAAATGCGGTAGAAAATAATACTCGGCGGTCAGTATTTGATGATCAATGTTCGAAGTTGCAAAGCAACCTTTCCCTTTACTTTTTCCTCAGTATTAGTAATCTGACACTATCCGCCACGAAATCCTCAGTTACCCTTCTTTTAGCTGCACGAAGACAAATTGCCTGGCATTGAATAACAAAGTCGATTATATATATATTCCGTAGGGCAACGACGTACAGTTACTGGGTGTGGCCAACCCCCGTGACAACTGCTTCTATGCTTCGGAGTTGGTTCATATACAACATGCGATGAGTACACGCACCTAAGTATATTTCTCCTAAACCCAACTCATCGAGCAAGCCTTTCCCTTTTTTCTGGTCGAATATCATACGACATTGTGTACAGGGTTAAAACGAAGTCATCAAGTCCTTAGCCGTCACCTCTTGGGACAAAGTCTAAGAAATCTTGCTGTCAATATACAAAACGATCGGTTGAATAGTCGGTACTAACTATTAAGATGAACTCATCTGCACGAGTGTCGAAATACCACCTTGAAAATTGTGTGGAGAAAACTCCTCAAAGCGAAAAGTCTTCATAGTAAGACATCTATACTTCCCGCGTAAAATAATAAAAATATGTTTCGAAACTACTTATACTGAGATCCCAACGTAGAGATCATAGTAAGACACTTGTTTGAATAAGAACGATACAGAACCGCTGGATGGGATGAATTACAAGCAATTACAATGCCACGCACAGATGAGATAAGATAAGTCTACTTTTGATTCGAATTTGCCAAAACAGATGCTTCCTGGGCCTGCCTTGAGATGATCTCGATGGCATTTGAGTTAGGTTAGGATGTAGTGGTTATCGATGAAACATATCGCTTACACTTAGGCTAAGGTGAGATCCATTGTTATACAAATTCTTTATCTGAGAAACCTCATTAGATCAATCACTTTGACGTTAGCTATTTTGGATAGATCTTCCAGAAAACTATTCCCGTTATATCAGATTGTAGTCTATCACTTCTATTACTTCGAATATGTCCTATAGTTCCCATTTCTGTTTGGTTTGCCTAGATTTGTGCCATTTTGTAGGTGCATTAGTTGAAAATATTCTTTAAGAGACAGTTTCAATGCGGTAATAGGCATTCCAATGCCTTCTTTGTCGAAAAGAATGTGCTGAGTTATGTCTTACCAAGTAGCCTTACGGTTTCCCTCGTCATTCTCATGACCAGAGACTTGTATAAGAGATCGGCCCTCATATTTGGGTATCTCCTGCAGAGATTGTCTACAATTTTCAAGTTTAACTACTTACCTATCGAATTGAACCATTAAAACAGTAACAACATCACAATACTCGACGACAGGGTTGTACCTAGAGGACCCAATATCTTTTATTCTTGCCCGGAACTACGGATCTCAGTTAAGCAGTGGACATTTTCCACTTAAGAAACTTGATATTTCTGTATTCCTTAGTTGTTCCCTCTCCTCTCTCTTTCTCTCAAATCTAAGACTTCATACGTGTAGTAGCAGAGTAACCAGATAGCGCACGATGGGAGGAAAAACTGAAGCCTCTCTTGTGTAATGTCACGTTTGTTTCGAAATTTCGACTAGAAAACCACTGAGAGCTGCTGATATAGAAGAATAACTGCAAAGTCTGACAGACCTTATGACGTGTGAGGACGTGTGACATGTGACGTATTCAATGATCGTTTTTTTAGAAATACCACCTAATCTAATAGGAAAGTTTCTGAGAATCTCAGAGTTTGCTGAGAACGTACGGTATATATCTGGAGATGTTGGATTTCTTCCGAATCAGCGTAGTTACAAAATTTATTTTGAAAAAGTCAACTTTAGTAAGTCCTTTAGTTAGCTGAAGTTTTTTTTCCTTTTTTTTTTGGTAAAAATCTGCACATTTTTTAATGAAAATCGCATTTTTGTCATCATTACCATCACAGCCTTTGTCATTTTCATCCTTTCATGGAATACCACAAACCAACTCTCATTGCAGTATCAATGAATGGAAATATATATTTATTTTTTTTTGCATTTGATTAGAAGGATTCAAAGGAAGTTAATTCTCCACCACATATACTACACCAAAAATGTTAACTGACTCCATAAAGAGCCATTAGTTATAATTATTAATTTAAATTAAAATAACTGACAATCCAAACACTTCAAAGCGACCTCCCCCGCTGCTCTCTCCCTCCACTGCTTTATTACACCGATTTAAAGTCTAGCATGGACAGCGGAGCATGTGTGTTTGTCTCCCTCCTCCATTCGCCTTCCGGTTCACCAAAAACCCACCATCGTTGGGTCGGAAATATTGCTGTCAACCACACACACACACACACATACACACACATTCTAATTTTGTGGTGAGGTCATTAATCTGCGGCCCGAAAATTCCCTTCAACTGTTAGTCTGTCGCACTAATTTGGCTTTCGTGCTTGTATATGTGCATAGACAAATAAATACATATATACTCGTATGTACCTACACATATATGTTTGCAAAAATGCTGTATATTTATCCAAGTGATTGCCAGTTGAATTGCTCGCCCCTCTTCTTGCTCTTCATCTTTTCTATCCTCTCCCCATCGACCATACTTCCACTTAACGCTTGTTTGTTTAGCCATGTGGGCGGGTGACTCTGTGCATATGTTCTATGTGTTTGTATGTGTATGCTTTTGTCTCTCATGCCATTAGTGTCAGTTTGGTTTGACTCATTTGCCTATCGAATGCGAAATGATTGTGCGTCTTAACAACTTTGTCAACTGAAAATGAAGCAAATTGTTCGTCGGTTTAGCCAGCTCTACGTGTGTAGTGTTGGTAAGTGCTGCCTAGTATTGGATAGTGTTGTATAGTGGTAATGAACTCAGCTGAAATGCATGAAAGAAGAACTTAGTTGTGTTGAGCTGTGAAAATGTTTTGGTTAAGGAAAAAAACTTTAAATCAATAAAAGTACGAAATTTTCGCTGGCAAATTTACACAAATGACGCATTAAGTGTGTTTGTATGTTTACTCTCATTTTATACCTTTTATCTCTCCTTCGAATGTGTACATTGACCTTAAAGCATATTTTAATATTTTAAAGAGACCGCTGAAGTGTATTTGCGAATTAGTTTTGATGGACTTTAATCGAAATCTGTTTCGAATATTTGGTTATTTAGGTCCCTATGAGCTTATTAGTGACGAATGTAATTAGGTATCCATAAGTGGTGCATTAAAACTACCAGAAAGGGTTCAAAAAAACCTGAAATAAACAGATAAATAGGCCATCCCCTATCCAGCTTCTTAAATATTGTCCTAAGAAGGTTTGCTGACTTCCAGAACATTGCATTGTCAGACGACTTTAAAAGAGTTGTAATAGAGAATTTTTGAAAAAGTTCTCACATAAATGACACTGGTAAGTCCGACCATAAGACCTATCCCACATAGCGCCGTCCTGCCTTTGTCAATGCATCCAAATCGATCAGAAAGGACGGATTCTAATGATTTATTTCTCCTAAGTTATATCTAAAAGAAAAATTTTAGAAACTTAGCAATGCAAAACTGAAAAAAGGAATATTTGTAGGTCCACAAATACGGCAACTGATAAGGAATAAAACCTTTGAAGGAAAACTAAATGACCAGAAAAGCTTGCCGGATAAAGTTTCGTGAAATTTGTACAGGACTTTCAGAAAATTATAAAAAAATTATTAAACAATCTTACAACGTCATATAAGGCTTTCGACTGAAATATGTCGTTATGAAAAAAAATATGGGGCTCTCATTTGGATTTCATTCTGGAAAGTTTCGGTTCTGCAAGTGCGAAACGAGGTGAGATGTTCCCTCAGAATATTTCCTTCAAAAGAGATTCAATAAAAAATGCTAGCAGATTTTTGTTGGAGACTTAGAAGGGACGTAGGATGCGTAAAAAAATTTGACTCACAAAAAACCTCTCAGAACAATTTCTTGAGCTTTCATTTCACTACATGTATATACAATACTTGGAAAACGTTTCGTCTAAAAGTAACTGTAAAAATTAATTTTGTTTTCCTTTGTTATTTTACATTCGATGGAACATCGGCAAGATTGGATTCAATGCTAAAATAATAAGAAATTAACTTTACGGCTCTAAAAATCCCTGGAGCAGACTCGTCTACGAGTGGTTGACGAAAAGAGAGAGAATAGCATAGCGTTCTGCACTACACTACCTTCCTAACCTTGCAAGTACAACCGATACATTTTTACTAACTGTGTCCTACGATTTGCAGTGTAGTGCTGCTGCTCGCAAGATATTAACCTCGGTCTCCACTAATGTTAGGTGTACCAATTTTTATGCCCTAGCTGATCTCTCACTGCGAAAATGAACACTAGTTTCCTTGTTTCCTTCAAGAGCGCAAACGCTAAAGATTATTATAACGGGTGATCCATTTCGAAGTTTCTGAAAATCCAAATTTAATGGGGAATGTTCATTATCATTCGAAAGAACATTCTTTGGCATTTATTTTTTGAAGATTATCTATTTCAAATTTTGGCTGCGGCTACGTCTCAGTTGGTCCATCCGTTGAGTTAATTTTCGATGACTCGTTCGAGCATTTCGACTGGTAACTGGCGAATGACATGCGTGATGTTTTGCTCCAAAGCATAAATCGAAGCGGGATTGTCCGCATAGACTTTATACTTTACATATCCCCGCAGGAAAAACTCTAACGGTCACACGATCTTGGTGACCAATCGACCGGCCCAAAACGTGAAATTATCAGCTCACCGAAGTTTTCTCTCAACAAATCCATTGTTTGATGCGATTTATGGAATGTGGGGCCATCTTGTTGAAACCTAATGTCGCGGAATCCATAAGCTTCAATTTCAGGCATCAAATAGTCAGTTCTCATGGCGTGATAACGATCGCCATTGACGGTTACGTTCTTACCGGCATAAGTTTTGAAGAAATGTGGACCGATGATTACACCGGCCCACAAACCACACCAAACCGTTGTTTTCTCTGTGGCAGCTCTTGAATCTTTTCAGGTTGCTTTTCGCCTCAAATGCGGCAATTTTGCATACCCATTGAGCCAGAAATGGGCCTCATCGCTGAACAAAATTTGACTCGAAAACGTTGGATCTTCTTGGAACGTTCCAAGAGCCTGTGGAGCAAAGCGATGTCGCTTCGGAAGGTCCAGTGGCTTCAGTTCTTGCACAAGCTATATTTTGTATCCTTTCAATTTAAGATATGGACGTAAAATGCGCTAAGTCGTTCCATACGTCAGTTCGGGCAAGTTGCGACAAGTCTTTCCATACGTCAGTCCCAGTTGCTGCGATCGACACCGAATCGGCTCTCCACGGTCTTCATGTACACTCCCAGCTACAGCCGCCATATTTTCTTCACTGCGTGCTGGACGTGGTTTATTCGGTCGATATTATCCATAAATGAATGTTGGGTCTCAAGATGGGTGACGGTGTTGCGAATAGTACGCTCAGTAGGTCGATTATGTTGACCATAAATTGAGCGAAGCGCGCGAAACACATTCTTTACAGAAATTTTCGTAATAAAGTTGAATGATTTCTAAACGTTGTTCAGGCGTAAGTCTTTCCATAATGAAATGCCAACCAATACTGAACAAAAGCTTGAGTAGTGTCAAGCTGTCCTGTTAAGCTTGCCACGACTCAAGAGTGAGCTGTCAAAAAAGATATTGCAAAAAGTACCTCTACTACCATCACCCTTTATATCATATAGCCCCCCCTGCAACCGAGTTATTGTTCAGATATGAAGTCTGGCACAAAAAATCTACTTAAAAGTCTTCTAGAATCAAAGAATTTGGTATCATACAGACGTTCATATTGACGCTAAAAGTCATCAAAATCGAATTTTGCAATTTGCAACAAATTTGATATGTTCATGAAGGTTTATGAAGTCTTCGACATTAAGGAAGACAGTCGTTCTTTTTTGTTTCATCTGAAATTCCCGATAAAGTCGATAGCTTTATTTCATAATTTTGCGCATATTAATTTTAAAAAAAAATTATTTTTGTTCTGACACGGTATGCAAACTTTTCGCAAAGTTTAACCAAAATTACCTAAGTCAAAATCTTTAACCAAACAACGGGGAGAAGAATAAGATGTTGTAGAAGAATTACTTAATTTACATTGTATATAAACCCAAAATCTCAGAATTTAAAACGCATAACTTTGCCCTTAAACGGTTAATACCACTTTTTCAAAGTTTTCTGAAGATACCAAAAGCAATCGAATGGCAAGCAAAAGCTGTAATACAAACAACAAGAAGAAGACGAAGAAGAAGAACAGTCACACAATCTGTTGAACAGTAACAACAGCAACAAAAAATGAACAAATTAAAATTGAAAATAGACAACACGACAGCAACAAAGACATTTAATAATAACAACAACAACAACAACAACAATAACAGTAACAAAACAAAAACCTGCAATGTTGTCATTACCATATACAGTAAGTGCGTGCACGCAATTGAAACACACACACACACACATATATATACACATACAAACTGAGTGAATACTAGTATATCGCAATAAATGCGAGTAAATCTCTGTCGGCAGCTGTGCGTAAAATACTGTTGACTTTGTATTTTTTTATTACTTTTTTGTGTTTTTTTTTTCTTATGTCCGCCCACATCTCTGCCCGTGGGTAGCGGCAAGCAGAAATCAGTGCAGAGTTAGTGAGTAAAAAAAAACTTGTCTTGCCTTAGAAAAGCATTGAACTTGTTTGTTGGTCTCCTAATTTTGTCTTTGTCTGGTCGTGCCTTGAATGTAAGTGTGTAAGAATGTGTGTATGTGTATATTTGAATATTTCTTTTTGGTGTGCTTGTTGCTTGTGGCTTTTGTGGAGTATCTAAAAGATTACCGGTCATCGATTCCTCATTTGTCTTACAAACATGGCTCACCTTAAATATTTGCTCATTGAGGATTATAAGTTTTTGGGGAAAAGCTTCTTTTTTTTTGGGTAGCCGAAAAATGTCTACATAAATTATAATATATGCGTATGTTTCTTAAATATTTGAACGAAATTCTACCAAGCGTCACTTGGTGATGGACATTAGAGACGATGGGTAGTTGCAAAAGTCTAAATAATTGGCTAGTGAGGGAGATTCTATTAAGAAAAAGGAGATGAAGATTAATTTTTTAATCAGTTTTCTTTAAATATATATTTTTAATTTTTTTTTTTTATGGTAACTCTTCAGGACTGCACTCTCTGATTGATGTAACATATGAGGGGGTTGCCTTATATATTTCGGGATTAGAGAGCAAAATCGCTTTATTGTTTTCCAAAATATTCTCCATTAAGATCTATACCTTTTTTGCATGCGTTTGAATCAATTGTCGAAGCACTTTTGCCACTCTGATTGAGGTTTTCAAAACATTCAAAACATTCATTCTGAAATCATCAACAGCCTCTTCAGGTGTCGAAAAACGTTGCCTTCTCTATTTTTTTTACGTAAACAAATAAAAAGAAGTCATTCGGTGGCAAGACAGAAATATACGGTCATCAAATTGATATTTTAATGGGGTATTCTAGACTAGAGGCCCGAATTTCGAGCCTTTTTTGGCAATTGATTAAAAAAAAGCATTTGAAGTTTTTACTATCCATTTTTTTATCATTTGTTTATTTATATTTCAAGAGTACACAAAATTAATAAAAAAAAATTTTTTCATGCGTCCTTGAAGTAGTGAGGGGAAAACAGGCCGTGTACTCGTCGCCTTGACTTGTACCCTTGTGGTTATCTGAAAAATAAACCAATGTTGATTTTTAATTAATACGAATGTCGCTATCTTAAGAACCTGCAAAACTGGGAAAAAAACTTTTTTCGTAAAATGGCGGCTGCTCGAAAATAAAGGTCGATTTTTTCACTAATTTTTTAACATTGTTGAACTTTTTAAAACTATTTCGAATTTCAAATTTTAAATTTTTTGTTATGTGATAGAGAAATATATAAAGAATATTTGTGCCAAATTTGAAGTAAATCGGCTGATTAGAACTTGAAATATTGTGGTTACTGCATTGAAAAAAGTAGTTTCGAGAAAAACGCGTTTAAAGTTCCGCGTAAAGGCCGAACTGATATGGATGCCGTGTCAGAAAAGTACCTGTATCTCCGTAAATTATTTGAATTTTGAAAAATTCTCTAACAGACATATTTCTAAATATTTAAACTTTAAAAATGTGCAAAAAAAATCGAATTTTTCTAAAATTCTAGACTAGAATACCCCTTTCAGTGCTCAAAAATGCAATTATTGTTTCAGACGATGTGTGCGTGTTCGTATTGCTTCGGCGGTTGCTTGTCCAAATTTCTCGAAAGACAACTTGGCCAAAAAATGATTCTGTACCACTCAGAATTTACTGTTCCGCGTTGTTTTAGTAACACGGTATCAATATGTCCAGATTTTCAAAAAAAAAAAAAAGGCAACCATTTCCTTGGGGGTGCTTCGTGCGTGAACAACTTTTGTTGCATTCGGTTATTACTATTATCACCTGTTACGATGTCATAGATGTGTTTCATAGCACTGCTGTTTAATTTTTTTTAACATTTCTCTCGACCAACCGACAAGAGCCTTATATGAATAATTGAAAAATTTTGTGGGATCCAACGTGAAAAAAAATATTTTTTTGCAATACAATTTTCATGAGATATTGAATGTATGCTGTTTCACTAATAACCTTAGTTGTCTTAATCTCACGAGTGATTGCATGACGATCTTGCAATATCAGTTTAAGCATAGCATAAATAGTTTCCGGAGCAACAAATGCTTTTGGACAACCTTCAAGAAATTCTGCTGTGAGTGATCTACGTCCTCATTTGGCATTAAGTTCATCAATGATATGTGCTGGGGTAATTCTCATGGAAAATTTATAACAATAATCGGGCAAAATATGCGTGATTTTTTTCGAGTTGAACAACACAAATAGCGCTCGTATTTCTGAGCCTGTATAGCATCAAAAATGTCAAACTTTACGATAAGGTTGTCAGTTGCAATATTACAACATTAGGGTTGCCTGGGTATGCACATGGCTTGTAGTTAAGAAGGAAATTGTGGAGGGAAACTAACTTCGCCTATACTCATTTTGAATGATATGAAATATGTTAGGAAATGAATTTAAAGTCTACCGATTTCATGTAAAGGGTGTTTTTTTATAGAGGTATAGAACTTTAAGTTGGCATTACTTTTCAAGATGGCGACCGATTTAACAGCTGTCAATTGATTTATTCTCAGTTTGGTTTGGCAATTCATCATGAATAGACTCACGCCTGAACAACGCTCGCAAATAGTGCAATTTTATTTCGAAAATAATGGTTCTGTGCGGAAAACGTATAGCGCACTACATCCATTTTATCGTCGACAAACTCGTCCATCACTTCTGGTTGAATGGCTACGTCAACAAACAAAACTGCCGCATTTGGAGTGAAGGTAATCCTCAAGTGTATGTTGAAACACCGTTACATCCAGAAAAACTGACTGTTTGGTGCGCTGGTGGTGTTTATGGGCTGGTGGAATCATTGGTCCGTACTTTTTCAAAAACGATGGTGGCCAGAACGTTACAGTCAATGGTGATCGGTATAGAGCCATTTTCATTCCTGAATTGAATAACCATGATGTCCAGGAGGTGTGGTTTCAACAAGACGGCGCAACATGTCACACAGCTCGTGCCACAATAGATTTATTGAAAGACACGTTTGGTGACCGCCTAATTTCACGCTTTGGACCTGTGAATTAGCCTCCAAGATCTTGTGATTTAACACCGCTAGACTACTTTCTGTGGGGCTATGTAAAGTCATTGGTCTATGCGGATAAGCCACAAACGCTTGACCATTTGGAAGACAATATTCGCCGTGTTATTGCCGATATACGGCCACAAATGTCGGAAAAAATCAAGTCGAAAATGGGACGTCCAGATTGGACTACATCCGCGTCAGCCGTGGCGGTCATATGCCAGAAATCATATTTAAAATGTAATGCCACAAGATTATATTTCGGATAAATAAAATTCATGTCAATCGAATAATCCATCGTTGTTTCATTGCAACTTAAAGTTCTATACCTCTATAAAAGACACCCTTAATAATATTACACCATCTAAAAATTTTAATTACTGAATTTCCTTTGATCTTGATCCTCTTCAGCATATTGTTTTATCCTTTGGGCTAATCCTTTTTTGGTAATGAGGATTTATTGCAGTTATTTTGACATCGGAAGCCTTGATGTCTTTAAGTTAAGAAATCTTTCTCCACACCGAAAGTGTGGCCTTCAACGTTAGTACAGATGCTATTGCACTGATCGTCAAAGATAGACCACTTTTTATTGGAGTTCCCATGAAAAAAAAAATGTTTATCGCGTCATTTATTTCTGATAGGCATATGCTTTCGAAGTTCCTTACCCAGAAATATAGATTTTCATAAACCATATAATAGAAGTTGATAGTACGAAAAAAAGCTGCTTCTATGCAGCCATATCTGTCATTTAGTACCCTGTAAAACTTATGTGGCTATGTAAGCAATCTCTGAATAACACCGTCAAAACCTTCAGCATAACCGGGAAGGACTTTTTTGAACCATCCACTACTAAACGAGATTTCATACAAGGTGTCTATTTATCGTGTTATTTCCTCGACAAAACTCTGGAGAAAATAGTATGAGCTGCAGAGTTAAATTGGGAAGGTAAATTCTGCATAAGAGCGTAAAACAGCTAGCATATGCTGGTACTATTGACAACATCGTCCTCAACAACAGGGGCGTGAATGAGGCGAATGGAACTGGTAGTGAATGAGAGCAGCACAAAATATCTCCTGACAAGAGTCAAAGTGTTTTACTGCATTCGCGTCTAATCTTAATTTGGTGACAGTTAAAATTTTGAATTTATAGATAATTTCGTCTATCAGGGATCCTCGCATTTATATTGGTGTTGTAATAATGTCAGCCTTGAAATAAAACCACCAATTTCGACTTAGTAGACAATTGAAATTGAAAGGTAAGATCCTCTTGCTATACACAAAGGTCAAGCTCTACAGGTCGCTCATCATTCTGTTTTTGCCATATGGCACAGAAGAAGTACGATGATGTGTCATTCGATGAGTCAGCGAATTGAAATTTTCGAGCTTAGATAGAAATATAAGAATTATGTTATCGGGAATACTAGCGATGACGAATAGAGCAAATCATGGAGCGTTGAAATATACTTTAGAGAGTTAAGGCATAGCGGATGGCTGGTTGGATAGATGGCTGGATGAAAGCCTCCAAAAATATATCTTCCATAAATTGTAAATTGAAATTTGAACGAATATTTCTCAGCCAAACCGAGAAAATGTTCCTATCCTATAGAGATAATATTGTCGCTTTACTACTTTTCGTCTATTTCAACTACCTGCAGTAGCTCCAAAGCTTCTGATGTCTTCATAACAAGTTGTTTAATTCACCCTCTTCTTCATTCAAACTTCTTACAACCGCAATTTTTTTCTTACTATTTTCACTACGTTTCACGCAGAATAGAGTAGAGTACAGCTGATCAAAAACAATTTTAAAACAATACGATATTTACGGATTTACATATTTACGTCGACAAATTGCCAAATAATGAATAAATTAAATATTAATTAAGCAAAGTAACCGCGTTAAAGCATACCAAAATATTCTCTAGAAATAATTTAGAACATTCTCCAATTATTGTTGTTGGTAGAAGAAGATTTTTGATTACATTTCGTATGCAACGTTGGCTGCGTTAAGCGTCCTAGCGATTTTTCACACCATTTATTTTCAAAAACTGGATTGATTGATTAATCAAAATTTCAACAGCTATAAGTATTGCGAATTTTGTGTGAAAGCAATAAATTTTTAATAAGTAAATGTGTATATATTAAATCTTAAATAACAGTGCTTTCCATTATAACCAATAGACATTTTCGGTTTGAGGTTAAGTTGAAATCAAATTTGAGATTAGAAGCAATCAGTGTGCTTTCTTCGCCAACAAGGGATTTTCCACAAACCACGTAATCCTATTTTAGGCATTCTTTTAGTAAATATTTGTTTCATCTGAAGAAAAGTAAATATCTTCGCTCTCATATACTCCCCCAAATTATGTGGCTATAATTTAGCATTAAATTCAGCTCCACCCCCTCTTTGCCGAGCTACGTGACTTATGTACGTTCATTTACGAAAATTAGTGCAAAAGTATCGAAAACTAGAAAAAGTATTGAAAAAAGCTGTATTTAAAAAAAAGCAATTCTCAACTTGAACTTAAGTAATATTCCTAAATATACACTTGAGAACTATATACTTTTCAAGGACTGATATAATTTGGAGAACGAAATAATTTATTTAAAAAATATGAAGTTCTAGTGTTTTGATAACCAATTAAGATAAATTACACTTCTCAAAAACATTAAAGAACGATTGAAAACAAAAACTTGACATCAATTTAAGAAACGAAAAAATTTTTCCAACGGATTTTCATGAGTTTTTTATTTCTTTTGAGAAATACACTTGAAGGGGTTGAAATTCTCTGCTGAAAGTTGACCACAATTATTAAAATAAATAATTTAACAATAAGATACATACAGGAGAATTCTAAAATTCTTTTTGATCTGAAAACAAATGCCCAGACATTTAGTTAGGGATTAACAGAAATTTCTAAAGTACTATTGCCTGATTTTGGTCGTATATTTTAGAGCTTTAAGCTTTTCAGTGTTTTGCGAATATTCCGAGAACTTATAATTTTGAAAATTATTAGAACAATTCAATTTATAAAATTCAAAATTTTTAATATTAATTTATGACTTAAGATTTTTCAAAAATTTTAGAATGATTTTTTCTCAAAAGTTACAAAAAAATTTGAATGTTTTATACACACTGTTAGAAATGTACATCGCTAAGTGTTTTTGAATAGTTTGAAAATAATTTGTGTTTTTTTAATATCATTTTAAAAACTATACATTTTTCAAAAATTTGCGAACGTTTCGAAGAAAATATATTTAGAAAAGTCTGAGAACGATTTCAGAGTTTCAATAATTTGACAATTATATAAACATTCTCCACGAACGAGAACAATTAAAATATATTTTAATAGCCCCTTAAAGTAAAATACTCTTTTCACAAACGTTTAGGAACGATTGAAAACTAGAACTAATTTTTTTTTTTCGAGAAACAAAAAAATTGTCTGAACGGTTGATAGATTTTTATGAGGAGCTTTTTTATTTCTTATGAGAAATACACCTGGAGGTGTTGAAATTCCCTGCTGAGAGATGACCAGAATTGTTAAAATAAAAAACGTAGCAGTAAGATATCCTAAGGCGAATTTTAAAATTCTTTATGATCTGAGAATAGAAGCAGACAGATTTAGGGATGAACAGAAGTTTCAAACTTATAATTGCTTGATTTTGGTCATTTATTTGAGAACGTTAGACCTTACAGAATTTTGCGAATATTCCGAGAACTTATAATTCTTAAAAGCACTAAAACAATTCGACAACTAAACTTGTAAATGAATCCATACAATTTGAAATTTTTAATATTAATTTAGAATTTAGATTTCATTTTTAATATAATTTTAAAATCTATACATTTTTCAAAAATTTGCGAACAAATATTTCGGAGTTTCTAAAATTTAATAATAATATAAAAATGCTCAACGAACGAGAGTAACTCAAAAAATTTATATGTGTATACACGTAGTATGAATCCTTAAAAATTCACAAATATTCGAAAATATGATTTGTAAATAAATTATTAAATACTAAAACGATTCCAGAACTTTGTATTTCAAAAAGTATTCGAATAATCCTAGAACGTTTTAATTTGTGAGAAGGTGAGAGTATTAGAACAATTTTAGAACTTTATGCTATCAATGTGAACGATTGGAGAGCTGATGTATAACAATTTTCAATATTTCGATAACAATAAAAAAACAATTCGGGAACTTTACATTATCAATGACTTGTGAATGATTCAAGAACTAATGTATGCATGTATAACAAGAACTTTATATTTAACAAGATATTTGTATAAGAGCAATTCCAGAACTTTATTGGAAAGTATGAAAATGATTTAATAAATACTAAAATAATTCTAGAACTTTTTATTCCACAACTCAATAGTTTTCGAACAATTTGGGAACTTTATATTTACACAGTTCATAAAACAATTCAAAAATATTTCAGGCAATTTATATCACGAGCTTCTATTTCAAGCGTCAAATAGTCGGTTATCATGGCGCGACAACGGTCGCCTTTGACGGTTACCTTCCCACCGGCATCATTTTTAAAGAAATATGGACCGATGACCAACAAACCAAACCAAACTGTTGTTTTTTCTGGATGAATGTCAGCTCTTGATATTGTTCATGTTGTTCTTCGTTTCAAGTGCGGTAATTTTGCTTGTTTACATACCCATTAGCCAGAAATGGCTCGAAAACGTATGTATTTTGTACGCTTTCAATTTAAGATCTCGACCAAGTCGTTCCATACGTCAGTCCGAGTTGCTGCGAACGGCGTCGAATCGACTCTCCACGGTCTTCGTGTACACTCTCAGCGATGGCCGCTATATTTTCTTCACTGCGTGCTGGACGTGATCAATTTGGACGAATATTGTCCCATAATGAATGCTGGGTCTCAAGATGGGTGATGGTGTTGCGAATAGTGCGCTCAGTAGTCCGATTTTTTTGACCATAAGTTGAGCGAAGCGCGCGGAACACATTCTTCACAGAACGTGAATTTTCGTAATAAAGTTGAATGGTTCGTAAACGTTGTTCAGGCGTAAGGGTTTCCACGATTATATGCCTAATAATACTGAACAAACATAATAGGATAGCCTGACACGACTAACGTGTGATCTGTCAAAAAAAAGGCTATTGGAAAAAGTACCTCCACTTGGATCACCCTTTATAATGTGGTCGAGTGTTTAAAACGACTTAGAGGAATCTATTCTAAATACTCAAATTTTGAAAATTTCTTTCCAGCAATTGGTTTTTTTATTGAATAAAATTTTCAAAGAATTTTTTAACATCTAAAATTTAATTTTAATGCTTCTTGTGTATACGTTCCCGCATGGTTTCCTGCAAATCTGTACACATTTTGAAAAAGGAGTGGTAAGAAGTAGAAAATTTTTTAAACTTAAAACCACAAGTACACAAATCAAAATATGTACATATGTATGTAATTATAACGATAGCGCGAAATTGATTGTCTCTTTATACAATGGCAAACGCCACACGCCAACGCCCAAAAAAATAAAAAAATTATTCCATGAAGACAGCAGCAACAGCAACAAAATATAAGACTAGAAAATATATACAAAATATTTTCAACAAACAACAAAAACAGCGCCAGAAAAAAACAATAAAGTTAATGCAAAACTTTCAGAGCTGTTTGTGGTCAGACCGCAAGAAATGTGTCTCCATAAATTGCTACTCCATTAGCACACCACGAAAACAACAACACCTACAATTTGTTACCCTATTTCCATATATGTATGTATTTACTATGTAGTTCAATTTATTTTGAAATTCGAACTATATATTTTTTATAGTTCTTCGTTGGCATTTAATGGAAATGCGAAGAGATGAAAATGAAAGAAACCAAACAAATTGCGGAAGACCATTTCTACAAAAAAAATACAATAAATGCTAATGATAAATATGAGATAAAACGTTAAACTGTATAACCCTCCTCAATGAGATTATTACTACAAGTATTGTTTTTGTTGAAGAGTTGTTGTTGACGAGTTGTTGTTGAAGAGTTATCGTTGAAGAGTTGAATGATTAGTCGCTTATTACAAGTAGTTTGCTTTGCTATGCTTCGCTTTGGTTTGGTTTCGTTCGGTTCATTTCAGTTAGTTGGTCGCTTACTCGGTTGGTTAGTCGCATTGTGGTGTTTGAATCTATTGTTGTTGATATTGTGATTAATGATGATAAAATGTAAATTTTGTTGAGTTGTTGTTGACAACTGCAACTGCGATTGTATTTCTTTAAAAATATTGTGTGAATTATACATAACAGTTTTCGGGTTGATTTATATGTGTGTGTACTACTGTTATTTGAGTCATCTTGGTTTTGTTTACAAATATAGGCTAGTGAGGAAATGTCATCAATCGTCTTCTTGTCGCCGGTTTTTTCCTCATTTTTTTCTGGTCGCTTGGCTCAAATTCATAACCGTTAAATTTTTTTTGTGCAGTTTTTATGCTTAAAAATTTTTAGTATTTTCCTTTTGTTATTATTTTTTCGCTATTCTCGCGTTGTATAGTACATATCCCAAATATTTATATGTAAACTTTAGTATATTTGTTGTGAGATTGAATTTTTAATACTTTCTCAAGTGAAATTCTTCTTTTAAAATCACAATAATCTTGTATGAATACCTGTTTGGTTATTTTTTTGAGTTATTAATTCTTAATCTTGTCATAATTAAGAGCTAATTAATAGCATAATTGAAATTTTAAATAATTTAAACAAAAAATATAATTCGAAAATTTTTGAATTTTTTGTTTTTTTTGCCGACACTCAAAGCAAAATTTACGAGTTCTTTAGCCCTTTAACTCCATCTCGTCATGAAATAGAATTTTTAAATGAACAACATTTATTGAATCATCACTAGAATTATCCTGAACTATTACATTTTCTGCATTCATCTATGTATATAAAAATGTTATGTTGGTTTGTGTACGCTTCAAAAACTCGAAAAGTACCGCACCGTTTAAGCTGAATTTTAAGTATTAGCATTTTTAGCATTATATACAATCCGCATCAAGAATTGTTTTTATTTATTTTTTGTAGCAGCCACATATCCGCGGAAGATGGACCTGGTGACTGTCCTATTCGAAAAAATCGTATTTATGCTTCGAACACTACTTTTGTGTCCGGGAAGTAGACCATGGACAGACCCATTCGAGATTTTATCTATCTATATAAAATTCTCCTGTCACAGTGTCTTTCCTCGAACTCCTCCAAAACAGCTGAATCGATTTTAATAAAATTTCGTATATATATTCGTTGGGTCTACGAATAGGTTTTTATTTATTTTTCACACCAAGAAGTGATAAAATCGTATTTATGGTTCGATTTGCTTAAAATTTGGTATATAGATAGCTTTTTGCTTAGATTATCAGGAGCATCACTTTTCTCTCCGGGCAGTACACTATAGACCGATCTATTCGAAATATTATTTATGGTTTGATTTACGTGAATGATGATTTGCAGCCTGTGGACTGATTTAAATGAAAAAAAAATTATGTTTGGGTTTGTTTAAAATTTTAGATGATATGTCTAAATGGACCATGAATCAGGAAAAAAGTTCAAAATGCTTTAAACACTTTTTTACGATAAAGGAATCACCGACTGACTTACAAATTGCTTAATTAGAACTTTAATGATCCTTTGCAACACCAATCAGAATAAAAATTGGAGAAAATGCAGAAAGCCAAGACAATGTGTGGCCGGATCAGCTAGTTGCAGATAAAAACTAAAAATTTAATAATAATAATTGCGCTTTTTAATTTATTTTTGGACATATTTGAAACAAAATGTTTCTTTACTGAAAACACAAGGACACAGAATTTTTTTTTACATGAAATATTATGAATAATAATATATATTATAGTTTTTCGGGGTGCTGATTTCAGATCTGAACTCAAATTGATTGTATCAGCTCTAATTTTTGTAACTTTTTATCAAAAAATTTTCTTTTCTAAGTTTTTTTTTTTTTTTTTTGCTTGACTTGGTTCATATCGTTTGCTCCAACAATAGTATGTTAACATGTGAGCATTTCAGTTACGTTGGTAATAGTGCGAATTTCTTGTTGGAACCGTTTCCCATGTTCTTCACTCAGATCACCAAGAAGATTTTCATTAATACCGTCCAAATGGCTGTGAAGGAAGTGCTCATTGATGCTAATATTAGAACTAAGCCACTGAAAGTGGAACAACGTCAGTTCAGCATGCTCGCATAGCCTTCGTCTGTTTTAGTTCACAGAAAATTCATCAAGTCATATGTCATGAATAGCACGTTCACTATTCACTTTTACGGCTTGAAGAGAGTTTGGTTTATTGATAAAGACCAATGACTTCAAATAACCCCACAAGAAGTAGTCGAATGGTGTTAAATTACAACTCCTTCGAGGTCATTCAATGTCACAATTTCTTGAAATAATCGAATCTCCAAACCTTTCTCGCAATAATTCGATTGTTGCACGTGCTGTGTGACACGTAGCCCCATCTTGTTGGAACCATTTGTTGTTAAGATCAACTTCTTCCGATTGTGGCCATAAAAAGTATGTTATCATCGATCTATACCGCTCTCCATTGATAGTAACGGTGTGCTACGAGCTTCATTTCGAAAGAAGTACGGACCGATGATTCCACCAGACCAAAAACCACCCCAAACTGTCAATCTAGATGAATGTTATGGTTGTTCATGAATAATTTGTGGATTTTCTTCGCACCAGAATCGACAGTTTTGTTTATTTACCGCACCACTCAAATGAAAGTGAGCCTCATCGGAGAAGATGATTTTCTTAAAAAAAATCGTTATCGTTTTCAAGTTGTTCCAAGGCAAAATCAGCAAAATCACTATGTTTATGGTGGTCCAATGGCTTCAGTTCTTGAGTGAGAACAATTTTATATGGGTGCAAGCAAGCAAATTCTTACTCAAAAACAGCCAGATTGTAGTTTGAGACTGTCCCAATTCTTGAGAACGTCTTGAAAACGACAAATTGCGATCTTTAGCAACATTTGCCTGAACTGCAGCAATATTTACATTACTTCGACGGTTTTTTGTCATATTGGCACTTGAACATTATGTAAAGAAAATGTACGCTCGAAATTTTCAATAATTCGATGAATAGCGAGCCCAGGTGGACGATTATTATGACTATAAATGACAAAAGCGCACGAAAAGTTGCAATTGCAGAACGATCATTTTGATAATTAAACATTACTGAATGCAATGAAAAAAAAAAATAATTAGAGATCATGACATATTAAAAATGGCCAAAACGAGATTTAGAAATAATATCATCCCTATTGGAAAACTCTTTAAACATTGCATATATAAATTAAAAATTAGCTAATGAAAAAGTCCCCGTTTTTTTATATTTATATATAATTTTGAAATAAAAAACACAAGTAAACAGATTTTTTTAATGAAATATTATGACTCATATTATGGTTTTTCAGATCTGAAGTCGGATTTTTTGTATCAGCTTTAGGTTTTGAAATTATTTATCAAAAAGTGTCCATTTATAAGTTTTAATTGCTTGACTTGGCTCACATGGACTTTTTTAATGCTCCACCAATAATATGCCATCATATGAGCAATCCAGGGACCCTGGTAATCCTAATTTATTAATGGAACCATTTCACTTGTTCTATACTAAGATCATAAAATGGTGAAATGGCAGAGGAGGTAGTGTTGCTTGATATTACGACCAAGCAACTCCAAATGAGAGTGAACATCAGTTCAATATGCTCGGTACATCTTTCTTCCTTTCATTTTTTTTTGTTCCCAGAAAATTTTATGAAAAAAAAATTTAATTCAATCTTGGCATTTTTTCGATATCAGTCATAATGTAACTAGTTTTAATTCCTATTAAAGAACTTTTTAGAGATGTATTTAAAACTATCGGCCGCAATAGCCGAGTGGTTAGCATTGCGTACTAATATTCGGAAGGCCTAGGTTCGAGTCCATTCTCGAGCGACATCCAAAATTATAGAAAATGCATTTTTCTAATTGCTGTCGCTCCTCGGCAGCGAATGTCAAGCTCTTCGAGTGAATTTCTGAAATAAAAAGCTCATCATAAAATTCCATCAGCCGTTCTGAGACGGCTTAAATTAAACTGAAGGTATCTCCATCTGTTGGTAAAAACATCAAGAGGCAAAACAATATCTTTGTCCAAAGCTTTGACAAACTTTTTTATAAGTTCTTGAAAATATACATACATCACTTTAAAACAGGTTCCTCGAAATAATGACGATAGGCTGCTTTGAAATCCTCACTATATATGTATATGTTGTTTCATTTTCTTTTTTTTTATATTTTTGACACTATATGGCTACGAACGTAACAAAAATTATCTATTTTTTGGCACTTGTTATTTTCCAAATTGAAATTTTCATTGGGTTTTTTCTTTTAAAATTTTATTTACTCTAAATTGTTAAGAAATTGGAACTTTTGCGATTTTGAGGCAGTAAATGCACTTTGTCCAAGAAAGCTATTAATTTTTCTCCGATTCAGTATCTATAAGTTTACTAAATACACCAAAACAATATTGCTTACGGTTAACCGAGATATAGTTGTGTGAACATATTGAAAAACGGCTCAAAAGCGACTTGGAGCCAACAAATGTATGAGATCAAAAAATCCAAACGGCAGCTAAATTGGCAAAAGTAATGATGCAGAAATTCTAATTTTAGTAAGAACTTTTAGCAATACCTTACCAAAAACCTATTCCTGAAACGATGTCATGAAAAATGTTGATGTGTTCATTCAAAGGTGACAGCATTATGCGATTCCTGAGCGCATTCATTTCATATATGACATTTAGTTTTCCAGTTTTAACTCTTCAGAATATGTTACTTCTAAGGTCAATCTTCTCCAACTCAGTGTGCAGACTTAGCGCTACTGTCCTACAAACAAATAAAACAAGGTTATTTGTATGGCCTGTATAGCCTATAGAAGGAAATTCAACAATTTTAGGTCGACATATATGAGTCACATCTGTTCGTTTGTACTTGATTCTATCCATAATAACACGTACGGTAACATATTAATGAAATACAACATTTGTTCTATTGATTAATTCTGTACGCTTTATTGTCAGATTGTACCCTCTCAACATGAACAACTCCCTTCCAATCCCATCATACACGCACCATCACCTTGTTTGACGTCAATTCAGGCTTTGAAGCTTTTTCTGGAAGGTCACCGACCTTAGACTATAATTTTTTTCATTTTATATTCTCGTATTTAACACATTTTTCATCGCCCGTATGAGGCGTTTGAGAAATGGTTTGATTATGTCGCTTTTCTTTAGTGGTAATTCGGTCCAGCAATTTTTTTCGCGTGAATTCATGTATCACCCAAACATCCAGCTTCCTTGAGTATCAGCTTTTTTTTTTAAATATGCCAACTTGTCTACCGCCAGCTTGTATGCCGGACTTGCTCAACTAGTTGCAGAATTTGATAATCTTTTAGAGTAAATAGCCAACCAGAACGAGGTGCATCTGTAAATAAGAGAAAGGCATGTTTTTCCAGTGCATAAATTTACGTTTTATCACCCATCACGATTTCATAGACGTCTTTCGAAACACCGCTATTTTTTTTTTTTAATATTTCTCTCGATCAATCGACACGAGGCTTGTTTTGAGTGATTGACAAATTGTGTGGGATCCAACGTGACTAAATTTTTTTTTTTACAATGAAATGTTCAAGCAATATTGAATATATACTGGTCCCACTAATTCCCAGTTGTCTCAATCTTATCATAGATCACATGATGATCTTGCAATATCAGTTAACGCACAACATACATAGTTTCTGGAACAACAATTGTTTTTGAACGACTTTCACGAAATTCATCTTGGACTGATCTGCGACCTTGATTGAATTCACCATGCCATCGAAAAACACTGGTACTTGATGGGCTTTCGTCGCAAAAAAACTGATTTAAATTCTTCGATGCACTGATGCTGAGTAAATCCATATAGGAAGTGATTAAAAATAATCGCGTGAAAATATTCGCGATTTAATTCCATGTTTTATGCTGAGACGAATATTTTCATTTGTTCAGAAATTAGGGTTTGCGTCAAAAATCCTTCAAGAAAGCAAATGTTATTCTTCAAACGTAAATTCGATTTAGCCACTTTTCAACCGATTTTTCAACAGCAGCATGAATATTTAATCCTAAAGTGCTTAAAATAATAATAATAATATGTTTATGAAAGGTATTAAAACCTCGGCATCGCCGAAGACAACTTCTTTATCGTTTTTTGTTTAATTCAACATTTTTAGAGGCTTTACTGGTTTTTGAAGTAGTCTTTGTATCCAGTTGGATACAAAAATACGTTTTTTTGTATGCAATGTACGCACAAAGAATAAATAAAATCATCTTGCATTTAATGATGCAAACTCTACTGATAGCAACGTAATTAAAAAATGCACAGAAAGGAAAGATCATGAAGTTAAAACAACCTTTGACCATTTCCGTTACCGTTATATCTGACTTGGATCAAGATGAACTTTATGAACATGAGGTAGCGCTTGCGAACAATCAAAGCTTAGAATTGGAAGAGATTTCTCGAAAAGGTCTGTATTGAAAATATATACGGAGCACAGATGTGGGTAATGATGAGGGGAGGAGGGTTCTTGAGAAATTCATATAGTATATAAGCATTTAGCAGATAAAGGAAAATGACTTTTTACCATACGTTGCAAATAGTCACTGACAAACAGGTCTGAAGAATACGGTGGGTGCGGAAGCGATTCGAAGCCCAAATCATGGATTTTTTCTATGGATTTCACTGACTTGTGACACGGTGCATTCTCTTGATGAAACAGCACTTTGTTTTTCTTCAAATGCGGCCGCTTTTTGGCGACTTCGTCTTTCAAATGGTTCAATAACGCTCTTTAATAATCTCTGTCGATGATCCTTCCTTTTTTAAGGTAATCAATGAAAATTGTTCCATGCACATCTAAAATTCAGATGTTAGACCTTGCCAGCCGACCGTTGCGTTTTTCTACGCTTTGGAGCAGGTTCATCGTATGTAGTAAATTAAGTCGACTTTCCCTTGGACTTCGGAGTGAAATGATAGAGCCATGTTAAACAATTAGTTATTACTTATCATAAATGTGATCCATTCCGAGGTTCCCGACTTTTTTTTTTAAAGAAAAACAAAAAAACACAGAATATTCAAATTTAATGGGGAATGCTTATTATCATTCGAAAGCACATTCTTTGACGTTTATTTTCTGAAGATTATCTCTTTCAAATGATAGCCGCGGCTACGTGTCAGATGGTCCATTCGTTGCGTCCAATTTTCGATGACTCGTTCGAGCATTTCGACTGGTAACCCGAATGATACGAGTGATGTTTTGCTCCAAGGGCTGAATCGAAGCGGGATTGCCTGCATAAACTTTAGACTATCCCCACAGGGAAAAGTCTAACGGTGTGATATCACACGATCTTGGTGGCCAATCGACCGGCCCAAAATGTGAAATTATTTACTCACCGAAGTCTTTTCTCAGTAAATCGATTGTTTGATGCGATGTGTGGGAAGTGGCGCCGTCTTGTTAAAACGAATGTCGCGGTAGTCGGTAATCATGGCGCGACAACGGTCGCTATTAACAATTACGTTCTCATCGGCATCATTTTCGAATAAATATATGGACCGATGATTCCACCGGTCCATAAACCACACCAAACCATTGTTTTTTCTCGATGAAATAGCAGCTCTTGAATCTCTTCAGGTTGCTCTTCTTCCCAAATACGGAAATTTTGCTTGTTTACCCATTGAGCCGGAAATGGTCCTCATCACTGAACAGAATTTGGCTCGAAAGCGTCGGATCTTTTTAGAACTTCTCAAGAGCCCAAAGAGCGAAACGATGTCGCTTGGTAACGTCAATGGGTTCAGTCCTTGCACAAGCAAGCTTTCAATTTAAGATCTCGACGTAAAATGCGCCAATTCGTCCCATACGTCAGTCCGCGAATGGCGCCGAATTGACTCTCTACGGTCTTCGTGCACAGTCTTAGCTACGGCCGCGCTGTATTTTCTTCACATGATAAAATGCCAAAAGATACTAAACAAAAATAACATGACAACTTGACACGACTCACGTGCGAACTGTCAAAAAAAGGCTATTGAAAAAATTATCTCTACTTGGGTCACCCTTTAATACAAAAAAGTCGAAAAGTAAATTTTTATAAAACAGTTGCGTATGCGAATATCATAAAAGTTTATTTTTCAATTTTGAATAATTTTTTGTTTCAAGTGGTTTTGCTATACAAATTTAAAGTAGCCCAATATCTCATTATTCTTTTTCTGAAAATGACTTATTTTTCAATTTTTTTCTGTACAATTATTATCAATAATTCACTGTGATTTCGATGTCAACAAAAACTTTTTCAACTTTTACTAATTTAATATTTAGCTGCTCAGCACAACTGTCTGTCTCTCTCTCTCTCGCGCGCGCCGTGTATCCACGTGTATATTTGCCGTTCTCAATGATAAAAGGATAATGCGAGAACATAAACGAAGAGCTCTTTTGCCACTGATTGAATGACCAGAAAGTAGTAAAGTGGAATAAAAATAATATCGAAAAAAGAAAAAATATTAAAAATATATAAAAAAAACTATCCCTCTACAGCAGTACGTCTGGAATTGTGTGATATCAACTTAACGAAGGTATTAAATGTGAAAATTGTGGCAGCAGATTTTAAATCAGATCAACATAAAGTAGCAGACAGACAAGCAAACAGACAAACAGAGAGACAGACAAACACACAGAGAGACAGACAGACAACTGGGGCGAAGGAAGCAAATTCAACTGAGAAGCATGCTGAAGGAAGGAAGTATAGTTTGCTTGGTGTATGCACATATGTATGTATATATCTGTGTGTGGAGTGCAACTGAAGTACTAAATGCGACAAAATAAGGAAGTACTTATGTGCTTGTATGTACATACACACATAAATATATATTTACAAATTATGACACACTGTCGAATGGCAAGCAATGAGCTTCGAAGTTTCGAAGCTCTACTGTTCAGTAGAAAAGGAATTTAAACGAGAAAGTCAGCTTGTATGCATGTATATATGTATGTATACATGTATATCAGTGAGCCAACACGCAATGTGAATGAACCATTGAGACTGAGATTTAAATTATAAAAAGCGAAGACAAAACTAAGAAGATTTCAACTCCTCAGAGTAAGCAGCAGCGCACAGCAGCGTTTACACACCGCTCACAGCTGTGTAGTATACAAAGGGGCGTAAGCATAACTCGATACATACATATTTATTATTGACTAGCAGCAGGAAAGCAGCTCGACTGAATCGTAAAGTACACTTACCTCGTGCAGAGGGATGAGTATGGAGAGGGTGGGGGCAGCGGCGCGACCCAACAGTTGTTGGGCGATTAATCATAACACTCCCTAGGGTGGGATTAAGTTGGAGCAGCGCAACAAAAGTGGGGGAAAATAGCGGTTAATAATAGAGTTTTTCACAAAAAAAAAAAAAAAAAAAATTAAAAAAAAAACATGGACGAGTGGTTTTCCCGCGCGCAATTGGCAACATCAGCAAAATTTTCTTCGATTGCCACTTTTTTACTATATTAACATCTCATTGAATTTTTCTTATTTCCTTTTTTTCTCTACTTCAACTCAATTACTGCGCAAAAGAAGGCGGCGAGGAAGAGGAAGACAATTCAAAAATTTGTAGCGAGACAACAGCTGCAATTGCTGCCATCAACTTGTTCAATTTGCCCCTGACAAAGTGGATGCTCGGGTGTGTGTGCGTGTGTGTGTATGGGTGTGTCGTGGGTGGGAGAGTAAGAATGGAAAAGTAATGCGCAAAATGCGGAAATACGGAAATAAAAATTAAATCTGTAAATTAACGCAATGCAAACGCGGCAATTTTAACCACAACTCTAAAGACTCTGAAGACCAACAGCCCATGCTCGCTGCTCTCTTCATATATGTATCTGTACATACATACATATGTAAAAAAAAATGAAAAATAACCACGTAAACTTCCGCGCACTCAATAGACTCAACGCACAGTTGGTAGGCTTAGTGAGGCTTTTGACCAACCATCCAACCAGCCAACCGTCCGACCGTCTGTCCGTCCGCCGAGGGCTACAGGTATGCGCAGAAATGAGCAAAAGTAGCACAGTTGATAGTGGGAGGGCTTTCTTCTTGGGCTCAAAGGCTCAGTGCATTGCAAGTTGTTGGCGTTTTTCAGTCTTATGTTATTTGCTCTAGTTGTTGTTTTTGCTTCTACTGGTGTCAATGAACTGTCAACTGTAAACTACTTGAAATTTATGATGTTTTGTTGTTGTTGTTTTATATATAAAAATTTCAACCAGGTAAATGAGTATCGCGGTACGTACTTGGTGTGTGGCGGCAGAGTTGTGGCATTAGTTCTGAATATGTATTGAAATATGTACATATGTGTGTGTGTATATGTAATTATAAGGGTTCATAAACCCCTACATCCCTTTAGTGACTTGTATCATTACACTTTTGATGGAATTGGGGTAGCTTATTAATCGGATGAAACAGGTCAGAGAACACAGAAAAAGTTTCGGAGCTCAAACGCAGAAAACCGCCACCTGGGAACGTAGAAAATCTTTGCTAATTAGTGTTGCAGTCATTCAACTGGTGGCGAAAGTATTACTTTCGGTACTCCGCTGTAAGCGTCCAAAACGCTTGTTGTAGAAAAAGGAGCGTTCGACAGGGCGTTCTGGTTAGCTTTCATTTAGCGTCCCTGGAAGTAGGAGGATTGCGGAAATTGTACCCTCTGAAAACCCTTTCGATTTGGCAGCAAGGTTAAACTGCTGCAATACTCGAGGGGGTGACCACGGAAACAGAAATCCAACTACAGCTTCGACTATAGTAGGGTAATTCTATCAGCTCCGCGTGAACTCTGGTAAAAGGGATGGCGAACCAGCCAAACAGCTAGTGGGGCTAAGCACAAAACGGACCTAAGGCCCTCAGAGACCGGAAAACGACTACGCACTCCTAAGTCGGTTAAGTAAACAAACAATTCCTCCCTCAAGAACAAAATTGCTAGGGACATCGATGGATATGAAGCCTCAGAAAGTAATGTGGGAGGTATGGCTTCCAGCAACAGCGCATAAAACGGCTTGTAGTTTATTAATCGACGCTGAGAGGCTGAAGGAGTATGTCTTCTGAACAGTGCGCCTCTCTGGAGGCTGCATTCAATGACAATCTGAAGATCCTATTCCTGTCGTCATCGTCAGACAGGTCCGTATTTAGATAGACACTGCTCGCTTCGAACGAGGTGCCTTCCGGAGCTGTGGGACAACAGCAAGCCACAACTTTTTCGTGACAAAGATGTTCCCATGCTTCTACAGACACTTATCTTTGTCAGGGAGTTACAAATATAGATCTGCATGCAAAATCTCTTCCATGACAATTATAAAACTTGTTTTTCTTTAACTCGAATGCTTCGGGTCAGAACGAGCTATATTCTTATGGACGAGTGAAAAGCGGTTAGGAACTTAACTGCTGGTTAGTTTTTACAAAGACTGGTCGAAAAGTTTTATTTAAGTACCTTCATGTGTTTTTAAGGTGGCTTACTTCCGCTGAGGTTGGTGGCTGCTACTCTCCATGCTCCGATCAAAATTTATCTATTATCACTGGTAATGCTGTATTATTTCTTCTACTGACATTTTCACTAAATCTAAAAGCTTTGAGCTAACCTATGCCACCTATTTTTCCTCCGAAAACCTTTAATAATCCTTATTTCGAAATATGCTTTTCGTCTATTCAGAAGGTACCATCACAATTCCATTTACTTTGGCATACCATTTGCTTGAATCAGTCACCTTATCCCAAAACAAAAAAAAAACACTCGGTGAGGTTTCCGAGAAGCCTATATCCACTTATTAAAAAAAAGTCTCAGTAGCGGGAAATGAATTTCTAAGTTACTCCTCAATAGTGGAAGTGAAGTTTTGTACTAATTCGTGAAGTAAATAGTTCCGAAAAACACTTTTCCTGTACCAGATACCGTATGGTGCCTATCAATACCTTTTGAAAGATTTGTGCAGAGGAAGGGAGAAGGAGAGAAATAAATAGAAAGGGCAAACGAGGGGGACACCCAACTTTGTCCATTCTAAATCCATCAGTACATATAGATCTAATGTCGTCCTTCTACACCACGGATTTTCTATCCCAGAATCCAATATTTCCACTAGGTAATTCTTTAATTTTTGCAACTACTTCTTGTTCAAAATTTTTTTTGCTGAGATTTTAGGAGTAAAATATCTAGTAACACTTCAAATTTACAACTGAATGTTCAAAATCAGCCTAAATGTAGGCAATACATTTATGAAAGGGACACGATATAGTTGATTCGAAATTAAAGATAAAAAAATTAAAACTATTAAAAAAGTAAGCAATAATCTTTGAATTTATGGTCATTAAAGAATCTAAGAATTTTCTTAATATCCGCTGAGCATATAAAGTGCTTAAAGGTTTATCCATAAAAGCACGGTCTATCACAGCCATACTCGCACGGGTTGTATGGCATGTGGCACCATCTCGTTAGAACCACATATTTTTCAAGGCGAGTACTTCAATTGCAGGCTAAAAAAAATGTCGGTAATCATACGAGCATAATGCTCCGAATTGACAGTGACGGTCTTGCTGTTATCGTTTTCAAAGAAGTAAGGTCCAATGACTCTTTCGGACCAAAGCGCGCACCAGACAGTAAGCTTTTTTTTTGGAGGGGGGCGTAATGGCCTCTCTTCAATTATTTGAGCATTATCGAAGCACCAAAAGCGACAAGTTTCCTTAATCACATATCCTGCAAGTGAGAAATGTGCCCCGTCGCTGAAGAAAATTTTGTAGGAAAAATCGAGGTCCACTGTTTGTTGTTCAAGCACCCAATTGACGTAACTGCAGTATTGTATATGCTAAGCTGGCTTCTGTTGCTATATAAGCTGGACTTTATTTGGATCTAGGCATAATTCCAAGTGAAAAATACGCCATAATGTGCCGTAAGGAAGTCCCAGCTCTTGAGAACGTCGAGAAGTACACATACACTTTCTTTTACATCAACGATATTTGAGAGAAAATTATGATGAAATAGGCCTTAAAATATCTGTAACCGATGCAATCGCTTCATATTTCTTTAAAATTTTACCAATTGGTATGAATTGAATGTTACAACAACATATTACACGGCTGACGTTTGCTCGGTGATAGAGCACTCGCCTCGCCTGTGATGTCAGGATCTGTTAGTCCGAACCCTGGTAAAAGAAGTCTGGTGAGGAGATGTGGTGATCTCCGAAACAGCTGTCACTTCCACCTTTTTTTTTTTTTTGGTGTATAACAAAATACTCAATTCAAAATACTAACAAATGAGCCATTCGAATAAAGCTCATTCACATATAACCGCAAACAATTTCAGGCCTCATTAAACAATTAACAAAACGTGTTTGGTATGACAATTGGGTTTGACAGATGTCAAAATACAGTCCTGCACTTACGAAACCACTAAATGGGTTATAAAATATATTATTTAATTTTTTTAAATTTTATATTATATAAATTTAAGTTTAAGTTTTAGTTTACTTTATCTGAGTTTCTTGCTTTATTTTATCTAACTTTATTTATATAAATATTTTTATAAAATTTTTTTGGTTTAATTTATACTATTTTCTTTAATTTTATAAAATTTCCTATTTAGATTTTTTAGTTTTGTTGTTATATTTTATTTTTTAAATTTTATTTTACTACTTTTTATCATTATTTTACTTCTGTTACTTAATTTTTTTTTCTCTTTTCAATTTATTTTCTTTAATTAATTTTACTTATCAAATTTTCGTTCTTTTTTGTATGTTTTTATGCGTTTATTTTTATTTTTATTTTTATATTATAATTAAATTAATTTTATTACTTTTTTATTTATTTTTTTAAATTTCTTTTGTGTTATATATTTTTTTTCACTTAATTTAATTTTATTTATTTTTTCCATTTTATTTTATTTTTTTTTCATTTAATTTATTTTTATTAGTTTTTTCTTTTAAATTAAATTATTAAATTTTTATTTATTTTTTATTTATTTAATTTATATCATTTAATTTATTTTAGTATATTTTTTCCATTTTATTTTTACTTCACTTAATTTTTTTAGTTTTTTTTTTCATTATACTTATATTTTATTTGATTTTATAATATTTTTTCTTATTTTATTTCAATTTATTTTTCTCTTCTTTGTTTAATTTACTTTCTATTTTATTTCCGTATCTTTATTTCACTGTATATTCCTCTAAAGCATTTTATGACTTTTATTTCCCATTATCCTTTGAAAGAATTTTAAATTCACACGCACATCATCCAAAAAGTACACTATAAAATACGCAGCAAACGAACATGAGTGAGCAATTCATGTTATCTTCTGACTTGTGTTACTGCTGCTTCGACAGCGAAAATTTTATGACTACAACACACTTAGAAAGCATCAAATAGCGAAAGTGCATGCCAATGGCTTGGGTCTTCTGCAATGGCTCTGCTTTTTGCCTTAAGGTGTATAGGTATAGGTATGTATGTTATATAAGTTGAGAAATATATAAAGTTACCTAAATTGTATGATATTTCTAATAAAAAAAAAATTATTGAGTTGAGGTATATAAGCAAGTAAACAATAGAACCAGCTGCAGGACCTCCGTAAACTACATTGTTTTTAAAAATTGCAACTTTTGATATTGCAATGTTCTTATCCTTTTTGATTTACAATATTTTACAAATATTCTATCGAGCAACGATATTTTTAACTTTTATTTTGAATTTTGTAAATTTTAATATAATTTCCAAGAAGTTTGCAAAATTTCGCAAAGTTTTAAATTAGTGTCTTAAGAATAATTATAGCATTGCCAATATTAATTTAGCTATGCACCAGTGAATTCACTTCACTCAAAAAGCCTGCGGCCGAGGTCCTCGAAAAAGCAACAGATTTCATACTAATAAGATATTACTAAAGATAACAAGAAAATTAATGAATCCCTTCTGTGCATGATTTTCGTTCGGCACTAATAAACAAGCGCACAATACAAATATAAAGAAGCAGAACAAAGCGAATACGCCGAATGCCGAAATGAAATTACGCGGAAATTTACACAAATTAACGCGGCTGTAAACAACAAAGCCCAACAATGCGCAAGAATGGCCACAGTAGTTTCCTGCGGGGGTTTGCATGATGAAAAATTGTACACTAATTAGCACGAATTAAAGTGGAATGAATAAATGGTTTTGCCAGCAAAAAACAATTGCCGCTGCACATATCAGTACCAAACGATCCTTTTTGCCACCATATCTTGATGGAAGCTTAACAAAAAGATTTATATATGGAACCTTATAATAAATAAAATGGAATAAATTAAAATAAAATATATTATATTAAACTAAATTAAAAAAAATAAATAAATGATTAAAAAATTTAACATAAAAATAAATATTAAAGAATAAAATAAAGAAAAAATAAAATTAAAACGAAGAATTTAAAAAAAAAATATAAAAAAATAAAACAAAATAAAATAAAATAAAATAAAATAAAATTAAATAAAATTAAAAAAAAATTTAAAAAATAAAAGAAAAGAAAAAATATTAAAAAATAAAAAAATTATTGAAACAAATTAAATTAAAATAAAATAAAATTAAGTAAAATATAGTAAGTAAATATTTGTTTTTGTGGGTGAGGAGAAGGAAAAAAAAGAGAAAAAAATGGTATGTGCCACTTGCTGGTCACTAAAAAAAAAACTCCTCTAAGGAACCCGTCGTCCACCCTGGAGCCGCTTTCGCATTACTTCAGGGTGGCATTCCATTTTTCTGGTGGTAAGATTACATCTTCACCTACGTCCAGATCCCGGTTTTTCGTTCGTAGCACATGTTCCGTTTTTACACTTTTCTACGCTATGCCACATGACTGCAGTATTGTTATCTGCGCTAAGTGGTCCAACTGTGTTTTCGAGTCTGATTCGCTCAGCTTTCCAGCGAGTGCATTTAAAGAATTTTTGTGCGGCATCATCTTCGTTGGCGTCGTTATAGAAACATGACGGATCTTCGGCTTTCGGCCCATCGGCCCCGATTTTATGTTTCTCATCGGTTTTGCCACCGGTTGAAGGCTTCTTGTCCTGGGTTCCTCATTTTCCTTAGTGTCCTCTTTCTTTTTGTTTCTGCTGCTAAGAGATCACTGGGAACGCTCTCGCTTATTACAGCTATAGCCTTTCCTCATACAGTCCGGTAAGCCGACGCTATCTTTAGAGCTGCTGTCCGGTACACTTTAGCTAGTACCTTTCGTCTGTTATTCCTCTGGAGTGTGTCCGCCCATAACTCGGCTCCATAGAGTAAGCTATTTAGTGTGGTCGCAATTAGAAACTTTCTTCCTTCCTGATTCCCACCCCCCTTCCCTACCGATGTTAGCCAGCAGTATACTAAGCTGAAAAGTAATCCTGGATGCGTTTTGCGCAGCGTACTGTATTTGGGCCCAGTAGGATCTAAATTTAGATCTAAATAATTAAGTACTTTTCCTGATCTCAACTCATCTGAGGTTGTGTGCAAGTGCTGGTCTAGTCACATTTGTGCTCTTATCATTACTTGGTTTAACTTTCTTCGTGAATCTTCCGTATCGCATGCAGTAATTATTGCGGCGATGTCTTCAGCGTAACACACGAGATATGAGCTATCAGGCAATTCAATATTTAATATACCATCATAGCTGACGGTCCAGAGATGTGGTCCGAGTATGGAGCCCTGCTCTGCGCCAGCCTTTACATTGAGTTTTCGTGGCCTGTCTGTGGTCTGGTAAAGTAAGACTCAGTTCTTTAGATAGCTCCTCATCATTAAACTAAGAGATTGCGTGATCTAGAATTTTTTTTCTAAGACTTCAATCATATCCTTCCAATGTGCCCTGAAGCATTTCGTACGTCCAGTATTGCGAGAAGAACTGTTAGCCTTAATTTGTGATAGTCTTTATGGGCCTCTTCGACGATTTTTATGACATTCTCGTTTGCACTCATTGTTGATTTATCGGGCCTAAAACCATATTGCTTTGGTGAAAGACCACCAGAACTAGCAAAAATTGCTTCTAGTCTCGGCTTAAGTAGTCTTTCGAGAACTTTTCCGGTAGTGTCCAGCAAGCAGAGAGGATGATATGCTGATGGATTGTCTAAGTTTTCTTTCCCTTTACTAATGAGCACAAGGTGATGTCTTTTCCAAACTTCTGGAAAGAGAGCTGATTTAAGGCAGGCATTAAAAATATCTAAAGTAAGTAAGGGCGCTTCAAGTCAATAACTTTCAGCGCTTCGGCGGGTATGCCGTTAGGACCTGGTGCTTTGTTCGGCTATAGTTTGTTTGTTGTTATTTGAAGCTCGTCGATGGTGAAGTAAAATTATTGAAATAAATTAATAAAAAATAAAATTAAATTAAAGTAAAAAATAAAATAAAGCAATATAAAATAAAATTAAAATACAACAAAATGAAACAACATAAATTAAATATAAAGTAAAATAAAATTAAAAAAATAAAATTAAATAAAAATAAATAATTAAATAAAAATAAATTAAAATAAGATAAAATAAAATAAAATAAAATAAATTAAAATAAAATTAAATGAAAAAATAAAAAAAATAAAAAAATAATATATAACAAAAAACAAAAAATTATAATAAAAAAATGAAAATAGAATAAAATAAAATAAAATAAAATAAAATAAAACAAATTAAAATTAAATTAAATTAATAAAAATTAAGTACACTAAACTTACATAAACTCTAACTAAATTATAGAACAAAATTAAAATTAAATTAATTTAAATAAAATAAGCTCAAAATAAAACTTAATTTTCTGTAATTAATTATTTAAATTAAATTTAATTTATAGTTTTTTACTCACACCAGCTTTCCCTTTAAAGACAACTATTTAAACATTTTCGGTGTTTCTGTTCCTCTCCGATGTTTGCCCTTTCGTTTGTTCTTAAATGTTTCTTTTGTTCTTCTGCTTCTTCTTCGTCGCTTTTTCGTGATAAATATTCGTCCTTGCCCTAGTGCACTTGTCGCTTGTCACTTATTGTTGAATTGTGTGCCATATTGTGGACGATGCTTCTTCAACGCGAGCACGTTTCCTGCCAACAAATTAACATAAAGACACACATATACTTCTATTCGTTTACCGTTAAGCACATTGGAATACAAGAAAACGAAAAAATGTTGCTGATATATGTAAGTGTGCACTTGTACTTGCTTCTCGTTCTCATTATGTCTCGGTTGTAAGTAGATGCAATTTAGCATAAGAATCACGCTTTAACTTGTATTTAATGGCAGTACATTGTGTCTTAGATGGAAACATATGTACATACTTTCATATATGTATTTCTGTTTTTAAATTGCTTTCGTCCTACAGTTGGCAGGCAATTGTTTTAGCCTTAAGAAATTTGCAGAGAGTCCGTCAAATCATTTGATATTCAGCTTTGGCAGACACATATTTCCATATAATCACATACATACGAGTATGTGTTGATATGGGCGCTCATTAAACTGTCCATGGCACGTTAGAAAGTATTCCTTGTCCTTGTTGCTTATGAACAGCACGAGTAGTAGTTGGTGAATTACCACTTTTATAGCTACTTTAGCAGCTTGTTTTTGTTGTTGTTACAGTTTTGAAATGGCCACCTTGAGCTGTCAACTGTCAACCGATGACTGTCAAGTTGGCTCACTCAACAATGCAGGTGACACTTGAACTAAAGTGCTTGAGAAAAAATTGCGCAATGTAGGCATTTTACATTTGAGGTACTGAAAGATATGTGTTTAAGTGTCAGTTTAAATTGTGTTATTTGCCATAAGGACAATGTGTTAGGAATAAGTAATAATTTAATTTGCTTAAAGAATGTTAATTTTTTAATAAATATAAAAAAAAATGTTATTATATAAGTTCGGAAATAGATCAGAAATTTGTCTGAAACAATGATACTAAACTATGCAACAATGGCAGATACTAAACCATTTTCCGAAGCAGTGCTGAACCCGTTTCGTAGTAATCATTAACTTATACTTAATTATTTGCTTGCATATACTGAAAAAGTTTACAGAAACGTTTTGAAATGTTACCTAACTGATTACGCAATTCAACCGAAAGTCCTTCGGGACTTGATTCAAAATGGTCGTGATATACCCCATAGATAATAGCGAAAATGTCTCGATCATTTCGTAAAGAACTGAATTTCTGAAATATTTCAAAGCTGAGTTCCAAATTTTGTTGAAACCTGGCAGGAACTAATCTCATTGATTATCTCCAAGTGGATTTGAGTATACTAATAATTCAAAACAGGTTCAAATCGGTCCATAAATAGTTACAGGTTATTCTAAGCCGATTTCCAGCTGGACCCAAAAAAAAAACTAAATTAATCGCAAACAATTCTCAATATTATTTCAAATTAACCAGAACTAGCCCTAAATTGGCCGATCTGTGGATGATTTTTTTTTTTAAACCTTGCACCCAAACTAGTTCCGAAAAGAACAATATTCCGAAAATTTTATAATATTCCCAAAAATACCAAAAAATAGATCGAGACATGAGTAGCATCGAAAATATCCTGGAACCATATAAAGCAAAATTAAAAATGACCAAACAATGTTCTAATTTCTCAAACTTGATTTGGAACTAATACCAAAATTATTGTGGATTTTGAAAAAAATAGTTTGAAAATTTTCACAGTATCGTAAAATGCTTAGAACTTTAAATTATTTAAATTTTGAACATTACCTCGATTTTTTTTTTGCGGCTCTTTTTATAGAGGCTACAGGGTATGATGAGGTGGAATGCAGCTGTCAGTATGGTGCCAATCAGCCTCACTCATACCAAGACTATTAGTGCGCGTAGAGGCATCGTATCCTTCCAGATGTGGTCCTGTTTAGCTAACTAGGATTTAAACCCTGTTATCCTAATATAGAGTCACATGTGTTTGCATGTCCATTTGATGGATCGCGGTCAGCGGCGTTAGACTGTATTCTAACGAAGACTGTCCGATACTGGTCCAGCTTCGGATGTAACGGCGACTTAATGCGGAATGGAGCTTTGTTGCAATCGACCGTTTTCCTTCCACCGAAAGGTCTTCTCTTAGTAGGAGTTCCAAAGAACCAGTTGAAATATAGCTTACAAAAATTCAGCCTCGTATTCCTGCACGTCGCCAAAATCAGCAGAAAACGCTTCGACGGATCCAAAGGGACTTATATGAATCACTCTTTCAAAACGTTTTCTACCTTTCGGACCCGCAGAACCCAATGCTAAACCCAAAGAGGTACACCAATGTCTACCAGCAGGCAAAAAGCCTATGCCGCTATAGGGAAAGACCAAATCCCTAGTTACGGGAGGTTCGAAATAGCAGGCCCGCACAAGGCAAAATCAGTATTGAAAGTTAGCAAGTACAAAACCTTGTACGGATTTAGTGCCCAGACGCAACATTGCGACATACCTTACTTTGTTTGTAGTTTCAGGGGCAAATTACTCAACTCAGCAATCCTGCTGTTCCAAAAACAATCAGGCTCTCAACAACAGCGTGCAGCCTCAAAAGCTTTCGAGAAACTAAGCACCATACCAGCCGCAGATCTTACAATAGAGCAGAAAGTCAGGCTTAAATGAGCCATAAGCATCATCGAGGACCGAGAAAAGCGGACGGGAAAGAGATCCGTAAGCCCCCACGAAAACTAAAAGTCTTAGGATCCCACTACGAGTGGATCCAAGAGATACAGACTCATAACAGCTTTCCAACACAATCTAGAAATAAAAACTGCTATACCCTGCAGCTGGGCATATTTCTATAGATAACTGGAAAGCTGATAGATTTGCGCAGTGCATAAAAGGGTATACTTCAGATATACCCTGGCTCTGCAATCGGGGGTGACCTAAAAGCTGCGTAAAACTAGTGCGTGCGTTGATAGAGCGGTAAAACTGTACAAAAAGTTGGAGATCTTTGGCCTGAGGCAGATTTGGTGGCTGTGCAATGAGACGAGATCTCTAACGGGTAACAATCAGGGATCTGGGTGTCAGCGAAGTCCTCTCCTCCCTGCGAAAATTAAAAAGTACACCCGGCTTGGTAATGTGGGCCTATTTACCACTATTTGTTGGAAAACAGCATTTTTTGAGTTTCGCCATCTTTTTTTAGTAGTGTTTGAGTGTTCAACGGTGTCTCTAAAATCTATAAAAGTGAAATTGCTCGAGCACTTCCCCCAAATTCTCGCCAATTAGTTTCGAGTTATCACGTATCAACTTCCTTAAGAAGGGATTAACAGAGCAGCTGTAACTAATCCTGTTCGAAGCGTGGATTAAATAATAAATTAAATTCTGTTCTTCGAACTGACAATCGATTATCTGAATTAACAATTTAATTTCTATATTTGCCTTAGTAAACCTAACCCTCTTGGTTGGAAGGTGAATCTATATGCAAATATAGCTTTAGTCTTAACTTAGGGCAAATTTTAATGCATATTTAATATAACCTTCCCATCCAACCATCGTTCCAACCACTCACCTGTTTACCCACCTGTCCATACATTGCTCATCTTTCTGAAGGGCCAAAGTGTAGTGTGTTAACCTTTAAACAAACACACACACACACACATACTTGACTAGGTGTTCCCAATAATAGAAGAGCACAAAAATAATTTAGCTCCTGAGAGCCTTTTTATTCTATACACAGTATTTATAAATAAAAACTATTTATATATACATACATACACACATACATACACATGATGTATGTGCATTGAACTAAATGATATATTTATAAAAGCATATACGTGATTGCAAGCAAAAGTGTATATGTGTTTGTGTGTGTTTGAAATTTAATGACGTAACAGCACGTGCCAACCGTGCGAACAATCAACCAACCAAGCAACCAACCAACCGACCGGTATTTATTTCACTCTTCTCTGCTTCAGACTCTCATAGTATTTTTAACAAAATGTATGAAAAAACCATATTTAGTTTTCTGTTCCTACATACGTACATAGGTAAATATATATTGGGTGATCCATTTCGAGGTTCCCTTCTTTTAAAGAAAAAAAAAACTGAAAATTCAACTTTATTAAAAAAAGTTAATTATCATTCGAATGAAGATTCTTTGGCATTTGTGTTTTGAGGATTACCTCTTTCAAATATTGGCGATGACTCGTTCGAGCATTTCGACTGGTAACTGGCGAATGACACCCGTGATGTTTTACTCCAAGGCCTGAATCGAAACGGGATTGTCGGTATGGACTTTAGACTTTACATAACTTAAGGTCTAACGGTGTGATATCACACGATCTTGGTGGCCAATCGACCGGCCCAAACCGTGAAATTATCTGCTCACCGAAATGTTCTCTCAATAAATCCATTGATTGATGCAATGTGGGTGTCGTCTTGTTGAAACCAAGTATCGCGGAGGTCATGAGCTTCAATTTTAGGCATCAAATAGTCGGTTATCATGGTGCGATAACGATCGTCGTTGACGGTTATCACCGGTATCATTTTTGAAGAAATATGGACCGATGATTTCTCCGGCTTACAAACCACACTAAATCGTTTTATTTTCTGGATGAAATGGCAGATTGCTCTTCGTCCCACATACAGCAATTTTGCTTGTTGAGCCAGAAATGAGCCTCATCGATGAACAAAATTTGTCTCGAAAACCTCGGATCTTCTTTGAACTTTTCAAGAGCTCATAGCGATATCGCTTGGCAAGGTTGAGCGACTTCAGTTCTTGCACATACCTTATTTTGTACGCTTTCAATTTAAGATCTTGATGTAACATGCACCAAGACGTTCCATACGTCAGTCGGAGTTGCTGCGAACGGCGCCGAATCGACTTTTCACGGTCTTCGTGTACACCCTCAGCTACGGCCGCTATATTTTCTTCACTACGTGCTAGACGTGGTCTATTCGGTCGAATATTATCCAATAATGAATGCTGGGTCTCAAGATGGGTGATGGTGTTGCGAATAGTATGCTCAGTATGCCGATTATGTTGACCATAAGTTGAGCGAAGCGCGCGAAACACATTCTTTACAGAACGTGAATTTTCATAATAAAGTTGAATGATTTGCAAAACGGTGTTCAGGCGTAAGTCTTTCCATGATGAAATGCCAAACAATACTGAAAAAAAAAATAACATGACAGCTTGACACGACTCACGCTTGATCTGAAAAGGCTATTGAAGAAAGTACTCCCACTTGGATCACCCTTTATTATACATTTTGTCTAACGTGTTTTTAATTGGATATGTTGGTCAGACGGATATTGTTGCTGTTCACATGGCATAACGCTGTGTCTTGTTGAAGGACACACTGTTGGCGAAAGCTTGAAAGTGGGTGATGTTAGGACTGCTCAATATAATTGTTTTTTTTTTGTACACTTTCATCGGAAAGTATTTATGCACTTGTGTTTAGGTCTGTTGCATGTTCCAAACATCAAAGTTGAGATATATGGTTTGTTTGAAACGACACGCTATTTCGGCGTAGCTGCCACTCAGATCCTGCTTATTTAACCACAATCAGAAGAAACTCCATTCACTCAGGCAGCAGAATTTATAGCTTACCTGAACGCGGGATGGGTTCATGTGGATAAGCTCACGCAAGTGAGAAAAGCTTTTGACTGCCATTCACCTGGGATGGCCAGTAACTATCATTTTGCATACGATTCAATCACGATTTGAGTGCATGCAGCTAGAATGCCCGAGAACGTCATTAATTAATTAATTAAGCCCAACGGGTTCCCTTCTCCCGTCAAACCGTCACGAGGAGTGCCATCCGCATGACGTGCAGAGTTTGCCGAATCAGGAAAGCAAGAGTTTGTTAAGCGTCGAGATTTAAAACGTAATTGGTACTCGTTAGTCCAAAGGCTCATCGTAAAAAAAATTGCAACCGATGGGACAAAGGTCGGAAGAAAGTTTGAGGTTACATTCGTGATGGGGTAGATACACCGTCACCGAATTCTGGCATTTACCCCGGTAAATGAACGTCTAGCTATGTTCTTCAACATAAAGCTGATTTGCGTTCACATCACGCTGAAAGGAAGAAAGGAAGAACGGTGTATCCAAAGATACCTTCTATGAGCGTCTTGAATACATCCACTAGCGCTGCGCCTGATACGTTGTGAAAATTTTTGAACTTCTTGATTGATATCAACTCCGATCACAACATATATTATGGCAGCGAAGATAGGTACCCGACTTTGTGCTTCAAATAACTTCTACCGGTATTCTAGCCGGCTTGCCTTTTTGCTTAACGAGACCACTCATTAAAAAAATTGATATGAAAGAACAGTGGGACAACATTTCTAACTCTCTTCGTAGAGCCTTCATGGAAACTATTACTTTCGGAAACAACCGTGTGGAAGAAATTGACAAGGACAGCACGAAAAGGAGCTACTATTGCCGCAATATGTCCAAACTTGATAACTCAGTAAATTATATACGACTTTGTAAGCTGTCGCAAGGCAATTCACATCACAAGCGCAGTCCGAATTTGGAAAACAAGATTTCAGACAAAGTGACTATTTCTCTTGGGACCTCTTTTACGTAATGTTGGAGGAAGTAATCTGAGCTGCAGAGTGGATAATAAAGGGAAGCGAATGGGTCTGGAACATAAGCCATTAGTCTACAGCCAATAGACTAATAGTATAATAGACCCTTAGGCGTGGCTTTCGAAAAGCTTTTCACATATACAATCAGATCACATGCAAAGAACTCGAGTTTGCGGACAAAGCCTTGCACATCTTTAGAGATGGCTCCAAAATGAACGTTAAAATAGCGGTTCCAACTCTGACCAACTAGCAGAACCCAGCAGAAATATTTGCTATAAAAATGGTAGCAGGCCTACTGTAAGGGGCTGGCCTCTACATAGGATAACAAACACACCATTATTCAGATAGATAAGCTTTAATTAAAGCTTTGCTTCCTGCAACAGAAAGCAATAGTAGCTTTAAACAAGAAGGCAATCAGAAGGCTATCGGAGAAATGAAAAATTCAATTTTTGGTCATATGAGCATCGAAGACAATGGATGACTTATGAGAACATTATTTCATAAGAGGACGTAATTATGGGATTATCAGACTATCTGAGGGAAAAGAGAAGAATGAACGGGAAACGCTGTTGCACCGTAGGCTTTGGGAATGAAGGGAGTGCAGCGAAATAGCAGTAATTATATGCAAAACGAAACGAATCTTACTAACGTCGAAAAGGTCAGCCTCCAGGCTGCTAGTAAAGCAGCAATATAATTTTTGAGTGCCCGACACGCGGCAAGCAATGGATGAAGTAACCTGCTCAATATAAGCTACACTTTTTTAATCAACAATTGATAAAAGACCAATCAATTTTCTTAGGGAACATTGGGGTAGCAGTTCGTCGACTACATACGTATGCACCAGTATATTGGCCAGACGGAACAGCACTTTTGGTAGCCAAATGCAGTCGCTTCTGCGTCAAATCAATATCGAATCCGTCCAAAAGCTCTGAATAATATTCGCCGGCGATCTTCTTCCTCTTTTCAAGGTAACCGATTTGAATGGCACTTTTTACATCCCACAAAAATTGATTGTGGCGTGCGTTCTTGCTTATACGACCACAACAGACCTCAATAAACCACTTCTTAACCACAAAAATTGATCCTTCAGAGTCCTTATAGTATTTCTCAAGTCGTTCCTTGGTTTCTTACGAAAAAACTGATACTTAATAAGCACATAAAATTCACTTTTGTCCATTTTCGTTTAAATTCACGAGGACGTCTGTTTTCAATGGTTGCCAAACACAAACTAAATGGCGCAGATTGCGCAGTTCAGTTATTGACTTATCAAACTGACCCTGAACACAAAAAATTTGTGAATAGATTTCTGGGATCTCTGAAATAACGGGTGATCCCTTTCGAGGTTCCCTACTTTTTTAAGGAAAAAAATACAGACACTTCAAGTTTAATAGCGAATTTTTATTATCATACGAAAGAACATTCTTTGGTTTCTTTTTTTCGAAGATTGTCTCTCTCAAATGTTGGCCGCGGCTATGTCTCAGATGGTCCATCCGTTGAGTTCAATTTTCGATGACTCGTTCGAGCATTTCAACTGGTAACGGGCGAATGACACTCGTGATGTTTTGCTCGAAAGCCTGAATCGAAGCGGGATTGTCCGCATAGACTTTCGACTTTACATATCCCTACAGGAAAAAGTCTAACAGTGTGATATCACATGATCTTGGTAGCCAATCCACCTGCCCAAAACGTGAAATTATCTGCTCACCGAAGTGTTCTCTCAATAAAGCCATTGATTGATGCGATGTGTGGAAAGTGGCGTCGTCTTATTGAAACCATATGTCGCGAAGATCACAACCTTCAATTTCAGGCATCAAATAGTGGGTTATCATAGCGCAATAACGGTCGCCATTGACGGTTGTGTTCTCACTGACATCATTTTTGAAGAAATATGGACCGATGATTCCACCGACCCACAAACCATACCAAGCCGTTTTTTTTTCGGGATAAAATGGCAGCTCTTGAATCTATTCAGGTAGCTCTTCGTTCCAAATGCTGCAATTTTGCTTTTTTACATACCCATTGACCATCCACTATATTGTCTTTGCTACGATCTGGACGTGGTCTACTCGGTCGAATATTATCCATTAATAAATGATGGGTCTCAAGATGGGTGGAGGTGTTGCGAATAGTACGCTCAGTAGACCGATTATGTTGACCACAAGTTGAGCGATGCGCGCGAAACACACTCTTTACAAAACGAGATTTTTTTCGTAATAAAGTTGAATGATTTGTAAACGTTATTAGGCGTAAGTCTTTCCATGATGAAATGCGAAAGAATAGTGAACAAAAATAACATGAAAGCTTATAATATGGTGAGTTTGTTCCAACTTGTCAATCAATCGAGGGTCGAGAGAAATGTTAAAAAGTACGATAGAGGTTCTTCTCACTCTAAGACGATTTTCGAGAAGGTCGTCAAAAACTACTAATTTTATACTCAAACTAATACGGCAAGATCGTCAACCTATAGTGAGATTGAAACAACTATAGTCACTAGTGTTACCAGCATAAATTCAATATTTCATGAACATTTGAAATTAAATAAGATCACGTTGAATACCACACAATTATGCAATCGCGCAAAAAGTAACTTGTGTCGATTGGTCGAGAGAAATGTTAAAAAACACGATAGCAATGCTTCGAAACATAACTAAGTAATCGTGACAGGTGCTGAATCGTGGATTTACGCGTATGAGCTCGAAAGTAAACAGCAGTCGGCTGTTAAATTTGTATTCAAAATATTCAAGATAATCATGCTTGTTCATGATCGACTCAATAAAATGAAATTTTCCTACACCCGAACTTGCCATGTACCCCCACATCATAACACCTCCACCAACGTGTTTAACCGTAGGTACAAGGTTTTGCTTTTCCAGTGCTGTTCTGCTTTTCCTCCAAAAAATCTTACGGCCTTTTATCCCAAAAATGCTAAACTTACTCTCATCTGAAAAAAATAACTTTATTCCAAAACTCTGGAGGCTTGTTTAAATACTCCTTCGCAAAGACCATCCATTCAGTCAGTTTTCTTGGACGACCAATACCTGGCTGAGACTAATAAAATTTCGTTTGTTTGAAGTTGTTCATTACCCTCTGGTTAGCTCTCTTTCAACAGTTTTTGTGATTTCTCGATAAATTTTACCATTCTGCCATGAGCCAACTATGATTTTTCTTTCGCCAATTTCAGTTTCTTTTCGCATTTGGGCCATAGTCAAAAAGGTATATTTATATACACTTTAGCTTCTTCCTAATCGCGATTACTATCGTGTATCATTTAGAATTAAATTAAACATAAATAATTTGTATTTTCAATGCAACAAACCATCGCTTTTCAAAGTGAACGCACACTTTTTCTACTCGACTTACTTAAGCGGAGGTACTAAAATCCCGTTAACTCAGAACGACGCAGTTCAAATTCTATGAAATTTCGCTCAAACATACATCAAATAATTGTTTTCAAAATACGTTAAAAATAACTTAGTGTTTGTTTTGAAATTAATTAATAAATTAATTAAGCCCAATGGTTACCCTCCTCCCGCCTAACCGACACGAGGGGCGCCATCCGCATAACGTACGGAATATGCCGAGTCAATAAAGCAAGAGTTTGTGGAGCGTCGAGATTTAAAACTGTTCAGCTACAGAAAACAAATTCATCAACTGAAATCAAATATTATTTATACTACAATAGAAAATTAGTGGGTTACTTGTTAAGAGAATAACAATTGAAATCCTGACATAAACGGCGAAACGGTTCATATAGTTCAAAGTTTGTTTTACAAGATTTTAGGAATATTGGTCTAAATTGTCCTGATAATCGGATGGGGACATTAAAATTCACTTCACCTAAGAGAAATGAACTGCAAACCAGTCCATTTAGAAGCTTGACTAAAAAACTTATTCCTAACATTTCTCTACAGCTAGAAAGTGTGGGTAAATTTATAAGTTTTAAGCGACTAGTATACGGAGGTATACGGAGGTATGAAGAAGTATTTTGGCCGGAATCTCAGTGCAACGGACACAAAGCAAACAACAGAAACTGCTTTTGCACGGACTCAATTTTATCAGAGTGGATTTTATAATTAGGGTTCCACACAATCGAACCGTACTCCAATATTGGCCTTACTAATGACGTAAAAAGTATTTTCTTAATATAAGGGTCTCTAAATTCTTTAGACCACCGCTTTATAAAGGCACGGGCACTTTTAGCTTTCGATACAGTTGTATTAATATGAAGATTGAAGTTGAGTTTGGTATCCATTGTTACACCAAAATCAACAAAATTACATACTTGCTCTAGACTATAGTTGTTTATTGTGTAAGATGGTAGTTGAACATATTTTCATGGTTTTACATTTATTAAGGTTAAAAGGCATATCATTGATATTACACCAAGTTACTAAATTGTTCAAATCGGTTTGTAATAAACATCATTCATTAATTGAGGTATGAGATTGGAAAAGCTTTACATCATCGGCATATAATAAAATCTTTGAATATTTTATAACTGAAGACAAATCGTTAATAAATAACAAGAACAGAATCGGTCCCAGGTGGCTACCTTGCGGAACACCAGATGTTACATCAATTATGTCAGAAAAGGTATCATTAAATAATACACTTTGAGTCCTGTTGCAGAGATAGGAAGATATCTATTGGAGAAGGCTTGGTTGAAATCCAAGAATATCTAGTTTTTTAATAAGTATTGTATGATTAACCCTGTCGATTGCTTTACTGAAGTCAATATATATAACATCAGTATTCTTGTTTTCTCTAATTCCATTTGAAACGTGAGTAACAGATTTCCACAAATTAGTAATAGTAGATTTCCCTTTGCAAAATCCACGCTGGGAACTGGAAATTAAAGGAAATATGGGAAAAGTTAATTGGGCAGTAATTATGCCTTCAAAAAGTTTAGATTTAGCATATATCTTTGCTAACCCTCTATAATTTTCAATCGAAGATCTACTACCATTCTTATGCAAGGGTATTATAAATGATTTTTTCCATGTCAAAGGGAATATGCCTTGTTTTAGGGATGCATTAAAGAGGTTTGTCAAAGGCCGGTACAAATTTTCAGCACAATATTTAAGAAAGCATGTTAGAATCATGTTAGGGCCGTAACTAAAAGAGCTCTTTAAAGCCTGTAACTGGCACAACACATCTTCGGAAGAAACAATTGGGGTATTAATTGAGCTTTGAGGATAAAAATTCTCTTGATGGACAAAATTATTTCCAGTTGAATTGATAATGTAATAGGACCTGAAAAATTGTTCAAACATATTGGAGATATGAAGAAAATCACTTGATGTAGTGGATTTATATGTGATGGCGGATGGACAGAAAGAGACTCTGCGTTCGGAGTTAACGAAATCATAAAACATCTTAGGATTGCGTACAATGCCCCTCTTAATCTTATTTAAGTAGTTGTTGTAACATGTTTTGCTAAGTTCAAAGTACTTACGACTTAGCTTTGAGTATTTTACATAGTCTGTAGGCAAGCTTGTTGTTTTATACTGTTTAAAGGCGCGAGATTTTCTGTTTTTTAACAAATTTAAATCTTTTGTAAACCATAAATTGGTACATTTAGTTAAAGCACAAGCACGTTTTGGTACAAAATTTTCAAACAATTTTACAATTGTATTATTGTATTAATTGTATTCCTCGATATTCCCTTTATAGACAGGCCAAATCAATATGAATAGTTCCTGATTTAACTTTTTTAAGTTATCTTTTGCAAAATTAAAGCATAACTTTTTGAGGTGAATACTTTCATACAGTGAGTGAACGCAGACTTTTTCTGCCATGTGTATGTATGTAGATAGATCAATAATTAAGTAAAAAATATTATCTTTCTCATCCTTGACAAACTAATTATAAAATCAAAATTGAACAAAGTAGAAGAATACCACAGCGGCATGTGACTGGGTGTGCTAGTAATAATTAAAAAAAAAATTTATTTAAGTGTGGCTTAAAGCCTGAAATTGTACATTCTATTTTTTATGCCTCTAGGGACACACTTATTCCACTCCTTACTTCGTGAGTACTATTTTGAACACGTAAGGTGGACATTTCGAATACAACTATTATATGTATATATGTACTTGTGCATACATACGTGTACATACATATGTATTAAAAGATAAGCATTATCTTGCATATGTACATATGAGTACATAGAAATAAAGTGTCCAGCATGCGACACTATTCCTGTGAGCTTCCGCTTTTTTAACTCAGTTTACTATTTTACTATTTTATTTTATTTCTTTCTTTTTTTCTAACGCTTATCCTTTTGGCAACATTGTGAAATGACAACACTGTGGCCTCAACTGCAACTTGAACACTTGAGTTTACATACATATGTACAAGCTCACATAAATATATATAAGTATGTACATACATACTCGTATATACAACATGCACAGTATCTCTCACATGTTGCGCTAATGTCATGCGTGCTTAACTCGATAGTGTGCTTCACTTAGTTGGGTTATAAAAAGATATCCTTACATGGACACAAGCACATACAATTCATACATACATATGTATATATATATTTGTATGTGTTGAAATGTGTGTTTGCGTACATTTACGTAAATAGTCGTCTAACAAAATGCTATAAAAGTGGCATATACTCGTATGTATGTATATGTAAATGGATATGATGCGGATATGGTAAGCATAGTTATGATGATGGAGTGAAATGTAGAGAGAGAGAGAGAGTTGGAGATTTTGCTTAGATAATGTCTATAGTGTCAAGCAAACCGTAAATGCTTTTATTGTATATGGTTAGACACGCAAGAGGATGAGTACTGTTGCAATACAATGAAATGGGGAAACTTTGTTTTCAATTTTGGTTCATGTTAAATGATAAACTAGTACACACACAAGTATAAGTATAAAAAATAAAATCGCCTTAAGGTGCAGCAAATAGTTAAGTTGTTCTCAAGGAGATTGCACAGATTTAAAGTAGTTTCCTTAAGTTAGGTTAGGTTGCACTGGCTGACCCCTTGGGAAGCCTCATAGACAATAACACATCCACTCGTTTCGCCAGACACACAACATGCGACCAAAGCTCGATACTACAATATTTTCTGTTTTCTCTCTAGTTTGAAGAACAGTGCTGCTCTCTAAGCAAATCGAAGTAGACGTGTTGGACCTGTGTCTACTGCTATTTAAAGGTCCACCAATTATGTCCTCGCCAAGTATTTTGAATTTCTGTGTACTGTGCGCTGGATACTCACATATTACGTAACCAACTGTCTCCGCTCCACTTTCTCCATTTTCTATTATCAACCAGACCTAATTTGAAGGCATCAAAAAGTCTAATATTTGCACTTTTTATTGCTAGCAGGTGGGTAGATAGATAGACAGGGTATTTTATGACGCATCTAGACCTATAGCAGTCACATTATTATTAAATTGGGACTAAAATTCGCTCACACTACCATGTCTTCTCTGAACCACCCTGTGGAGTCTTAATGAAGTTCATTGACCTAAATAGCTTAATATGAGTAACTTCCGGCACGCGGTTAAGAAAACTAATGCCGATACTTGCGAACCTTTTCCTGTACTACCGTCTCCTCTTCTTCGACCTTCTGGCGACGTGTGCAGCAGTCGTTGTATGGTAAACCTAGCCTACTAACGTGTCTACCAATAAGACAGTGACCCATCAGCACTCCTATTGGAGTTCTTACGTCGCTTGTTATATATTTCAATGATTGGCATGTGCTACCCACAGAGCTATATATACATTCCCTCTTTACTTGCATCTAAATGTTAAGTGATGACTAATCTAGCTAGTTCATCTGTCGGATAACATTGTTCCGTGAAACGCATTGCAGATTTATCATGTAGTGTGATTCTAACTCTGCTAACATATCAAGATATTCTTTCACTATCTTTAATGTGATCTTGAATGATTTAAATGATTATAGATCAGTTTGAAGTAAGAACCCCACTTGTCAGAAGCAGCAGTCTCTCTTCAATTACAGCAATCTCTGCTTAAAAAAACACTGCAGTGATCTGTTAGGCGAAGGGTGATTCGGGTATCTAATGTTGCCGAGAAGACGCCACCGCCTATTCCATTAACTAATTTAGATCATTTCCTATAGGTAAAAATCCCTGCACCTTTGTCCACTATCCCTTTATCCCATACTTCCCTGAAGGGGAAGACAGTTTTGAAGGACGAATCTAAATTTATTTCTAAAGGATTGTGAAGTAGTATTGGGAAGAAAAAGGGATTTGCTATAAATAATATAGGTCACTAATAGAGAGAATTCCTTCAGTCTAAATGCCGACTTCGGAGCCAGTAACATGCATTATATGTCATTTGGCAGTAGATAGCGCACCTCATTTAGTGCCTGAGTCGGTGCTACTCTAAGATCGGTAGTAAGTGCCAGTTATTCCTTGTACATTTTCCATGCGCTTCACCTCGATTTTCTTTTCTATCATCGGCCGCCAAACCAATGTACCGTTGGTCATAGTCGCGGCGCCCGCGATAGCCGAGTGGTTAACATTGCGTACTGCCATTCGGAAGTCCTGGGTTCGAGCCCAGGTTCCAACAACATCCAAAATTATAGAAAATTAATTTTTCTAGTTGCCGTCGCCCCTCGGCAGTGAATTCCAAGCCCTATGAGTGTATTTCTGACATGAAATAAAAAGCTCCTCGTAAAAATCCATCGGCCGTTCGGAGGAGGCTGATAATAAATTGTAGGTCCCTCAATTCGTTGGTAAAAACAACAAGACGCAAAAACCACAAATTGGAGGAGGAGCTCGGCCAAAAATCGGTTCAGCGGTTACAAAGCGCCAAATTTAATCCTTCTTACAACTGCCGTATGAAGTCAATGCGTTATTGGTAGTGTTAAACCTCATTTGGGCCACACTATGCTTTTAAGAGTATAAAATGCAAGCGCGGTTTTTCTTATCCGTTTTTCTCAATAAGATCTCTCTGTACCAGTGTTAATCCTACGTTGTTCGCTTTGAAGTCATGCCTTAGCTAGACACCTCCCGACTATAACATGGACGGACTGCGAGTCCATACCATATTCAAGACAATTATGGTATCTATTTCCTGTTTTCCCAAAATCAATTAGTTTGATTGTACAAGAGCATTCTTGTTCATATTTAATTTTTCTCAGAGGAGGACTGGAATGTCCATAGTTTTAAGTCCTGTTCTGAAAGAGCAACATATTAAGCCAGTTCATCAGCTACCTAATTGCCTTCGATGGCCTTATGCCCTGGTGCAAAATAAAAGTGAACTTTTCTTTTCACCGTCAGCCTGTTGGTCAGAATGCCTCTTGATAACTTCAATCGTCCTTTGCTATATGAAAGCCAGGCCTATCCACATAAATATGAATTATCCTTTTGTGTAGGTCAGTTCTCTTCAATAGCTTTGCCATCCATATGCTTCTATTGTAGCTGGGAAAACCTTCCCTGTCGCAGAATAAGTCTATTCATATTTTAAGGGTAAATCTATACTACTGTACCTGTAAGTCTTGATTATCAGCTGATTCGAGGAGTGTAGGGTTGTGGCAGTTGGGACAGTTGGCAATGTCTCTGCTTTTGCCATTGAGTTCGCTGGTGATATGTTCGCTAACCCGCATGAATTGCCACATTTGGCGTTGCTTTAAGTGCTCCGGTATTGCTGAGCATATAGAGTCTTTCCAACCTATTCAGATGAGCTGTATCTTACGCAGCTCTCCACCAATCTAGAGTTCCTTAGAAAAGTTTTACTTAAGAATTGCAACGAAGATCGTAGGCGAAAGTCTTGGTTGAAGATAAGACCAGGATCAAACCAACGTAATTTTAAATGTGTAACGAGTTGCTGATTCCTTCTTCACGCGTTCCTTTATACTGAGCCTACACGAAAATTTGCTGCCCAATATTCCCAGGTACTTAGTGCTTATTTTCTAGCTTTTAATTAGGTCCGTGTAATCAATATTGACGCATTGAACCGAGCGCCAGATTCGCCAGAGAACCAAGGGTTACCTAATTCTTGCAATGACTGAAATATCGTATACTCTCTCCATCTTCATTAGTAATCCGATACACGCTATAGCCCAAAATGGGAGATGATAAATTACTCACTGCCGGGGTGCCTTTGTGCGAAACTCCCGTTGTCAAATTTAATATTCATTACTTTTGGGTGTGTAGCCTAACCATGGTTTTTCCAGTCCTGAAAAACAGAGTTGACCCTTGTCGATTCCAACTTTTTTTATTAAGGCTTCTTTGAAGACGTTATTAAGCAATCCAGACAAAGTGAAAAAGTTGTGCCGATTCACAGCATTAGGTAGACCTGTGTCTACTGGCCTATGTATCCTTTAAATAGGCGAGCTGTGCTTTCAGACTCTGGCAGACTCTCTAGCACATTTTATTTGATAAAAACATTCAGTATGCGTTCCATAGCTTTTAGGAGGCATAATTTAAGTTTAATGAGCGGTAGCTCTTTAGCTACGTATATCTTGTCCTATCTACTTTGAATAATAATATAACAAGTACTGTTCGCCATAGTTAGCTTAGAAGCTTTAGAACCCTAATACCGGTTTTCTCTAGTATGACGGGAAAAAATTTCATTCATGCCTGGAGTTTTATTACTCGAGAAATTCTCAATCGATACTCGCTTGTACATGATCCTGCTTCACAATAGACTATGAATAAGAATTTCCATTTATTATTTTCTGTTGTTGGCTCATAAACCGCCCTCAGATTTAACAAGCTCTTCTCTGCTGAATATTTTCATAAGTCTTGCAGACTTCTTTGGACCATCTATGCTACTGCAGAAGTTCTACCAAGAGCTTCTCCTAGCTTACCTTACATTACATCCATTATTTATTCCTGCCCTGGGTTTTCCGAAATGGGTAAGAGACCCTAAAGGCGTGGGGTATATTTCAGGTTCTATTATGTCTTCCCAATTTAAAAATATTTCTATAGATCTGATGAAACTTGGACTTTTTATCAAAACTTGGACTAGTCCGCTAAAGCCGGTTTTCAGAAATTGCCAACCTTTGCAATTTTGTTCAAATAAATATTGAACCTTTTATAACTGTGAACAGAAATGGGGGCCAAATCACCACCTTCTAATTCTCTTCTGGGACTCCTTTTTAGTTACTTCTAGACGTTCTTTGACTTGGGTCCTATATAAGGAAATTCCCTCGCTCTATTTACAGCGTTAAAGTCACCTTGTTAAAAGATCCGACCGCAAGAGTGTTTGACATTTACAAATTTCTCAGGTTAATGTGTTATTTTCTCTGATATTTGGTTGTAAGAAGTTAAGTATTTCTTCTTCTTCTTCTTTGGCGAAGACACCGCCGATTATTGCTGCATCAACAATAGCACGCCACTGGTTCCTTCTCTTGGCTGTTTGGCGCCAGTTGGATATACCAAGATAAACCAGATCGCCTCCCGCGTGATCTTTCCAACAGAGTGGAGGCCTTACTCTTCCTCTGGTTCCGCCAGCGAGTACTCCATCGAATACTTTCAAAGCTGGAGCGCTTTCATCCATTCGGACGACATGACCTAGCCAGCGTAGCCGCTGTCTCTTTATTCGCAGAGCTATGTCAATGTCGTCGTATAGCTCGTATAGCTAATCGTTCCACCGTCTACGGTATTCGCCGTTGCCACCGCGCAAAAGACCATACATCTTCCGCAAATTTTTTATCTACAAAACTACTAAAAGCGACTCTTCGGATGTCCAGGCCTCTTCATCATGTGTCAGGGAGAGAATGATGAGCGACTTGTAGAGTTTGGTTTTGGTTCGTCGAGAGAGGACTTTACTTTTCAATTACCTACTCAGTCCAAAGTAGCACCTTTTGGCAAGAGTGATTCTGCGTTGGAGGCTGACATTGTTGGTGTTGTAAATGCTGGTTCCTATATAGACGAAAATATCTACGACTTCGAAATTACGACTGTCAACAGTGACGAGGGAGCCCAGTCTTTGTCTAACCTGGAGAACGCAGAGCCTACGGTGTGGTTGTTATGACCAATTATATCAATATCATCGGCATACGCCAAAAACTTTTGTAAAATATTGTACTTGGTCTATTTAGCTCGGCAGCTCGTATTATTTTCTCCAGCATCAAATTGAAGAAATCACACGATAGAGAGTCTCCTTGTCTGAAACCTCATTTGGTATCGCACGGCTCGGAGAGGTCCTTCCCTATTCTGACTGCGCTTCTGGTATTACCCAGGGTCAGTTTACATAGCCGTATGAGTTTTGTGGGGATATCGAATTCAGACATAGCGGCGAGGAGGCAGTTTCTTATCGTGTTGAAGGCAGCTTTAAAACCGATAAAAAGGTGGTGTATAACGAGTTTTTTCTCACGAGTCTTCTCCAAGATTTGGCGCATGGTAAATATCTAGTCGATGGTGGATTTGCCAGGTCTAAAACCACACTTATAAAGTCCGATCAGTTTGTGGGCTTTAATGTTTCTCACAATACGCTAGGTAGAACCTTATATGCGATTTTGGGGAGGCCTTTCCCACGGTAATCGGCACAGACCGTGGGTTTTTCCTTTTTTAGATTGGGCAGAGCACACTTAAGTTTCATTCTTCAGGCATGCTTTTGTCCTACCATATTCTGCAAAGGAGTTGATGTATGTTCCTTATTAGTTCTACGCCGTCGTATTTGAATAGTTCGCTCGGTATGCCATCGGCTCCCGCCGCTTTATTATTTTTTAAGCGGGCAATCGCTATTCGAATTTCTTTATAGCCGGGTGATGACACATCTGACATTGAGCAGGTTGGAGAAGTATCTACTCCATACACTAAGTATGTTTTGCACATCTGTCACCATATTACCTCGTTGGTCCCTATATGAGTTTGCTTCGGCCTTGAAACCTTCTGTACTTATGTACACTCTCACTATGTCTTACTGTCTGTCTGTTCGCGATAAACTCAAAAGCTGTTAAATGGATTGCCATGCGGTTTCCACCAGTATATCGAGTGACTCTTGAGAGAGGTTTATGTAAAAATATATATTATTATACACATTTTTTATATAAATTTGTTAGAAATCTTAACTTACATGTAAAAACGCTCTTTGCGCTACGGAAGCGACTAACGCTTCAATTGTTTTATTTTCCCAAGTTAAACACACTTTCAAGCTTTTGGAAAACCAAAAGTAGTACAAGTATACCATAGTTATATATATAACCTATTAGTTATATTATCTGAATTAAAATAAAATTCAAATAAGCCTCAGCATAGAAGTAGCTGCATCCGCTAGTATAATGAATTTCCAAAGCGCGTAAAATATTAAAATTTTCGCCAATTTTTTAGTCAAGTATAAATTTTACTGCAAATCTAGTTTCGCAATTAAAGAAAAATCCACACCTTTAACAAAGCTATGTATGTATGCCATACGTAGAGCCTACAAGTATTTTGCATTTAATATTTTTCCCTTTTTAAAGTCATTCAAATTGTTTTCACCTCACTCGCTCTTCTGTATTTCACATTCTTTTCACTTCCAACCCTTCGACTTCTCGCCTCTCGCACTGCAGGAGGAGAATATTTCATTCGTTTCTAATGGTGTTCCTTGAAGCGCGAAACGTTACAGCTGCCTGAATCGCCTGAGCAAACACTTTGATCTTTGTTGAAACAAAAGGAAAATGAAAAAAAGAAAACATTTTTTGTCGTTAACACACATTTTTACTTATGCATATGTGTGTATGTGAGTATAAATTTGTATTTTTCATGTGACCTCACGTGCAACAAACTCGTACGTGTATTTTAACATATATGCTGTACGTATATACTCGTATTGCAAAAATATTATTTCTTTCTTGAGCTCAACGACCTTTCGTTTAAAACAATGAAGAGTTGGCAATCTAAATATTAATGTGCAGTGATAGTGATTCATAGATAATTATGATGGTGTGAAACCTTGTAATCATAAACTTGTTGAGAATTCTTGACGTTGTCATTGTGAGTGAATGAAAAGGAATATGGGAATCGATTTAGCATTCTGGGGTTGTGTACCGGGCAACACTGGGGCAAGGCTTCGTTGTGAAAGAAAAGAAACTTATATTACCAAAAAACCTCCAAGGAAAGCTTTATTCATTTTCGAAATAAATAAAGCTTTCCTTTGTGGTTTTTTGGTAATATTAGTTTCTTTAAAATCGGAATTTTATATGAGAAACTCATTAGAGATTTTTCGTAAACTGAAGCTGAAGCGTCTTTTTTGTGTTTTGGTCTCTTATAATATCTCTGAATATCAAAATTTTTTTTAGATGCTTCACTGTAGATCACTTTTTGTTCGGGAGCTTTAAAAGCTTTTCATCAATTGTGTCCCTTAGCGTCAAAACATCTCATTTTATTCTTAACTGTGTAGCTGAAACCATAATGTATAAAACTGTAATATCCAGGTTAGACAAAGAAGCGAAGCAAATGGGGCTGGTAGTGAATAGGCTGGTGAGACGAAATATCTCCTGTCATCAAATAAACAGTCTTCGCATTCGCCGCTTGGCGCCCATGACAATATTGACAGTCATGACTTCGAAGTCGCAGATAATTTCGTCTATCTGGGAACCAGCAGTAACAACATCAACAATGTTAGCCTTGAAATCCAACGCAGAATCACTCTTGCCAACAGGTGCTACTTTGAACTGAGTAGGCAATTGAAAAGTAAAGTCCTCTCTCGACAAACGAAAACCGAACTCTACAAGTCGCTCATCATTCCCATCCCAACATATGGTGCAGAAGCTTGGATGATGTTGACAGACAATGAGTCGGCTCTAGGTGTTTTCAAGAGGAAAGTTTTTCGGAAGATTTATGGTCCTTTGCGTGTTGGCAACGGCGAATACCGCAGACGATTCAACAGTGAACTGTACGACCTATACGAAGACATTGTCAAAGTTCAGGGAATCAAGAGACAGCGGCTACGATGTCTAGGTCATGCCGTCCGCAGGAATGAAAGCTTTGAAAGTATCCGACGGAGTACTCGCTGCCGGAAGAAGAGGAAGAGAAAGACCTACACTCCGTTGGAAGGATCAGGTGGAGAGCGACCTGGTGTCACTTAGCATTTCCAACTGGCGCCAAACGAGTTGCGCGCTATTGTTCATGTGGCTATAATCGCTTAAGCGGTGCCTACGCCAAAAGAAGAAGAAGAATCTGGAAAACAAGAACAATAAAGGTTGAAAGTAAAAAAAGAAATATAAAATTGAATAACGATTCAATTTTCAGTTTTCTGTTGACCTTTATCGTTTAAAAACTTCAGACTCAGCCTATAGATATGATTTCGGAGTAAGATTTAGAGTAGTTCGGTAATATTTCCTTCACTGAATCACCGAGAGTCTACTATTATCACCCGCATCATCTGTAACTAGAGGACTTTCAAATTCGCTTGGTTGATAGAAAAAATTTTCTTCCACTTTATTGCTGTTAAAATGCTGACTAAAGTCAAATTGTCTCCAGCTCGTCCACCGGTTGCTCGTGTGAATGGTGGTAGTAGGCAGAACTCAATATATCGGGGTCTTTTCGTGGCTTGCGCTACTTTCGTGGCTTTGCTGTATGGTACAAATCAGTCACGCGATGGCTGGTGGAATGCGACTTTTGTCTGTTCAATAGTGTAGCTGTTGGCGTGTGTGTTTGTGTGCTGCACTGTCTACAATGATACTAAGGCGCTGCAGGTCTTAGTGGCCTCTGGTTACCTCACGTTCAGGTTGAAGAGGGTTGAAGACATACAAAGGAGTGTGTAATGCGAAATTGACAAGACTGCTGGTCGAGGGACATATGGGCATATTACGGATGCCTCCTTTGTTGTAGAAGATCTAGACGTCCGATCATCTCTCTGAGTCTGAGTTCTCTAATATTTGATTATGCATTTTTGCATGAGAGCCACTTGAGTGCGATGGTAAGCCGTGTGTGTGAAGCAGAGCGTAAGGATTGCGTACATGTGATGTGTAAACGGCCGATCGGTCCTTAAGAGCTTTAAGGAGTATTTGAGTACTTCGAACTAATGGATGGTAAGCTGTATTCATATAACTTGTAGCGAGATTGCACTAGCGTTTAAATTGTTCACGCGTGAAGTGTTAAGATGGCGAAAGAATCTGAGTTTTAGTTGAATTTTAGGTTAGTAATATGAATGAGCAAGTTGTAAGTCAGCACGCAGTGTAAGGGAACCAATCATAGACCACCAATCCGGAGCTGTATTGAAGATAAGCTTGTAGTAGCCTCGGTTTCGAGGCTGGACAGGAGACCTTAGGTGCCACGGGAAACAGTAACCCCGGAGCTTGTTCCGAACTCCAAATGCGGCTGTTCGGGGTGTATAGCGGTGTTTGTGGCTTAAGCCCAAGTGCGTGTAGAGTTCAATTTATGTCAGCTCGATGGTGAGTTGTTGCATTGCAACCAGATATTAGATCCACAGAACGGCAGAGGCTTACTTGTATATAAACATTGAACCTTTACAAGGTGGTAAAAGTGTTCACTCCGCAAGGCCGATTGGTACTATAAGTCTTGCATTATGAGGCGCTGATCAACGGGTTAAATCGATCTGTTATGCGTTTGAGCACCGTGGGGTTAGACCGACGACGGTAGGTGCTCCACTTGGTGTTATTTATTGAGAGACTAAATGCCTATATATTTAATGAGCAATAAATTAACTGCTTCCGTTTGAGATATTTAACAGAGATGCACAGATACATTTCAATCAAAAGCTCATCCCAATATTTGCCCCATTCTATAAGCTACACAGGAAGCAGCAAGTCATCGGTGTTGGTTGAGTATTCGATCTGAAACTATACACAAAATAAGCAAATTTTAGGAAAAATAGCGAAAAGCCGATCATAGCTGCAGACCTGTTAACATTTCTTTCCTCTTTCATTAAATTTTTTGAAATTTTCTGCACAAAAACACGGAGATGCGCCCAATCAATATAGCTGAGTGCATTTCAGTTTATTTTTGTTATTTAAATAATTTCGTTATCGTCAACTGTTGAATGATAAAATTTGATTGATAAATATTTTTCATTTATTTTCCTCCATATATATATGTGTATATATAAATTTTTTTCTATCGATCAAAATGCATGCAGACTTTTTCATTAAAAGCGCTTCCAAATAATAGCCAACAAGTTTTTCATTTAGATATTTTTTTTTTTTTAAATAAATATTTTTACGAACGTAGTGAGGGGAGTCCAAAGCGAAGCGGAATACCTACCATTTATGAATTTATACGAAATAGTAACCTTGTAAATATATGTGCAGATAAGTTAGTCGAAATTTTTGTACAATCACGCGCCAAAATGCCAAACGTAACCTTGCCACTGGCCAATAGCAAAATATTTGACTGCCAGCGAGTAGTAAAGCAAGTAAAAAATTTATAGAAAAACATTTATGAAAAATAAAATTAACAAAAAACAAGTGAAAAAATAGAAAATAAATAAAAAATAGAAAATATGCTAGCTCAAGCGCGAATTTATCAAACAATCAGTTTATTGCACAACCTTTGCGCTGCCAAGGGGCCCTGCCGCCAAGCAAAAACAGTGTTGTCAGGACTAAATTTTTTTGTAGCCTTTTCTGATACTGTACTATGTGCATTTGTAGAGAAATATTTTTAAATATTTTTTTTTGGTGCACAATTTAATATTTCTCTTAACATCAAACTTATGTGCATGGCTCGATATTTGTGTACAGGGTTCACCATTTTGTGGTTTTCAAAGTAAAATTAACTAAAAAGAATTTATAATAAATTTTTTCATGAATTTTTGTTTGTTGAAAGTTTGAACCCTGTCATTATATGTTGAAATACTACATCATTTGAGGTTTGAGGTAATTTGCGACCACTTTTTACCACATATTGGGCGGTGTCTCAGCCCTAACTGTGCGAATGTTGGTTTCCAAGTACTCAAGAGTTAAAGGATCATCCGCATAAACACGATCTTCCACGTCGCCCCACAAAAAAAAATACCAACGGTGACAAATCGCACTATCATACTGGTCAATTGTCACCGCTAAGACGAGAGATTACGCGGCAGGAAAATTGCTCTTGCAATAAAGCCATATTCGCTCCTGTTGTTGGCCTGTGGCACCATCTTCTTCGTACCACATATTATCCAAGTCGTGTCTTCAATTGCAGACCAAAAAAAGTCGGTTATCATACGACCATAATGCTTCTAACTGACAGTGACGGTCTCGTCGTTATCGTTTTCAAAGAAGTAAGTACCAATCACACCTCTCGATCAAAGAGCATAACAAACACTAAGTTTTTTCAGGTGTAACGGCTTCTCTTCAATTATGTCAGGATTCTCAGTACCCCGACTGCGACAATTTTGATAATTTACGTGCGTCGTCGCTGAATAATATTTTGTCGGAAAACCCGTGGTCCACTGCTTGCTGTTCAAGCACCCAGTCGACGTAACTACGTCGTTGTGAATGCTCAGCTGGCTTCAATTGTTATGTGTACAAAATACACCATAATGTGCCACGAGAAAGTCCCAGCTCTTGAGATCGTCGACAATTAGAAACATTCGGGTTTTCGCCTACTTCATTTTATAAGCATTTCGAGGTTCCCTACTCTTTTAAAGAAAATACACAGAAAATTCAAATTTAATACGGGAATAACATTCTTTAGCATTTATTTTTTGAGGATTATCTCTTCCAAAGATTGGCCGCGGCTACGTCTCAGATGGTGCATCTGTTGAGTCCAATTTTCGGTGACTCGTTCGAGCATTTCGACTGGTAACTGGCGGATGATAAGCGTGATGTTTTGCTTCAAGACCTAAATCGAAGCGGGATCGTCCGCATAGACTTAACACTTTACATATCCCCACAGGAAAATTCTAACGGTGCGATATCACATGATCTTTGTGGCCAATCGACCGACACAAAACGTCAAATTATCTACTAACCGAAGTGTTCTCTCTCAATAAATCCATTGATTGATGCGATGTGTGGGAAGTGGTGTCATCTTGTTGAAGCCAAATATCGCAGAGAAAACGAGCTTCAATTTCAGGCATCAAATAGTCGGTTATCATGTCGCGATAACGGTCGCCATTGATCGTTACGCTCTCACCGGCATCATCTTTGAAGAAATATGGACCGATGATTCAACCGGTCCACAAACCACACGAAAGCATTGTTTTTCCTGAATAAAATGTCAGCTCTTGAATCTCTTCAGGTTGCTCTTCGTCACAAGTGCGGCAATTTTGCTTGTTTACATACCCCTTGAGCCAGAAATTAGCCTCATCGCTGAACAAAATTTGACTCGAAAACGTCGGACCTTCTTGGAACTTCTCAAGAGTCCATAGAGCGAAGCGATACCGCTTGGGTAAGCCGAGCGGCTTCAGTTCTTGCACAAGCTGTATTTTGTACGCTTTAATTTAACAATTTAAAATCTCGACGTAAAGTGCGCCAAGTCATTCTATATGTCAGTTCGACTTTCTGCGAACTCCACTGTCTTCGAATAGTACGCTCAATAGGCCGATTATGTTGACCATAAGTTGAGCGAAGCGCGCGAAACACATTCTTTACAGAACGTGAATTTTCGTCATAAAGTTGAATGATATGTAAGCGTTGTTCAGGCGTAAGTCTTTCTATTATGAAGTGCCACAAATAGTGAACAAAAATAACATGACAGTTTGACACGTCTCAGGCGTGATCTGTCAATAAAAAGGCTATTGAACAAAGTACCTCCACTTGGATCGCCATTTAGTATCTGTGTCCGATCCAGTCTCTTAAAATTTCTTTAAAATTTTATCAATTGTTTGAGTAGTTGGACTATTATGCGCACCATAATCTCCTTTTAAAGCACGAAACTGGGCCATGTTTGAATCATCAGTTTTGTAGTAGCATAGGTTTCAGCAAAACGTGTTTGGTTTGAGAGTTAAGTTTGACAGATGTCAAAATACAGCCCCTCATTTTTGAAACCACTAAATGGATAACCATTAATATTAGATTGAATTTAAAATTTAAGAAATAAAATTAAGTAAAATTCAATAAATGAAATTGAAATAAATTACAAAATTTAATTAAAATTAATATAAAATAAAATAAAACTAAATTAATTTAATAAAAATAAATATAAATGAAATTAAACAAAATAAAAATAAAAATAAAATAAAAAACTAATTAAATTAAAGGAAATCAAATGAAATGAAATAAAATAAAGAAATTGAGAGAAGTTATAAAAATAAATTTAAAATAAATAAAATAAATAATATTATATTAAATAAATTAAAAGAAATAAAATAATATAAAATTAAATTTGATATTTTTTAAAAAATTTTTTTTAAATTAAATAATATAAAATAAATGTTAATCAAATGGAATTAGCAAAATTATGTATTATTGAATAAAAAAATTTGATTAAAGAAAACTGAAATAAAATAAATTTAATTGAATTAAAAAATTGATCATAACGTACTTATATACCATATTTACATACACTTCCGTTATATTGAAAATATAATATATGTCTTTATAGACATGTGCAGCGTACTGTCCAGAGACCTCCTTTGTTTGCATGGAAATAGGGAAATGAAATTCTGCGAATTTTTCACAACTCAATTCTGCAGCCTCTCCTTCCTCGTTCTCAAACCCAAAGTCCAATGCATTTTTTTAATAATTATAATTAAAAACCAAATATTGCTGGCAACAAAGGCAAAGCTCCCAAACGGACATTTGTGTGCAGCCTTGGCTAACGAAGGTTAATGCCAAGAGCAGCGGGTAATGCGAACACCAACTAACCGCACAAACAATTGTTGTACCCGCTGGGTTTTGCCTTTTTGTCGCGCTGCATGGCTGGGCGCTTCAGAAGTGCCGCAACTTCCTGCTGATTATTATGCGCACAAAAAACTAGAACACAATGCGCCAGTTCAGTACCATTATACACTCAAGTGGCAGTGGGGAGCGACATTGCACACTGACTGACTGCATACTGTGTGATAAACCGCCATTATTCACATTTTGAAAACATTACTCATACGCAATGGCGTGCCCAATCGCGTAGTACTTTATTTGCTCAAAACTCAGTTTAGCATTTTGGCTGCCACTGCGGTAAAGTGCATTTTTAGCTAGCGTGAAAGCTTTTAAGGCTGAAATTAAACTTTTTTTCGCAGTTCCAGTCACTTTTTATTTTATTTTTTGTGACAAAATTTATGTAGTGAATTTTTTTTTTGCAGTAGAAATTTACGCACCACTTTTTTTTGTGGCGGTCAGACTAAGCAAGTGACTGATAGAGCCTAACAGCTGGCACTTTGCATTTTTAGTATTTCCATATCCACATTAAACAGTGTCACTTCCGACGTTGCGTGAATGCAGTTGGCTTATAAAAGTCTTTCAGTGTCAGCAAATGCCAACTCCTGTTGCAGCTTGTGGTTGCTCAGTGGTGAACAGTGAAGCATTTTGGTTTTTTAGAGGAGGTAGAAAGAAGAGAAATATCTCTATAGCTATTTAGAACATGTTCCCTTAGGAACTGATCGAATTTGAGAGCTAAATGTTCACCGAAATTCATCAGAGAGTATAAATATACCAAAATTGGCGGGACTAGTGTCAAAGTAGGACTAAGGTACTGGAAATGGACGAAACAAATTAAACGGGAAGGTTTTTATTCAGCTCCTGTACCTGATTTCCTGCTATGCACTTAGGAGCCCATACTTTTTGTGACTCTTTGCCAGTTTTTGAAGCCGCCATATAGTGACCCGGCAAAGCACGAAGCTGCAAAATTGCTTCAAGCTTCAGGCTAAAATTTTCCAATTTACATCACTAATAACTCTGACTAGCCGTATCGCAGATAACGTTGCCTACATTTAGGGCCATTTTTCGTAACTTAGCAAAGACACGTACCTTTTCAAATCTCTGGATATAATTATATCTCTCTCAGTTCAACTTCAGCTAAATGAAATTAGGATTAGTTAACAGTATCTCTGTTTTACTCTGTGACAAGGATCCAATTTAATCCCATAAATTTGTAGGTCAAAAAAACATTGCCTATATTTAGTTCCATATTATAAAGGGTGATCCCTTTCGAGGTTCTCTACTTTTTAAAAAAAAAAACACAAAAAATTCAAATTTAATGGGGAATGTTTATTGTCATTCGAAAGAATATTCTTTGGCATTTATTTTTTTGAAGATTATCTCTTTCAAAGATTGACCGCGGCTACGTCTCAGATGCCCCATCTATTGAGTCCAAATTTCGATGACTCGTTCAAGCATTTCGACGGATAACTGGCGAATGATACGCGTGATGTTTTGTTCCAAGGCCTGAATCGAAGCAGAATTGTCCACATAGACTTTAGTCTTTACATATCCTCACAGGAAAAATCTGACGGGGAGATATCACACGATAGACCGCTCCAAAACGTGAAATTATCTGCTCACCGAAGTCTTCTCTGAAGAAATCTGTTGATTGATGCGATGTGTGGGAAGTGGCGCCGTCTTGTTGAAACCAAATGTCGCGGAGCTTCAATTTCAGGCATCTGGCATCAAAAGTTCGTTATAATGGCGCGATAATGGTCGCTATTAAGGGTTACGTCCCCACCGGAATCATTTTTGAAGATATATGGACCAACGATTCCACCGGCCCACAAACGAGACCCAACCGTTGTTTTTTCTAGATGAAATGACAGTTCTTAAATCTCTTCAGTTTGTTCTTCGTCCCAAATTAGGCAGTTTTGCTTGTTTACATACCCACTAAGCCAAAATTGGGCCTCATCGCTGAACAAAATTTGGCTCGAAAACGTCAGATCTATTTGCACGTATTTTGCACGCTTTCAATTAACGATCTTGACGTAAAATGCACCAAGTCGTTCCAACGTCAATCAGAGTTGCTGCGAGCGGCACCGAATCGACCCTCCACGGTCTTGGTGTACATTTTCAGCTACGGCCGGCATTAAATAAACATAGTCTACATTTAGGATCAAAGCTTGGTATTTAGCAAAGACACACTCCATTATATGCTTTTTTCTATAATTTTATTGTTGGTAAGAAAAGATTTCTTCTAACCAGTACCAAGAAATGCTGAAATCACCACAGTATGACACTGTCAGTAAAATTGGATACATTTATTGCTTTTACCCTTTTCTAATGTACTTAGCTTAGTGGTGGCAAATGCCGCGCTGCATATGCGAGTATATATGTATATGAGCCAACCAGCAGGTTGCATTTTTATTGCTTCTCTGCTTGGGATTTTTGCATTTTCAAGTAAATCCATAGTTTTGTAGCCAAGTCACAATCACACACTCTCGCGAAGACGATAAAGTCACATTGCCAGCCGAAGTCACAGTTACAGTTACAGTCACAGTCAGAGGCCAAGCGTTTTATGTGCTTTAGTTAGTTATTATATAAATGTACTGGCAATGCGGTTAAGTGGTTACAATTTGCATACAATTCTACGTTAAATAAACGGAGACATACGCAGACACACACGTGCAAACAAACAATTAAATGCGCTCACTCATACACACATATATATTTTTTTTATATGTGTATAATAGTACATTTAAATTATTTAAAGCATAAGTTGGCTCAACGAAAAAGCGCTGCTGGCAAATTTCCCTGCTCTGCTGCCTTAGTTATCCTTCTTATTTCCCTTCTATCTCTTCTTCATCATCAGCTGGTCACCTCAGCAGCTGCTTTGAAACGTTCTGCTTTGCTGCATGAATTGTTATTCAGGTTGAAGCTGGGTAAACCTCGACTTGTTTGCCACGTGCCTCCTGCATTCGCTCGCTCGCTTCGTCGTTATCCTGTGCCATACACTGTTGTTCTTCTTGGTTTTTCTTTTTTCTCCTTTTATGGCAACTACTGAAAACCGAAGCGTGCTGGAAAAATAATATAAAACAACAGTAATAAAACAAATAACTGTTATGCATTGTTGTGAGAGCGTACATATACATACATGTAACAGTATATGTGCAACAAAAACGCAGTAGTAGTAATGGCTTTTGAGTAATCCCTTTCGTTCTGTTTGCCTGCAGTGAGTGTAAGTTGTTGCTTTTGCCTTTCGGATAAGTGGGTGTTGACGTTCTGTAAATATTATTTCGCTACCGTTATGAATAATTTAATATTTCTGAACTATTCTTGTCTCTCTCTCCCCTCTCTCTCTGTGTTGTTCTTTTAATTGTAATTGCGAATGAAAATTTTGACTGCTCAGCTACAATGGAATTTCGTTTTTTAATTTTTTAATAAATATTGTTTACATGTGAGATGAAAAGATTTATTAAGACACTTTCGTTTATTGCCACAGTGCAGAAGAATGACAAAATAGAAAATGAAGTTAAATACAAAAATATAAATTTGGTTTATATTAAATCGAATTAAAACACTCTAAAATAAATTAAAATAAAATAATCTAAAATTAGAAATTACAATATTTAAAATAAAATAAAATTTATTAAAAAGGAAAATAAAAAAATAAAAAAATAATTAAATAAATGTAAAATAAAAATAAAAAATAAAAATAAATATATATAAAAAAGTACAAAAAAATAAAATTATATAAAATTATTAAATTAAAATAGAATAAAATTAAATAAATTATTTTTGGTTATAAGTAAATGAGCTATATTCAAAGGCCTATTTTTGTTAGAGAAATTATTTTTCATTGAATATTTTGTTATACAACAAAGAAAAATCGGTAGAAGTGACAGCTGTTTCGGATATCACCACATCTCCTCATCAGACTTCTTTTGCCAGGAACCGAACCGACGGGTGTATGTGCCACAAACATATTTTGCGTCAAAAAGTATATCTCAGAAACCAGGACACTGGGCAGAATTCAATAATATTTAAATTTATAAATCTCAAGATCTTGGATAAAAACGAGACCTTTAACCCTTATGACGAACTATTTCCACCCCACTTGTTACAAGCCTACCTCCCATATAACTGGATTTTATGGATCTACCGTGAAGGTTAGATAAGCTGCCTGTCATATATCTCATATTCGATTCCCCCCGAACTTAGTCTACCGTACTTATATAAATATAATTAAATTAAAGGTTTAGCTGCGCTCTCATGATAGCACCGTTTATTTGCTTATGCTGTTTTTGTTTTTATACTGTTGACCCAGACACTCTTCACACTCACCTCTTTCTCTTTCCCCACACTCTAGGGAGAGGGGCAACATTTTATTTATTCAAAGCGAAATGCTACAGAAATGGCAAAATGGAAGTCAAACAATATTTTATAATAATTTTTTTTTTCATTATATTTTTCACCATATTGCTCTAGCTGGTGTTGTAAACGGTTGTGTTATGACTTTCTGCTATTTACATATTAATTGAACATTTGTTTTTGTTTGCTTAGATTATTTACCATATTCATTTGCATTTTATATCGTTTTTTTTTGTGCTTTCCGTGGGTCAGCGGATAAATATATATATATATATTTCTTATTAATATTTTTGCTTATACGAGTATTTGTTGCTGCGGAAATTGCAAAAAAAAAGTGTGGCAGGGAATGTGTAATTAAATCATAAAGTGATTGCTTTGTGCTTATATTTATTTTAAAAAAAATGCATGGAATTGTGGCCCATTGTTAAAAAATGAAATTAAAAAAATGCAAAAATTAATAATAAAATTGCAAAAAAAAAAAAATATAAGTAAAAAATGCGCAAATTTCCATGCTTACTTCAATCTCCATTAAATTTGCCTAGAAACATTTTTTTCGCCTGGAAATGGGTGTGAACAAGAAAATGCCTAGCGGCATAAGCACTTAAGAATTTGGTGAAAACTGTGAAGAAAAGCACAAAGAAATGCTTTAGCGCCTATAAACACTTAAAAAATAAATATTTCTTTTCTTTATATATATATTTTTTTAAATATATATATATATTTTTAAGTACAAAAATATGTTCCATTTCTTTTTATAGTACTTAGAGAATTTTTTTGAAGAAAAATGCACAAAAATTCCTTTAGGGCAGTCAAAAAAATGTCAAATTTTAAATATTTATCCATTTTTTGACTGCCTCTCTCGAGCTTCATTTTTAATAATAATTCTATTTTTTTAATAAGTAAAATTAAAGATAAAATTATAGTTTTAAGAATGGGAAATTCAGACACTCGAAATTAATTATACCGTTAAATACTTGAGGCACTCGTTGATGTGACGTGCAGCTTCTGATGTTGGCAGAATGGCTAACTTGAATTTGGCTGAGAGCACATATATATATTATAACACATGAGTAACATGTAATTATGGTATTTACACATGTGGTGTCTGGCAGCTTCATTTCTCCATACATTAAGGGTTTTCCCATAGGGATGATATGATTTCTAAGTGTCGTTTTGGCCATTTTTAATATGCCATGATCCGTAATTTTTTTCATTGTATTCAGTAATGTTTACAATTTCATCATGGCAGGAATGAATTTATTGATTTTGCCTTGGAACAACGTGAAAATGATAACGATTTTTTTAAGAAAATCATCTTCTCCGATGAGGTCCACTCTCATCTGAGTGGTGCGGTATATAAACAAAACTGTCGACTCTGGTGCGAAGAAAATCCACAAATTATTCATAACCAACTTTTTATGGCCACAATTGGAAGAAGTTGATCTTAACAATATCTGCTTCCAACAAAACGGGACGGGGCAAAGCATGTGCTTGTTGCACCGAATTATTGCGAGAAAGGTTTGGAGATTCGTTTACTTCAAAAAATCGTTACATTGAAATGGCCTCCAAGAAGTTGTGATTTAACACCATTAGACTAAGTCATTGGTCTTTAGCATTAAGCCAGACTCTCTACAAGCTTTGAACGTGCTATTCATGACATACGACTTGATTCAGTGGAAAAAGTGCTCAAAAATTGGGTTCATCGAATTCATGGAAAATAATTCGTGGATGCCATTTGAATGTGTTATATTCAGAACTTAATTGTATCGATTGTACTTCACATGAAATAAAAAAACATTTGAATTTCCTTAACAATTAGTGTGTTTTTTAAAGAAATCATATCACTCTTATTGGAAACCCCTATATATGCATTTATAGCTATGTCCATACAGCGGAAAGGTAGACTAGTATGCAAAAATTCGATTTGAATACTAATATTTTAATGCTGAAAGCGTACTAGTCCGCCGTCAGCCGGAATTATACTGGTATGTAAAATCCGAAAATATACTAGTTTACAATAGACTAGAATGATACTAGTATTTTCTGGTAATATCTAAACTAGCTTGCAAAAATTCTAGTTTGGAAAGTGGTATTTTTGGGAGAAATGTATACCAGTTCGTCGTTTTGTATGTCGCTACATTTAAACAATTGTAAATATATGTGCCACTCTAGAAAATCTTTGGAGTCCTTTGTCCACATGATTCAAAAATCACGATCCTGAGCAAGTTACTGACTTCATTGACTTGGGTGTCACAATGTACCGTAGACTAGATTTTAGAAAACATATAAATACTTGTGCGAATCAGGCCATATACATATTTCCAAATTACTCTACACTTCACTCGTTAGGCCCATTTTGGCATATGGTTCCATTGTAGGGAGTCCACACTATCAATTCCATAGTAATAAATTGGTATCTGTACAAAGTCAATTCTTATTATTCGCGTCTACATTGGGAAGCGAATAAAAATCTCCCTCCTTATAAAATTCGATTAAGGCGAGATATGCTTGGAATTTTATTTTTAACTAAGCTGATAAGAGGTATTATCAATAGTCCACTCCTACTTGGCAAGATTAACTTTGGTATCCTTTTAAGAACATCTTTACTGGCCTCTTTACTGGCCTTTATGCAAAACAAATATTGAAGTGCTCAGCCCATTCAGATGTTTGTGGAACGATCTTAGTTTTCATTCCGACAGCTTTGATTCTTCTGACTCAATTTTTGGTATAAAGAGCGCCTGAATGTCTTAGACTTATAAATAATCTCTTTATTTTTAACGTTTTCTAATCTTTTTAGCAGCTGATGAGCAAATCTTCTGTAGCTGCTCACTGAAAGAGGCAAGTACAGGCGCTACCTTCTGTGTCGGTCTCGGATTCAAGACAGTCCGTGGTGTAGCTGGTTTTCTGTCACCGGCTCTGTTGGATTTTACGTTTGTCCATTAGGCGTGCTCCTCGGTCGGTTGGACGGAGGAAATAAACTCTTAAGTAACTAGAAAATTCAGCCCCACATTATTGTGGTCTTTTGTATACAACACAAAATAATATATACAGATTAAGCTTTTGGGTCAAAAATCCACCAAGAAGCATTTAAGAGTTTGAAATTTGGTATTCTACACACGCAAATTCAAGTTCATATTGACAACAGTTGTAAATTTTTAAAATTGAATTTTTCAATTTGCGAAAAAAATTTTATATGTTCATGAAAGGTTTCTTCTTGTTTTATCATTATTTTATTTACTCAATACTTGTGGGTAAACAACAATTCTGGTTTTAGGTGGAACCTTCAACATACAACTGTCCGTGTGCGAAGCAATATGTATCTATATTTACATCTACCAAACAATTCCAAAAAGATGGACCCTGATCTTTATTGATAGTGTTTGCAGACACTAACCGAACAGGGAACTGCAGTCGCTTGAATTGAAAGATAATATCAGACGGAATTGACAAGGATTCTAGGAATGAGGACGTCTTCACCTTTGAGAGCTCCGGTCCGCTTCTTACGTTCTTCTGTAATTTTCTGACTGCAAGTCGTTGCAGAATTTCGTTTTATTAATATTACGTTGCACTCTAACAGGCACCGATTTTACAATTTTTTTGGAACCTCCGTTAAGTACAAAGAGTTCAAAATTCTGTTGGATAATTGACTGCCTCAACTGCTTGCACAAGGATGTCTACTGACTTGTACTTGACGGATTCGTTTTCAATGTTGGACTGAATAGTTTGGTTGAGATTGTAGACATCTTTGTTTGTTGCTGCGAAGATAGTTCGCTCACTCAGCTAACGGGAATACTCATATACCTGAATCAGTTCCTCTTTTGATGTCACTAAATCGCAGAAATTATCGGGTAATGCTATCCGTAATGAAGTTCCATCATTTGGTATTTTGCCGTTTTCGTTGGCACGCATATTATACGTTGAGTATTTTAGATGTTGTTCTGGTATTTGTATCCCAAATACAAAGGACACGAAAAAAGTGGCAACAACTACTGCAGGCAGGCGAGCTAGCTCATGAACGCAGGTAAACGAATAATTTGCCTATTCTTCAGTTGAGAATGTTCCGATCATCCTCAGGTACGCAGCTATCACAAGACAGACGAGTAGAAAACGGAGTGGCCTTAATATTGCAGTGAGCTGTGTGTTTTTAGAAACAGATAAACTATGTGAAGTGAAAAATATAATTGTGTGTTATAAAGAATTGTAAAATAAGCCATTGTGTATAGTAAAGAATTGTAATTATTGAGGAATAAATAAACCTTGAGTAAATTCCTGACGATTAAGAGGCCAAACAAATAAATCTTAGGAGTTTTATTTAGCAATCCAGTGATCGGGCTCGAAGGCTTTGAGAAGTGATCGAGGGTAGCTACGAAAAACGTTACAACATATATAACTGCTGAAGCGATTTTCGGCCGAGCTCCTCCTTCAATTTGTGGCCTTTGCGTGTTGATGTTTTTACTAACAAAAATGGAGGGATGTTCAGTAGATTCTGAGCCGCCTCTGAAGAGCATATGGCTTTTTATCAGGAGCTTTTATTTCATGTCAGAAATACACTCGCTTGAAATTGGACTCGAAGTCAGGCTAGGCTATTGCGGCCGGCACTAAAAGTCTTCAACGAAAATTTAAATATGAGTGCCTCGGAATGATCCAAATGTCTCAACTTTGGTCTGCGTTTGTGTACAATAAAATTGGACGACCATCTGGATGTAACCGAGTCATAAAACTCAAAACAGACTGAATATATTTTTTTTTCGTTTAACCGACTATCTTTTATCCCAATTACGCTAGAAAGTATTGTATAAGTCAATCTACAAGTAGAGAAAAAAATACCAGCGTACCAAATTTCCAGTAAATCGCACAAAATATAAGTTTTTTTGGGATAGATCGGCCCCCGATCCACTTCCCTAAACAGCCGCTGGGCTCCATTGAAGCCATTCTGAGAAGTCCAAACCAATCTGTTGGTAACTTTTCGAGATTTGCTGATCTTTACAAAAGAATGTAAGATTTTTCTAGATAATTAATATTGTAAAGGTGGGGATAGGTAACGAACGATAAACGGTCCTATTTAAGCTACAAATGCACAGTTCGGTATCTGATCCACTGAAATAATGTGTGCTTGATACAAAACACAGGTAAAAACGAGTTTTCAAAGCCATTTTCGAATCAACCTGAATTTCAAAAATATTTTTGTTTTAGGCTATTTATTTTGAAATATTGAAAAGTTTTTTTTTTTCAAATAAAAATTTGAATTTAATTTAAATTTTTATGTTTAAATATATCCATATATATAAATACAATATTTCTCATTTTTGTCTTAGAATAGCTGAGTAGTAGAATTTTAAAGTTGCAAACTGTAATCAATCTAGCTGGTTTTCGACTGCGGACTAGTCTCACACTGCCTAGTACTCTACTAGTATGATTGAACCAGTATTTTAACTGTTATACATGAACTGGTATTTAACTAGTATGAAATTGATTGATAGAGAGACAAACAACTGATATCGCCGTGTTAAAGATACCAGTTGCTTACATGGGAAATAGACGGAAGATGAACTAGTTAACAACTAGTATTTTACTCTGCTGGTATAGTTCAATACATTTATGTAGTTACGTGTGCTCTCCTGTCGCCTCTTGCCTGCTCCAATCATGTGTTGTGACGTTGATTATTCTCATGTGTGTGTGTGTGTGTGTGTGCGTATGTGTGTGTAATTTTGATGACTATTCAACTACCTTCTACTCTACACCAAACATTGAGTTTCAGTTGCTGCTGGCACTTAACGATAACTGCAGACGAGAGATAGTTCGCTTTCAACCATCGGGCGGGTGTTGATGAAGTTGATGACTTAATGCGGCTGCAAGTCAAATTTGATGCTGCACCTGATGTGCTCGTACTGACTGTATTTTACAGACACACACACACACACAGAAAATTTGACGTACATAGCATACATGCAGACATACATGTCAAAAGTGGTTTATGAAAGTCTATAAAGAATCTATAAAATTCCATTTTTGTGGTTATATGAGTGGTTATATATATGAAAGATATATATATGTTTCTTAAGTTAGTTTAAAAGAAAAAGTAAATAAAAGACAAATTTATGTACTCAAGTCTTTTAAGATTTAAAATGTTTGAAATAAGAATGGTCTGGAAATCAAAAGCTGACTCAGGGCAGTTCTTTCGTATATCGAAAATTTCGAAGAATCTGCCAATCTAAGTAGGACATTATCTACAGAACCTTCTCTTCGTTTATTTGAGGATTCTCGGAGCCCAGGATATGACAATTTTGCTTATTTACGTATTCACCGAGTGAGAAATGTACCTCGTCGCTGAAAAAAATGTTCTTGGAATAATCGCGGTCCACTGTTTGTTTTTCAAGCACCCAATCGACGTATTTACGGCATTGTGAATGGTCAGCTGGTTTCAGTTGTTGTGTGAGCTGGACCTTATATGGATGTGAGTGTGGGTAAGTCCAAGTGCAAAATGCGCCATAATGTGCCCTAAGAAAGTCTCAGCTCTTGAGAAAGTTGACAAATAAACACATTCGGGTCTTGGACTACACTTTCACTTATAGCAGCGATATTTGAGGTGGAACGACCAAAATGATGATGCACATACCTCTCTAGTGAGCTGATGCAGTCACTTTAACCAAACTTCACCTAAACAATTTTTGAAAGGTCTTAAGCTCCCTCGCAGTACCTCGCAGTAAAGGTGAACATCACTGTAGTCTGAACTCCTGACATAGGATTATTTTCGGTAACGAAAAATTAACAATCCGAAGTGAAGTTAGTATCATAGCAATCAAGTCCATCATCGGGCAAGAGCTTTTGCGAAAGCGAAGCGAATTTATACCACAGGTTAAGAACTAAGGGCACTAAACAGTTCTAAGATGCCTGAAATCGGTCTGCTTTAAAACAGCCATTTCCGCAGCTGAGAACTAGAGGGGAATAAGAAAACCGTTGTACTTTTCCCCTATGAAAGCTCAATTCTCTCACATAATCGATATAGAACATTAGGAACCCAACCTTCAATGGATGTCTTCGAAAATAAGTAGTTTCATTGAGAACAGCAAGGTGTTCAAGCGCCACTATGAAATTTGATAGATTTAAAATGAAATAGTGTCATTGTGCCCGTAGATAGTCTATTATGCAATTTATCTATATATATATTAAAGCTCTAGATAACCGTTTGGCGCCAGTTGAAAATACCAAGAGAAACCAGAGCGCTCTCCACCTGATTCTTCCATACGGAGTAAAGGTCTTCTTCTTCATCTGCTTTCACCAGCGAGTACACCAACGAGTACTTTCAAAGCTGGAGCGCTTTCATACATTCGGACGACATGGCCTAGCCAGCGTAGCCGCTGTCTCTTGATTCGCTGAACTATGTCAATATCGTCGTATAGCTTGTACAGCTCATCGATCCATCGCCTGCGATATTCGCCGTTGCCAACTGGCAAAGGACCATAAATCATTCGCAAAACTTATCTCTCGAAAGCACCTAAAGCCGACTCATCGGATATCGAGATCGTGAATGCTTCTGCATCATACAACAGGACGAAAACAATGAGCGACTTGTCAGTTTTGGTTCTGTGTTGGATTTCAAGGCTGACAGTGTTGGTGTTGTTAATGATGGTTCCCAGATACACGAAATTATCTACGACTTCCAAGTTATGACTGTCAACAGTGACGTGGGAGCCAAGTCGCGATTGCGATTACTGATTATTTGATAACGGAAGATATTTCGTCTTGCTCTCGTTCACTACCACATCCATTCGCTTCGCTTCCTTTTCTAATCTGGAGTACGCAGAACTAACGGTGTGGTTGTAATGGCCAATTATATAAATATCATCAGCATACGCCAACAGTTGTGCACTCTTGTAGAAGATTGGGCCTGGTTTGTTTAGCTCTGCAGCTCGTATTATTTTCTCTTCAGTATAAAATTGAGGAAATCACACAATAAAGAGCCACCTTGTCTGAAACCTCGTTTGGTATCGAACGGCTTGAAGAGGTCCTTCCCAATTCTGACTGCGCTTGTGGTATTATTCAGGGTCAGTTTACATAGCCGTATGAGTTTTGTGGGAATATCGAATTCAGACATAGCGACGCAGGCAGTTCCTTATCGTGCTGTTTAAAGCATTTTTAAAAGCGATAAAAAGGTGGTGTGTATCGATTCTTTTCTCTCGGGTCTTCTTCAAGATTTGGCGCATGGTGAATATCTGGTCAGTGGTGGATTTCTAAAGTCATATTGCTAAGGGCCGATGAGTTTGTTGACGGTGGGCATTAGTCTTTCACACAATACGCTAGATAGGACCTTATTCGCTATATTAGGGAGGCTTATCCTACGATCCAACTGTGCGAGCTCCCGTATTTTGAATTGGGCAGAGCACACTTAGATTCCATTCGTCGCGCATGCTTTCGTCCGATCTTATTCTGCAAAGAAGCTGATGCATGGTTCCTGTCACTTCCCCGTTGACGTATTTGAAGAGCTCTGGCGGTAGACCATCGGTTCCTGCCACTTTATTAGTTTTTACGCGAGCAATTTCTATTCGAACTTCTTCATAGTCGGGTGAGGGAACGTCTATATCATCGCCATCGATTGAGGTTGCGGATTCGCCATCTCCGGGGTTTTCATTTTCACTACCATTGAACAGGTTGGGGAATTGTTCCCTGCGTAAGCTTCTTTGGCTTCTACGTGAGTATACTCATCTTCTTGGTCTTGAAACTAGTTTTTTTCAATAATTTTTTTTTAATTTTAAAAAATACAAATAACTCTAGGTCTTCCCCTAACAATCGAAAAATTCAATATAATTTTTTGGCACCCGTCGATAACCGAAAGTTAAGCACTTAAGCACATACTCAAATAAATATACATGTGTACATATATATATATATATAAATAAATATTGTGTTTGTAGACATACTAATATTGATTTTCAATTATAATAATATAAGTAATAATATAAGTAATAATTAATATTGTTGCTTTTAATTTGTAAATTTCATGGCCGAGTAGTTGGTCTAATGAAGCTGAACAAAAGAAAATGCCCAAATTTGCAGCCATTCAATTAGCTGAAAATAATGACAAAATAGGCCAATCAAAATGAATATACAAATCAACTTTGGTCATTTCGCTAATTTATTATGATTTCGGGTTTTCTTTTTTTTTAATTGAATCTCAGTGATTTGTGTTTTTTCTTTCACGCCTCTGCAGAGAACAAAGTGTTTGCCCACTTGCCCACTTGTTTTCGCACAAGCTTGATTAAAAGCATAATCATGCTGTGCTGTGTGCATACGCTTATTTGTACTCGTATTGTGTATATACATACTTTATATATATATATATATACATATAATAAACACGCTGGAATGTGAAACTTCTATAAATTTACATATGATCTTTGCAGTTCTTGCAATTTAATATGAACTAACCATAAAAGTGACCAATAAACAGGTTAGCTTAAGACAAAAAAAAAAAAAAATTCAAAAGAAGTATTAAAGTATTAACAAACTATTACTGAAAAAAATTAGTACTTAAATAAATTGCTAAAGCAACTTAGCGAAAGACGTCATCAACAACCGGCTATAAAACAGAAGAATGCCATAAGGAAACAAGTTCTGGAATATCAAAGCTTGCATAACTCAACCACGAGAATTGAACGATGAATAGGCAATTAAGCTGAGAGACTGAGGTAATTCCTCACATAAGCGTAGATACAGCGGGTATTCTAACGAAGCTAAAAAGCGAAGAGGTGAGGTTAGAGTAAAGTGTTTACTGGGCATAAGCGAGCTTCAATGACCGATTGACCTATTGTGACTGACCACTGAGCATACCGAGAGCCTCATCCCGCTGAAATAACTTATTTGATTCAGTTATATCGCTAAGGCCTCTAGATGTTGCTGCTCGTGAGAGAGGCTTTGAGTAAGTCCTTCAAAGTCCTTTAAGTTTAAGATTATTTCTCTTCTCAATAACTCCGTCAAAAGTTGTTTTGTTACGTCTCTCAGACACTTAGTTGTGGGTATCTCAGCTCCACTCAGCGGCAAATTTTCTCATGACCTTCCTTTATTCAATGTAGGTCAAATTTTGATGATCCCTCAAGGCAAAAATTGAGCTAGAATCTGCAAAGAACTTTTTTCTTATAGAGTACGAGCAGGTGTGAATCACATGCCCTACCTTCAAGCTTGCCCACCATTTAATTTATCTGTGGGCGAGGTAACTTGCTTATTTCAAGCTCTTTTGATTCGATTCCACCACTGACCTTTTATATAGCTATGAATCAACCATAAAAAACGAACTGAACTTTCATATGCTAATTAGATCATTAGTAGCTATCTCTAGTTGATGAAATTTTCTTATAAAGGTAACTGGTCGCCTTCCATAACCCTACAAGCGTCATTATCTAGCTTCTGATGTCAATTGCGGCCGCAATAGCCGGATGGTAAGTATTGCGTACTGTTATTCGGATGGCCAGGTTTTTAATCCTGGTCTGACCAACATCCAAAATTATAGAAAATTAATTATACTAGTGGCAATCGCCCCTCTGCAGGGAAGTCAAGCCCTCCAAGTGTATTTCTGACATGAAATAAAAGCTCCTTATAAAAACTCCATCGGCCATTCGGAGACGGCTTAGAATTAACTGTAGGTCCCACCATTTGTACGCTCTTCTTGTGTACAGTTCCTTATTATCAGAGATTGCCGCCCTATGAACTCTATGAAACTTACAGGTATTTAATTTATTCCAGAGGATAAAAAAAATATAGGCCTCCAAACTGCAGTTAAAGACAATGCACTAGTTCAGTTGACATGTTCTATTATCGTCCAATTGCGCTTTTTCAGGTATAGGGAACGATAGATACCTTCCAGGCCAGTATTTTACATATTCAGTGCTTCGGAATTTTCAACTTTGGAGCCATATAATATATTCTAGCAAAGATCATAAGTTACAACTTCTTTTGGTGAAGGCCTACGCCAGTGCACTGCACTAAAACTGCCAAATTCGTTAATATTCGTAGATCCCTCAACAATTAGTTCCTTACCAATGCCAATAGAGGAGGAGGAATAACACCACCTTTCCAGGTTCTAAGCTACAGAATTATTCTAAATCGTAATATAGATTTTTTCCCTACCCTTTATAATATAATTTCGGATACTTAATATTCGATAAAATTTATTATTTGTTATATTTGTTTTCGAGGTTCTCCGAAACAACCAGGTAAATTGTACTGAAAATTTGTCAGCTTTTTCTCCATAGTTTCCTGAAATGTTTGCAAGAAAATATTCCTGGGAAATATACCATGCCCTGACCTATTCGAAAAAAATGTATTTTCGGTTCGATTTACTTTAAATTAGGCACACAGCTAGCTTTTTTTGCTTAGATTAGCGTGAACATTAGTATTCTTTCCGGGCAGTGTACCAAAAACCAACCTGGCATTCACACCGGGGGCAAACATTTTATTTGTGGATCGATTTAGTTGAAGTTATTTTCATTTCTGAAATTGGACAGATATATTTAAAAAAAAGAATATATTTATTGTTCGCAAAATGGAATACTTTTGCTCCCAGGAAATGGTACAGGGACTAGGTTCCAAGTTCGAGTTCCAAGCTCCATTTACTTTATTAGGGGACGACGCTTAGAAGCTTCAAATCACACTGCAATTTTTTAGAAACTTCGTTAGCTTTGAGGACATAATCTAACAGTTAAGAGTTCACTCCACGAAAAGGCCGATCACAGTAATTTAAGAGAACTACACTCTTTTAATTGGCTCTCTCACAGTGCTCGAGTTTTCGAGTCAGGTACCGCTTAGATTATCAACTGTTAGCGTAAAAAAAAAGAAGTAGGGCGTTAGAACCTCTCACAATAATATAATTGTTCAGATTAATTGGATTATTTGATGATTTCGGAGCTTAAAGGGTAAAAGCGAGAGGGACTTCGTCTAGCTTAGTTAACTTTTAAGGAAAAAATTAAAATATAATCATTCAAAGGCAGCGACTACTTTTCCCTGTCTCTGGTTATATTCGAAGACCATCTCTAAAAAATTAGTCCTCTCGATAATATCACCGAGCCTGGTCTGGAGAATAAGGGAGGTGGGGTAATACCTCCCATTTTAGTATTCTCAGGTAGTTGTTGGCCATTACAGCCACGAGGAGCCAACCGACATACCTTTCGGTCACTTCTGGCAATATTCCACGCAATGCACGGCTCAAACGCATTAGTTATAGGCGATAACGAGTTCAGATTGCATTTGGCTTGGATCTTGATCCAGTAAAGCCTCCAAGTCTTGATTTTGTGCACTTTCTACATGACTTATCAGTGTAGATTCACCATAAACTTCCACAATCATTCGATGGGCTTCAGTTACAATTTTCTTCCAATTAAAAGAAAATCGAAACTTCGCGCAAATGCTGTTTATTTATCACAAAAGCGGGCATTTTCGAAGTATCAAAAACATTGTTGTCGTCAAAAACAGACGCTGATGCCTATGAATTTTTGTTGACAAATGTGAAACCTTTCCAATGAAATAGATCGGTCACAACTTCCAAATGGAGCCATGTTGTTGTTGTAGCGGCTATACGCCAGCCCCGTCTAGGGTAACTCAAGTAACTCATCTAGGTCATCTGACGGGAGGCCCAGGAAACGTGCTGTTTCGACGGGTTCGAATCAGAGGGAGAGGGGTGTTAGATGAGTCGGGTTGAGTGGGAATGCAAAGAGGCGCCATCAGGAGGTTTGTCGTCACGGTCCAAAGGGCGGTGTTCTGACGAGTCTGGAGCTTCTTCAACTGCGTCTCGCTAGTCCCTGGGGTCCAAATCGGCGCAGCATCCAGTTTACGATCGTCCGCCTAATTGCTGCTGGTGAAAAAGGTGGTACAGGATTTCGCGGAATGTAGATGTAAATGTCGTGCAATGAAGAAGTTGGAAAGATGGGCGGGATAGCAGTTTACTTTCGAACAAAGGTTATCAAATGGAGACATCTGTTAGTTCGGTTCAATTAGGTAAATTAGCTTATTTTGGGTTAAGTTGCGTTAGGCTGAGATAGACCAAACTGCGTTAGATTATGATAGGTTAGGTTAGGTTAAGTTAGGTTATTTTAGATTGATTTATGTGTAAATGATTATGAATTTGTTAAAATTCTTTATGTTAGTAGAGAGAACCACAATCCGCTAGTGTATGAAAAAAAACTATAAAAAATAATATAATACAAAATAATAAAAAAACCATAAAACTCGCAAAACAAAACTCGCAAAACAATGCAATAAAAGCGAGTTATGCGCGCACGTTTGCTGTAAATGGCAAAACGACTTCAGCTTTTATTAGCCAAAAGACGCTGTTGAGTGGCAAGCAAGCGGTATGTGATGGGAAGTGCTTTGGTGCGCAGGCGCAAATACGAACACCACAAACTGGTTTGTTTGTCATAAGATGCAAACTCACAAGCTGATCGCCGCTGCCGAAGTATGCGCTCAACTAAGACTGCTTCGACCACCACTGCTGCCGCTGACCAGCAGTTTAGACGACGTTACCATTTGCCCCCTTGGCGCAACTCACTATTATGGTTTTGGTTTTTTCATTGCCATTCGCTTGCCGGTGTGGCTGAGCCACAGTGCCTTTAACTCATTCAGATGTTGCAAGTTTGCCAAGTTGTTTAACCACTTGCACTTTCGATGGTGAATTGCCATCGGCTCGGCGGTAGCGAAACATTTCAGATAATAGCAGCAACAACAACAACAACAAGAGAATTCGGTAAAAATACTTTGTAAATATGTTTGTGTGGACACAATGGTGGCATATGTAACAACAACAACAACAACAGCAGCAGCAGCAACTAGTGACTTGACATAATTGCATCGCGACTCAAGGCAGCAGAGCGACCACAAATGCATAATGTAGTAATAGTTGTTGTTGTTGTTGTTGTTGTAGCGCTAAAATAGCTACTTGTTGCAATTTTGCATTCAAACTCGTTTGTCATTCCTTGTGTGCGCGTTTATTTATTTTCTTTTGCTTTTATTTTTTTTTTTCTTTTGGTCTAAACAATCAATCGATTTGTTCAAATCTCCGCTCCACTTGTTGCCACGAACGAGCGCATAAATCGCTTTGAGCATTTTTTGCATGCCTCTGTTGTTGTTGTTTTTTTTCAGACAACACGTTGATTTGTTTTTGTTTTTATTATTATTATTATTTTTTTTTTCATTTTTGTCGTGTTTTGCTTTTTTTTGCTTATTTAGCGTCTGTGCGCGAACCTTGGCTTCCTTCGTTAGGCCAGCAACCGCTGTTGACTTTTCAGTAGCCACTGCTACGGACGTGTGTTGCTGGAAAAATATGTACGTTTGTATATTTGTGTAAAAAAATTGTTGCTGGTAGTTGTTGTATATATGTATGTTATGTATACAATTTTTATTTTATTTTCCTTTTACTTTCGTTTTCCGCATACCGAATGAGTTTTGCTGATAAATCTAGATGGTTTGGTAACTATGAGTGTAGACAGCTGATATTCAATTTTGAAAGACAGGGATATAATAGAACTAGTGATGGTGTCTACGCTTATGCGATTTTTAATAATCAATTTTCAACTTGAAATCTCGCCTGTTATACCTCAGGACTAACGTTGTGAAAATGTTGCGTAACGAGCCCTTATAGGTTTCTTTACCAAGCAAATAATCGAAAACGTATCTAGCAGTCTTTTCTTTTACATAATTCAGAAATATAACTTTTGAAATAATTTCAAAATGACGAGATCGACTGGAAATTGAAGTATTTCTATCATTTTAAATATTTCAAAACAGGTAAGGGCAAATTTTAGGGAAAAACAGGTCAATTGAAAAGTCTCGAGCCTACCATAGTAAAGCACATTTTTTTTGGCAAAATTCATTTTTTGTATTCACTATGTATTCACATAGTTCCCTTCAAGAGTGATACACTGATTAGAGCGACCCACCAACTTTGCGATACCATTTTTGTAGTACGATTTATTCTTAGCTTCAAAATAGGCCACAGTTTCGGCGGTAACCTTTTCATTCTACGAAAATTTCTTTCCAGCGAGCATTCTTTCGAGATCTGAGTACAGAAAATAGTCTCCGGGGTTCAGATCTGGAAAATACGGTGGATGCGGAAGCAATTCGAAGCCCAATTCATGAATTTTTGCCATCAACTTCACTGACATGTGACACGATCCAATAACGCTATGTAATAGTCGCTGCTGATGGTACTTCCTTTTTCAAGGTAGTCAGAGAAAATTATTCCATGCGCATAATAAAAAATACAGACGCCATAGCCACAGCCGACTGTTGCGTTTTTCCACACTTAAGACCGGGTTCATGTTCTCTTTCTGAAATTAACAAATAAAATCTTTTCTCGAACTTAATTGTATATATTATTTAATCACATAAAATGCAATATTAATTTCGCTTTTTCTTTCTTTTCAGGTAAGTCTCAAAAAATGCTTAACTTATTATGACACATTCAATAACCAAATGGGTGAGTGCTTTTGAAATTCACGTCTCTATGACAATTTGTGAAATGGAATATAAGGAACTAGCGGTAACATTGTGAGAAAAAATACTGAAAATATGGGGTTTTCCGATAAGAGTGATTTCTTTTAAAAAAACACACATTAATTGTTAAGGAAATTAAAATGTTTTTTATTTAATATGAAGTACAATCGATACAATTAAGTTCACACTATGGCGTATTTCCCATTTGGACTTACACCTAAACCCATCTAAAGTTCTGCTAACACAACAGCTGAAGCCAGCTGACAATTCACAACGCCGTAGTTACATAGATTGAGTTCTTGAACAACAAGCAGTGGACCACGAGTTTTCCAATAAAATTTTTCTGCAGCGACGAGTCACATTTCTCACTCGGTGGAACAAGCAAAATTGTTCGGAGGTGTGATTGGGTCTTACTTCTTTGAAAGCGATAGCGGCTAGTCTGACACTCAATTCGGAGCATTATAACCGTATGATAACCGAATTTTTTTTTTTTTTTTTTGACCTGCAATTGAAGAACTCGACAATATGTGGTTCCAACTTGCCACATAACACAAGCGAATATGGTTTTATTGCAAAAAAAAAAAAAAAATTACCTGCCCACGAAATCTATCGTCTTTCAACTGCTCAGCAGAATAAAATTTGTTTTGTAAAAAATTCCTAGACTTTTAACGATTTACACACTTCACATGAATTAATTTTAAATGCCAAAAAAAAATTCTGAGAAGAAGTCAAAGTTTTTGTCAGAAAGCTCGAATATATCGAAAAAAAGTTTACTGACGCTTTCACGGCGGACGCGATTTTATTTTCATCATTTCGGCAACATAGCAGTGTAGCTAGACTTCTCCCATTGTTAACTATAGACACGACAACACAGTTCGGAACATCATCAATACTGTCTCGCGCCAAGTCCGAAATACGTGGCGTCATCTGTTGTTTCGTTTTGAGGGGAAAACCACCGTTTGAGATTTATAACAAAGGTAAAATTGCATATGGTGATAAGGCTTTGAATTGTACGACTGTGCCCAGTGGTGTCGCGAGTTTAATAATGGATAATGATAATAATAAAGGAGCGAAAGATCTTCAGTTGTGACTGCCGAAATGTGTGAAAAATCGAAATGCCCGCCTTGCGTATGTCAGATTGAATGTGAATGAACTTTTTGCAATGCTTCCGAAAATTTTCAGACCATTTACTGATTATTGACCAATTAAAAATATTCAAAATGTATAGAAAAGGTTTTTTTTTTAATTTGCGGTCGCCGCTCGGCAGGAAATGTCAACCTCACCGACTGTAACATATTTCAGACATAGAATCAAAAGCTCCTCGCAGAAAGCAGTGTACTGTTTGTAAACGCCTTCACAATTTATTTGCATTTAAAAAACCACAAGACGCGGAAAAAATTTACTTCTACTTTTATACATAAATGAAAATGAAGGAAAAGGTCATCAAACTAGATTTAAAATGAAAGTACAAAAAAAAATTTCATAAAGCTGATTTAATCAAAAATCTATTAATGTGAACAAGACACTTCAAACATTTTTTTTTCTTTTTCAAAATTTACTTTATTAACCATATCACTAGAGGAAGCATGAATACATACACCAGACACACAAAAATTATAAGAATTGCAAAAAACAATAATAAATAAATAACAAGACAGAAGGGCTGTATTCGGTTATGCCGAAGCCTTTATACCTTTCATGAACTTATCAGAATTTATTGAAATAGAAAAATTGAATTTCGATAATTTTCAGTGTCCAAATTAACTTGAATTACTCCTACATGCTTCTCTAATTGATTTTTTGAGGTAAAACCTCATATCTGAACAACTCGGATATATGAGTCTCATTATATATGTATATAATACCAAATTTCACGTTTCTACACCATTTTTTGTCAGATTTTGGGACAAACAATTTCATATATGCTATAATGGTGCGATATAGCCGGCCAAATGTACGCATAAATGTGCTATTGCATCTGCTACCAAGTTTGGTTGAAATATCTCAAAAACTGAGTTTAAGCAGACAGACGGGCAGACGCACATGGTTAAATCAACTCAGCTCGTCATTCTGATACGATCCGTTTCGTATTGTTATGATAGATGAACTTTGAGTCCACTGAAAAAGAAATTCATGAGTAGGTAACTGCATAAGACGATCCTGTGACTAGGTTGTGTGTACTGGCGTATAGGCCAGTAGCATCAGCTAGTTCGTGGGTTCAATGCAAAGTTAACAGGATCACAGTCATCCTCACTAGTCAATAGACACAACTGGCATTTATCGGCACACTGAGGGATACGAACTGCGAAATTAACAAACAAGTCAAGTCATATCCAAACCGAAAACCTAACATTATTACCGCAAAGTCCAGCTCGTCCTCCAGCTCATAACTATATTTGTAGTACTGGCTGCATCTCTTACCCACCCTTCCTTGGCTTTGTTGTTATAAAAGCACCATTGGCTTAATGAATACTGAGTCCGGTGAAAAAGGAATTCATGAGTAGGTAACTGCTCAAGGCAATCACGTGACGTGTGCACTGGCGTATAGGTCGGTACCTTCAGCTAGCTCATAGGTTCAATGTTAAGTTAACAGGATCGCAGTCATCCTCACTAGCCAACAGACCCAACGGATATTTTTTTAATTTTGTATAAAAAAAAGACCCTACCCTTATATATACTACTTTTAGTTTAAATTCTAAAAGTAGAAACTTTACGAAAAAGCCCAGAAAAGAAGCGTGAAATTGAAGACCTCGCTTCGGTCATGAAGAAGACTAGAAACTGGAGCCAGTCAAATCACTTCCTAATGTCATATGATTCTCTGCAGGTGTGTTAATTAAGCATCAGTCCGTAATGAAGTTAGGGGTTTAGATAATGAATTCCTGAAATAATACAAGCTGGAAATCCTTGCTAATAAGGATGACTTAATAAACATATAAAAATGGAGAAATGCATATTATTTTTAATAAAAATAAAAAAATATAGCAAACAAATATCAGAAAAATATGGAATAATCTAAATGTACGCACGGCCGTACAAAATTTTGGTGGGTCTGTCTCTTCGCCTTTTGGTACTTACATAAGAGTAATCGAGGTTCCTAACTTTTTAAGAAAAAAACCACAGAAAATTCAAATTTAATGGGGAAAATTTATTATCATTCTAAAGAGCATTCTTTGGCATTAATTTTTTAAAGATTATCTCTTTCAAATGTTGGCCGCGGCTACGTCTCAGATGGTCCATCCGTTGAGTCCGATTTTCGATGACTTGTTCGAACATTCCGATTGGTAACTGGCGAATAACACACGTGATGTTTTGCTCTAAGGCCTGAATCTAAGCGGAATTGTTCGCATGGATTCAAGACTTTACATATGCCCACAGGAAAAAGTCTAACGGTGTGATATCAGACGATCTTGGTGGAAAATCGACCGGCCCAAAACATGAAATTATCTGCTCACCAAGTGTTCTCTCAATAAATCCATTGATTGATGCGATGTGTGGGAAGTGGCGCCACCTTGTTGAAACCGAATGTCGCGAAGATCACGATCTTCAATTTCAGCCATCAAATAGTCGGTTATCATGGCGCAATAACGGTCGCCGTTGACGGTCACGTTGTCACCGGCATCATTTTTGAAGAAACCACAACAAACCGTTTTTTTTTTCCAGATGAAATGGGAGCTCTTGAATCTCTTCAGGTCTCTTCGTCCCAAATAGGGCAATTTTGCTTATTTACATTGAGCCAGAAATGGGTCTCATCTCTGAACAACATCGCTGGCTCGAAAACGTCGGATCTTCTTGGAACTTTTCAAAAGCCCATAGAGCGAAGCAATATCGCTTGGGAAGGCCAAGCGGCTTTAGTTCTTGCACAAGCTGTATTTTGCACACTGTTAATTTAATATCTCAACGTAAAATGCGCCAAGTCGTTCCATACGTCAGTCCGAGTTGCTGCGAACGGCGCCGAATCGACTCTCCATGGTCTTCGTATACACTCTCAGCTACGGCCGCTATATTTACTTCACTGCGTGCTGCACGTGGTCTATTCGATCGAATATTATCCAATAATGAATGCTGGGTCCTAAGATGGGGGATGATGTTGCGAATAGTACGCTCAGTAGGCCGATTATGTTGACCATAATTTGAGCGAAGCGCGTACAAAACACATTCTTTACAGAACGTGAGTTTTCATAATAAAATTGAATGATTTGTAAACGTTGTTGAGGCGTAAGTTTTCCATGATGAAATGCCAAACAATACTGAAGAAAAATAACATGACAGCTTGACACGACCCAAGCGTGATCTGTCAAAAAAAAGGCTATTGAAAAAATTACCTCTACTTGGATCACCCTTTACATACCTCGGACCGAAGTAAATATACCATTTTGGATAAATGAAAGGTATAAAAACCGCCCTCCTCTCGCCAGCTGCACTCCTCTCACCGACATATATGTTCAGCTGCCAATGTAGTTATTGTATAGCCATACATCCAAGTTACGCCCCAAAAACCTCAAATGCCATCAGAGTTAATAAACAGCATCAGCTTCCGACAACGTACATATGTACATACATATGTACATACACACAATCGAAAAGAGCTCCACAACTGCGCTGTCGGCAGTAGCAGCAGCAGCATACTCGTATTATTATTTGCTGTCAAATTTTGCGGAAAAACAAGTGCCGACCAATTGTGCTTATGCGTATATATGTGTGCATGTCTATAAGTGTGTGTGCTTGTGCTGATAAGTGTTGATACTGCGAATTCGCCAATGGCGCGCTAACTAACGGGACAACTGCTGCAATTGACAGCTTTAGTAAGTTGGAGTAGGAAGAGTTATTGTTGCTGTTGTGATTTTGTTATCGAAAAAAGAGGTGCGGAGACTTTGCCTAGGGCACTTGGAAATAACCGCCAACTTCATAATTGCCAAACATACACATTTCATACATCATTAACGCTCGGTCCAAGCGGTTTGGGTAGTCACAATGACGAAGTTTTTTTTTTTTTTTTTGCAAATTAATAACTATTGTATGTGCATATTTCGAGAGTTGAGAGTCGCACTAAACACTGGAATTTTCAACACAAAGCAAATATTTGCAGAAGAAGATTGATATTTACGCGTCCGTTAATTGGAGTTTGGAATGTTTAGTAGTTTTCCTGATTCACTTGCGCGTTAGTAATCGAGTCACGTGAGACCTTTTTTTCTTCACAATTTGCCGAAAATTGAAAGCACCAGGCGAATATGAACGCATTGGAAGTTCACTCCCCCAACCAAGCTCGTTAAATATTCGAGTTAAAAGAACTCATCATAGAGAATATCTGAAGCTTCATATCATATAGAATGGATTGAAGTGATCCTTTTCAATACTCACTGATATTTTGATATGATTTAACGTCAATTCACCCAGCCATATACGTTTTACAGGAATGATAAAATCGGAAAAAAGATGGAGCGAGAGTCTTTCGAAGTCGACGAAGAGCCATCCGGGTAGGTACTTTACAAGTTCGATTCATTAGCGGCGAAATTACGTATTCCAGAGTCTCACTGATACTGAAAACTTGCTTGTCATTTCTTCTTTTCGAAAATCATCGCTAATTGAAGACAACAAATGAAGTCAGAATCTCTCTGCGCGAGTCTTTTCAATGGAGTGGTGGTTTTCCGATCCTCAGTGCGGTACTCATGAGCAAATTCAGCATTTAAAACTTTTAAAACCAGAAACTTTTAGTCCGGCCAAACCACGGTCATCCTATGTTTTTTTAATTAGATTTTATCGAGAATCATGATTCCGATTAAGTGTAAACCACAATATACTCTGGCTTCTGGGAAGTACTCGACCAAGGCCTTTTTTGCTCTTTTAAGCACAGTGGAGTCGTGTTTTATTGGGCGATTCCCACGCCAAGAGTAAAACTCTTTTTCGCGAGGATATTTATGTTGAGGAACATTCAAACAGGGAACCGATGGCTTTTTTCTCTTTCAACGTACTAAGTGACAAGTTAAGGTGACCGCCACCGCAGCCGCCAAGAAGCCCAAAGCAAAGGGCAAATCTGCCAAATCAGCAAAGCTGAAGTTCGCTTGGCCAAGAAACACCATGTTCCCTAAAATGCTTAATTGGCCTTTGTTATGCATATCCGTGGTCTCAACAAAGTTGCACCCAAGGTGTGTAAAGTTTTGCAATTGTTCCGTCTGCGCCAAATCAATTATGGCGACTTCCTCAAATTGAACAAAGCCACGATATATATGTTGCGTATTGATGATTGTGTGATTGAACATAAATTGCGCAAGGCACACAATAACAGAGTGTTGAGGATTTGGTGCACGAAATCTTCACCGTTGTACCTAACATCAAGAAAGCATCAAAGTTCTTGCGGCCATTCAAACTGAATACCCCAACTGGCTAATCACTAATCACGTTGAGGATGGTGATTTCGGTAATAGTGATCAACAAATTGCTGTGCAAGATGGTTTAAAATGTTTTAAAAAGTTTACTTTACCCGTGAGATCTGACGAAATTTCGTTGATTTACAAGGAGGAGTATATTTATTCCAAAACAAATATATTAATCAAAATATATATTAAAAATATCCCACCAGTCGACAGAACGCATGTTGAAGTGGGGGAATTGAAGCTGTTTCCCTTTAAGCCGTAGTCCGTTTGCTCCAATTGGGCTTATCAAATACTTTACCCAAGTTTTGCACCAATTTTTAACAAGAAGTCCGACGGAGAGCAAAGAGTAGGTTAAGGGTTTTCCAATAGGGATTATTTGATTTCTAAGTGTCGTTTTGGCCATTTTTAAAATGTCATGATTTGTAATTTTTTTTTTTTTTCATTATTATGTATTCACTACTAATGTTTACAATTTCATCATGGCAAGACAAACGCAAGAACAATGTTGCTGATTTTGCCCTGGAACAACCTGAAAACGATAACGATTTTTTTAAGAAAATCATTTTCTCCTATGAGGCTCACTTTCATCTGAGTGGTGCGATATATAAACAAAACTGTCGATTCTGGTGCGAAGAAAATCCACAAATTATTCATGAACAACCATTACATTCACCTACATTGACAGTTCGCTGTGGTTTTTGATCTGGTGGAATCATTGGTCCGTATTTCTTTCGAAATGAAGCTGGTAGCACCATTACTGTTAATGTAGAGCGGCGTAGATTGATGTTAACCAACTTTTTATGGCCACAATTGGAAGAAGTTGATCTTATTTGACGTATCACACAGCACGGCAACAACCGATTTATTGCGAGAAAGGTTTTGAGATTCGATTATTTCAAGAAATTGTGACACTGAATGGCCTCCAAGAAGTTGTCATTTAGCACCATTAGACTACTTTTTGTGGGGTTATTTGAAGTCATTGATCTTTAGCAATAAATCAGACTCTCTTTAAGCTTTAAAAGTCAATATTGAACGTGCCATTCATGGCGTACGACTTGATTTAGTGGAAAAAGTGCTCGAAATTGGGTTCATTGAGTTCGTTTCTGCAAAAGAAGCCGTGGATACCATTTGAATGATGTTATATTGAGAACTTAATTGTTTCGATTGTACTTCACATTAAATAAAAAAAAAAACATTTTAATTTCCTTAACAATTAGTGTGTATTTTTTTTTAAGAAATCATATCACCCTTATTGGAAAACCCTATATGTAGAAGCGATTCCCGGCTGGCATTCTATTCTGATCTCTTATGTATATCTTTATATTTTCTTACAAATTATTTCATGTACAGTTTAAAGTCGCCTCCGAACGGCTCTGATTTTTAAAAGTAGTTGTTTATTTGTGTATTTATTTCTGATATACTTCCGAAGAGGTTTGATATTCCTTGCCGAGGAACGAGCTCATTAAATAATTAAAGCAGACATTGAATCCGCCCATTACAGTTGCTAGCTTCTGTTAACCGGAGTTCTATGGCGGCCAGTCTTTTCCAGGTTCTATCGCTCTATCAAAGCTCCTCTCAGTCAGCTGTTCGAAAATAGTTTATTACATTTTATGTTAGGTATATATAGTACAATAAAGTGTAATCGGGGTATGTCTATATTTATTAAATATTATACATATATAGACCTCTATAAATATGGCCATAAACATATGGATATCTTCAGTAAGTGTGTTTGCCATTCGACTGATTCTAAATGACTGGGGCGATTAAGACAAATTTTTGTGTATCGAGGTTCAAGTGAATTAGGGAGTGGATCACGGATCGAGCTATTCAAAATGTCATATTTGGAATTTGATTTTGTTGATTTCTTTTGTTACACGGTTTTTGTTTATATTAAATTTAATACTAGTTTTAGTTCTTGGAAGTGGACCTGGAACCGAAAATTTAAGCAAAATTGCATTTGCGATTCAATTTACTTGAAATTCTATTCCTTCGATAAAGTGGAACACACACTGAACTATTAAAAATGATTTATATAAATTTTAATTTAAATTTGGATACATTTTTTATAGTGTATATATTTCTCCGGGAAGACATTTGTAATATTTGTACTTCCACTTGCTCAGAGACCAAGTTCTATTTCTCTAAACTTACTTCCTAGGTAGGTTTGTGCCTAGATTAACATATTGAGTACTTTCTTTCGAAAGATCTGCGAATACGAATAGGTAGTTCGGAAATATATTTGCTGCTCCATGATCGTGTATTAATGCCATTGATGGATTACTTAACGGCAATTTACTATTTGTTAACATTTTAACATTAACATTTAACATCCAGACGGATGATGTAAAACTTTATAAATCTTACACTTTGGCAAGTGAAAGTATCTTACTACAAACACACATAAATAGCATGGCTGGGTGGTGTAAAATAAATCAGATACCACCATTGACCTGGCGATCACTATGGACCCTAAATTGAACTTCACATATCACATTGGTGGGATAGTCAACAAAGCCAAAGGCATCTTGGCTTTTATAAAACGGTGGTCTATAACGATCCTTATGTTACTAAAGCTTTGTATATAATATTAGTAAGATCTATTATGGAATAAGGTTCGGTAAATTGGAATCCGAGGTACCAACTCTACGTTGATAGGATAGTCTACTCAAAAATAATTCCTTCTTCCTTGGGACTGTCAGTACAATCTTCTTTTTTGTACTAGTTGCCTTAAGCTGGCAGTCGTCGGAAAATTCTTAGTGTAATTTTCATTATTAAAATAATAACAGGCTCAATTTCTAGCCTTCTCATTCTTTCTGAAATAAAATTTAATGTTCCGTTTAGAACGTCCAGAAATTCCTGTCCTTTTTTTTTTTTTTTTTTTTTTTTTTGAAAACTTGTAAAACGAGTTTGAATTTCCCTAGCCTTGGCATTATTTTTGTGCTGATTTCAACTCTCATTCAAGCACATTTGACATATCTAACTCGCTTTTTCATATCAAGAAAATTGTTTTGTCGACTCTTAACGAATCAGTAAATAAAATTTTATATTTAAATTAAGTTATTTTCAAAAATCTGCTGATGAATTTTTGTTCTGTAGCTTAACTTTTTTAGTTCTCGATATTAAACCCCTGCTCAGCGTGACTTGGTATTGATGAAAAACAAAACAAGTTCCGTACGCCATGTCGAATGCGTCCCTCGTGCGCATAGGCGGGAGGTGGTTAAACCGTTGGAAATAATAAAAATATTGCATGATCAATTATTCATTCAAAATAGTGTTGATTTTGTCCAGCTAGCTTGTAAACTAGATGAATCACTATACGTTGGAGCCGACTAATTAATTTTTCATCCAATCTGAATCCCTACATACTATTTAGTAAAAAGTTCCAAAAGCTTCAGCAACAAAAAACTTTACTTCCAGAGAAAGAAAGAAAGTTTTTATGAACATCTAAGGTGTAATTAAAAAAAAATTAATTCTAAAAGTTTAAATTTAAAAATAATACAAAAAATCAAAAAATCGAAAGCAAAATGTTGGATTCATAATTAAAAAATGTTCTAACCACACAATTGTAAGATTGAATTTTCAAGCAATTTAAAACCCTTCAAATGCCAAAAAATAAAAATAAAAATCGAAGCAAAAAATTCAAATCAGCTGAAATAAAAAACAAAACAAACAAAAAACTAGTTTACAGATTCCCAAAATTTGATTTCTGCCCCACGGCCAACCGACTACCACAGAATCTATCGATACTATTTTATACATACGATACATATGTACGCATATAAAATTATGAAAAATCAGAGAACAGAGCTAAACAGCTGTATTTGGCATTAACGTGTGTGGGTAAATATGATTGTGTGCGTGTGTAAAATGGCTGTTGGCGAGGACACAAAAGCAGAACTTCTATAATAACAAATATAAGTATATATGTATATGTGTACAATGTGTTTTTTATGTGAGCATGTATGTCAGTATATGTATATGTGTGCATGCATGCGCATATTTATGTTGTATTTAAGCGTAAATCCGCCACACAACGTCGCTGCCAAACAATTGTCGACTTTTAAGTGAATATAATGGTAAAATGCTGAGTTGAACTTTGGAGTAGATAAAAAAAAAAATTACATGCGGTTAAAATGAAAAATAAAATAAAAAATTCAAATAAAAGAAAAAAAACAAATTAAAAATGATTTTACAAAAAAAACAGACTACTTGAAAAAAGTAGTAAGTAGCATTGAAGCATTTTTTTTTAATTTACAAGTATTTTAATAAAATTATATAATATAAAATATTTCTCTTTAACGCATTTACTATAAGTTTAAAAAAAAAAAACAATAAACAATGCTTAAATAATCACATGAATTTGTAAATTCTTTTTGTGGCATTTAAAGTTAAAAAATATTGAAATTATTGGCATTAACTTAATAGCCATTAGTCATTCAGGTAAATACTCGTTTAATTAATTCATATATTAAAGTAAAAAAAAATGCGACAAAATAAAAAGAGAATTAAATATAAATAATTCACAAAAATATTTTACTTAAATTTTAATCTGCATTACATTTATCAAGAGTATTTAATTAATTAACTTTTTTTTTTAAATATTCAAGTAACTCAAGTCACATATAATACATATAAAGGGTGATACAAGTAGAGGTAATTTTTTCAATCGCCTTTTTTGACAGATCAGGCGTGAGTCTTGTCAAGCTGGCATGTCATTTTTGTTCAATATTGTTTGGCATTTCATCGTGGAACGACTTACGCTTGAACAACGTTTACAAATCATTCAATTTTATTACGAAAATTCACCTTCCGTAAAGAATGTGTTTCGCGCGCTTCGCTCTACTTATGGTCAACATAATCGGCGTACTGAGCGTACTATTCGAAACACCATCACCCAGCATTCATTATTGGATAATATTCGACCGAGTACACCACGTCCAGCGCGCAGTGAAGAAAATATAGCGGCCGTAGTTGAGAGTGTAAACGAAGACCGTGGAGATTTGATTCGGACCCGTTCGTAGCAACTTGGACTTAAAATGAAAGCGCACCAAATACAGCTTGTGCAAGAACTGAAGCCACTCGACCTTCCCAAGCGACAGCGCTACGCTCTATGGGCTTCTGGAAAGGTCCAACGTGTTCGAGCCAAATTTTGTTCAGCGATTGAGGTTCTCGCTCAATGGGTATGTAAACAAGCAGACTTGCCGCGTTTGGAACAAAGAGCAACCTGAAGAGACTCAACAGTTGCCATTTCATCCACAAAAAGAACGTTTTGTTGTGGCTTATGGGCCAGTGGAATCATCGGTCCATATTTCTTCAAAAATGATGCCAGTGAAAAAGTAACCCTCAATGACGACCGTTATCTCGCCATGATAACCGACTATTTGAAGCCTGAAATGTAAGCTGGTGGTCTCCCCGACCTTTGGTTCAATCAATGAATTTATTGAGAGAACACTTCGGTGAGCAGATAATTTGACGTTGTGGGCCTGTGGATTGTCCACCAATATCATGTGATATCACACCGTTAAACTATTTCCAGTAGGGACATGTAAAGTCTAACATATATGCGGACAAGCTCTTTTCGATTTACGCCTTGGAGCAAAACTTCAAGCGTGTCATTCGCCAGTTACCAGTCAAAATGCTTGAACGAGTCATTGAAAATAAGACTCAACGGATGGATCATCTGAGACGTAGCCGCGGCCAACATTTGAATTAAAAAATTTAAAAGCCAAAGAATGTTATTTCGAATGATAATAAACATTCCCCATTAAATTTGATTTTTTTGTGTATATTCTTTAAAAAAATAGCGAACCTCGAAATGGATCACCATACACTACATATAAAAAATGGTAGTATAATGGTTGCCAATTTAGAAAAAAAAAATTTAACATTTTTATTATAATTTTTTTTTTCTCTTATCGCCTGTCGTTTAATGTGTGCTAATTAACACATTTTATTTTAATGCAAATATAATGAATGTTTTATAATAATCCTATTGTTTTTACTTGTACAGCAAAACAACCAATTTTTATACCTTTCATGCACATAGAGTGGTATATAGACTTTGCTCCGAAGTATGTAAGTACCGGAAGGAGAAGAGATAGATAGACCCACCGAAATGTTTACCGATTTTATCAGAATGACGAGCTGAGTTGAAACAACTAGGAACATGAAATTTTTTATTCTACACACATATTATGAATTACATATTGTGTGAAAATTATAGAAATCGGAATCCTATATCATATAGTACCCATACAACTGAATTGTTAAAATATAAGGTTTTGGGTCAAAAAACTCAGTCAAAATCATCTGGGAGCGTAATTTGGTATCCTACAGACGTTAATTAAAGTTTTAATTATATTTTGACACTGAAAATCATTTAAAGCGCATTTAGCAATTTGCAATGAATTTGATATATTCATGAAAGGTATAAGACTTCCTCATGGCCGAAGACAGCCGTTCTTTCTTGTTTTTTTCTTTCGATTTTTGTGAGATAAAAAACATAACAGATTAAATCATTATTGTAAAAAAAACTGAGAAAGACTAAGTTCGGCCAGAGACGAACCTTACATACTCAGCTGTTCTTCATATTTATTTCACTGAGCAGTCAAAAAGTTATTTATTAGTAGATAAGTTTGTTTCATGATCTATGTCAGCCATTAATCGTCCCATTAAAAGCACCATACTCACATAATTTAGTTGATTAACCTGCAAACAGAAAACTAGTAAATTGATTAGTAAATTTACCCGGAGGATTGACGGACACTTTTGGTATATTTCCAATAACATTTTTAAAGGCATCGTGAGATTTTTTGACAGTTTCTTGCCATATGTTCTATATGTGTAGCTTAACTAGCCAATCAGATTCGTTGAATTTTTAATTTCAAAATAGAAAAAACATTTTATGATATTCAAATTCTATTAACATTTATGTAAGTTAGACAAACTCCCTGTCATTTTAGTAAAATAAGCCTAAATAAAATAAATTTAAAATAAATTTTTTTTAATGAAATTCCTTTTTTATTATAAAGCTTAAATCATGACATTATATGTGAAAAACTACGTCATTCAAATGACCGCATCGTTAATTTTTTCTAACTTTGATTCGTTTGTGGTAATTTTAAACCACTTTTCGGCACATATTGGACGGTATCTCAGCCACAACTTGACGAGTGCTGGTTTCCACATGCCTAAAGGTTAAAAATGGCTGGACCACATATTATCCAAGACGTGCTCTTCAATTGTAAACCAAAAAGGGTCGCTTCTAATATGACCATAGTGCTTCGAATTGACAGTGACAGTTTCGACGTTATCGTTTTCAAAGAAGAAGGGACCAATACACCTCCGGTTGAAAAAGCGCACCAGATTGTAAGTTTTTTTGGGTGCAATAATCTCTCTTCAACTATTTGGGGATTCTCGGAGCTCCAAATGCGAAAATTTTGCTTATTAACATATTCACCGAGTGAGGAATGTGCCTCGTCACTGAAGAAATTTTTATTGGAATTATCGCGGTCCAATGATTGTTGTTCAAGCACCCATTCGACATAACTACGGTATTGTGAATGGTCAGATGACTTCAGTTGTTGTTTGAGCTGGAGTTAATATGGATGTAGGTGCAAGTCCAACTACAAAATACGCCAAAATGTGCCGTAAGAAAGTGCTAGCTCTTGAGAACTTCGAGAAATAGACAAATTCGGGTCTTCGACTACACTTTCACTTACAGCAGTGATATTTGAGTGGTAACGAGCAAACCGGTAATGCATAGACCTTACAATATCTGAAATTGACCCAGTCTCTTCAAGTTTCTTTAAAATTTTACCAATTGCTTGAGTAGTTGGACGATTATTTGCATCATTTCTCTTAAAGCACGAAAAGTTACCACGTTGGAACCAAAATTTTTGTAGTAGATTTCAATAATTTTTACGCGTTTTGTGGCTCATAAGAGATCTATTTTCATGAAATCCTGACTTTTTACTCAAACAAAACATATTTTGTTGGAGAGTTACATTTGACAGATGTCAAAATACAACCCTGCACATACGAAACCCTCTAAATGTCTGGGGTCCGCTATTGTATATATATATATAATTTTTTTAACATTATCTTAACTTTGTTGTTCAAATATCGATGAATAAAATATAGACTTACTTTATATTCATTTCTAGCAGCTTGTACTTTTCGTAAAGAAACTTGCAATCATAGAAAATGGAGCACTCCACTTTTCAAAAATCAGACAGTACATGATCCACACAATTTTAAAAAATCCGGACAAACCCAACAAACAGATATAACGAAATCTCGACCAGACAAAATTCACATAGCACAATATACAGATAAGACGAAATCCCGAACCTCTTACTCCGGCAACATAGTTCTTATTTAAATTTTTCCATCATTTTACTGAAAAAATAAATGTAAATATACATCAAATATGTAATTATGCATATATATGTATACAAATATATATGATTGTCACTTTATCATCACTAAAGCGATTTTTAGCTCCTACTTTGATTTTTGATTTGCGCCTTGATGGTTTTCAAACAAATGGAACTATAGTTTATTCTAAGCCACCTTCGAAAGGAAGGTTTTCTTCTTTGGAACGATGAATATACTTTTTAATTTTACAAATAAGTCTCAAAGAAAGTTATGGCATCATCTCTTAATGATCATTTTAAAATTGTATTTATTGCAATTGGGACTTTTTGTCTTACGGGATTTTGTATATTTTATGTGTTAGGATTTTATTACCGACCCCAAATAAATGTTACTCATACGCCATGCCATACGCCGGAACGCCATGTGCCTCTTACTGAACTTAATCAATCGTTGCTGCCCTTCGAAAGTAATTATTTTCACTACACAGCTGCATATACTTACATACAAATAAGCCCATAACATATGTTAGCTACGTATTTACCTGTGTTACCTAAGTCCATCTAATGAAATTACAAAAAAACCCAATCAGCTTAAGGTAGCTAATCGAAAATCAATAGAATTTCCTGCAGCGACGACAGCATTTTTCAACAAAATGTATTTATTTATTTCTTATAAATTGTGTTTTATACAATTTTTTTTTCTTTCGTTAACCGGAAATATACGTAATGCCTGATTACTTTCCTATTCTCCATTTCTCCTTGACTAATGCGAAATTTGAATGGCTTCTAATAAAGCAAAACATTTGCATTAATTCCGTTGCTGTAAATACAATAAATACAAGCTTTTAAGCGTATTTATGTAGGTGGAAGAGGCAAGCAAATTGTAATTAAGTTGGTTTGGATGAGGAAAAAAATGTAAATATGGTAATATTAATATATATACATACATATGTATTTGCATATAATGAAATCGAGTTTATTTTGGAACTTTTCAAAGCCATTTTGTTGCATTGTAATACCCACTCGTACCTTTTGCTCATTGAGCAATCAAATTTTTCGCTTTCTATGCACAAATATTGACTTTGAAATATTACAAAATATAAAAAAAAATTTTGAAAAAATGTGTACGAGGGTTGCCGTTTATATTTCGCGATTAGAGAACAAAAGAAATATTAATCATCGAAAATCGCTTAAGGGAAGATAGTGTTCTAGAGATCGTCAATTTCAGGCATTTTCAATATTTTTTTTAAGGTGTTAATAATAACCAAAAATATTTAAGCTTTTTAGGTATATTGTACAAAAACATTTAGATAATTAAAAAATAATAATTTTAACTATTTCAAAATTGGACCTGAAGTTGATCTTCTCTAAAATTTGGATGTGGATGGCGCAGGAAATCTTTTACTTATCTGAAATACAAAAACCAAGAATGTGATTAATTTGTACAAGTACAGCTATATCCTGTATCAAGATTATACTTCTTTTTTTTTTTTTTTTAAATATAGAATTTTGGAATTTCGATAACCGGAAAAGGCTTATTTTTTGTCAGTTTTCGAGCTAAAAATGTAAGATGTTATCAAGATGCTATGCTATGGGATACATCTTGTAATGTAATGAATAACCTATTCAAATTTCAGATTATTCGGATAAATACTTTTTTTGTTTTTACCTACGCCGTGGCCAAAAAAGCTGTTCTGATCAAAGCGAATTTAAAGTATGAAGTGTATGAGGTCGAGCAGTCGTCCGCTGCCAGCTCAAATACCTATAGAACTGAAAATACTGTAGATATCATTATAAAATTTTAACATTATATTCTTATAAGACTATACTTTCGAAATACTAAAAAAACGGTTTCTTTTTTTCGAAAATTCTAGACCACCATTCCCCTTTTTTCTTTCCAAACTAATCTCCATTAAGATCTATACACTTTTGCATGCGTTTGAACCAATTGTCGAAGCACTTTTGCCCCTCTGATTGAGTTAACTCCAAAACATGCATTCTGGACGTATCAACGGGCTATTCAGGCGTCGAAAAAAATTGATCTCTCGGTTTATTTTTAATTTTGGAGGATTAAAAACAAGTAATTCGGTGGCAAGGCAGGACTATACGGTGGATGACTCATGAAATCGGTGTCGTGAGTGCTGAAAAATGGAAATATTTCAGTCGATGTGTGAGACCTTGCATGTCGTGATGAATAGTGATCCGTTTTCGGCGCTTGGTTTTCGTGATTTCTTGAAGGACAACTGGCAAACAAATAGATATGAACCACTCAGGATTTACTTTTCTGCATTGTTCTAGTGGTAGGGTTACGACATGTTCAGTTTATCCAAAAAAACCGGCAATCATTTGCTTGGAAGCGCTTCGTGTGCGAACAATTTTTGTTAGATTCGACTCATCTTGAAATACCCATGCAATTTACTTTCGGGGCTCATACGTGTGAATCCACTGTTCATCACCTGTCACGATATCGTGTGTTCGTCGTGTTTCGAAGGTCCGCTATCGTATTTTTTTTTAATTTTTCTGGACCAATCGATACAAGCCTTTTTTTTTTGACAAAATGTATCTGATCAAACTGAAAAAATGTCTACAATCAATTGTTCATGCAATAATGAATGTATGCTGGTATCACTGATACCTACAGTTGCTTCAATCTCACGATAGATCACTTGACGATCTTGCAATATCAGTTTGCGCACAACATCAATAGTTTCTGGAACAAAAATTGTTTTTGGTCGACCTTCAAGAAATTCTTCTTTGAGTGATATACAACCTCTTTTGAATTCACCAAACCATCCATCGATAAACACTGGTCCCTGGCTTCGTCGCCAAAAATTTAACTAAGTTAATCGATGCACTGTTGCTGATATTGGTAAAAAAAATAAACTTTCGCGATTTAAATCAATTTTTTAGCCGAGATGAATATTTTAAGTAACTGTAAACAACATAAATAGCGTTCGTATGTCAAATCGTTCTAAACATGTATAACACAAAAATGTCAAACTTTGTGATAAAGTTATCAGTTGATAGATTGCAGCACAAGGGTTGCCAAATCCCGAAATATAAACGGCAAGCCTCTATTTTTTTTTTATAAATATACTAGCATTGCCCCGTCACAAATTATTATCAAACTTTTTATTAAATTATTGACTTAGCTACATGTTTCAAGCAAATGGAACTTACTCTCTGGTCCATTTTCAACATTTGATTTTCTAGACAAAAATACCAAAATTCAACAAAATCTAACCATAAATATTTCTCTGAACTATGAACTTGCTTCTGAAAATAAATGAATTTCAAACAAATCGCGTCATAAGCTTAATTTTTTTTAACAGATCGGTTCCAAGTCTTCTTTCCAAAATAAAAAATTTGTACTCATCTTAACTTTGGCAAAAAAACAACTTGGTGTACATTTCAAGTAAATCGAACTATAAATAAAAAAATTTTAAATAGATCAACTCCACGTCCGCCCACGTAAATAAAAGTAGCCCAAGTAAATCGAACTATAATAAGATTTTTTTTTTTTTTTTTTTGAGAAAAATCGTGCCCTCTTCTACTTTCCTACTTTTTTTGTAATGAGAAACTTTTCCTGACAACAAAAAAATACTAAGCGAAATTTGTCCAGCCGCCACCTGTGATGCCGTGACGAAGGGAAATAAGATTAATTTATTTATATCTATAGAGAAAGAGAGAGATTCAAAAAATTGGACCACAAAAAAGATTTTTGGAATAGTTTGTACTCAGGTCCACTTCACGGCAGTAAAAGTAGCCCAAGAAAATCGAACCAACCAACCAATCGATCCATTTCGACGTTCCTTCCATTTTTAAAGAAAAAAACACAGAAAATTCAAATTTAATGGGGAATGTTTATCACCATTCGAAAGAACATTCTTTGGCATTTATTATTTGAAGATGATCTCTTACAAAGGGTCCATCGCAGATGGTCCATCCGTTGAGTTCATTTTTCAATTACTCGTTCGAGCATTTCGACTGGTAACTGTCGAATGACACGCGTGATTTTTTTTTTTTTTTTTTTTTTTTTTTTTTTGATAAAATGGCAGTTCATGAACAAACTTTGGTTCGAAAATTTCCGATCTTCTTGGAACTTTTCAAGAGCCCACAGAGCGAAGCGATGTCGCTTGGGAAGGTCAAGCGGCTTCAGTTTTTGCACAAGCTCTATTATGTACGTTTTCATTTAAAATCTCGATGTAAAATGCGCCAATAATTAATGCTGGGTCTCAAGATGGGTGATGGTGTTGCGAATAGTATGCTCACTGGGCCGATTATGTTGACCATAAGTAGAGCGAAGTGCGCGAAACACATTCTTTACAGAAGGTGGATTTTCGTAATAAAGTTGGATGATTTGTAAAAGTTGTTGAGGCGTCAGTCTTTCTATGATGAAGTGCCAAACAGTAGTGAACAAAAATAACATGACAGCTTGACACGACTCAGGCGTGATCTGTCAGAAAAAGGCTGTTGAAAAAGTATCTCTATTTGGATCACCCTTGATAAATAAGATTTTTGCAGAAAATTCGATTTAGAAAAATTGTACAATAGATAAGATTTTGGAATAGATCGGCCGCAGGTCCACTTTCGTTTAAAACCAAACGTGAAGCTACCATATTTTAAGAAATCTGGCCAAATATATGATTTTTTCCAAAAGGTCGATCTCTGATGCACTTCCCGGATTTTTCCCGAATCGGAGCGAATCATCAGTTATAAGCATAGTAAATTTATTTTCTGCTCACTCTTATTAAGTACTTGATGAAATTCCTTCCATTTAACTGCTTTATTTAATGCGTCAGAAAAATACTCACCACAATTGTTGCGCTTCTTTTTTATCTTCCTTTTCTGCTCATAACAGCCACTTCGTGTAACTGTTTTTTCACAACATAAATAAACACATCTGCATAAATTTCAATTTCACTTACGCACACTCACACACGCTTGCGTTTGCAATCAGAAAAGATCACACGAAAAGCCGTTTAAGGATAAACGCATAAGTCACTTAGCACACGCTAAGCACTTGAAGGCGGCGAAACAACAATGTATGTTTAATTCGTAATGCGCAGTGAAGGATGCATGTGGGTTAATGCACGCGAACGTACTCGTGTACACTTATATTGTTTAGTATAAAATATTAAGGTGTTCAAGGTAGATAAATTTTCTTTTTTAAGTCCTTCCATATCCCGACGAAGCTTTTAGTAACTTAGCATAGCTAAGTATTCAAAGATGTGGTGTGTGTCAACCTCGTTCTCATGAGTATTTTGCAAAGCTTTCAGTTTTGAAACCACACTGATAAGGTCCAATAGATCCCTATTCTTATGGATTGGAGCAGTTAGGTTCCACTCGTCATAGCTCAGCCGGTTGATCACCATCTTCAACCGCCTTGTTATTCTTCAGGCGAGAATTTCTCTTCAAACTACTTTATAGTCGAGTGATCATCGATTGTGCTATGGGGTTTTCTCACTGCATAACAAAATTATAACGTGGAGGGTGCACCTAAACCTAATATACTCTGGACATCAGTCGCTAATTCACCTTTGTAGGTGTGGCTGTACATAAGGAGCTTGATACACCGTCCCACAGTTTCCTTTACCAAGTCGCTGATGAGTGTTCTTATAGAGTAGAAACGCAAGAAACCCGAGCCCGATATCTGTTATAATTGCAGATTTTCGCGGTCGAACCGTCATTGTGTTAGTTTCCAAGCATTATTTCCTGTACAGGTATGATGTCCCGCAGATAGTTAGGTCCTCGGAGCATGTCCTCCGTCTATCACAGCATGATTGGTGTTCAAGTGAGTTTTTTTTTCGATCGATTCGGATACAGCCACATAGCTTGATCCATAACCGAACCCTCGGAGTAACACTGTCAAAATTAAGGTCGGGATATTGTAGTCGACTTAATTTCTACCTATCCAAACTTGACGCCAACATACACAACGTATGTCATGCACTCAGAGAGTCACCACACGACACTAAGCACCTCTGGTCTGAACCTGTACGACGGCACATTTCCTGGATCTCTCGTTAGATGATCACGTTGACTTGGACTAGATCTGCATGACCCTAAACGGGATAAGCGGAACCACTACAACAACAACAACACTAACTAACGCTTCGTCATAGAGGCTGCATTTCCCCGACTATTGTGCCTTTTGCCAACCCTGACAATGAAATCGCCCAACACAATTTTGCAATTTCGTCTTTGCGGCGGAAGCTGCGCTTCTAAGTACGCTCCAGACGGAGATTCGGCGCAAATCAGGAATATGTTAAAAAACTTCACTTTGGTAGGGATTTCGACTAAACACTAATTCCCTGGAGTAAATGGAAGGAGTCGGCGACGGGTCCCAAATACAACAATGCTCCTTTATGTAGTAGATTTCACAAAGACCCGCCTCTTGCATCCTTGCCCTAACTTAGTCGTACGAGATCATCAACCAGCTGGCCAGCTTCACCATCCAAATTAAAGGACCAGCTGAGTGGGAATTACCCTAATATTTCAACGTACATTTTTATTATGCTTTCGCATAAATCGCACTCATGCGAAGTCACGATTAATGTATTTGTAGGGGAATAATTTTTAAAATACGCGTGTCTGTACAGTGTAAGCGTATTGTGGGTGTGACTAATGTGCCTCTTATGCGGTTAACAGAAAATTATAATTTTATTAATACGAGTATCTCAAGTGGGATTGGGTAATACTAGTAAATGCACAACTGTTTCAATGATCCTAGTAATAGATACCATTCGTTGCGAAGTATGAAAGTAAAGCGTTATCCATTTAGTGGTTTCGAAAGTGCAAGCCTGTATTTTGACATATACCAAACTTAACTGTCAAACCAAACATTTTTTGTTTTAGTTAAAAATTAGCATTTATGAAGATGGTTCGCTTAAAAATCTCATCTTGCAATTGGAGAAGGTTTGAAGAAATTGGAAGAGACTGCAGATACTTTGAGGCCTGTGCATAATCGTTTTGCTCGTTCCACCTCAAATGTCGCTGTTTTAAGTGAAAGAGTGGCCGAAGACCTGAATATGTCTATTTCCCGAAGTTCGCAAGAGCTTGGACTTTCTTATAGCATATTATGGCGTATTTTGTACTTGGACTTACTCCTACATCCACATAAAGTCCAGCTCACACAACAACTGAAGGCAGTATACGATTCGCAGCACCACAGCTATGTTGTTGTGTTGTTGTTGTTTTGTTGTAGCGGCTATACGCCAACCCCGTCTAGGGTCAGTCAAGTTCAGTTTCAGTCACCGATGTCATCTAACGGGAGGCCTACGAAACTTGCTGTTTCGACGAGTTCGGGTCAGAGGAGAGGGGTTATAGGTGAGTCGGGTTAAGTGGGCATGCAAAGAGGTGGTTAGTGTCGTGCGCGGATCCGTTGCATGCGGGAAATGTGTTGGGTATGTCAGGGTCGAGTCTGGATAGGTAGGAGTTAAGCCTGCTACAGTATCCAGATCTTAATTGTACCAGGGTTACGCGGGTAAGCTCTTATTCTGCAATGGGTGGTGATTGGACTCCGAGAACACCATTCACGGGAAGAGAATTCAGAAAGGTGTTAACGGACTCTAGGTAAATGGTGTTTATGGCCTGTCTGTATGCCGTCCTGTCCAGCGGGTCTTGTCTGTATTGCTGTTCGTCATCCAAGTATTCAGTTCCTGATGTGCCTTGGTGGTGGTTCGGCTCTGTACTTTGGTTGCAATTGCAGTCATATGCGGAGTGAAGGAGTTAAGGTTATCGAATGTGACTCTTAGTAACTTTGGGTAGTTTGCGGTCGGAATTTTTACGTCATCGACCTTCAAGCCGGTACTCCTTCTTCCAGCTGGTGAAAAAAGTGGCAGAGGATTTCGCGGGCTGTAGGTGTAAATGTCGTGCAATGAAGAATTTGGAAATGTCGGCGAAATAGCAGTTTACTTTAGAACAAAGGCTATCAATATCCTGGCCAGACGCCAAAATCAGCGGCATATGAGATCAAAGAGGAAGCATCGTTATGTAGAAATTAAACAGCATCGGGGAGAGGGCACCACCCTGCGGAACCCCTTGTTTAATTTTCCGTAGCTTTGAGATTTGACATCGAAAATCAACCGATGATCGAGTGGTCGACGAGGTAATTCATGGTCCACCTCTTCAACGTAGGCGGTAATGAGGAATCCTCAATGTCCGATAGTAGCACTGAATAATTTACCGTGACGAAAGCATTCGACAGGTCCAGTACTACCAGAACAGTTCGCGCACAGGGCCGATTTTGGTTAAGGCCATGAAGTTTGTGAGTGTTTATGGCGTTAAGTGCAGGTCTCAATTGTTTTCGCTACTGAGGAAAGGGGAGATATCTAACGATAAGATTCTCCTTTATTTGCGGGTTTCCCCGGCTTTAGTAGCGGGGCCACTCTTCCCAGTTTCCACACGTCGGGTGTAATTAGTGTGGTCAAAGACAGATTGAGAACTTTGGTGAGATAGTCTGCTCCCGCTGTTAAAACATCAGCATGCTTATTCCGTCGGGGCCGATGGATTTGGAGGCATTTGCCTTTCCGATAACCCCCTGAACCTCTTACCTGGTGAAATCAAGCGTATCGCTGGTGTTGGCAATTTGCGCAGATGGTGAGTTACTCGCCTTTTCGTTTTGTCAACCGAAGGGTGAAGTGTGAATAGCCGGCTAAAATAGCTCGCGCACCTCCTCGGGTCCGACGAGGCGTGATCATCAAATAAAATTTTCACCCGATCATCACGTTTCGTCAGATTAGACAACGATTTAACTGTAGTCCAGAGGTTGGTTACCTCAGAGAAGAGATTGCAGGACCTTACGTGCTCCTCCTTCTTTTTCCGCTTTGTAGATTTTGACCTTGTTCCGAATCTCGGTGTTGAGTTCCCTAATAACCACAGTTACGCCGATTGGGTGGATTGCAATGTTTCTCACTCGGTGGATACGTAAATAAGCAAAATTGTCACATATGGGACTTCGAAAATCCTCAAATAATTGAAAACTTACTATCTGTTGCGCTCCTTTGTCCGGAGGTGTGATTGTTCCTTTCTAATTTGCAATCGATAACGAAAAGGCTGTTACTGTCAATTCGGAGCGTTATGGTCATATGATAACCGACTTTGTGTGGCCTGCAATTGAAGAACACGACTTGGACAATATGTGGTTCCAACCAGATGGTGTCAAATGCCATACAGCACGAGCGAATATGGCTTCATGTCGATAGAAATTTCCCGAGGGAATTCACCCTTTTTGAGCAACTCTTGGTGCTTTGAACACGTCAAAACCGCACTCATCCAAATTTTAATGGCTATTTTCGAGCTTCGAAATTCTTAAATGTCCCAATATTTCACAAATCAGTCCTCTAACTTTGATTACCAGGGGTTTCAGCTTCTTGAGCTTTCCATTGCAATTATAATTTTAAATAGTTCTCTTTGGGAGGCGAGCTTTTTTTGTGACGAAATCTATTACTTGGTAGAGGAAACTCGAGTATTTATGGGCATACTCTCTACTGATGAAGTCAAGTATACGCTACAAGAAGCTCTACGGTTTCCGTATTCTTCAGTTCCTCTTTGTCTTGCTTATAAATATTTGTTAAATACTGTTAAAAACCTTTTAAAATGGTTAAGGGAGGAGATTATATGCCCATTCACATATAGGAGCTCCAAACTAAGGAAATTGTCTTGCCATATCTATGATCAAGGATGAGTAAATTATGCCTGCCGAATTCCCTACCTGTGATTCCTGTTAGAGGAAGTTCCACGAAGATCCGACGTTTTGGAGCTAAATTTTGTTCAGCGATGCGGCACATTTCTGGCTCAATGCACTTGTAAACAAACAAAATTGTCACGTTCGGGACGAAGAGCAACCAGGAGAGATTTAAGAGCTGCCATTTCAACTAGAAAAAACAACGGTTTGATGGGTTTGTGAGCCAGTGGAGTGATCGGTCCATATTTCTTCAAAAATGATGCCGATGAGAATGTGACCATCAATGGCGGCCGTTATCGCGCCATGATAACCGACTTTTTTTTGATGCCTGAAATCGAAGCCCATGATCTCCGCGACATTTGTTTTCAACAAGACGGCGCCACTTCCTACACACCGCATCAATTAATAGATTTATTAAGAGAACACTTCGGGTATCAGATAGTTTCACGTTTTAGGACCACAAAAATCGAGCGATATCACGCCGTTAGATTTTCCTGTAGGGATATGTAAAATCTAAAGTCTATGCGGACAATCCCGCTTCAGACAAGTTACCAGTCGAAATGCTCGAACGAGTCATCGAAAATTGGACTCAACGGATGGACCATCTGAGACGCAGCCGCGACCAATATTTCAAAGAGATAATCTTCAAAGCGTGAATGTCAAGGAATGTTCTTTCGAATGATAATAAACATTCCCCAATAAATTTGAATTTTCTATGTTTTTTTCGAAATGGATCCCCAGTTATAAACCATTTCATGTATTTGCTTCTCATTTTTACCTTTGTCCTACATTTTATTTAATGCATAAAAATTTTAGTTAGGTCAGGTTGAAATTAAAAAGTTAATTTTTCTATCAGTTTGAGTGCCACTTTATTATCTCTTCAAACTTTTTGTTCTACTTATTTCAATGTGGTTTCAGATTTTCCTCAACCATATACATATATGTATATATATATTTTTTAAATTATTTTCGCTATTTTAATAAAGTGCAAATATTGCTTACAAACCTACAAAGCTGAGTTTTTGCACACACACACACACAATGTCATAGCAAGCTTTTATTTATATACAAAATTAATTGACAAGAGACAGCATAGTCATGCAGCAAATATTTGTGAGACAACCACAAAATTGTGGTAAATTCAGACTAAAAGCATTAAATAATTTGACTTCACAATGCCTGTCTGTCAAATGATCAAAAATTCTATTTTCCAAATTTTCATCACATAAAGTAGAATAAACCAAATGTACGTATGTAAGCTTTTAACACATATGAGCTTTTAAGGAATTATGAATGCAAATTTGAGTAAATAATACATATTTTTTGGAGATGATTGCTCATTTATCAGCAAGTGAAGCAGTTGTGCAGCGCACAGTGATATGTATATACATATATAAAAAGAAATTATAGAATATAAGGCTCATATAGTAGTTGATTTATTTTCTAGGTTGCACTGACCGGCTGATGCGCCTTGCTAGAGCTCCACTGTCTTGTTTTGAAGCTTCTTCTAGTCTTTTGAAGTAAGCAGTTCCGAGATATCTAAGGCGTCTCGATCGTGCCTTCTTTCTTGCACTTTCTACATGTATCGCTGCCACAGTGTAGACGAAAATTGTGTGACTCCTTTCCTGCGATTGCACATGGTCGTTTTGGTTTTGCATATCGCTAATGCGTTCCTTTTCACCCTGATTTGACACCCGGCTCTTCCGGAAATTTATTATTGATCGTTGTATCGACTTTTGCATTCCTCATGATGATACGCTAGCAAGACGAATAGCACGTTTCGCCATCTCATCATGACGAAGTACGGTGTGAGATTATCACTTTGATTGCCGCATGACTACAGAAATTTGTATTGATATTTTTTTTATATATAGTTCCTTGCGTTACTTGCTATCTCAACGAATATTTTCTCATGGTAAATACTGCAATACTCTGGAACTTAGAGGGGTTGCCTGAGGTCCAGCTCAGCGCAGTGGACCCCGCCCTCCACTCCATCACCCATTTGTGATTCATCCATGAAGATTCTAGGCATCACATTGGCGGGTCGCATGTTTCTGTGTCACTCGCCCTTCTTATACTTAGCTTGAGACTTTCTTTCCTAGATGAAGCGTTGAGATATGTGGCTTGTTTTGTCCTCCATCCACCTGCATATCGAATCGAATTTCTCCACTTTTCCACTGCGATGTCAAATGATGTTGGGTCAAGTGACTTTTCCAGTGCCGCCATTGAAGTGGTTATTAGCGCTCCTGCTCCTATGCGCAGTATAGCGAGCCGCTGTCCTCCTCCGCTGTCAGTCCTCCTAAAATATTGGAGCGCCTGACGGGGTACATGAGTGAGTATACACAGCTACACACAATGTTGTGAATTGGTGTTTGAAAATGGTGAACATATATCTTCTACTTCGATGTGTCAGGAAGTAACGTCTCCAAAGAAGTTCTAGGGATAAGTTCGAGTCGACAGGAGTCAACCCTGTCCTTAAGTACTGGATAAATACTGTTTAGGCTACATATCCAAGTGTAAAAAATATTAAATGAAATAACGCAAGATGTGCATAAAGGCACTCCTCTGGGAGCAGTTTATCATTCTCCTTTTTAGCTCTAGCGTTCAACGGACTACTGATGAACCCTGGGCTCTCTGACGAATGCGGGCACTCAGATCAACGCGTCAGAACGGTCCTAATTCCAAAGCTGGGGCAGAAGTTCTAAATACCTGGGAATAATATTAGACAGCAAGTTTTCGTGTAGGCTCAATGTGGAGGAGCGAGTAGAGAAGGCATCAGCTGCCATTACACATTAATAGTGATATTGGATTATACCTGGGGCCTTTCACTAAGCCTTTTATGTTAGCTACTGAAGAGAATTGGCCTACACTAAGATAGATCTGACATTCACATATCAATAAGTAGTTTTATGGAGGTAAGTCATGCTGTAAGGTGGCGAACAACAGGCTGGTGGAGAAAAGAAAGGTTCACCTATTTGATTTTGAGATAGCTGATGAACTGGCTAAAGAAGGAGCGCTTTCGGAACAGAACTTATCTTTGAGATAAGTAAGGCTTTTTCAAAAATGTGAGGCGAAGCTTATTAACTTTTTACTAGCAACAAATTTTGCTCTAAGCCACTTCACGAGAGTGCTGACTGAAAATAGATACTAAGTTGTCGTGACTATGGTACGGACTGGCAGTTCAGTCATGTCGTAGTCGAGAGGTATCTAGCTAAGGCCAGACTTCAAAGTGAGCTATTTAGGATTAACACTGGATAGGGAGTTCACATGGAAACCTAATTTAGAAGATAGAGTAAAGAAAGCCTCATTTGCAGTTTATACTCGTAAAAGGATTGTGGAGCCCAAATAGGGTTTAACACTACGAACGACGCATTGGCTTCTTATATCAGTTGTAAGACCGATTATGACTTACAGTAACGCCGATTCAGACACTAAAGGTTATACTGTATCTACTGCTGATAGACTTGTGCTGCAGGCAACTGACTGCGAAGTCGGCACTCTGACTAAGGAAATCTTACCTATTAATAATAATGGCATTCCATTTTCTACCCAATAAAACGGAATTTAGGAATCCTTTAAAAGTAAATTTAGATTCGTCCTTCACAGTTGCCTTCCCCTCCTGAGAAGAATGGGATAAAAGGAAAGTAGACAAAGATGCAGGGATTACTTTCTATATAAACGGATCTAAATTAATAAATGGAGTAGGTGGCGGAGTCTTATCGGCAATATCGATTTACCAGATCGCTGCAGGGGTTTTCAGACAGAGACTGCTGAAAAAAACGAGAGCCTGCGGTGCTGGTTTTGAAAAAGACGGTTCTTATTTTAAAATATATTTATATGTACACAGATAGTTAAACGGCTCTTAAATCCCTACAATAATTCAAGTTCATATCAAAGATAGTGAAAGAGTGTCTTGATCTGTGAACAGGGCTAACATCATACTGGCAGATTTATGGTCCTCTGCATATAGGCGAATACCGCAGACCATACAATGCAGAGCAGTATGACATATATGACGATATTGACCTAGTACACCAAATTAAGAAACAGTCGCTATGATGGCTAGGTCTTGTGATCTGGATGGAGGACACCACCGTAGCTTTAAAGGCATACGAGGCAATACCCGATAGCAGTAGAGGAAGAGGGGCACCTTGACCACTTTCGAAAGATCTGGTTGAGAAAGCTAGCAGCACTTAGTATCTCCAATTGGTAACGATGTTCGAATTTATTTTAATTAAGAAGAAGCAGAATTTAAATTAGTATTGTGGTTAACAGTACAGTCTACGAAGCAAAGCAAGCGGAGGGATCGAAGCGGGATTGTCCGCATGAACTTTAGACTTTACATATCCCCACAGGACAAAGTCTAACGGTGTGATATCCCACTATCTTTGTGGCCAATCGACCGGCCCAAAAAGTGAAATAATCTGCTCACCGAAGTATTATTTCGATAAATCATCATTGATTGATGCGATGTGTGGGAAGCGACACCGTTTTGTTGAAACCAAATGTCGCGGAAATCCCGAGCTCCAATTTCAGGCATCAAATAGTCAGTTACCATGACGTGATAATCGTCGCCATTGACGGTTACGTTTTCGCCGGCATTAATTTTGAAGAAATATGGACCGATGATTCCACCGGCTCACAAACCACACCAACCGCGGTTTTTTCTGGATGAAATAACATCTATTGAATCAGGTTGCTCTTCGTCCTAAATGCAGCAATTTTAATTATTTACATATCCATTGAGCCAGAAATGAGCCTCATAGCTGAACAACATTTGGCTCGAAAACGTCGGATCTTCTTGGAACTTTTCAAGAGCCCATAGAGCGTTGCGATAACGCTTGAGACGGTCGAGCGACTTCAGTTCTTGCACAAGCTGTATTTTGTATGCTTGGACTCTGCACGGTCTTCGTGTACATCTCAGCTACGGCCGCTATATTTTCTTCACTGCGTGCTGGAAGTGGTCCATTCGGTCGAATATTATCCAACAATGAATGCTGGATCCCCAGATGGGTGAAGGTGTTGCGAATAGTACGCTCAGTAGGCCGATTATGTGAACCATAAGTTGAGCGAAGCGCACGAAACACATTCTTTACAGAACGTGAATTTTCGTAATGAAGTTAAATGATTTGTAAACGTTGTTCAGGCTATAATGAAATGCCAAACAATACTGAAAAAAATAACATAACAGCTTGACACGACGTGATCTGTTAAAAAGGCTATTGAAAAAACTACCTTTACTTGGATCACCCTTATAATTCAATTTATTAGATTTTCATGTTGCTCAGATTTCCTATTTTGAATGACACAGGGAATAATGCTTTTGAAAAAGGTATAATTTTCGTATGGTGGGAAATAAATTAAATTTCCGTCTTAAGTGAATTTGACTTGCCAGCACATGTGCACATATGGATTTGCCTATTTTTAAATAAATTTTCCTTCCGCATGCACATTGAAAACCTATTTTATGCTGCCAATTTTTTTTTTTTTTTTTTTTTTTTTTTTTTTCGCTAACATGTTAACCCTTCCTCGTCAATCTATGAATCTATGATTTTCCCACTCTCAAGCACATGCTGACAGGCAAATGTTTTATCTTTTTTACCTTTTCCGCCAATTTTTTTTTTTTTTTAGTTATTCGCCTTTGAAATATCCCTCATCAAAAGTGTTTTTATGAATACTTTTTTTTATAACGAGTATTACGGCGCACATTTCCGTTTTCAGGTCTTTTGATTTGCTCTATCTGAGAAATTTTTTTCCTATTATTATTACTGCTATGTCGTTAATATTATTTGTTGTGACTGTTATTGTGTTGTTGTTTTGCTGTAGGAAATGAAAAAAATGCTCTACTCAACAAAATGTGCGTGTGAAAATTTGAGATAGTTGAGGGAAAAATAGCGATAAATGCAAATAACCAACAATTTTTCAACAACAAAAAATGCTCACAAATAAATTAAAAATATGAAAATAAACATATTTAAATACTTAATCGTAGAATTCACTTATTCAATCAAACTGAATATTAAAGAAAAAAGAAATCCATTAAACCCCTTGAGCTATTAGCATTCTCCAGCTTATTTTATCTTCTTACCATAATGCCGGAAGCCACAGCCAACACCAGTCAGTTTCGGTGCCTTAAATTTATACCTAAGCGTGTCATTCTTTTATTTCGTCTTTATTTCCTTTTTTCATACTACACACTTACATGTAGAAGAAGAGTCTCTCTCGCAGTAATGAAATAAAATTTCGCTGTCTTTAAACGTGTCGTCGTCGTTTAAGCTATAACGGTTAGCTGTTCTTGTTGTTGCTGCTGTAAAAGCGTCTTTTGCACGCGCCAACTTTTACTTCAATTTCAAAAAAAAAAAATAAATAAAAAAAAAAATAAAAAAAATAAAAAAAACATTGCAACTTGGCAGGAAAGGCGCAAATTTTCTTCATCTTCCTTAGCTCCTATTTCCTTCAAAAACAACTTAAAATATACTTTTTTTTACTTTTTGTTATCTTTTTATTTGCCCATATTATTATGTTTTGTTTACGTCGGCATTATTGTTCTTTGCTCGGCTGTTGTATTTGTTTTTCATTTAGTAGTCGTAGAGAGATTTCCATTAAGAACGCGTATTGGCAGGTGGAGGAGAGTGATATGCAGTTGGCACGGAAAGACGTGGGCGACGGAAGCCAAGATTATACAAACGATAAATTTTACAATAACAATAGAAAAATGAAGGTGTGGCTGCTTTGAAGTGTAGGTTTAAAAAAATTTTTACTTCAAGACAAATTAAAAAACCGTCGATACGGAATGCCAGAGGAAGACTAAGATTTTGAGATCCTTTTTAATTTTTTATTTTATTTTATTTTATTTTTTTTTTTTTCAAATTTATAATGTTTTTTTATTTTTTATTTTAATTAATTTTCTTTTTGTTTATCTTTATTTTATTTTTAATTTATTTTATTTTATATTATTTACATCATTTTTTTTTTTTAGTATTTTACTTCTTTATTAAATTTTTATTTTTTTATTTTATTTTATTTTTAGTTTTACTTTATTTTTTTTTCATTTTTATTTATTTAATTTAATTTTATTTCATTTTAATTTTTTCTATTTTATTCTTTTAATTGAATTTATTATATTTTATGTTTTTATTTTGCTCCATTTTTATTTTTGTTTTATTTTATTTTACTTATACATAATTTAATTTTTTTTAATTTTTTTTATCTTATTCCTTATTTTATTTTATTTAATTTTTTTATATTTTTTTTTTCTATATTTGGTTTTTTTATTTTTTATTTTATTTTGTTTCATTTGTTTATTTTTCTTTAATTTTTATTTTACTTTATTTTATTTTGTTTTAATATTTTTTAAAATATTTTATTTTAGTTTATTTTTTTATTTTTTTATTTTAATTTTTTATTCTATTTTATTTTAATTTATTTATTTAATATTATTTTATTTTGTTCTATTTTTTATCTTATTTTTTTATTCTTTTATTTTTTTTTATTTTACTTTAATTTATTAATTTTATAATTTTTTTAGGATTTTTTTGTTATTTTTTTTATTTAATTTAAGTTTTAGTTCAATATTATTTTAAATTTATTTTATTTAATTTTATGTTATGCTACTTTATTTTCCTTTTTAATTTTTTATTTTATTTACATAAATTTATTTAAGTTTATTTATTTTTTATTATTATTTTTTTTATTTTTTTTATTACGCTTGTAGTAAAGATAACAATTATTTTTTATATGATAATATTTTTCAAACCTCAAATAACAGTTATTACAATCATAATAATTTATATATATAACGGTAACTTAGTTTGAATTTATGTATGTGCAAATTTATCGCATTCACAAGTGGTATCGCAAATTGCTACTAATTCGCCACAACTTATATAATTATTATTAGTAAATTCCCACTCACCAATATCTTATGGTTATTTTGACATCTTTGGGTAGCAATTACATTTAATACACATGGCCTCGATCCTCTCGTGCATTTAATGACTTATCTCTCAGAAAGGCACCGTATTATGAAAATGAAAAGAAATACGAGAGTTGTCTTATGCATTTCGGGATTAAAAAATAAACACAAATATTAATAGTTCGATCGAATTAGACTATAAAATAAGAGTAAATAAATAAATTCATCTGCTCTTTCGATGCTTGCATTTATTATTGGTTTCATACCACGTTCAACAGTAACAACTTATAGGCCTACTGGTGAAACCACGTTAAAAATAACGCGCTAAGTACACTACCTCATAGGTGGCAACTTTTACAACCTTTTGAATCGCTATATCTCAAAAGCGGTGGCTCGTAGGGAAATAAGTATTCATACATTTTTTGTAGATAATTATATGATCTACAATTTTTGTATGAGGTAATTTTATAATAACACTTACCGTTTTGCTGAAAATCGAGAAAAGCAAATTTTTTGACCTTTGACATGGAATAAAATTTTTTCCTTACAGGGGAAAGATGGGAAACTTTCAATTTTTATTTTTAATTGTATTTTAAACAATCTTACCGTTTTTCAGCTTGATGGGAATTTATATAGCTTCGAATATCTAAATTTACCGGACTATTAACTATCGAAAATCACTTTATTGTTTTTCAAAATATTTTCCATTAAGATCTATACACTTTTTCATGCATTTGAAGCAATTGTCGAAGCACTCTTTCCACTCTGATTGAAGTATGTCACTCAGTTTTTTACATACATTTATTAAAGGAAGTTACTCGGTGCTAAGTCAGGACAATCATCAAATCAATGTTTTGAGTGCTCAAAAATGCAGATGTTTCAGTTGATGTGTGATAGCTCGTATTGTTGTGGGGAAGAGTGACCCGTTTTCGACGTTCGTTCGCTTTCTTGATTTGTTTTTAAAAATAACTGGCAAGCAAGTGAATGTATACAACTTAAGATTTAGTATTCTGTGTTTTTCTAGTGATACGGTTACGACATGTTCCAAAAAAAACAGGCAATCATTCAAATATTCAAGAAATATTGAATTTATGCTGGTCCTCCTAATACCTATGGTTGTCTCAAGAATCTCACTATAGATTACATGACGATCTTGCAATATCAGTTTGCACACACCATCAATAGTTTCCGGAGCAACAACTGTTTTTGGACGATTTCACGAATTTCGTCTACGACCTCGATTAAATTCACCATATCATTAATATTTTCATCCGAAATTGAACTTAGTTCATCGGTGTATTGTTGCTGAGTTAATTCACGTCGAAAGTTGTAGAATATAATCGCGAGAACATTTTCGCGCTCGTATGTCAAAATATTCTGAGTCTGTAGAGTATAAACATTGTCGAATTTCACGATAAAGTTGTCAGTTGCCATATTACAACACTAGGGTTCCCAAATCCGGAAATATACGGACAGATTTTGAAGAATCACCCCATTTCTTATTGGTCTACGTAAAAACAAAAAGAAGAATACGAAAGAGAAATCCGAAAAGTAGATCACGGACCGAAATATTAAAAAAAAAATTGGACTGAAATATTCAAAAAAAAATCCTAGTTTTGGTAAAATTTTTTTTTTAATTTTGTACGTAGACAGATTTACGCTTAGTTTAGCAAGAACACTATTTTTTCGTCAGGAAGTAGACCCGAGCCGTGCCTATTCGAAAATATTGCATTTTGTGACCGATTTTCTTCAAATTTTTTACAAACTTATGAGCTTGCCTATATTAACAAAGGAAAACTTTTTCTTCCGGGAAGTGGACCTAAGTCCGATTTATTTAAAAAAAAAAATTATAATTATTATTAAAAAAAATCGTATTTGTTCGATCTACTTGGCGTTTTTTCTTTCCAGAACCAAATAACAATGTTCTTGAAAAAAAAGACTATAAGAATTATGTTTTTTGTTCAATTTGGTTGAATTTTTGGAAGAAGGTATCTCTATGTCTAGATAAATGTATATAGCACTTTTATTTCTCGACAATGGATATTGATCGATTTGCTTGAAATTAAACTCGGTGGTAGATTTTTACCTAGTTAAGTTATGGAATAATTTATTTGCGAAAATGGGAGTTCAGGTCAACAGTTTGATGAGAACTGGTATGATATTAATATCCTGCGTTTATAGGTTGTTTTGAGTTTTACGGAACTGTTGCATTTATATCGGTTGAAAACTATAAAACTTACATACATATGTTTAACATTATTGAGTGTAAGTATATGTTAAATCGGAGTACTGACGTTTCTCTTGCTTCGAGTTTTCATACCCAAATTTCATGTAGATCTCTGAGAAGCGAAAAAAGCGGATAATCGCAGAGTGTATCTGACACGCACCTCCATCAGTCATGCTATTTTTGTTCAGTTTTTTTTGTTGCCATTTCATGGTGGAAAGACTAATAATCGGCCTACTGAGCATACTATTCGCAACGCCATCACCCATCGTGAGACCCAGCATTCATTATTGGATAATATTCGACCTAATAGGCCACGTCCAGCACGCAGTGAAGAAAATATATCGGCCTTAGCTGAGAGTATACATGAAGACCGTGGAGAGTCATTTCGGAGCCGTTCGCAGCAACTCGGACTGACGTATGGAACTACTTGGAGCATTTTATGTCGAGATCTTAATATGAAAATGTACAAAGTACAGCTTGTGCAAGAGCTGATTGCGCTCGACCTTCCCAAGGGACATCGCTTCGCTCTATAGGCTCTTGAAATGTTCCATTTCTGGCTCAATGGGTATGTGAACGAGAAAAATTGCCGCATTTTGGACGAAGAACAACCTGAAGAGATTCAACAGCTGCCATTCCATCCAGAAAACACAATGGTTTGGTGTGGTTAGTGGGCCGGTGGAATCGTCGGCCCATATTTCTTCAAAAATTATGCCGGTGAGAACGTAACCGTCAATGGTGACCGTTTTTGCTCCATGATAACCGACTATTTGATGCCTGAAATTGAAGCTCATGATCTCCGAGACATTTGGTTTCAACAAGATGGCGCCACTTTCCACACATCGCATCAATCAATGGATTTATTGAGAGAACACTTCGGTAAGCAGATAATTTCACGTTTTGGGCCGGTCGATTGGCCACCAAGATCCTGTGATATTACACCGTTAGACATTTTCCTGTGGGGATATTTAAAGTCTAAAGTTTATGCGGACAATTCCGCGTTAATTCAAGCCTTTTAGCAAAACATCGAAAGTTGGACTCATAGGATGGACTATCTGAGACATTTGAAAGAGATAGTCTTCAAAAAATAAATGCCAAAGAATGTTCTTTGGAATGATAATAAACATTTGCCATTAAATTTGAATTTTCTGTGTTTTTTTTCTTTGAAAAACTAGGGAACCTCGAAATGAATCAACACTTTATTACAATATATTTTTATTAGTTACAATTAATTGTGACTTCGTCATTCTCCACCTATCAGCACCTTTACAATACGAACAACAAAAACTAAATTCAACAAGTTGCAGAAAGCCACAATAATGTGGGGCTGGATTTTTTTGTATGTTATAAAATAAAATGAAATACAATAAGATAAAATAAAATTAATATAAATAAAAATATTTTTCTTACATTTATTTTCAAATTTTATCATCAATTTTCATTTTCAATACAATGTTTAAATATTTACAAAAAATGGCAAAAATTTATGATACAAATCTCGCTCTCCTTCACATAAGAAAAAATGGGGAAGAAATTAAAATAAATTACATACAATGGTTAGCAGCAATTTCAAATCATTCATTACACAGACGACATCACATAAATACTGGATTTTCAAGTTTGCCACAACAAGTGCCCAAGTGATTGAACTTCAACAGATAGTAACTGGAAGTGAAGCAGTGAATGTGGCTTGGACTTTTAATATAGCAGTAAATAACATATACTTATATACTAATATGTGTTCATATTGTAGCAAAAATTAATATATATTAGCGCTATGTGTGGAGGCATAAACTAACTAAGTAATTGTGCGCTACATCATACGACAAATGTATGAGAGGAGTTACTACCAATTTGTGTCGATATATATATATTTCTTATATACACTTATTGGTGTATAAAATATACATATTTTATCTATATAAGAATCACGCTACAACGTGTTAAAATCGTTGAAACCTATTGCAAAAGTTGTGATTCAAACGTGGCCACGTTTCGTGCATTAAGAGGAGATCAAGGTGAACACAATCGTTCAACTACTTAAGCAATTGGTAAAATTTTAAAGAAATTTGAGGAGACTGTACCAGTTACAGATATTTTAAAGCCTGTGCATCATCATTTTGCTCGTTTCGCGTAAAATATCGCTGTTGTATGTGAAAGTGTAGCCGAAGACCCGACGTTTCTCGACGTTTTGAACAGCTAGGCCTTTATAATGGCACATTATGGCGTATTTTGCTTTTGTACTTATACCAACATGCATATATAGTCCAGCTCATTCAACAACTGAGACCAACTGACCATTCACAACGCCACACTTACATACGTCGATTGGGTGCTTGAACAACAAGCAGTGGCCCGCGATTTTCCAGAAAATTTTTCTTCAGCGCCGGGGCACATTTCTCACTAGATGCACACGTAAATAAGCAAAAATGTTGTCTTTTGAGAATCCCCAAATTATTGAAGAGAGTCATTACACCCAAAAAAGGAACTTACCAATGCACCAGACACACTCTTTGATGCAGAGGTGTGATCGGACTTTACTTCTTTGAAAACGACGAGAGTGTTACTGTCCATTCCGAGCATTATGGTCAAATGATAACCAACTTTTTTTGACCTGCAAATGAAGAATACGACTTGGATAATATGTGATTCTAACAAGATGGTGACAAAAGCTACACAGCAGGATCGATTCTGGTTTTATTGCGAAAGAAATTTCCCAGCCCCGTAACCTTTCATGTTGTCGATTAGCCACAGAGATCGTGCGATTGGTCTTTTTTTAGGGGTATGCAAACGACCGCGTCTATGCGTATAAACCTTTAATTCTTGAAAACCAACACTTGTCAGGCCCAATATGTGCCAAAAAGTTGTAGAAAATTACCTCAAACGTATCGAAGTTTACATATTCGACGAGGCGGTCATTGGAATGATATAGTGTTTCATATATAAGGACAATGTTCAAACTTCATAATAAACAATAAAGAAATTCTGTCTGCGGTAATGCCAAAGTCTTTATACCTTATATGAACACATTAAATTTACTGCAAATTGCAATATTCGATTTTAAATTTACGTTTGTAGAAACCAAATTTTACGCCCCTAGATGTTTTTTTAGTTGATTTTTGAACCAAAACCTCATATCTGAACAAATCGGTTGTATGGAGGCAATATGATATCGAATTCTGATTTTCACTACCAATATGCAATTCATAATATTTGTGCATAATATCAAGCTTTACCCTTCTAGACCTTTTTTAACGGATTTTTGACCCGTAATCTCATATCTTGAATTCACGCTCTTAAATACTTTTTTGACTGAGTTTTGACCAAAACCTCACATCTGAAAATATCGGTTTATGTGAGATATATGTTATATTCGTCCGATGATTTTCAGAACTGGTTTGCAATTCGTTATGTATGTGTCGTGTACCAAATTTCGCGTAGGAATTCAGCTCGTGATTCTGATATGATCGGTATAAATTTCGGTGGGTATATCTCTTCTCAGTTTGGCACTTACATACTTCTCTGGTTTTCATGTACATGAAAGGAAATTTCATGAAAAAAATTATTTAAATGAATAAATTATTTTATGTTTATTTTGAAAATCACACAATGGATAACCCTGTATATACTTGGTATAATAAATATATTACGTATACGCCGTGTTGTAGTAGAAATCTAAAAAAAATCACACAATGGATAACCCTGTATATACTTGGTATAATAAATATATTACGTATACGCCGTGTTGTAGTAGAAATCTAAAAAAAGGATTGTTTAAAGAAAATTTTCTTCGAAAAACCCCTCACTTTTCATCATTTAACATTTGTTGCAAAAATTTAACCGCAAAATGAACGCATTTACATGAGCTTGTGCTTGTTGTAATTTTGCAAATGAAATTTTTTCAGAATTATTTGATACCTTTGGGGTTTGTATTTTCAAAATGTGCGAAAAAAATCTAATGAAAATTGAAAAAATATTTTAAAGCATGCTGGAGAATTTTTGAGTGGCCTCAAATTTATTTACAAATTGTATATATTTTCATAGTTTTAATCAAACATTGCTCAAAGGAAAATATGAATTTTGAATTTTTTGAAAAGTACTTATTTATTCATCAATATTTATTTTGCCCCCTTCAAAGTAAGCTCCCAGGATATAATACACTTGCGCCAACGTTTTTTTAATCCTCGACGCACTTCTGAATTACGCTTCTCAGTATGGCCATCAGCTCTCTCTTGGATTCTGACTTGATCTCATCAATTGTGGCAAAACGCTTTCCTTTCACTTGGTTTCTTTAGTTTTGGGAATAGGAAAAAGTCGCAGGGAGCTAAATCTGGTGAATACGGTGGTTGAGGCTTGATTACGGTTTTGTTTTTGACAAAAAAATCACAAATAAGCATTGATGTGTGAGCTGGTACTTTATCGCGATGCAGAGTCCACGATTTCCTTCACTCAAACGTTGCAGAAATTCCTTGTAGACTTTCTTATTAAGTTTACGACCTTGTGGCAGGAACTCATGATGCACCACACCATTGTAATGAAAAAAAAAAAAACAGTGAGCAAAATCTTCACCTTTTCCTTTGAACATACCTCGCACATATTCAAGTCAGTTGACCAACAAATTTTAAAGCGAGATATTCGGTTTTTTTTTTAAACAGCACCTTGGACTTTGCGATTTTTTTTGCTTAGCGTAATTTTTTAGTTTGTTGAAATAAAACTTTTTTATCAGAAAAGGTTGTAAAATTTCAAAAAAAAAAAATTTTAATTTGTTTTATTTTGGAATTTATTTTGGAAATTTTTTTTTCAATAATTAGCTAATTACATTGATTTATTTTATTGACAAAAATTTGGTATTTAGCAATATTTTCTACCTACCAGCATACATTTATGTTATAGAAAATATTTAAAAAGTATTTTTTGTAAATAAATAATAATTATATGAGAATACAAGCATATGCATATGCATGCATGTGTGCTAGACAATACGCTCACTTTCAACAACTTACGAGCTTATCACTCCAATCAACTGGTTACTTAATTATGTATGTGCTTGGGTCTTCTGCCCGGAAAACCTTTTTATTATCCAACGAACCAACCAAGCGACCAACTCAGCATTATGTCAAAAGGGTCAATGTACAGTTAATGTTCACAAATTTAGCTTTGCTAAAATTTTCACTTTCCAATTCCCAATTTTACACGTTCAATTTGCACCCTAACAAAAAAGTCGTCGAAGCAAGTTCGTTAGATGCCTAAAGCGGAAGTGAGTCAGATGTGTAAACGTCGAACGTGTCCTTGAGGTGCGTGCGTGCAGTTATTTTTTGATATATGTATGTACAAGATGTATGCACCGGTGTCTCCAAAATATCTATCGAAATCGATTTGTGTATGACTATGAGCGTACAAGCATATGTTTATTTCTATAACTTTACATTTGATTATCAAGAATAGTATGAGTGATGTGTCTTTATATACATATTTATGTATGTGTGGACTTTTGTAGGCTTTTTGCAAATTTCTTTGAATTCGTGAAGTGACTTAAATTTGCGAGACCTGAACTACCTTAAAGTCAGAAAGTCGGGTATGCTAAACTGGACAGCTTCTAGACCCTTATTTGACACAACATTCAACAGGTAACGTAAAAATGGTGAGATAAAAAATATCAATTATGGAACACAAATTGTACCAGTTTTATACCAGTTAAAAATGGCCTAGATTTAATAGAAATTTCATTAGAATGACACTGTTTTATATGTTTATGCATCTGTTTTTGATACAGAAATAGTACTAATTTTTATTTATTTTTTTTTTAATTTAAGACACATTTAATTTTTTTTTTAAATTTAATTTTTAAAAACTCTTAAATTTTTAAATGAAAAATATTAAATTTTATAGTAGGATAGAAATTTAATTTTAAAAAATTAATTTTGAAAGTAAAAAACTACAAATAGATTTTATTGCATTTATTTATTTATTTATTTTAATTTTTTTTTTTTTTGTACAAATCTGGACTAGTCCAATTTCAAGCAGTTTGGAACTACGCCTTTAATAAAAACTTTAATTTTTCACTATAAGGTGCATATAGTAATATAGTATACTAAAAGCAAGAAAGAAAGGCAGTCATCGGTCATGCCGTAGTCTTTATAATCTTCATGAACATATCAAATTTATTGCAAATTACAAAAGTTCGATTTCCATGATTTCCAGTATCAGTATAAACTTGAATTGACGCCTGTAGAATACCAAATTTCCCGGTCTTAGATTATTTTTTTGGTGGATTCTTGGCCCAAAACCTCTTATCTGACAAAATCGGTTGTATGGGGGCTATTTGATATAGAATTCCGATCTCGATGGTTTGCACTGCCAATTCACAATTCATTATATAAGTGTAGTGTACCAAATTTCACGTTCTCAGTTACGTTTTTGACAAGATTTATGAACCAAATGTTAAAATCTGAAACATCGGCCATATATATGCTATGATGAATCGATCCGGCTGATTCCGACAAATGATTGTTTAAACTGCCTACCAAATTTGGTTGAAATATGTGAAAAATTTAAGACTACCTTGCATTCAAAGGGGGGTCGTCGAGGGGAGAATTTGCTTTTCAATTGCCTACTCAGTCCAAAGTAGCACCTGTTGGCAAGAATGATTCTGCGTAGGATTTCGAGGCTGACATTTTTGGTGTTGTACTGCTGGTTCCTTGATATACTAAATTATCGACTTCGAAGTTATGACTGTCAACAGCGACGTGGGAGCCAAGCCGCTAATGCGATGGCTGTTTATTTGATGAAAGCATATATTTCGTCTTGCCCTTGTTCACTAGCAGAGCCCTTCGCTTCGTTTCTTTATCTAACCTAGAGAACACTGAACTTACGGTGCGGTTTTTATGACCAATTTCATCAATATCATCGGTATACACTAACAATTATACACTCTTGTAGAAGATTGTACCTAGTCTATTTAGCTCTGCAGCTCGTATTATTTTCTCCAGCATCAAATTGAAGAAATCACACGATAAAGAGTCTCCTTGTCCGAAACCTCGTTTGGTATCGAACGACTCGGAGAGGTCTTTCCCAATTCTGTTTGCGCTTCTATTATTATCCAAGATCAGTTTACATAGCTGTATGAGTTTTGTGGGGTTATCAAATTCAGACTGAGACTTTGTTTGGAGGCCAGCAGTTTTAACTACTTCACGCAGTGTTTTACCGCAATCGTTCGGTGTTATTTTATGCATTGTGTTGCTAGGATCAGAATTAAGCTCTGTTTGTCACACAAAAGAATTTCTCTGATGTTATGGGTAATTTTCTCTCTCTCTACTTTTCTCTTTCCCTAGCATTGTGTTACTCAATCAAAAGAGAAATTTCTGATATATAAAATTCCCTAAAAAGTGTTTTTTTTTAGTTGCTCCATTTTCCATATGTCTCAAGAAACCTCAGGGGTCCAAAATATTTCTAAAAGGCTTAGTTTAATCATTATTAATAATTTATTTTGATTCTGTGATTCAGAACTCAATATCTTGTTGAAAACTATAGCATCTGGTGCGGCAAGAGTCTACATTTTTCGGAACTGCTATAATTTGTGCTTTTCATTAACCTTATTTAACCTCATACAACTCTTTCGATGCAAAAATCCGCTGAATTGAAGAGAACTCCATTTATGAAGTAGATTTTGTCGCTGCTCAATTTGGGAACTGTCACTTAACAATATATAAAATACAACGGACATTATCAATAAATAGTAAGACACTTTTTTGTTCATTTATTCGACTGACTTCCTATACTCATTTTTGCCACATTTTGATAAACTCACACCATTATCTATTTCTAAAACCATTTTCATGTCGGTGCTTTTTCATATGCATATCTCAATTCGCTCACTGGTGCTCTGGGTAATGCGTAACTTTCATAAATATATTGTAAGCTTTTTTAGTTCCCTCAAAGCTCTGACCTATATCGGTCAGTCGAATACTAACTAGTCAACTCCTTCCTTGGCACAAAATAGAATAATATTTATATTTTTGGAATTAATTAATTAAAAATTATGAAATTATAAATTTCCAAATAGCAACAACAAACACATATTTACATATAAAATAGTCTACATTTCAATTAATTTGACCACAAAATGTATATCCGCTTGTCACTTGTGCGACAGAGCCAATCAGCACTTGTATTCTCCTGTCAATTATGGCTAAGTGTAAATCAGTGTAATGTAACGGTATATATTTTTCCGTGACAAGTGCTCAGATTGTCCAGGTGCATGTCACTATGAAGACATGCAATTAACTATATGTAAATACGAGTGCATCTGCATATATACATAATTATTTTAATTTATTTAAATATTAGATGGAATTTCTATGTAATTCCCATATATTTCTCACATTGTTCTTAATTTGAATAAAACTACTTTCTACTTTTTACTTTTTCCACTTTTTTACTTTCAACTCATGACCGAAGTAAATATTTCTTTATAAAGGGTGTTTTTTATAGAGGTATAGAACTTTAAGTTGACATTACTTTTCAAGATGGCGACCGATTTAACAGCTGTCAAGTGATTTATTCTCAGTTTGGTTTGGCAATTCATCATGAATAGACTCACGCCTGAACAACGTTTGCAAGTAGTGCAATTACGAGATTACCGTTGTTCCCGATTTTCATAAGCGAATTTTGTTTAGCGATGAAGCGCACTTCTGGTTGAATGGCTACGTCAACAAACAAAACTGGCGCATTTGGAGTGAAGGTAATCCTCAAGTGTATGTTGAAACACCGTTACATCCAGAAAAACTGACTGTTTGGTGCGCTTTATGGGCTGGTGGAATCATTGGTCCGTACTTTTTCAAAAACGATGGTGGCCAGAACGTTACAGTCAATGGTGATCGGTATAGAGCCATGATTACTAACTTTTTCATTCGTGAATTGAATAACCATGATGTCCAGGAGATGTGGTTTCAACAAGACGGCGCAACATGTCACACAGCTCGTGCCACGATAGATTTATTGAAAGACACGTTTGGTGACCGCCTAATTTCACGTTTTGGACATGTGAATTGGCCTCCAAGATCTTGTGATTGAACACCGCTAGACTACTTTCTGTGGTGCTATGTAAAGTCATTGGTCTATGCGGATAAGCCACAAACGCTTGACCATTTGGAAGAAAACATTCGCCGTGTTATTGCCGATATACGGCCACAAATGTGGGAAAAAGTCATCGAAGATTGGACGTGCAGATTGGACTACATCCGCGCCAGCCGTGGCGGTCATGTGCCAGAAATCATATTTAAAATGTAATGCCACAAGATTATCTGTCGGATAAATAAAATTCATGTCAATCGAATAATCCATCGTTGTTTTATTGCAACTTAAAGTTCTATACGTCTATAAAAAATACCCTTTATATTTTTTCTTTTTACATTCAACTAATGACAGAAGTAAATATTTCTTTATATGTTTGTAGTTAAGAGGAGTTTTGGCAGCCACTAAATAAACTTTATGTTAATTTATCATTTTTTATGTTTTTATTTAAATTTTTATTATATAATCTCTTTTGTTTTCCCTTACATCTGCAAATTTATTTATTATAAAATGCATGCCAATCGTTATTATACTCTTGAGTCAGAATATGACAAAAAAAACCTTTTATATTATTTTTCAACTCAATTTTTGTAATTTTCTCTTCCTCACTTATATCTCATTTTCTCAAACAATTTATCGCCGAGTTTCCGCTTAACTTGTTCCTTAATTAATAATATATAAGTGCGTAGTTTATTTTCACTTTTTTTCAATTTTATTTTACTTCCATACCTGCATATATACGTTCTCAAGGGTATTTCAGCAGAAAAAAATGGAAATAACTTTATCCTACGAGTATCATGATTCAATTACTTTGACATACAAATATATATATATATATATATACATAAATAATTTTTTTACAACAAGCCAGTCAAAGTAAAGCCAGGTCCCTGTTTCTTTTCACTGACTCATATCAATATCACCGCATATCTCTTATATCTCACTGTAAAGGTATGCGTTTTTCCCCGTCGCCAATTCGCAAAGGACCATCAATCTTAAGCAAAACCTTTCTCTCGAAAAATCCTGAAGCCAACTCATCAGATGCTGTTATCATACTTGTCTCCGCACCATATAGCAGGACGGAAACTTGTAGAGTTTGGTCAACAATTTTGCTCAAAACACAAAAAAATGGGATCCATACCTGGAAATTTAACTGCTCACAGGGAATGCCCTAATCTTTTTCAGAAATATAAGTCATCAGAAATAGATAGAATATGGCCAGTTCTCCCACAAAATTGAGAAGAACATACATTACATACGCGCTGGTGCATATTATGAGAGAAAGGCTAGCTTTATAATATTTACCTATGACATGGAGAAGAGCTCTACTAAGGTTCTCCCCAAAACCAGATAAAAAGGATTACACTTCACTACACTCATTCAGAAAAGTAAGTTTAACATCTTTCAATTAAATTCCCACATGGGCACAAATACTGTGAGAAATTTATCACTGCACATCACACAACATGCATAGAGAGAGTGTAGATCAAGCAACAGCTCTATTTCAACTTTCAGAAATTATTATTATTATTATTAATCGCAACGGTTTGCCCAAATCCCGTGTATCCGTACGAGGGACGCAGTCTGCATGTCGTACGGAACTTGTTTTTTTTTTTTTCATCAATACCGAGTCACCAAGGGGAGGGGTTTTTTGTTTAGTTTCGAAAACTAAAAAAGTTCAGCTACAGAACAAAAATTAATTACCTGATTTTTAAAAGTAACTTAATTTAATATAAAATACTATTTGACGATTAGTTGAATTAGAATTTATTAATATGAAAAAGCGAGTCAGATGTATCAAATATGTTTAAATTAGAGTTGAAATCAAGACACAAGCAACGCAAAGGCTCATGAAATTCAAAATTCGTTTTGCAATTTTTCAGAAACAAAGGGCAAAAAGGTCTAGACCTTCTGAGCGGAACATTAGATTTTATACCAAAGAGAATGAGGGGGCTAGAAATTGAGTCTGTTATTGTTTTAATCATAAAAATTACACCAAGCATTTCCCGACGATTGGCCAAAGTAGAGAGATTGATAAGTTTCAGATGACTAGTGTAATATATATAATCTTCCTCGATTGTACTGGGTGTCCCAATGCAATTTTCTTAGGGCAAATAGAAGGAATTATTTTTGAATAGACTCTATTCTATCAGAGTAGATTCGATACCTCGGGTTCCAAATTACCGAGTCATAGTCCAGAATAGATCTTACTAATGTTGTATTCAAAGCTTTAGTAACGTAAGGATCGTTAAATTCTTTTGATCACCGTTTTATGAAAGCCAAAGTGCCATTGGCTTTGCTAACTATCGCGCTAATGTGATGTGCGAAGAAATATAAGAAATACTATTGACAAAAAAGAAGTAGCTTTCATAGACATCGAAGGAGCTTTTGAAAACACCCCTCATTACACCAACTTCATGCTTGATAACAAAATAGCGGTAACGGTAGGGGATAATGAAACCATCCAAATTAAAAGCATAAAAGAAGACCTCAAAGAAGAGAATTATCATCCCTTCTGTAGAGCCTAGTGCGTTATGACCTGCTAGAGTTTCTAATAAATGATGGAATAAGTTGACATGGTAGAAAACTTTCGAAAACCCTCTGTGTGACATTATTCTGACACAAAGAGCACTCACAATAATAAAGAAATGTTGCTTAGAAGCGGAGGTAAATATTAATCTCGCAAAGACAGCAATCTTGTCATTTACTAAAAGGAACATGAACCCATTCTTGAAACGAAATATCAGGATGTAATATTTGACGACAGATCTATAATTACGTATGGAGCAATTGCCTGGTCAGGTCGGCCAAAAGTGGCCTAGCAAAACTTCAAAAATTAGCGTGCACCTGCGTACCAAGACGCATTAGAACGTGTCTCACGGTGACGTTCGAAGCTCGTCTGGACTTTACACCTCTTCACAAAGTTATAGAAATTTCTTATAAGAAACCCCTATTAACGATGATAGCAGAGGGGACAACGAAGAGAAAAATCGTGCCAACCAAAATACCAAAGATAACGAATTTCGAATTCAAATTTAGTATAAATTTGGGAGAAAAAATAACTTCGAATCAATCACGGACAAAAAAAGAAATAAAATCATACTCGCAGGTATGGAATACAGATGAATCTAAGGCTGCAGAAGGAATTGTAGTGGGGGTCATGGGTGGTTAGCATTGCGTAGTACAATTCGGAAGGCCTCGGTTCGAATCCAGGTTCGAGCAACATCCAAAATTATAGAAAATAATAAGGAAATCTCAAGTCCTCCGAGTGTATTTCTGACATGAAAGAAAAGGCATCTCATAAAAGCCCATCGGCCGTTCGGAGGCGGCTTAGAATAAATTGTTGGTAAAAACATCAAAACGAGAAAAACCAAATTGGAAGAGGCGCTCGGCCGAAAATTGTTTTAGCTGTAACAAAGCGCCAAATATATATATATAGATAGGAATGAAGACTACTAACGGCATTCATTACGGTACGCTTCAGGCTATGCACATATATTCACAGAATAGTAATCAGCTCTGATAAAACTTTTCAATTCTGTGAGCAATTGGAATATGAATCTGTTGCAAGAAGAAGCCCTAAGTATCTCAAAGTCATAGAGCTGGAAGAAAACGAACGAAGTACTGTGAGTACTGTGAAAAGCATCAGAGGGCAGAATATACCCTTCTCTATCTATCTTGATATCTAATATCTGGTCTAAGGTATCACCTCCGTTGGATTTCAAGCTGTCATTGTTGGTGTCGTTGATGCTGATTCCAATATAGACGAAGAAATCTACAACTTCAAAGTTAAGACTTTCAGCAGGAACATCGTGAATGCGCTGACTCTTTCTTTGATTGCAGGTTATATTTGTCAGTCTACTTAGCCTGGTTACATTATAAAATTTGAAGAGAGCAGAACTAACGATTACGATGGTTATTAACTGTCTTACCCTGCAACTCGTACTAGTTTCTCCAGCAGTAAGTTAAAGCAGTCTCACGTAAATAGTCACTTTGACCAAAGTCTCATTCAGTATATAGTGTTTAGATTTAGGAACAGCGCTGAACAGTCTCACATATGGATGTCTTGCTTTGCGTCAGTTTGTGTCTATCCTTTTTTGGTCAATTGTATGTCTGCCTTTAGATGGGCTTTAGTTATTCCCAAATTACGCCAGAAATGAACTTGTATGCGATGTTCAAGAGACTTATCCCACAACCCTCACTGTCTGCACCAACAATTATGGTATTATTCTGCTTATGGATTGCAATCACCAGGCATACTTTCGTCCGACTACCTTCCACAGGGAAACTAATGCATGCGCACTGTCGACTAGTCGCCGCCATATTTGAATAGTTCAGGCGGTAAAAACTTGGCTCCCGCGCTTTATTGCTCTTCAGGCAGGCAATCGCTATTCGGATTCTTTCATAGTTGCCTGAAAAAAGTGATTCACAGAGTTCCATTGTGGTCGTACCAGTGAAAGTGACACCGAACGTTCAAGTTGTACAAAAGAGGTCATCCCACCAGAAATCTTCAATAAAACGCATGGAATGATATTGCGCGATCGGAGGATAAAAGTGCCTGAGATGGCTGGGGCTGTAGGCACCTCAACTGAGCGGGTGCATCACATTTTACATGATTATTTTGACATAAAAGAGATATTCGAGCGATGGGTTCTGCATCGTCCACACACAACCATAAGCGCAACCGTGGAACCACTTCAAGCGAGTGTTTGGCGATGTGCAACCGTAATCCAAGCGAACAGAAAGATTCGATATTGATTTCAAGCAGAAAAGATCGCATTTGGCGTAAAAACTGCTGTTCCATCAGCATACGGATGCATACGTGTCCAGCATATTCTCCAGACTTAGCTCGCTGCGACTATTCCTTGTTTCCAAACCTGAAGAATTGGCTAGGCGATAAGAGACTCAGGTCGGATAAAGAGGTCATAAAAAGTCACTGACTTATCAGATCAGCCTAGTATATTAAAGAAAAAGTGCGATAGCCAAATGCTTTTCTCTCTATTATTACTATAACTAACGCCTTATAGCCGTTGAAGCGGCATTCAGCAGAGCACCACTTGGCTACTGCATCGCCCTAAAGAGCTGTAAGAATTAGCTGGAGGTTTCAAGTTCGTGGTATATTTCTCTGTAGACCAAGCATACTACTTATATCAGGCGGTCGATGTTCGAAATTTTGAAGAGAGCTCCTCTGCGTTCAGCTCAAATGGGCTGATGTCATCAAATAAAGAGTTGGTGTTAATTAGAGCCCCTAGACTAATATTAATAATTGCAAATGTGAGCTTTTGAGCTTAAATGCTAAGAGAGCTTTAAGAAGCTTTGTACTCGAAGGTAAGAAATTAGTCGAGAATATACAATGGTGGGCTTTGAAGGCTCCATGCGAGCAAATCAGTTTAACTATCTTGGCACAAAAATTTCATTCACCAAGTGTACGACACATTACAGAGCTGATAATATGCATACATACCCAAACAAGAATTCTAGAATATATAAATATATTTTACTAGTTTATATATATGTATACATACATACAATCCATAACTATGCTGATATTTTTGGGAAAAACTTTCCTTCCTTCCTTCTTTTCTTCCTTCCGGACAAAAATTCATTTATGTTTTTGGCAAAGACAGATGCCTCAAACGTTTTTTTTCCAGCTCACTACACCTAGCATTTCATGCATCTAATATTAAAGTAATATTTATGTATGTATATATGCATGTATATGTGCATACATTTCGTCATCTTGAAATGTAAACTTAAATACGTTTCCACTGCCAAAAACATGTAAGTTATAGATTCATGTGGCTGACATACTATTGCTGCTACATCAAGTGAGCCCAACTTCCGCTTTCCGCTTTCCGCTCAGCGACATCAACTTCAAATTGATGCCATCAGCCAACAAATTGAGACTGCATCATAAATCACATTCAATTTATTTCTTATAACGGTATGTGTAAGTATGTAGCTCATATGGTTTCATCTTTTTTTTTTTTTTTTGCTGTCAGTCATTCAAAATTGTGCATATTCCAAGCGAAGTGATTGTCTGCGAGAAATAGCTCAGAGTAGAAATTTTGATATTGTTAAGAGGTAAAATCAATTGCCAAAATCAAATGCATGTGCATGTATACATACCTACATACTTTATTTCTTTATGTTTTTCATCAACAAATGCCTACCCAACAAGTACTACACAGGCATACCTATGTACATACATAATAAGTCTCTGTCAAAGCCAAATATGGTTTGGCCTGATTTCATTTAGAAATCTTATAAAATTATGATTATTTTTGAACAATTTGAAAATGTACAACAAATTCTAGCAGATAAGCGTGTGTTCGGGTTGACACCAATACGGTTTTTGATGTGTTATTACCATGTGGGCGTGATTGACATTTTCAGGTCACACATAACACACGATATGTGTACTCGTATATCAAAGTTTATAGAACAATTATTCACAGAAAAATCAATATTAATTTGGAGGAAATGGCTATGAATTTCACTCATAATTTTACTAATCCATTTACTTTCATTTTGTTTTATTGAATTTTATTTTATTTTATTTCTTTTTATCTAATTTTATTTTATATTATTTTTTAATATTTTTTCATTTTAGTTTGTTTTATCTTATTTTATTTTATTTTATTTTATTTTATTTCTTTTTATCTAATTTTTTTTGTTGTATTTTAATTTTATTTCTTTATTTTATTTTATTTTTTTATTTAATTAAATTCTTTTTTAAATTTTTTTTTAGTTTATATTGTTTAATTTTTTTTATTTTTTTTATTTTTATTTTTTTTGTTCAGTTTATTTTAACTGATTTAATTAAAATTTTAAATACTTTTTTAAAGAAAAAAAAATCGCAGAAAATTTAATGGGGAATGTTTATTATCATTCGAAAGAACACTCTTTGGCATTTATTATTTGAAGATTACCTCTTTCAGATGTTGGCCGCGTCTCAGATAGTTCCTCCATTGAGCCCAATTTTCAATTACTCGTTCGAGCATTTCCACTGGTAACTGTCAAATGACACGCGACATGTTTTGCATATCCCCACAGAAAAAAGTATCACACAATCTTGGCGGCCAATCGACCGACCCAAAACATGAAATTATCTGCTCTCTCAACAAATCCATATATTAGTGCGATGTGTGGGAAGTGGCGCCGTCTTGTTGAAACCAAATGTCGCGCAGATCACGAGCTTCAATTTCAGTCCTCAAATAGTCGGTTATCATGGCGCCATAACGGTCGCCATTGACGGTTACATTCTCGCCAGCATCATTTTTGAAGAAATATGGAGCGATGATTCCACCGTCCCACAAACCACACCAAACCCTTGTTCTTTCTGGATGAAATGGCAGCTCTTGAATCTCTTCAGGTTGCTCTTCGTGCCAAATGCGACAATTTTGCTTGTTTACATACCCATTAAGGAAATGGTCGCTGAACAAAGTTTGGCTCGAAAACGTCAAATCTTCTTGGAATTCTTCAAGAACCCACAGGGCGAAGCTATATCTTTTGGGAAGGTTGACCGGCTTCAGCTCTTGCGCTAGCTGTATTTTGTATGCTTTCAATTTAAGATCACGACGTCAAATGCGCCAAGTCGTTCCAAACGTCAGTCCGAGTTGCTGCCAACGGCGCCGAATCGACTCTCACGGTCTTCGTGTACACTCTCAGCTATGGCCGCTATATTTTTTTTCACTGCGCGATCGAATATTATCCAATAATAAATGCTGGGTCCCAAGATGGGTGGATGGTGTTGCGAATAGTACGCTCAGTAGGTCGAGTATGTTGAACATAAGTTGAGCGAAGCACGCGAAACACATTATTTACAGAACGTGAGTTTTCGTAATAAAGTTGAACGATTTGTAAAAGTTGTTCAGGCGTAAGTCTTTCCATGATGAAATACCAACCAATACTGAACAAAAATAACATGACAGCTTGACACGACTCTCACGTGATCTGTCAAATAAATGGTATTGAAAAAAGTACCTCTACTTGGACCATCCTCTATATTTGAAAAGTCTGTTTATTTATTTTTCGTATTGAATATTTTGTTATACAACAAAGAAAAATGGTAGGAGTGACAGCTGTTTCGAAGATCATAAGATGTTTTTGCCAGGGATCGAACCATAAATATTACAATTAAACAGACATTACAATTTAAATGTTTGAAATTGAAAATGGTAGAAACAATGCTTGTTAATGAAACACTACAAAAAATAACAAAAATTTAATGAAGGTGAGACCAAACGGGAATTTCTGGTAAAAATAAACATGAAGAATGAATTTTCCGAAACAAAAAACCATAGATTACCTACCATAAATTTCCAGAATAAATCTATTATTATATGGAATTTTATTACAGTTTTCCTGTATACATGGTGCTGAAACTTTAAAATCGCGTAAAAGCAAATCAAAAATATAGGGCAAAAATCCGTTTCGGGGCTATGTTGTGGGTGGTATAAACCTTCACTTGCATTTTAACTATTTTTGCACCATGATAGCCTATTGGACCAAATATGAAGAAATTTAAAAAAAAATCTGATTTAAAAATAAAAAATTTTCGATTTAAACATCTTCATACAAAGCTAGCACTTTACATAAGATTTTCCTAATCCTTTTATAGGTGTAGCAAAGCACGCTGGGGCCCGCTAGTGGTGTATATGTATATATAGGGTGTTTTTTATAGAGGTATAGAACTTTAAGTTGGCATTACTTTTTAAGATGGCGACCGATTTAACAGCTGTCAAGTGATTTATTCTCAGTTTGGTTTGGCAATTCATCATGAATACGCGCGATACGTTTTCCGCACAGAACAATTATTTTCGAAATAAAATTGCACTATTTGCAAGCGTTGTTCAGGCGTGAGTCTATTCATGATGAATTGCCAAACCAATATTGAGAATAAATCACTTGACAGCTGTTAAATCGGTTGCCATCTTGAAAAGTAATGCCAACTTAAAGTTCCATACCTCTATAAAAAACACTATATATAACTTCCATTTTAGTATGTGTATGAAGAATTCTCTCCCAAGCTATATCTATCAATTTCCTTCTCATGTGGAATATAGTTAGTTATATTATTATTCAGATTATGTTCAACCAATTAATAAAATCTTCATTGACTACTTATATTTACAATACATTCTTCTCAATTATATTTGTACTTGGTTTATATACATAACAGGTCAATTGAAAAGTCTCCGGCCTACCATAAAAAAGTACATTTTTTTTTTTTTTTTTTGACAAAAATAATTTTTTTTTTCAACATAGTTCCCTTCGAGGGTATACACGTAACACAGCGACCCGTAAACTTTTCGAACCCATTTCTGAAGTACGATGTGTCCTTTGCTCCAAACTAGTCCTCAGTTTCGGCGATCGCCTCTTCATTCGAAGAAAATTTCTTCCCAGCTAGCATTCTTTTGAAATCTGAGAAAATGCAATAGTCGCTGGAGGCCAGATCTAGATAATACGATTCATCTGGAAGCAATTCGAAGCCCAATTCATGGATTTTTACCATCAATTTCACTGACTTGTGACACAGTGTATTGTCTTGGGAAAACAACACTTTCTTTTTTCTTTCTTGCAAATGCGACCTTTTTTCGGCGATTTCGTTCTGCAAACAGTCCAATAACGCTATGTTATAGTCGCTGTTGATGGCCCTTCCTCCTTCAAGGTGGTCAATGAAAATTATTTCATGCGCATCCCAAAATACAAACGACATTACCTTGCCAGCCAACTGTTGCCTTTTTCCCACGCTTAGAAGCGGGTTCATCGTGTGCAGTTCACTGACTGTCGATTGGATTACGGAGTGAAATGATGGAGCCATGTTCCGTTCATTGCCACATATGGATGCAAAAACTCAGGTTTTTTACGCTTTAACATCTCCAAACTCTGCTCCGAATCATCAACTCGTCGTTGTTTTTGACCAAAAGTGAGTTCGCGCGGCACCCACTTTGCACAGAGCTTTCTCATACCCGATTATTGGTGGATGATATGATGTCATTTGATGTCTTTAGGTGCCTGCTATTTCATTCAGTTTCAATTTACAGCCATTCAAAATTATTTTGTGAATTTTTTAATGTTTTCGTCGGTAAAAACCTCTTCTGGACGTCCCTGCGTTCATCGTCTTCGGTGCTCGTTTCACAACGTCCAGCATACCAATCGTTGATGCTTGATTTTCCTGGGGAAGTATCTAGAAACTCATTATCAAGCCAAGTTTTTTTTCATTAACTGTATTTTTTTCCTATAAAAAGACATATTTTAGCAACACGCGAAACTCCTTTCCATCCATTTTTTTACAATAACAAAAGTTGCTTCACTCAAAATGGTGTAAATCATAAACTAATGCTGCGCGTTTTTTTTTTTTGAAGGTTAGGTTTAATTAAAAATCATTAATTAATTAATTCTAGTAGCGCCATCTATGTGTCAGGTTAGGAACTTTTCACTGCTCGCTGCTCGATCAATTTGTATTAATGCTTCTTTCAACATAAAATTGTAAATTTTTCATGCTCATTCTCAACATATTTCAATTTTTTGCTTTTAAGAGCCTGTTCATCTCTATCAGAGACATCATACATATGTATATATATACATTATATATGTAAGTTTGCGTATATCAAATTTCTGAGTACAATGCACCAGCATTGTCCAGTTTAAAGGAGATGATGACCATATGCGAAATAATAAAAGTAATAAACACATACACACATACACATGTAGTTAATAAACACAACACTACACATGCACACATACTCGTATAAGCACTTATAATAAATTGAGAATAGCCAGAGATGCTTTTAAAAGGATATGCATTCCGCCTTTTGATAATGGTTGTTGACCGCTGATGATATTATTATACAATACATACACATACATACATATATACACACATACATATAAATGTGGTAGTAGTGGAGAAATGCATTAAGAGAATGCAATCGAAAATATTTGCGCTGCACGAAGAGAAAAAGGAATATACAAAAAAAATCATATAAATATATACAGATATATATATATAAATATATATATAGAATCGTTTTTATAAGCATAATTGTGCATTTATATGCATTCATTTGTACAAACATACAGATACACTTATTAACACATCACACATACACCACAAAAAGCAACGGAGCGCAACTCAGCATGTGCGCCATGCATTTCAAATACTGGAATTTCAAGTGGGTCAACATGCTGGATTATGTAATTAAAAGTGGAAAAAAAACAAACAAAAATTAAAATAAAAAAAAGTGAAACAAGGAATGCGGCTGATATCTGCAAATCGCTAAAATGAAGTAGAGCAGCAGAAATTGAATTTTAGCTAAGTGACAAACACAAGCCGTGAATGTAAGAAAAAAAGAAAAAAGAAAATAAAATGGAAATGAAATTATGCAAGTTATTTCGAATAAAATTGAAAAAAGTAAACAAATGAAGGAACAAGAATGTAAAAATCGTACAACATTGTTGAGATAGCATGCCACACAGCTGCATATTTTTCTCTTTTTTCTTTTGTATCTCACCTAACAATACAAGTAGTGGACAACAGTAGTACACCTAGGCGTATACGTGACCTGAAATATGCATTAATGGAGTGTTGGGGAAAACTTTGCGACATATTTATAATAATAATAGATTTTTATATGGCACATTAACACAGTTATGCCGGATTTTTCACAATTTTTTTATCTAATTGCATGAAATAATTCAAAAGGTATTCAATAGAATATCCAAGCATAGTAATGGAAATTTCTCTATTAATCGGATAATATTATTTTTATCTAATACAAGTATTTCTGGAAATTATTTGAGTATTTGAACGAAGTGCTTCGAAGAGACAACCATTGTAAAGCAGTTAGATTGGTTTAGGTTCTAGTCAGCTTAAGTAGGCCACTGAAATCAAACTCTTCATTGATGGCGAAAGTGGAAGGAACCGGCCGTCATCTCGTCACCCGATATGTCCTGGCACACATACCAGATTCAGAGAGAACTGCTTAGCCATCACGTTTTCTCTACCGCTTCCGGTTTTATTGTGATAAATTTTAGGTCTCTTAATACTGCCAGGCTATCCGAGAAGATATAAAGGGTGATCCATTTTGAGATTCCCTAGTTTTTTAAAGAAAAAACCGCCGAAAGTTCAAATTTAATGTGGAATGTTTATTATCATTCGAAAGAACATTCTTTGGCATTTATTTTTTGAATATTATCTCGTTCAAATGTTGGCCACGGCTATGTCTCAGCTGGTCCATCCGTTGAGTGCAATTTTGAATGACTCGTTCGAGCATTTCGACCGGTAACTGACGAATGACGCGCGTGATGTTTTGCTCCAAGGCCTGACTCGAACCAGGACAAATACTTTAGACTTTACATATCCCCCCATATCTAACGGTGTGATACCACTTAACCTTGGTGGCCAATCGACTGGCTCAAAACGTGAAATTATCTGCTCACCGAAGTGTTCTCTCAATAAATCCATTGCTTGATGCGATATGTGGGAAGTGGCGCTGTCTTGATGAAACCAAATGTCACGGAGATCACGAGCTTCAATTTCACGTATCAAATAGTCGGTTAAGCCGTCGCTATAACAGTCGCCATTGACGGTTACGTTCTCACCGGCATCATTTTTGAAGAAATATGGACCTATGATTCCACCGGCCTACAAACCACACCAAACCTTCGTTTTTTCTTGATGAAATGGCAGCCCTTGAATCTCTTCAGTTTTCTCTTTGCCTCAAATGTGGCAATCTTTATTGTTTACATACCCGGTTAGCCAGAAATGGGTCTCATCGCTGAACAAACTTTGGCTCGAAAACGTCAGATTTTCGTTGAACTTCTGAAGAGCGTATAAAGCGAAACGATGTGATTGAGAAGGTCTGAACAAGCTGTATTTTGTACGATTTCAATTTAAGACCTCGACGTAAAATGCGCCAAGTGGTTCCATACGTCAGTCCGTTCAAGCCTTCGTGTACATTCTCAGCTACAGCCCCTATATTTTCTTCACTGCATGCTTGACGTGGTCTATTCGGTCGAATATTATGCAATAATGAATGTTGGGTCTCAAGATGGGTGATGGTGTTGGCGAAGAGTACGCTCTGTAGGCCGTTTATGTTGACCATAAGGCGAGCGAGGCGCGTGAAACACATTTTTTACAGAACGGGAATTTTCGTAATAAAGTTTAATGATTTGTACACATTGTTCAGGCATAAGGCTTTTCACGATCAAATGCCAAAGAATACTGAACAAAAATAATATGACAGCTTGACACGACTCACGCGTGATATGTAAAAAAACCCCTTTTGAAAAAATACCTCTACTTAAATCACCCTTTAGTTACAATTCACCGAGAGTACCACTAGTCCTGGACAAATTAGCAGCCTCATATAATGCCGCCAGTTCAGCCCGAAAACACTACAATGGTCTGGTAACCGAAAGGTTCGTGAAGTTATTGAGGATTATGCAAATAGTCATTCCTTTCCAGTAGACGGAACCTTCTTAGTATATTGGTATGACCGTGACGTTTCAACTTCCATTCAGACGCCTTCTGGAATTTTACCACAGCGCAAGCTGAACAATTCATCCCCACAATATCGATAGGGAGTAGATCTAAGAGAACACTCATAGCCTCAGTAGGCGTAGTTCACAATGAATTATAGACCTATGTTACACATATTATGTACTCTTCTTTGCACTCTATTCCATTTACAGATGGTAGATTTTCTCTCGAGTGGTCAGCAGAGACTACTCGCACCACTTTAGGTGGCATATCCAATTTTCGCCCAATCGCACGTTTGCAATTCAGAGAGCAATGGTTACTTTCCGCTTTCGTTCCTCCGACCTTGTCCATGGTGAGTCCCAGGACATTTGCGGATTCAGTGTTATGCAGCTTCGTGAGAGTACTTGAATAAATAACTATAAATTGGCCAAGGTGACTATCTTTAGCATTTCTTTTCTACTTTTCTATTCATCTTAGTCTCCCTGTAAAACATAACACAAGGTTTGGGAAATTTGCCATTCACCATAACCGCCAAATGAAACTGCGACGGATTCTGGCACAGATGTTAGATAATGAGAGTTTAGTGGGCACACAAAAAGGTGGTTAGTGTCATGCGGTGACTCATAACATCGTGAATTTATGTATAGTATTTCGTGGTTTGTATGTGGCACCATTATGTAGTCGGGGTACAGCGCTGCTTGTGTGTGGAATCACCATCGATTGAGCAAGGACTTCATAGGATGAAATGGTGTGGTCCCGACTGAGGGTGGATTCACTGCGAGGTTTTCACTTCAGTGAGCCGCCATTAGCATGCAGTCGTCATTTGCGTACTTTGCTCTGTAATGCTGTGGAATCACAGTAAGCTATGAGTCTAAAAAGTCCTACCACAGCCAATTCTACACACTGAAGTTGATTCGGATTATGTCCGGCCACACGGACTGTCACTTTTTCGGCGTCCGAGCCAAGTTTGTAAAATGCGTAAATTTAAGTCTACGTACGTTCGCTCATCCAATATCTATGCAGCAGGTTAGTTTTAATCCTGAGGGCTGGCGTCGAATCCACCCGCTTATCCGACGGAATATTTTTGCTGCTCAGATCTTAAATTCCACATGAAGTAGACCATACACGCGTTACGTTGCCCCAAATTGCCAACACTCAAATGAGAACCAAGCTTCTACGGCTGTAACTCCAGCATCATTACAAACTTTGTAGAGCCACCCACAGACCTCCGAAATTCAACGGAGCCCAACATATTTTCCAAACACATTTTACATCTCTACCCCCACCTACGCCTAATTTCGCCACCATGCGGGAGCTACTCAGCAGCTGCTGGTAGCCCGCGTTGTCTGGTCCGTGTGTTAGTCTATAGTGCGTCCCAATGTGACCAGATTCAATTCTTGATTTGTCTGTTGACACTTTTGGATGTGGTCTGAACTGCAGAGTGATGCGTATGCTGCCCCATGTTGTACAGATTTACCCCACCTACAAAATTTGGTACCAACCAACTACCACCAATGTGCCGTAACCTCTGCAGCAGCTAATGGATAAACCACACTCAAGATCCACATATCACTCCCTCGCCCTTCATATTACGAGCGCCCTGCAGAGTTAGACTAAACCCCTTTAAGTCAAATATGACAGAATCCATAAGAAGATCGACAAAAAAGCCGACTTCCTGAATCGGAAGTACCTGCCGAGTATCTGCTCTAACGTCATACGTAAGGCAATTGGTAAAGCGACACAAGCGGCACAATGGAGAGGAAAGCTTCAAGTTCTGCCAGCTCTCCTCTGGCACAACCAAGTTTTGGCCCACCATCAAATCATTGTCGAATACGGCGAGATGCGGTGATCAGACAGAAATTTCTTTTGCGACTCGCAGAATCCGAAGACGTTATTTTAGCCAAGTTTTCACACTGCACCCTTCGGTGAACGAAATGAAGAGACAAGTGACTCGCAGTCTGCACAAACTCTCAAACACCAACGCGACGCGTGATTTCTTCAGGGCTTTAGAGGGTTGTCAGGTAGGCGAAGTCCTCAATCCGTCTTCGACCACTCTAATAATATCCGACATGTGCAGACAGGGTAGAGTTGTCTCGCTACTAAATGGAAATCATATCGGCCGTTATGCTCTCTTAAGATGAACACTCACTTTGTGTTAATCGAAACAGTATTGATTAGCTAATATAACTGCCACAGATCGCGTGCTCACCGACCCACGCATTTACATGCGAAGGGCGTTAGACTCTCCGCAAATCTTTTATTTCGAAAACCCATAAGAGAACTTTACTGCATCGACGAAATATCCAGCCGGAATGGAGAAACTTATTTCAGGTATGATTTTGTTGAAAATTTCAAGGCTAATATGGCTGTTGGACATGAGACTCGTTCCAAGATGGTTGAAGTTGTCTAAAAACATAAATTTACTTTGCTGGAATTCTGAAATCCTTCCGGGTCTGACAAAGACTCCGAGATTCTAGACATAGGGCTCTTGGGAAAAATCTATAACTGTTCAGAAGTCACTACTATTGATGTAAACTTACGCTTATTCAAAAATAAATAACCACGCATTTCACCTTTGTAAGTATTTCTCAAAACCATTCTTTTTCTCTTTTTAGTTCGTCCAATCTACCTACGATAACCACAACTGCACAATCGTTGCTAGACTCTGATCAACCTGCACAACTCAAATCGCAACGCGAACAAGTGAAACGTCCGCCGCTCTACCGACAGGACTACTCCACCTGTGTGGACTCGAGTGAGGCGCAATCAGACGATAGTCACTTAACACGTGACTCCTTAACACGAGAATCACAAAACGACGAACTCTCCTCTTCAACACTCGACAAGCTCGACGTCTCGACACTACCGTTGCCTGCACTACCGCCGAAGAAACGACGCACACGTTTGCGTGCCAGTCCATCGCGGCACCACAGCGGCGGTGGCGGTGGCAGCAGCAATCGACGTGGATACGAGCATGATTTGGCTGTTGTCACAGGCAGCGACGAACATCGACACGGTCACCTTACAACATCCCCACTAACTTTGAAAGTTGGAAGCGGTGCCCCAGGTAGTCCCAGTGCTGGTGGAAGTGGCAGTGGTGGTAGTTGTGGTGAATCTACACCACATCTCTCAGCCTTTCAGCAGTACGTGGCAAAACGACGCGAAAGTCTTGAGGCATCCACAAAGAATTTCAACGAAAAACTGGAAGCGCGTAGAATGCATTACCACATGGGTGGTGGCGGTGGTTGCGAAAGCGCTTTGACTGGTGGCGGTGGTAGCACAGTGGCGGGTGCACCTGTAGCCGGTGGTCCTGGACATATGCCTACCTATCTTTTTGGTGAACATTATTACGGTGTGCCCACAAAGGTGACAGGCACACCACGCAAGACGCATGGCAATAAGGAGGAGATTTTTCTTAATAAATCGGGTTGGGTGCAGGTAAATACGAAGCGGAACAGCGATGAGAATCGAGGTGGCGCCGGTAGAAGCTATCGCAGTGCGAGCTTTGCGCATCAAAATGGCGGTAGCGTTGATTGCGAGCGCGAACGCGATATGCGACGCACCGTACGCGTTATACAAATTGATAATACGCGACGTTCGGATCGGGCGCGTCAAGCGCTCCAACAACAGCACCAATACTCGCTCGATCCCGCTTTTGGTATGGGCAAGTATCCGGCGAGTAAGGTGGAGGAATTGATACAGCGTAATCAGGCACGACTAGGCAACGCAGCCGGTCCTGTGCTCGTGACAACACGCAATAATGCTTTGCGACCCGGTTATCGAATTGTCGATCCCCAGCTGGCTAATATACTCAACGAGCGTCCCGGTTTTCTACCTGTGCGGAATTTACATGACGCCGACTCACCACCGCCCATCACACCCATTCTCTCGCCACCACCTGCCTTCCAAGACAACAGCACCAAATCGAAATATATTGACCGGCGCAAGACTATTCCTATACGACAACATCAATCAGCGCTGACCGCGAACAACTTACACGTGGCAAATGTCAGTAATGGCGGCGCCAGTAAGGGTATGGTATTCTCACGTAGTTTCGAGTATGATACACGCCGCAACCAGCCAGCCGATACATATGTCGAGACATTCTCCCGGAGTTTCGATGGCAATCTCTCCGAACGACCGCCGGTGCTTCTGCAACGCGAGCGCTCACCGAATTTCAGTACCCTAACTGGCAATTCACCGAACTATCTAACGAAGAAGGACTCGGGTGGCGGTAGCAGTGGCAGTCTACGCAGTCGTGATAATTCACCCAAGTATCAGCAGCCACAAACCACTGCCTATTTGAATGCTTCCATCAAAGAAGCACCGCCCGCTTATAGTCTGACCAGTGCGAATCCGCAAGCCACGTCGAGTAGCCGTTATTCCCCACGTTCACGGCACGATCGCTCTTTTGAACGCTCGAAAAGTCACAATGTCTTGGTGCGTTCACGCAAGTCACAGTTCAATCGTGGCGCTAGCGGTGGTCCTACAGTGGGCAGTCAACAGCAGCCGCCGATGGTTAGCGTTGGTATGTCACGGTTTCGCAGTTTCGATACAGCGGCGAATCAACGTCTAAATTCCTGTGACAGTGGAGCGAGATCAGGTGAGTGGAAAACTTTTCAATTATTTGAGTTTTATTTCAGTCTAAAAATAGGACAACTCTCCAGTCCGGTACTAGTCAGGTCAAGGTCCCTGAAGAAGTTACACAGGTTAGGGGGAAGAAGAGAGTATATCGAAATCGTTTAGGGGGCTTAAGAAGTGGAAATTATTTTCTGGCGACAGCATTGTAGGCAAGGGTGGCCCATAGAGGGTGTTGTGTCCTACGAATGGCTTTAAGGATACTTGAGATCCGGGAATTTGGGATCGTCGTCATGTCAGCATCTATATTCTCTATACGCGGTTACAAAAATGAAGAGAAATACGAATACGAACACGAATATGAATACCGATGCGAATGTGAGCACGAATATGAATACGAAAACGGATCAAACTTCGAATACAAATCCGAATACGAATGTCAAAACTAATAAGAATATGAATACAAATGCTAATAATAATATGGACATGAATCCGAATCAGAATACGAGTAGGAATACGAATCCGAACACCAGTGCAAGTCCACTTAAAAATGAGAACACGAATACGAATAAGACTCAGACTACGAATATCAATGGGAATACGAATGAGAATACGAATCAAAATCCGAATACGATTAAAATACGAACATGAATGCAAATAGGAATAGAATTAGGACTATGAATACGAGTGGAAGCAAAAACACGAATCCGGGAACACTATTGAATGCGAATACGATTCCGAACACGACATCAAATCCGCATGCAAGTGCAAACAGCAATACGAATACGATTAAGAATAAGGACACGAATAAAATTTGGAATACGAATACAACTACGAACACGAATACGAATCAAAACGAATTCGATACGAATGCGAATATTTCGAGGCTCAATAATATAGATGAAAAATTTAATAGAACTATTTGCACCAAGAATATATATATATATATATATATTTGGCGCTTTGTAACCGCTGAAGCGATTTTCGGCCGAGCTCCTCCTCCAATTTATGGTTTTGCGTCTTGATGTTTTTACCAACAAATGGAGGGACCTACAGTTTATTCTAAGCCGCCTCCGAACGGCTGATGGATTTTTATGAGGAGCTTTATTCCATGCCAGAAATACACTCGGAGGGCTTGACATTCCCTGCCGAGGGGCGACCGCAATTAGAAAAAAATTTTCTATCATTTTGGATGTTTTGGACTCGAACCCAGGCCTTCCGAATGTCAGTACGCAATGCTAACCACTCGGCTATCGCGGCCGCCAAGAATACTTTGCATTATTTGCGTTGTTGGATGGAATTTGGCTAGACACCATTAGGACTGGGATATATATCTTGAAAAGTTAGAATCGAAACCACAATTATGAATGGGATGAATTATCTTTTATCTCTCTTTAAAAGTTGTGAACAACTGAATATAATATTACTTATAGTGTAGGTCGTTTCGTTAATCATAAAGGATGATCCATTTCGAGGTTTCCTGTTTACAAAAAAAAACAGAGATTTAAAATTTAATGGAAAATATTTATTATAATTCGAAAGAACATTCTTTGGCATTTATTTTTTGAAGATTATCTCTTTCAAATATTGGCCGCGGCTACGTCTCAGATGGTCCATCCGTTGAGGCCAGTTTTCGATTACATCGTGTATTTCGACTGGTAATCAGCGAATGACACGCGGTATGTTTTGCACCAAGGTCTGGTATTGAAGCGGGATTTTTCGCATAGACTTTAGACTTTACATATCCCCACAGGAAAAAGTCTAACGGTGTGATATCACACGATCTTGATGGCCAATCGACCGGCCCAAAACGTGAAATTATCTGCTCACCGAAGTGTTCTCTCAATAAATCCATTGATTGATGTGATGTGTGGGAAGTGGCGCCGCCTTGTTGAAATCAAATATGGCGGAGATCACGAGCTTCAATTTCAGGCATCAAATAATCAGTTATCTCGGCGCAATAACGGCCGAAATTGACGGTTACGTTCTCACCGGTATCATTTTTAAAGAAATATGGACCGATGATTCCACCGGCCCACAGACAACACCAAACCGTTGTTTTTTTTTTTTTTTGGATGAAATAGCAACTCTTGAATCTCTTAGGGTCGCTCTTCGTCCCAAGTGTGGCAGTTTTACTTTTTTACATACCCATTGGGCCAGAAATGGGCCTCATCGCTGAACTTAATTTAGCTCGGAAACGTCGGATCTTCTTCGAACTTTTCAAAAGCCCATAGAGCCAAGCGATGTCGTTTGGAAAGGTCGAGCGGCTTCGGTTCTTGTACAAGCTGTATTCAGTACGCTTTCAATTTAAGATCTCGACATAAAATTCGTGAAGTCGTTCCATACGTCAGTCCGAGTTCCTGCGAACGGCGTCGAGTCGACTCTCCACGGTTTTCGTGTACACTCTCAGCAACGGCCGCTATATTTTCTTCACTGAGTGCTGGTTGCGATCTATTCGGTCAAATATTATCCAGTAATGAATCCTGGGTCTCAAGATGGGTGATGGTATTGCGAATAGTATGTTCAGTAGGCCGATTAAGTTAACCGTGAGATGAGCAAATCGCGTGAACCACATTCTTTGAAGAACGTGAATTTTCGTAATAAAGTTGAATGATTTGAAAACGTTGTTCAGGCGTAAAACTTTCCATGATGGAATGTCAAACAATACTAAAGAAAAATAACATGACAACTTGATATGACTCACGCGTGATCTGTCAAAAAAAAGCTATTGAGAAAAGTTCCTATACTTGGATCACCCTTTGTATCATTACGTATACTGTGAGCTCCTTTCGTTAATCATAGATAGAAATTCAGGTTCCCCACTGCGCAGGGAAAGATTCTTAGATTACCTCCCAGAAGAACCTTATCTTCCCCTCTGAAGCTTCCCCAATTTCCACTAGGATTCACGTAAAAACTCAGCACCAAACTACTTCAGCCATTGTTCATCAATTCATCGCACAATCTCCTTCACTGCTTCATTCAAAACTCAACATTTCATTGAAGCTTAACTTTACATATAGGGAAAAGGCAATTGAAAAAGTTTTAAACTCAACTTTAAATTATTTGAGAATGCAATTGCATTGAAAGTGCGTCTGATAGGAGAATTTCGGTATGAATATGTTCCACTCCGAGCGCATGCAGCATCAGGACAGCAGTATGAACAAAGACTTTATGAAAGTTTCAAGGATTCATACATCACCATATATACTCATATACATCTATGCGCGCGCTCATCATCACTCGTTCATTCGTTCATTCGTTCATTCATTCATCCTTGAGTTTCAGTTAAATCCGGCATTTTTATGTGCGTGAGCAATGAGGCGCAACAACGGATTGAATGCGAAAAGCTATGAGTAAATGTCAAAGTTCCACTCCTCGCTTTGGCAAATGCAAAACTCTCGTATTGTCGTTAATGTGCGGGGTAAAAGGAAGTGATGGAAGTGATGGAAGGCAATGAAAAATTGCATAGACTTTTGTATGATTATGGGTTGGGGAGATGAATTATGTATGTGGCAATACAGGTGTGTTAAATAGACTGGTTTTTTTTCTTGTTCTACTCCACTGCACTTAGTTTTAATATAAGATAAGTGTCAATGTACGCTGAGGCTGAAGGCTTAAGTCAAAAGTTTGAGTCTATTGAAGTTCTTGATTGGATTGGAGTATAAGTAAGTGGAAAAATATTGGGGAAAACTGAGAAGCTTAAGCAATTCAGAAGTAGCTAATATAATTTTCTTCATAAATTCAACAATAAAGCTCCTTCTGCATAGCAATTGTTCTCAAAACTGTACTGTGAGCAGGAAGCAGTTTGAGTTGGATGCCCGAATTACTTCTAGAAAGCATTTCGAAAAGTGAAACATTTATCAGTGGTTCTACCGAAAGTACTTCGTCAATTGGAAAGTTCCCGGCATACCATAGTAAAACACATATTTTTTTGGCAAAATTCATTTTTTTTGTATTAAACGATGTGAAACACTGATTATAGCGACTCTCTAACTTTTCGATAATATTTTGTAGTGCGATTTGTCCTTCACTTCAAAATAGGCCTAAGTTTTGGCCATCACCTCTTCATTCGACGAGAATTTCTTCCCATCGAGCATTCTCTAGAGATCTGAGAGCAGAAAATTGTCGCTAGGGGCCAGATCTGGAGAACACGGTGGATACGGAAACAATTCGAAGCCCAATTCATCGATTTCTTTGACTTGTGACACGTTGCATTGTCTTGGTGAAACAGCACTTTCTTTTTCTTCAAATTCGACCATCTTTCGGAGATTTCGTCCTTCAAACGATCCAATAACGCTATGTAATGATCGCTGTTGACGATCCTATCTTTTTTAAGATAGTCAAATCCCAAAATACACACGCCATAACCTTGCCAACCCCTTTTCCATACTTCGGAGCGGGTGTGTAGTTCACTCGGATGACTGTCGATTCGACTTCGGAGTGAAATGATGGAGCCATGTTTCATCCATTGTCTCATATCGATGCAAAAACACGGGTTTATTATGCTTGAACATCTCCAAACACCGCTCCGAATCATCAACTTGTCGCAGCACCCACTTTGTACAGAGCTTTCTCATACTGATTTAACATTAAGTTGATATCTTTGGAGTACCTGATATTTCATTTGATTTCAAATTACGGTCATTCAATATAATTTTGTGGATTTTTTTGATGTCTCCGTCGCTAACAGCTTCTTTTGGGCATTCCCGTCGCTCACCGTCTTCGGTGCTCATTTCAGTTGGGTCTACATTGATGACCCTGAGGAGCTACCTGGTCATTTGTTTGTTTTCATGAGAGTGTCTCATTTAAAGGGCGAGGTTTGGTCCTGACAGCCAGCCAACTGTATTAGTTATTCAGCTCAATAACCCAGAAACACAAATAAGTCAAGGAGATGTTGAGGTTATAACTGCGAGCTTCTTCGTTCAACCTATTACTTACTTATGCTGTAAGTTGAACGAGCCAGAAAACGCATAAATCGATCCGATCTCATTAAAAAAGAGGTTGAGAGTCTAACCTTGAGCCTCTCGTTTTAACCAACCAACCAACTAACTTTTCTATTCAGCTTTGGCCCTACGAAAGCATAAATAGACCCCATCATCACATGTAAAAGGAATTTTGAGGAGCTGGTCGCGATGCTCTTCTTTCCAACTAACCAACATCTCATTTACTTTGAGAGATATCTGTCCTCACGAAGGCATAAATGAACCGAATCATCACATTGATAGGGGAACTTGAGGATCTGACCGATATCATCGCCTTTCAATTAACCACCTCGGAGTGACTCGAATGGAGATTAAGGATCTGACCGTGATACTTCCATTCATCCATAGAACCAACTAATTAACATTTTCAGCTGAGTGACCCCGATGACGAGGTATAAATGATCCTAATCACAGAATTGGAAAGGGTGGTTTACCGCGAGCTTCATCGTTCAACCATTTATCTCACTACTTACTTACTTTGGGAGCGAAGTGACCCGAAAAAATCGTAAATTACAATGTACACGGAGTGGTTTGTCTTTAAGGTTCGCTCCGTCAACGGGCTCTCAAAACTTCTGGTGAAAATATTGTAGTCCCTCATTTCACGTTGAAGAGTCTTCTTCTAAACCTTGCGATAACATCAAGTTGTGCTATATGCCCTTAGACAGACGAAACCCCATGCTTTCATAAGAACAGGATGTGGTGTAACATCCCCACAATCCAACTTAAGATGCTAAGCAGGCGGCTTGAAAATATGGAGATGGACCTATAGGAAATATTATACATCTCAATAAGACCTTTCAAAGGGATACCAAATGGATAGATATTAGCCAGAAGTCGTCGTCGATTTTTGTGTCTTTGGATGGAAGGGCTCATTTCCCGTTTGCCACTGCACAATTATGTTTGGAACATGATTTTATCATGAGAGAACTTACATCAAATGATGTTTTGTTCCATTCATAGTGGACGCTCGAGGCTAGGTAAAAATTTAAGGACCCTTTAAAGAGATGTAGATATGAAGATCAATTAGGACCGACCTATGTTCGATTATGATTTGGATCAATTCGTCTTCGTCCGTCTTCTACTGGTCTGGGGTGTATTAGGCAGTGGATCCAATAGCCGATCCGGAAAAGGAAAAATTCATGTCAGAACTAGAGAACGCGTTTCAATTCCGGAAAGCGGAAGCTGGAATAGGAATCACGAAAGGGCAGAGCTATTTGAAATTTTCATTTCTCGTTGGAAGACGCAAGGAGGCAGATCTTCACTTATATCAGCAATATAGTGCTCTCAGACACTTACATTTTAAGCGGCAGACCAAGCGAGCGTATGGTAGGATGAGCCATCCGAGCCATTGAAATAGAAGTCAAATTCTAGAAACGAAAACTTCATTATTTGAGGTCATAGCCGTCGGAGCGAATGAGCCAGCCATTAGTTGACTTAGTATAATATTTAAATTTTAAACAACTTGAAGTGCTTTCATATCATGTAATTACCCTCTTCTTATTCTCATTCCACAGATCTCTCCAATGACGAATTAGACTGCGACGAGGACGAAGGCTCCAATGAATTTCTCACCGCCAATTATCACCAAAGTATATCACCGTTGAAAACGCAAAGACAGCGTTCACTAACACCTGATCGTAACGAATCGCACAGCTCATCGAGTAGTATACGAAAGCAACGATCTATAACACCGGAATCACGATCACTGACACCCGAAGATCGGCGTAGAAAAGGCGGTTCACAGGCTTCCCTTATGGGTTCACGACAAAATTCCAGTTCGCGCAGTAATACGCTGGAACGTAAGCAGCGTCTGACTGAAGGACAAGCCACAACAAATATTTCACGTAGCAGTTCGTCGAGCTCCAGTTACAGTGGCGGCGTTGGTGCAGGTGAGCAACACGATGGCGGTGGAACGGGTGTGGCCAGCGCAAATACGACAGGCATGCCAACTACCACACTAGTGGGTGGAACACTGCTTAATGCCGGTGTAGCTGGTGGAGTTGCTGGCATGGTTACTATGCCCGGAAGTGGAGGACGTGGACAGCATCGACGTTCGCTTGGGCGGAATGCCAAGCAAGTGGATGAACAACGCATACGACGATCGAGGTGAGTTCGACACTTTATTTTGTTTTGCGTTTTAGATACACAGGTAATCAATAAGCTCATTGGCTGTTCTCGAACTAGGTGTACTCTATCTTAGCTTATAGATTTCAAACCAGACAGCTTCTAGTTAACTACTTTTAAATAACAAACTCTCCTACAGATCTCTCCAGCTCACCGAGCGTTCACCAAACCGCTCGCACAAGGTCATCGTATCTATGGGACAATCACAGGGCGCTCCTACGGCAACCTACCACACAACAACTGTGCAGCCAATTTACCAACAAACCGGAGTGCGCGTGAGTAACGGTAATGTGTTGCCGGCAAGACCACCCATACGCACTAGCAGCAAATCCCAATCACTACTTGTGACCGGCAGCAGCAATGCGAACCCCGGACGTACACGCAATAATGATATCGATAAAAGTCGATCTTTTGACTTCGATTACTGCAATTACAACACACAGGTGGCGCTAAAAGGCCACAGCCATCTGAGTGCTGGCGCGAGTGTCGCTAGCAGCGGTAGTAATCAGAATGTACAGCTGCGCTTGGACTTCGATAAGAGTCGTTCATTCGACGAAGATTACCACGAGCCTCTAAATAGTCTCAGCAATAATTTGGCTACCACAAATGGTGGCATGCGTTACCTGCACGCCATCGTCGATGCTGGTGGTGGCGCCGGTAGTAGCGCGACCAATAACAATCGCACTAGTCGCTTGAGACGTTCATCTCCCGTTGGCAGTTGCGAACGGAATTCACGTTCGCCACAATCTTCTGGTTCATCATGCAACAATCTCAATCTACCACGACAATCGACGAGTCCACAAAACTATGGCACGCGTCTCTGCGATCACGAACTCACCTACGATATGTTGCGTAGATCGCTCGATCGTTCGCCGATTATGGATTTTCGTCGCGGCGATAGTGGTGAATATGATTTACCGCCTGCATTGCTACGTAACCGTGAGACAATCAACAGTGGTGGCAATAGTGAGTTGAATTTCTTTAATAATGATCCCGCCACACATCACATTTACGAGCAGCCAACAACGAGCAAAGTGTCAACGAATGCAGCTGGTAGTTCGTTAAAGCAGCAACGTTCACTCGGTCACACACACAGTCCGAGCGAGTCACAGTACTCGTTGGAGCGTACACATTGCAGCGCAACGGGACGTGAGACTCAATTAACGCCAGAGGGTGCCAGTGGTGGTGGTGGTGGTGGGGATTACCGCAGCGAGCATATCTATCGACATCCGCATACGCGCGAATCATCGCGAGAAGGTGCAGCACGCGGTAGCGGCAGCAGTCGCAACAGGTATTGAAGAGCCGAAAATATTATCGAAATAGAATTTGGATAGCTTGTCGCATGGTCCGTAATGCATGCTCCAAGGATCAGCGGCGAACTCAGCTCACTAACATAGACTATGACTGCCTTATCCTGCCTGTTTGCCTGTCCGCCTGCCTGACTGACTGATTGAGTAGCTGCACATCGTTAATACATATATTTAAAAAAAAGATCGAAAAACTAAGCTCTACTAATAAAGACTAACTAAAAGCAAATATTTTAACAAAAAAACTAACCGTTAGTAATAGTTTTTGCAAGTTGATATTCAATCAACAATTTCATGTATGTGTGCGTTTCAATATAGTAAAGTTCAATTTTATTCACCACAGCAGCAATGTAATGTGCATTTCCTTAACGCTTCCTCTCTCACAATCACACTCTTCCCTACTTGTTGGCAACAACTAACTAACCATAGGCACGTTCACCACAGCTGAAAGCACGCATTACCTAAATAAGCGATATAAGATACCATAGAAATTCACCATAGTGTAAATAAGTGCATAAAAAGCATTAACTACTACATTTCCCCAAAAACTAAACCAAAAAGCCAAAATGTAGAAATTCACCACAAAGCAAATATGCATTGTAAAGCACTATTAGCCATATCAGTGATTAAAGTAAATGGTAAACATAACTAAAATATAAATTCCAATTAATAAATAAATAAAGAAAAACTAGAAAATAAAAATATTAATCAAAATGAAGTAAAAGTAATATTTTGAACAGTTTCAGATGCATGAACGTGCGTAAAGGTGCTATAAAAAATTAATAAAATAATTCACCACTGTGGTGAATATATAAAAAGTGTGTTGAAAATTCAAAAACCCAAAATTTCACTCAAACAAAACTAATTAGAGTTTATCGCGACAGAATAGCTTGTCGTGGTATGGTGAATATAGTATTCAGTGCTTCAGTTGCTTTTTAAGAATAGAAAAGAGAAACTACTGTGAGTAATATAAATCGAAGTCTATAAACAATTAAAATTGAAACAATAAAACATTAAAAAAAAAAATAAAATTAATTAAATCTTAACTAAAATAATAATTAATTAAACAAAAAAAAAATTAAAAAAATTAAAAAAAAAATTTCAATTAATATAAAAAAATATTTTTAGTATGCAAAATATTAAGAGAAAAAAAAACCAGTTCATAAGAATAAATTTAAAAATTTGCAATTCAATTTTAGAAAATAAGCTCGTTATATTGCACTAAGTGCTAAAGTTGGTATTGAAAACTTAAACGCAAAGTAAAATAAAATAAGAATTAAAATAACTAAATTAATTAAATTGAACTAAACTTACATATAGTACATAAATAAAGAAGAAAATTAATCATAATTTGTAGTGGAAAACAGTAATAATATAAAATTGCATACGTTCTTAGCATTCAAATATTTTTTCAAAATTCTTTTGGGAAATTTTCCAATAATTCCTTTAAGCAACTCTGTTAATACTCACCTAAAAAAGCGGTTAAAAATGCGCACTTTCGAATAAAAAATGAGCAATATCCTAATTTTTCCCAAAAATCTCCAATTAAATCATGTAAACCAAAACTAAAACTAACCATTAACGTCCGAAAAAACTCACCACTAACAAACCTGGCGCTTCTACATGTACGTGTATAGTTCAAAACTCATCATCAATACGCATTGTAAGTAACATTCAAGTGTGAAGTGTAAAGAATTCACCCCTGACATTCAAGGGTGGTAGTTGAAATCACATACTCACCTGCATTGTACGCAATACCGGAGATACATTACCAAATTGCATTTTAAATGACACAGAATGGATTAATTAGTACACACCACTAACCCACATTAATAATAATAATAAAAAGCCATACACAGCTTCACTGGTAAAAAAAAAACTCACCACTAACCTCTATAGATCACTGCAAGCACCTGTGGTAAACTCAACTCATAAGTAACCTAGATTTTGTGCTAAACCCATACAAACTCATTAAATCTCACCACTGGCAGTGCTTTAAATGTTTTAAAAGCGGTACATTGCATAAAATTCACCACGCTCATTCCCTAATTTTTCTTCACACTGCTAAATTTACTCCCATCTCTCTTCTTCGGCAGTCAAAAAATGACCACAACAAAACCAATTACGCCTCCGGTCAAATCAATTTTAAAAACAACAACAAAAACGAACACAACGGCCACAAAATGCAATAAAACGCCGTTAAAACGTCAAGAAGCTCTATTGAAATCACAAACCACTTGTTCATTTTGGCCCCACTGTGGCGCTTGTAATGACAATGCTATGCCACGCCCACACAACATCGACACCAAACGTCAAATTTCACTACAAGAACAACAACAATTTGCATTGAATTGTCAACGTAGAGGTGAAGCAGTTGAGCCGGTGACACTGAGGCGCTATCATTCCGAGCGTATGCCAAACGGTGCTGACGATTATGTAGAACTCACGCAACGAATTGAGCGTGAAACACCACAGCACTCACCATACCCAGCATCACCCCACAGTACCAATATTTCCACAGTCAGTGTCAATTCTAATTTCATTGCACCAACAAATAATGCACAAAGTATCAGCAATCGCCGGCACGAAGGTGGTGCGAAAGTCACAAAAAATAACGGTACATTGACAGGTGTCACTCGTAGTAAAACACAATGGACACTTTTATGTAGCGGTGCCTCACTTATGGATTGCATTGAAGATTCAACTCGCCTCAAGGCCACAACAACAAAGCTGACCACAGGCAATAAAGCGAAGGGGAGTGGTACCAACAAGGCAAGCGCCGCAAGCAATAATGACACTTTGACAACCACCAAAGCTACATCGATTGCTGTCAAATCATCTAGTTTACCATTAACTGGTGCTTCAACTATATTTTTAGGCGAATGCGAAATGCCAATAACACGTGAATATGGCATGAGTAAGAAGTATAGTCGCGAAAGCGTTGAGCGCGAAAGTGTACGAACACGAGAACGAAGTAGAGACCGCAACCGCGAGCGCGAATTGGAATGGGAACGTCAGTGCGCGCTCGATTATTATCGACAACCACTCATTTACCACGAGATTGGCGGCGTAGATGACAACCAAGCGATAAATGAAATACAAAACAACGAAAATTACGACGATGATGCTTACGATGAGCGATATAACTGGAACTGTGCACAACAGCCCAAGGCTGGTGCTTATGGCAGGTAAGTGACGTAAAGTGAATTATTAAAATTGAATTGAATTATTTGTGGAATGAATAAAGCTCATCTGTTACCGAGTACATCTGAATATTAAATCAGAAAAGTAAATGAGAGCATTTCTTTGGACGAAATGATAATAACGGAATCCTCACCAATAATCATATTATGTACTTCTATGAATCCCAATCAATTCTAATTGGTGCAGAGGCAACCCATAGAGTCAAATACGAGATTTTTAAATGAGCTCGCAACTTTCTTAGCCCTTAACAGTCGACATCATAAGTTTTTGAGTGCTAAAGAATTTTCCTCCTTAATGATTTTCGGACAGTAGATCCAAGGAAGAAGCCATTAACCAGGCAGAATTGGACAGAGACTTACTAGATGGGTGGTGTGAATCGTGAAATTTTTATTTGTTAAAACGAACTCCAATAGTCTTTGAGTCCTGTAAAGGCATTTATCGTGAAAATCACTTACTTAATCTCTACATCATTCTTTAAGCCATCCTTCTCTTGTCGCAGACTTTTTGGTGTTCAATCCTAATTAATTTGGGGCTTTGCTGTTATATGCGGGATGAAATGGAGGAAGAAACTATCGGATATCGGATATCGTCTATAGTTTACTATTTTTCTTTTAGATTTTTGAACTTTTGGTTTTCCAATCTTAAATTCCGCTTAATCTAATGAGTGATCCTTTTCGAGGTTCTCTACTGTTTTAAAGAAAAAACACCGAAAATTCAAATTTAATGAGGAATATTTATTATCATTCGAAAGAACATTCTTCGACATTTATTTTTGAAGATTACCTCATTCAAATGTTGGCCGCGAATTTGCCTCAGATGGTCCATCCGTTGAGTCCAATTTTCGATGACTCGTTCGAGCATTTCGACTGATAACTGGCGAATGACACGGCCTGAATCTATGCGGTATTGTCCGCATAGACTTTAGACTTTACATATCCCCACAGAAAAAAGTATAACGGTGTGATATCACACAATCTGGTGGCCAATCGACAGGTCCACAAACCACACCAAACTGTTGTTTTTTCTGGATGAAATGGCAGCTCTTGAATCTCTTCAGGGTGCTCTTCGTCCCAATTTTGCTTTTTTACATACCCAGAAATGGGTCTCATCCCTGAACAAATTTGGCTCGAAAGTATCTGATCTTCTTGGAACTTTTCAAAAGCCCAAAGAGCGAAGCGATGTTGCTTGGGAAGGTCGAACGGCCTCAGTCTTTGCACAAGCTATATTTTGTACGCTCTCAATTTATGATTTTATGTAGTTAGCTATCAGATTTCTCTCAAGATCCTTTCTGCCGACTTCATCTTCTAAAATGTGATGTGCGTCTTGAATTTTTTTGAATTTTTACAAAATGGCTGCTGAGTTTTTGTGAAGACCTTTTTATTTCATTTACAAAATACTCTCAGAGAATTTGATATTCCCTGCTATGAGGCGAACCGTTTAATTTTTTAGGTTGGTTTAGCCAGGGCTCGAATCCATATCTCTCCGCATAAAAGTCAAAACCTATCCCAATGGGTTTAGAGACCGAGGAACCCACAAATCTTCCTCTTCCCAGGTGTCCATTATATCCCGTCATCAAGTTACTGCCGAACAACTATTGCTCGGCACTTCTGTACTGCGCACGCTTTATCCAATTCGTTACACCTAACGTGGATAGGTTATCTTGAGCTTGGTCTTACCACCGACCAATGGTTGTTCACTTCCAGCATCTTCTTCGCTAAAGTTTCTTCATCCAAGGGTACAATATGTCCGAGCCAAACGTTGTATTATGATGCGCTGGACAAAATTGCTATCGAAGAAGAGCTCATGCAGTTCGTAGCTTATCCGCATATGATAGTCATCCCTAATACGAGCTAAAAGTTTTGTGAAGCATTTTTCTCTCGAACATTTCCAGCACGATTGCATCCCTGCGCGGCACAGCCCACGCTTCTACGCCGTATAAGAGCGTGGTAAAATTAATAAGCCTATTTTAAAGCGTTAGTTTTGTAGGTCAAGAGAAAGCTCTCCTGCATATTTGTTCATTTAGTCCATAGTAACACCCATTGCAACCTTGAAAACTTCGAAAGTGTAACGGTACGCCACGACAAGCGATCCTAGGCCAGTTCATAGACAGCATGTGTTTGGTCTTTCTGTGCTTTACCTTCAGACTCATCTTTGTCGATTCCTTCCTCACAACAATAACATCTCGCTTGCAACATCCTATGATCTGAAGGCCATCGGCATATGCGAGGAGTTTGGTACTGTAGTACTGCAGTAACAAATATTGCCATTTCCGACCTTCCATAGCACCCCTTCCATCACGAAGACGCACAAAGGGGTCGCACGATAGAGCGTCACCTTTTCTGAGAACTCGCACGATATTAAAAGACTCGGTCTGCCTAATCCAATCTTGACAGAGTTTGTTGTATTCCTTTAATGTGACGTTAAAGACATGACCGCAAGAAGCCACAGGAAATCACAATCGGCTGAAGGCCGAACATCCTCAAAAAGATAGTATTCCAGCGTTTTTTCGTCTTCTATGCATACTTTCGCTCGGCCGTTTCTACTTTACCTAGTTTGGATGATAATGATGCCCTTCAATACAGCTACAAGAATACTAAGTCCTCTTTTTTTTTTTTTTTTGAAATCATAGTTTGGTCCATCTACAATCCACATTGACCTGCAACAATTTAGTGATACGTTCTATGGTGCAAGTGTTCCTCTTTGGGTCCACGACTTCAGACATCATTTCAGGGGACTGAAAGGTCTGAGTCAGCCAAAGATGGTATCTTCGCCAGCGGCGCTAGCGCGAGTCAGCTCTTCTGCCTTTTTATTGGCTTCTACATCGACGTGACCTGGGCCGCAAGTGCGATTCGCTGCCTATCAGAAGCCTGGCACTTTCAGTTTTGCCCAAAATCTCTGCTTGGGAAACAAAGTTGTAGTCATTAAGATTGAAGCTACCTTGCTTATTGGATTTATCAGAGAAGAACCCTGCTGCTCAGATCACAATTTTTCGAGTTTCCTAAGGGTACTTGCCTCTCAGTCCAATTAGCAGCGATTTCAGGTGACATCTCTACTACCAGTGATATTCGGCTGGGATTCGGCTGGGATGCTAGTCAGTAGAGAGGATAGCAAGATCATCCGCCTAGCCAATTGTCTCTAAGTTGTCTACTGAAAGAAGTCGAAGTAGCTGGTTAATTGTGGCAATACACAGTAACGGAGACAAGATTCCACCTTGTGGAGTACCTCAAGTGATTTTGTAAATGATTTTAATACCTATCCAAAGTACGAAAATGTATGAGTTCAATGCGATGGTGTTTAACGTTATTTAAAGCTTACCCTGGGTGAAAAAATGCATCAAGGGCGCACGACGTTGTCGTTCATTGGTGGTAAGGTGAATTTAGAGTAAAGCAATTTGAAAGCAATTTATTACGAAAATTCACATTCTGTAAAGAATGTGTTTCGAGCTCTTCGTTTATGACTTATGATCAACATAATCGGCGTACTAAGCGTACCATTCGGAACACCCTCACCCATCTTGAGACTGAGCATGCATGTACACGAAAACCGTAGAGAGTCGATTCGGCGCCGTTCGCAGCAACTCGGACTGGCGTATGGAACGACTTGGCGCATTTTACGTCGAGATCTTAAATAGAAAGCGTACAAAATATAGCTTGTGCGAGAACTGAAACCGCTCGACCTTCCCAAGCTACATCGTTTCCCTCTATGGGCTCTTGAAAAGTTCCAAGAAGATCCGACGTTTCGAGCCAAATTCTGTTCAGCGATGAGGCCCATTTCTGACTCAATGGTTATGTAAACAAGCAAAATTACCGCATTCGGGACAAAGATCAACTTGAAGAGACTCAAAATCTGACATTTCATTCAGAAAAAAGAACGGTTTGGTGAGGTTTGTGGGCCGGTGGAATCATCGTCAGTCATTTGAGACGTAGCCGCTGAAAGATAATAAACACTTCCCATTAAATTTGAATTTTCTGTATTTTTTTTTTCTTTAAAAAAGTAGGGAACCTCGAAATGGATCACCCGTTAGTTTACAAAACTAAGACATTGAAGTACCTGTGCTCCTATTTCGTTCAAATCAATAAAGTTTGACATGCCTAGAGAATTCAACCTACTGCTAAAAAGTGTAGGACATTCGCACAGGAAGTGCCTTGAGATTTCAGATTCCTTCTCGTCTCCACAACTGCTACAGAAGTCATTTAATGGTAGCTGTCCAATAGATTATGTGCTCTAAGGAGACCCATAATTGCAGACATTTCCATAATTTTGACCCCCTGTAACCTCCTCTTTTATCCCATATCTGCCATATTATACTGCAACCAACTGGTAGATCTAACCTCGAGTGGAACCTTTTTCAAAACAGACTTGAGATAGATTAAGTGTAGTGAGAATTTTCTTCCCAACTGACGAGGTGAAGCCAGCGTGTGTCAAACTATTGCAAGCCTGACCCGCTACTGGACCAACCCACTTACAACTCAATTAGAACTCTTAAGGAACAGACCAAAATACAGGCAAAAGTAATCAACTAGAAGTCCTCCTGGGTATGGATTATATTGGTAGGGTAGATTTAGAGGCTTTCTGAAGGCGAGCAAATATCGATGGACCAAGGACTTGTATTCATCGCAAAGGTTTTATAAAATTGCTGGAAATCATGGAAAAAATAATTTTTGAATATATTTTAGAATGGGGATGTGTTTTAATATAAATCCTTCGTTAAGGATACAAAGATTTTTGCGCCTCTTACATCAATAAACAATTAACTCTATCAATTTTCACTACTTGTCATGCACATACTTACTCACATATATTTTTCAACAAACCGCAATAAACTCTCTATATATCCCCCATGGTACCTTTTATACACACACAAATGCATACTTATCGTATTTACACACGCACACATACCACATATCCTGCGCAAAGAGCTCAAACCCAATTGTTTCATTCAAATAATGGCATATGTATGTTATGTATGTATGTATTGAGTAATCCACAAAAACCGCTATAAAACATGCAATTTTTGCAGTGCAGGCATTTATATACATACATACACACATATATATATATATATATATATACTCTTAAGGAGCACACATCAACACATGCCTATATAGACAAACTCATAGCAGCATAAAATTCAAAAATCTTTTTGTTAAATCGCCAACAATTCATTTTTCAACTTTTGCAACATGCCAACGATAACAACAAAAACAATGCATTTGCATACATGCATACATATTGAACACATATGAGTACACGCAACCTTGTTCCATCATTTCTAACGAATTACAATTTTCTATTTGTACTCTGCAACAAATAATTGCATGTGTCAACAACAACAACAACAATAGCCGCAGCAACAGCAGCAGCAACAACAACAACCACCACTGGGTGGCAAATAATACAGGCAGAAGTGGCAAATATAACTGTATACCAGCAGCTGCTGCTGCAGTAAAAGTAATGGTAACAGCAGCAGCAACAAAAACCGCAACATCAACATCAGTATTTACCAGCAAACATGCAAAACCATTGCCAATAGCAGTAACAACAACAACAACAACAACAGCAAGAGCAACAAAAGCAAGAGCAACAACACTGAGTGCTAACAACACCACTGCAATATATGGCGGTGGTGATGGCATGCCACATATGAGAGCACGCTTTTGGCGTAGCAATTCATTGCCGAATATATGGTTATCGAGTAATCAAAGGTGAGTGAAGAGAATCTACAATTCTTTGAAACAATTTTATAGAGATTTCTATGAAATATGGTATATTATATATACTAGGTAGCTACACCAAAACATGTGTTGACAAATGTTTGGTTTTTGTTTTAGTCCAGAAACTCTTTTGACAAAACCAATGCATTTCCAAATGGTTGAAAACTTCTGCGAAAATTTCCAACAGGAATCATTCAACGATTCTGTATGTTCCATCGTGCATTCAAACAAGCAGTTAGTCTAGTTTTAAAATTTTAGGCATCTGCATTTTGGCAGCTTCGGATCCCTATTCCGTAGTTCTTCCACCTGCGCGCATATTCAATTTTTCAAAAATGTGAATATAATAACCAAAATCATGTTTCTCCGAGAAACTTCGTGAGCCATCTGCAATACAATTTTTTAACAGTTTGGAAACTTCTTCAAAAACCTTTTGAAACCCCTTTATATTAATACGTCTATAACGGCATATTAATACATTTCCAGGTTCCCTACTTTTTTAAAGAAAAAAACCCAGAAAATTCAAATTTAATGAAAAATGTTTGTTATCATTCGAAAGAATATTGTTTGGCATTCATTTCTGAAAGATTATCTCTTTCAAATGTTGGCCGCGGCTACGTCTCAGATGGTCCATCCGTTGAGTATAGTTTTCGATGACTCATTCAAGAATTTCGATGGGTAACAGGCGTGCCATTCGCGTGATGTTTTGCTCCAAGGCCTGAGTCGAAGCGGGATTGTCCGCATAGACTTTAAACTTTACATATCTCCACAGGAAAAGTTTAACGGTGTGATGTCACACGATTTCGGTGGCCTATCGACCAGCTCAAAATGTAAATTATCTGCTCACCGAAGTGTTCTCTCAATAAATCCATTGATTGATGCAATGTGTGGGAAGTGGCGACGTTTTGTTGGAACCAAATGGCGGAGATTACGAGCTTCAATTTCAGGTATAAAATAGTCGGTTATCATGGCGCGATAACGGTCGCCATTGACGGTTACGTTCCCGCCGGCATCATTTTTGAAGAAATATGGACTGATGATTCCACCACCGATGGGCCAACCACTCCAAACCGTTATTTTTTCTTCGTCCCAAATGCGGCAATTTTGCTTTTTACATACCAATTGAGCCAGAAATGGGCCTCATAGCTGAACAAAATTTGGCTCGAAAACGTCGGATCTTCTTGTAACTTTTCAAGTGCGCATTGAACGAAGCGATGTCGCTTGGGAAGATCGAGCGGCTTCAGTTCTTGTACAAACTGTATTTTGTACGCTTTCAATTTAAAATCTCGGCGTAAAATACGCCATATGTCGATACGCCACATGTCAGCCCGAGTTGCTGCGAACGGCGCCAAATCGACTTTCCACGGTCTTCGTGTACAGTCTCAGGTACGGCCGCTATATTTTCTTCACATGACAGCTTGACACGACTCACGTGCGATCTATAAAAAAGGCTATTACAAAAAGTACCTCTACTTAGATCACACTTTATGTTATTAATTTTTAAAGTCAATCTTCGCATTAAATATCTTTAACTTGATATTCATTGTGTATCTTTCATTGTCTAAACAATTTTATTGAAGATGGCATCCCTCAAAAAAATGTTTCACTTTAAGTCTTCAAAATTCTTTTAAGCCTAATACCCTCAATATACTATTTCATTTAACTTTCTAATTTAAGTGTATTAAAATCTTGAAACAGAGAAACAGAAATCGCTTATAGTAATGTAAAATGTATTTCTTTTATATTAAAATTTTAAAACAGGTGGCAACACTTTTTTAATCTCTTCAGCTCATCGCTTCACTTTTCAAATACAAATTTCAGCACAGACGATAGCTCTGCGAATTGTTCTATATGGTATTCCAACAATTTCAGTAAAGATGGCAACTCTGCTGAATTATAAATTTAATTATTCTCGAGTTCTCTTGAAGTAACAAATCCACCGTTCACAAATTTTTAAATTATGCTTATTATGTGAGGTGCCACGTTCCTTGTCTGAATTCGAGCTAACTCCTTATAAAGTATATCCATAAAAACCAAATGTGCTGCTTTATTTTGATAAATTTCGGCGAATCTCTTCTCAAGTGATGAGGTAACAACCAAAAAATTATTTTTTATAACTAAGATTTAAGGCCACCCATAGACATCTTCATTCGTAAAGTGGCAGCAGACTCCGCCATCAGTGTTAGAGATTGTGGTTGCTGAAACGAAAAAGATTTGAGCGCAGCGAAATATTAAACTAGCTCATAACACCATTAAGTAAATCAGACTGTATTCCCAAAACGGTTAGATTTCAATAGTTGCTTCCAGGTGAAGATAACTTCTTGACGTAAATGGACGAAGGGTTTTGTAGGAGAGGAGGATATCATCTCAATCTACACCAATGGGTGCTAAATAGACTGTGGAGTGGGGGCGGGGGTATACTGAAAAGATCACAAAAATCCCCTATCTTTATGTCGAACAAACTCAGCTCGCATCTTCAAAGCGGAGATATTAGCAATTGAGGTCTGTAGAGCGCTAATCAAGAACTACGAGGCGAAGGTAGCCATACACTCAAATAGTCAGGCAGCGTTGTGGGATTTATCATCGCCATAAATTCAAGCGTCGTCAGCAAATGCCAAAAAGCTCTGAGCTTCCTGGCAGGTCAGTTCACCATCTTTATTACAAAAACTTCCGGCAATTAAAAAGATGACGAGTTGGTCAAGTCCGGAGCATACTTTGATGAATCTGAAACGGATTTAATACTATATCCGTTAGCAACGGTAGAATAAATATTCACTTGCAATTTCTAAAAATTGCTCTGAACAGACGGAAATCCATATCCAACTGTCAGATGGTGAAATAGATCTGTCCTAAGTATGACATAATCAGAATAAAGGACCTATTAAAAATGGTATTCGCCACTCCAATGCACAAGGGACCATATATCATACGCAAAACTTTACTCTCGAAAACTCCTAGTTGCAACTCATCAACAGTGACGTAGGAGCCTATTCCCGAATTCGATGACTATTTGATGACGTGAGATATTTCGTCCGGTCACCGTTCACTACCAGACCGATCCGTTATAGAGAAAGCAGAACTTAAGGTGCGGTTGGTCAGGCCAATGACATCAATATCATCGACCTACGTCAACAGTAGTGGTCTTTTTTAAAATAGTGTACCTGGTATATTTAGCTCTGAATTTTGCAGGGAAATCAAATTCCGACATATCAGCATCTCCTTTTCGTGCTGTCGAAGGATGTTTTTCAACTGGCGATGAGGTGGTGTGTGACGATCCTCTTCTCACGGGCCTTTTCCAAGATTTGACGTATGATAATGATCTGGTCGTTTGTAGATTTTCTCGATCTAAAGCCACACTGATAAAGCGCGATCAGTTCGTTGAACTTTAGTGTTTAACGCTATACTCAAGCCAGGACCTTGAGGAGGCTTATCCCATGTTAATTAGCGCAATCCATCGGCTTCTCCTTTTCATTTATTAGGCAGAAAGAGCTAAAGTTCCAAGGTTTTGTATGCTTTCATTCGACCACATTCCACAAGAAACCTAATGCAAGTGCCTTATCAGTCCTTCGCCGTGATATGTCTATTCCATCGTCATCAATTGTGATTTTTGGTCCCCGATTTTCGGGTGTTTCTCTTTCAATGCCTGGACAAGAAGTGTCCCTACATAAGCTCAGTATACTCTATCGCTCACCATACCGTCCCTTTGGGTCGCACGGATGGTTTGAGTATTACCGCTTTCAAGCTCTACATTTCGGCATCTCTCTCTCTCTCTTACTGTAGCAAATGCGTTAGATCTGCGGAGCGTACACAAATATTGAGCATGGGAAGCCTTTCGATCTATACATAGTAAATTTTATTATGTTTGATCCGCAACCAACCGCTGACCAATAGCTTAACGCATTTTCTTGTGTCGGAATCTGGGACTACAGACAACCATATTTCGACTCCGGGCGAAGTCGATCAGCTTCAACCCGTTTGGGTATGTTTCATCATGAAGGCTGGATATTACGATATCTTCGTACGAGAACATCACTCAGTTGGGCAGCGGCTCTTTCCCAATTAAGTCACCCGACATTCCGGTGCATGCGCTCAAATCATGATCCTTTAAATGTTTGCAGTAGTCGTAATCAAAAGGGGGTCTCTCATCCCAATCACTTTCCTTTTTTTTATTGAATAAGAGTTTTTATACTGTGGCGAAGGGTTTGGGACCTTCGCACAACCACAGGGCATTCGCTTTTTCACTTTAGCTGGCCTCCAAGCGGATGTTCGTTGGCACCCCAGAGGTTAATTTTTCTTGATCCGGAAGTCGTGAGCTACTTGGACTTTTAATGGCCGAGTTTTATTGAAAAGGAGATGGAATCATCTATCCGTTTTTTCGAATAATGAATGATGAAGGTCATATTCCAAATAGTAGAATTTTTATGACTAACAATTTCAATTTTTTATGGGTTTCAAAAAATTATCTCGGACAAACAATTTTTCAATTTAAAAATAAAAATATCAACCTTTGGCAAAATTAATATTTTTTTTTGGGCCATTTCGATCTGAAATTCGGGGAAGTCTTTCAAATTTTCCTTAAAGGCGCTCAAACTTCTTCCTTTGCATTAACAACCAGTCACCGTCTGTGCTTTGAATAATTCACTATTATTTTCTATAAAAAAAAAAGTTTTTGCTGAAGTTGCGCCTAAAAAGAGCATAAAAAGGTAGGTTTTGAGCGATGAAGCACTCATACTTCAAACTTTTGATTAATCTTCATTTTACTATTTCTCCAACAAATGTCAACTAGTAAGGACTACTTCTTATATATATATTTTTATCCTCTCCTGCCATAATGTCACATAAGTTTCTACTACAACTTAAGTTGAAAAACTAAAGGATTTTTTTCTAAGTAAGTGAAAATTCTCACATTTTGCTAAGAAAAAAAGCGCTTATTTAACAACAAAAATATTCAAACTTATAACAATGTAAACTTTAGGAAAAGTGTTGAACGCTTTTAATTTTCCTGCTAAAGGGTCACAGACAGACAGAAGATAAACGGTGCACACCTGCCATACTTTCAGTGGTGTTGCCATTACTGCTGCTGTTGCTGACCTTAAATAATGATGCTACCGCTACTGCTGCAAGCGACAGGACAGCAGGCATGGTGTAATAATTCAAAGTGATTGAAAGTTTATAATTTTTTTTTTTTTTTTTTTTTTTTTTTTTGGTAAAGTGTGTGATATAGATCCCCAAATTATTTTTGCATTTTAATTTTAGCCAAAGCAGCTTTATATTTTATATTTATACCCTTCAAGTATATGAAATGGTAGTTACATTAATTTTATTCCGAAGTAACAGGCCCACCGGCCTACCTTAGTGAAACACATTTTTCAGCAAAATTTATTTTTTTCCATTCAACATAGTTCCCCTCAAGAGTGATACACTGATTATAGCGACCCTCCCACTTTTGGATACCATTTTTGTAGTATGATTTGTCCTTTGCTTCAAACTAGGCCTCAATTTCGGCGTTCTCCTCTTCATTCGACGAAAATTTCTTCCCATCGAACACTCTTTTGAGATCTGAGAACAGGAAATATAGTCGCTGGGTGCCAGATCTGGAAAATACGGTAGGTTGATATCTTTATAATGTCTGCTATTTCACTGAATTCCCATTTACGGTCATTCAAAATCATTTGTCGGTTTTTTTGATGTTTCCGTTGGTAACAACCTCTTTTGGGCGTCCACTGCGTTCACCGTCTTCGGTGCTCTTTTCACTACGTCTAAACTTGGCATATCACTCCTTGATGGTTGATTTTCATGGCGCAGAGTCCGGAAACCCGTCATTAAGCCAAGCTTCTGCTTCAACTGTATGTTTTCTCTTCAAAGAGCAATATTTTATCAACACACGAAATTCCTTTTTATCCAGTTTTTTACAATAGGGGAAGGTTGCTTTACTGAAATAATTAAAGCACACTAATGCTTCGACAGCTGTCAAATTTATACACGTGTTTTTTAATGTTAGGGCTATATAAAAGTCATTAACTAATTCTAGCAGCTTCATCCATGTTTCAGGACGGGGACTTTCCAATTGACCTGATAAGTACTAGAAGGAGAAGAGATAGACCCACCGAGATTTACACCGATCATATCAGGATCAGGAGCTGAAATTATTTAGCCATGTTCGTCTGTCTGCTTGAACGCAAATCATCAATGTTTGAGATATTTCAATCAAATTAGGAAGGAAGATGTACCTGCACATTTAATCATTCATTTGTTTCATTTGTCGGAATCGGCCAGATCGGACCACCACATCATATATACGACCGATTTGTTCAGATATGAAATTTTGGGTCGAAAATCCGCAAAAAAAAACAATATATTGGATATGTTCATGAAAGGTATAAAGACTTTTGCATGGCCGAAAGCAACCTTTCAATTTTTTTTTATACTTTCAATTTATAATTTTATTTTTTATTATTTTTTTATCTATTTTATTTTATATTATTTATTATTTTTATTTTTTATTTTTTATTAATTTTTTTTTTCAGTTTATTTTATTTCTTTATTTTTTTTTACTTTTATTCATTTTTTAAATTTTTTTTTTATTTTGTTTTATTTTATTTCATTTTATTTTCAATTTTTTTATTTTTATAAATTTTATTTATTTATTTTATTTTTATTTATTTTGTTTAATTTTGTTTAAATTATTTATTTTTTATTGTTTACTTTTTTTATTTAATTTAATTTTCTTTTAATTAATTTTTATTTTTATTTTTTATATTTTTTTATTTAATTTAATTTTTTTTTTGCATTACTTCTTTTTATTTTATTTAATAAATAAATGAATTTCAATACTTGAAATGTGTTGAGTGATCTTTAAAAATCAAACAAACCGCATACGAAACCGTAAAAGCTTTCGCCGTCAAAACATTGACAGCTGAGCGATTTAAAAACAAGGGTCTGCCGTGCATTATAGATTGACTAACTGCGAAAATTTTTTTTGACATATTTATAGATGTATTTATATGCGTAATTGACAACAACAACAAATTTTACAGTTAACATTAGAGTGTGGAAAGGCATAGAAATCCACTGTGCGGCTGTTAAGATTACAGCTGCTATTGATTGTTTCTGACATTTGAAATGATTTAATATTCACACGCGTCGAAGGTACATTTGTCAAAGAAAGTTTTTTTTTCTTTTTTTGGAATTTTATTTCGATTTAACGTCGGTTTTTGTGTCAGTACTTTAAGCACTGTCAGCTACACTCAAGGTAACCCTTATCAAAATCAATAATTGATTTAAATGCATTATTTCTGTAAAATAAAAATATATAGTAACTCGTACGTAGAAAAGCTTTGACTTTTCACTTAAAAATTTCTTAAACAAAAAATCTAGGAAAAACAAAAAAAGATTTTGCATAAAACGATATTTAATTTTTACGCGAAACACATCTACCTCATGCACTCATGAAGATATCAATTTCTTATCAAAGGCAAATTTAGAGTCGTAGAGTTCTCGTACTCTAATATTTCACTGTGCGAAAACGTCTTCTTTAGAGAGTAAACCAACTATGCTGAAAGCCATACATACGAGTATGTGTTTATGTATGTCGCTTGAATTTCTTCTTATAAATTTTTCAAAATAAATGTCAAACACTTATCATTTTTATTGATATATGCCTTTAAATCACAGGGATTTGCGTAGAAATTTTACAACCATGCTTCGGCATGTGTATGTTCGCTCCTGTAGGTATGTTAGATGTGGTTAAAAAATCAGTCGAGGAAGCGTAAAAAAATCAATATACCACATTGACGAGTCTGTGTGTGTGTTATATTTAACTTTTCAATAAAAACACACTTATATACATACATACAATACTCTTCTAATGCTCGCACATATATTCTCTTCGTGTGTGTGTGTGTTTACGTATTATGTTGCATTTATATACCGTTACGAACTTACCAAGGTTGCTTCTGCCAAATAGATTTCATTGTTGCGCAATGGTCCATTCAAAAATATATCAACATGCATATATATGTACATACGAGCTATGTACGTGTATATATGTACATATGCATGCCCTCTCCCTTGTATATCATTGAAAGCATACATGCCCCCTTCTACGGTAGCATTTCTCGTGTCTTGTTGTTGTTGTTTTTGTATACTATGTAGCTTTTCTTTTGTTATTTGTACTGATTATTCTATGAAATTCCGCATTTCTATACAAGAAATCGATTTATTTGGAAGCCATTCAGGCACGCTCATTTAAAGAACACACTTATGTGCATATGAATGCAAGCTTATGTATATAGGTTTGAATGTATGTGTGCATGTATGTATTTGTGTACGTATGTAACTATGTTTTATATGTATGTTATGTGTGTATGTGTGTATGTTTGTATTTTGGCTCTTACAATTCACCTGCTGTGCTTTGAATGCTTCTATACAGCATACTTTTCGGTTGTGATTCTAAGCAACCAAATAACCATTTCCTTTTGCAATGTCAATGCATAAATTTATGTCGGTTATAAGTATATGTGTGTGTGTTTGCATAAGGGTGCGTGTTTAGTTAGTGGCCTTTATATATTTTCCAGATATTTATTTTTTGGAGTTCATTCAATTTATTTTATTTTAATTTTTTTTTTCATTTTTTTTTTTACTTTTTATTATTATTATTATTATTTTTTTTGATTTATTATATTTTGCTTTACTTTATCTTATTTTTTCATTTTATTTTATTTGTAATTTTATTGTATTTTGTTTAAATTCTATCTTTTTTCATATTTATCCCATTTTATTTTATTTTTTAATTCTACAATAATTTCATTTAATTTTTATTTTATTTTACTTTTCATCTTAATTAGTTCTATATACTTATATTTTATTTAATATATTTGATTTTTTTACTTCTTTTCTTAATTTTTACTTTTTTCAAATCTTTTTTAACCTTTTTCCTTTTTATTTTGTTTTTTATTTTTTTTTTTCTATTTCTTTTTTTTAATTTTTTTTTAGTTAACCTAAATTTGTAAAATTTTTTTTGTGTTTTTTTTTTGTATATTTATTTCATATACATATGTCATATTTTATTTTAATTTTTTATACTTCATTAACTATCATATGATTTTTTTCTTTTAATTAATTAATTTATTTATTTATTTAATAATATATATAATTTTGTACTATATAATTTTGATTTTTATTTTGTTTTATTATATTTTATTTTATGTTATTCTATTTATGTTTTTATTTTATTTTACTTCATTCCGCGACTTATGTGATTTTTTTCTTTTAAAATTTTTTACTTTTCGTCTTATTTAATTTAATCCTTTTTCAATTTCATTGTATATATATACATATATATAAATTTTTTTATATAATTTTTTTTTCTTCTTTATTATTTTGTAATTTTTTAATTAAAATGAAGTTTAAAATACTATTTTGTTCTACTTATTTATTTCGTTTTATTTTCTTTCATTTTATTTTATTTTATTTTATTTAAATTTATTTTATTTTTTCAGTTTATTTGATATTATTTTTTTTTTAAGTTATGCTATTTTACTTTATGTTAATTTTAATTTTTTCTGCACTATTTCATATTTATTATATTTTAATTTTAATTTTTGTTTTCTATTTAATATATTTTTTTCATTTTATTGCTTTACCTTATTTAATCACATTTTTGTTTTTTTGTTTTTTTGTTTTTTAACTTTTTTTAATTTTAATTATATTTAATTTTTTTTTTTTTTTCGTTCTTTAATTTAATTTAATTTATATAATTATATTTACATTTTTTTCTTTTTTATTATATTACTTAATCATTCTTTATTCTTTATATTTATTTCATTTTATTTTATTTAATTATTTGTTTTTGTATATATATTTCTAGGAAACCCTCATATTAGTGTAAGTAAATTAGTGTTTTTTTTTCACCACGTGGCAATTTGTTTCCTCTGCTTTCAATTCATTCACATTTGTTCAACATCCGTCTGATATGTTTATATGTCTAATCTAATGCGGTATTGTGTCAATCTGATGGCGGTTTTAATAGAAAGAAATTCGAAATATTGTATTGCAAATATATAACGGATGATCTATTTCGAGGTTAACTACTTTTTTAAAGAAAAAAAAAACAGAATTTTCAAATTTAATGGGAAATGTTTATTATCATTCGAAAGAACATTCTTCGGTATTTATTTTTTTGTAGATTATCTCTTTCAAATGTTGGCCGTGGCTACATCTCAGATGGTCCATACGTTGAGTACAATTTTCGATGACTCGTTCGAGCATTTCGACTGTTAAGTGGCGAAAGACATGCGTGATGTTTTGCTACAAGACCTGAATCGAAGCGGGATTGTCCGCATGGACTTTAGACTTTACATATCCCCACAGGAAAAAGTCCAACGGTGTGATATCACATGATCTTGATGGCCAATCGCCCGGCTCAAAACGTGAAATTATTTGCTCACCGAAGTGTTCTCTCAATAAATCCATTAATTGATGAGATGTGCGGGAAGTGGCTCCGTGTTGTTGAAGTCAAATTATTTGTAAACGTTGTTGAGGCGTAAGTCTTCCCATTATGAAATGCCAAACAATGCTGAACAAAAATATTAATATGACAACGGCTCACGCGTGATCTGTCAAAGAAAGGCTATTGGAACACCCTTTTCATACAGTATTTGTATTTATATGCATATGCGTCACAATAAATATGTATGAAAAAATAAATATCTGTATTGAATTTACCAATCTTTTCTAATACTACACATACAAGCTTCAGCATGACAGGCTGTGCTTATTTAGAAATAATTTTCTTAAATGTAATTACACTCATGGCTATGTAGATAAAGCTGCTAGACACGCTGGACAATGGTATCAATGGTGTTGGACGCCTTCTTCCTCTTCCCCCCTCATGCAGTAGTGACAAAAGTTATTGTAATTTCTAACCATCTTCTATAATATATTCTACTGTTGTACATATATGTATGTCTATATACTATTAAATAGTCATTAAAAAAGGATTAGGAATTTCCATATTCATTTTATATCACGCATGCAGCAAACACGGCATAACCTAAGAGTTGATAAAGCTTTTTTCTTACGTAGTAAGTACTTCACTCTCAACACTTTTTCTAACTCACACCAAGAGAGAAAGAGAGAGAGAGAGAGAGTGAGAGAGGTATTTTATAATTTTTCCTCTCTATAATCGTTACAAATTCATCGGGAAGGCATAACGTTCGATATTATACTTTGCAACTGGTTGCTTTGGTTATATCTTTCAAGTTTTGCTCTATGGACTTGAGCTGTTAGTTCCGAAATTTTTGCCTACTTAAGACTTGTTTTCGTGTTAAGTCTCTAGGCTACCGTGCAACTCTGGTACATGAAGAATGTGTGCTCGAATCAGATCATGCATATTTTAGACGTGACCTAATCCCGACGAAACATAATCCAGTAATTAATCAATCCAGATACAACTCCAACCACCACGACTCAATCCAGACCCGACAATACATTCTATTCAAAAATTCTGAATGAAAAATCTCGACAAAGAAATATTTTTAGTTATCGCTTTGTCGTCGAGATTTTATATCTTGATTATCTTCCACTCAAAAATTATGCATAAAATATATATAAGTTTAGGACCTAAGGCTTTTTGGACATTTTTTTTTTTGACAGTTTTGAACAGAACACTAAGCTTGAAAGAGCATATTACTCAGAGATATGAGAGGACTTCTATCGCCTTAACTACCTGTAAAGAAGCTATGGGTAAAAAATGGGGCTTAAGTCCACTGCCGCTAGATTTTTGTATCCGCGGTAAGTCTAATACTCTTATACATATGGTGCAGTAGCATACTGGTCCGAATATGTGAAGAAAACAAATATAGGGATTTTTGGAAAGATTAAAATGGCATCGTTGTTATGTATAGATTAGAAATACTCCAAATGAAGCTCTAAACGTATTGTTTGATATACGAAATCGTTCTTCTATCGACTTTTTGCTTAAGAGAAGAGAAACAGTGGTGCTGTCAACCAACAGGAAACCCAGGAGTCCTAGAGAATTATACTTTTTTACTAGGCAATACAGATCGGCGCGTTTCTAATTTGGATAGTCAATTTAACTTAATAACATTGACCTCGGCAGGGAAGAAAGAGCAAATAAAATGCGATGCTCCTATCGGGAGTATTGAGGTTTGCACAAGTGGCTCAAAACTTAATGGCGCAGTGGAAGGTAGGTTTCCTCGCGCTACGCATCATTGAAACTCTCATTGAGGCTATTAGATCATTTCAGCGTGTTCCAGAGTTTCCAGCGTGAAATCTCTGCCGTTGTCAAAGCTGTTAAGCACGAATATTCAAAGAGAGACATATACTAAAATCTTACTGAACTGTTGCAGATGACTTTAAGAGATTTCTGAATATAACAGACAAACTAACCCCCGGCTGGCGTTGTCAGTTACCGAGATGTAAAGGGGAACTAACAAAGCAGCAAACAAATTTGCGAGTCATGGCACTACCAAACGGACTCTTACGGATAAAGATCTCAATAGTATGCCTCTAGTGACATGTGAACTGCTACTAAATAATATTTTTCACAGACCCACCGTGTTAATTTGGTAACAAAACTTACCGCGAATCGACGCGGCAGTCGTGACTGAAATAGTATCAGACAAAGTCCAATGGTTTTTATTCTCTGAAAATGGAGGGCATCTCAAATCTTTATTGGAGTCCTGACGTAGCAATGCCTTAAAGAATGACATTCTAGGAGCCCTTTCAGAAAGTCATATAGGAGCTGCAGGAATGTCAGGGAAGATGAGACGTTTTTCTCCTTGTATATAATTTCCGTGAGCTATAGAGTCAGAGAAAATGTTTCGTGTTATCATAATATAATGTGCCTATTTTTGGTCTCGGAGTGACATTGCTCTGCCAATCCTAGCTAACTATCTACCTACCGTCTGCCTCCCTTTATGAGAGATAACAATGACTCTACACTTAGAAGGAAATTGTGCATTTAGTAGTCTTGTGTAGTATTATAATTTCCGGTTGAATTAATTAAATGAATATTTTATGGTAGGAAGATGGCAACTCTACTCGCAAAAAAACCATGAATTTAGGCTATTACATATTTAAAATTTAATATTCGATGGTAGTTTGATAATTCAGTGATTTCTTGAATAAAATATACTACTTTCGGCAAATAAGAGTTTTATTTCTCACCATAGTCTCCTGTTAGTTCTATATATTTAGACCAGCGTTTTTCAAATTTTTGTATTTCTTCCAAATAATAGATTTTTCAAGACCCTCAGAATAGGCGTTTGTTTCTGTGATGTTCTCTTCGACCCTCCAAGCCATTTCTTCCGGTTTGGCAAAACAATAGTCGCGGTGAACTAAATCTGGAGAATATGCAGGATCGGATAGCAGTTCGTAGCCGAGTTTTTGCCAAGGTGACTACAGACGTGTGCACCCGTGTATTGTCCTGATGGAACAGTACTTTTTTTTTGTCAAATTCGGTTCATTCTGGTTCAAATCAATATCGATTATGTCCAAAAGCTTTAAATAATATTCGCTGGTAATTATTTTTTATAAGGTAATCGATGTGAATGCCACCTCATGCATCCCAAAAAACTGTGGCCATCACTTTGATCGCCTACAGACCCACCTTAGCCTTCTTTGGTGAACATTCATCTGGAGAAACAAACTATTTTGATTGTTCTTTGGTATCTGGTGTGGTGCCAACGACTCCTTTGATGTGTTACATGGTTACGCTTATACTCGTGTGTAAGCAATTGCGACACCCATCGCGCGGATAGTTGTTTCATGTCTAAATATTCATGTAAAATTTGATGTGCCCACCTAACGCACTTTTATTCTCCGATCGCCCAATATCATTCCATAAATTTTGTCGCCGATTTCTGGCATGCTTATCTCTCCTGAGCGTTTTGAGCTTTCGCAGTCACTTGTGCTGGTACGATTTCTACGGAACTCAGTAAACCACTTCCTTACTATTGAAATTGATGGAGTCCCCATAGCGCAAGTACTTATCAAGTCTTTCCTTGGTTTCGGTGATTGTTTTTTACGCAAAAAATAATGCTTAATCATCACACCGCGTTTGCTTTCAGTGGCTGACAAACACAAACTAAATGGCGCAGCTTGCTCAAAATTTTACTGCAGTCCATTTATCGATAACAGTTGACAGGTGTAGTGTTGTAGTTACAGTAACTTCGCAGCAATTTTAAAAATCTTATTAGGCAGTCCTCGTATCGCTCAATATAAAAATATTAAAAAACTTAATTTTGCTTGTAAAAAATTTCTAGCCGGTGGCAACCCTAAAGAATTATTTAGAATATATTCGAAAGGGTGTTGCAGCTGACTGCTCCAGAGCCAACATTACCATTTGCTTAACAACAAAATGTACATAAAAATTTTGAAATAAGTTTTTTAAAGCAAAATTTTAATTATAAAATGAAAGAAAAAAGTATTAAATTCTTTTTGTTAAATTCCAATACTCTTAAAATGTAATTAAGCACTTTTGCATATCACAATTTTTTACAAAGTAACCGTAACATGCTTGAGCGCCACAAGCTATTGATATGTATGTCTGCAAGGTCATGTGCAAATGTAATTGGATGTAAAATGAAACTTTTTCGAAAACAACAACAACAAGAAAAATAACAACTAGAATAAGTTGGGAGAAAATTAAATAAAGTAACTAACCCAGTAACAAGTGAAAACCTGAAAATTTGCCAAAAATTTTGCACACGTTTCAATACAAAAATTATACTTTTAAGGATAGCAAAAAAATAAAATAAAATCGAAATGGAAATGAAAACTAAATGAAAAACACAATTTATGTGCAAATGAGGCAGAAACATCAGCAACAATAACAACAAAGCACTGCAATTTCAAAAATATCATTCCACTCGTCGCACCTACACATCCACATGCGACTCGCTACTCAGACTCAGGTTGGTCATTTAGCAAATGAATTATTTGAATTACAGAAAGAAAAAAATAATATTCGAAAATAAGAAAGTGGAAAACTGCAACAAATGTAGGAATTATGGAGAGTCGAAGTACGTACTGAAGGTCTTACAGTTATTTTAACGCTCTCTCTCTCTCTTTCTACCCCCTTCAATCCTCTTGGTTACTGATAGCTCGTCGCTACTGCGTTGAAATCCTCCTTGTCGCTGTGCATATACGAGTACAAGTTATCCTTAAGAGCCACAACTCATTGTGGGCGTTAAGAGTTGGTAATGTTTTATAGTCTATTACCGTTACTTAAATTTAGTTGCCGCAAAAGTTGGCAAAACTTTAGTACGAGCATACTTGGTAGATAGATAGTAAGGTCGGTGTATGCTAGTCTCGACATATATGCATATACTCACATGCGAAGATGTATGTACGCCTGCTACGTGAAAGGTGAAAACGTTGAAAGTGAATTTCTCCAAAGATAGTTGAAAGAAATAAAAGTTTTGAATGAGAAAAGATGAAGTTTACAGAATTCAGAGAGTGAATGTGAGGGAGTGAGAAACTTTTTTATGTCAAAACAAAAAACTATAGAGAGCATCGTTATTACAGAATTTTCGCTATATTCTAGAGGGCCTTAATGACAGGTTCTAGGTGAAGCTGGTCAGAAATATAGGAGGTGTTCTAAAGTCTTACCCATGTCTTCCTCCCTGTATTTCCTACATGCATCGCTGCTACTAAAACCCATTCTTTTGCATGGGTTGCCAGTAACTTGTGGCCTGATTTTAGGCCGACAATTGCCCTGGATTCATTGCGTGACTGTGTAAGCAAGAAATGTGTGATTCCCTTGGTGCTATTACACATGATCTTTGTGGTTTTTATCACCTGGAATTTCATTATAGATCGTTTTTAGTGCATTTGGTATTTCCTGTGCTGGTTCGCTAGCAAGACCGATAACAATTTTGGTTTGGAACCCATAATTCATCCATGTTGGCCGGAGCTCTTTGATATTGTCCCAACCGTCTTTTCACGATTGGCCACAAGTTTTCAATCGGATTGAGGTCAGCTATTTGAGCAGGCTACTGCATCACCTTGAATTTTTGTCAAGCTAGCCATTCTTTCACAATTTTGGTCTGGTATTGAAATAGTGCTTCTTCTTCGGGATAGGCGGCTTTTTTTTAACAAAATCGGAAAGACGGGTCTGTAGAATATATAAATAATCATCCATTTGTATGGTTTCTCCGGGACGGCGCCAGCAATACTGCTTACCGTCGGTCTGAAAACGATTGAAATTAGATTCATCTGACCAAATTACTCGCTTCCTGTTACCTGCAGTCCATTTTTCATGATTCCTGGTGAACTTCAAGCGAGCCTTAACATTTCGTTTCGACAATGCAGGTTTTGGTTTTCTTAGTAGTACAAACATGTACTCATTTGTGTATCCCACTGCATATTTGCATAGCTGCATACACTGGGACACCCTGTATATTGCTTCCCTGCTTCTAAGTACATTTTCTAACGACGTGCTATGTGGGACTACTGCCTTGAATGCTGCTTGACTATCGACATATAGCTTGATATCTTTTATACAGTTTCTTGCTTTATATGCTATCTCAGCAGCTTTCCCTATAGCGAAGACTTCCGCCTGGAAAATACTGCTATACTCTGGAAGCTTGAAAGGTTACCTCCATCACTCCTTTAGCCTGGTGGGTCGCGCATGTTCCTGCGTCATCCGCTCTCCTTAAAGGCAGCTTGAAACCTTCCTTCCTAAATGAAACGTTGGGAAACGTCTCTCGTCTGTTTTTTTTTCTCTGTCTCCCAGCATATCGAGCTGTGTTTGAAAATTCTAGCGGAAAACTCACCTAAGACCCTCAATCTGAAAGCGTATTGCGCTGCGTTACTCTCAACTACGATGTCGATTGGTGGTAGGTCATTCTTAGCGCCAATGGTTTCCTATACGTGATCTTGCTGAAAGCGGTCCACCAAATCGGAGCACCGTAGAGCAATTACACCACTGCATGAGGTGAGGAGATAGGTTCCATGTGGTGCCCAGCATCTTTTTATTTCCGTAAAGCTCACCACTGGCCTTTTCATCCTTTCCTCTATATATTAACCTTCCATATCAGTTTGTTTCCAAACAGTACTACCTGGTGTGATTACGGATTGATAGTTCTAGCTCGATAAGCCTCGGGTGTTTCCACACTAGGATTTTGTACCTTCTTGTGAACAGTACTGTGTCGAGCAGAATTAGCTGATGTGGCACATCGATGTACAACTCTTAGAGAGCTTTGCATTACGCTACTGATTGTGTACAGGAATCTCCCCGTAACAACTATAGATATATCATCCGTATAGGCAATTAGTTGGAGTTATTTCTCTCTAAATTTTCCAAGAAGCTCATTAGTTACGAGGAGTCACTGGAGTGCTAATAGAACACCACCCCGGGGGGGGTTCCTTTACGCGCTAGCCGGAGCAGTTTGGTTCCGTGCAATTTTCCGTTTATCTTCCTGAAGCTCAACAAACTTTCATCCGTAGTCAGATAGAAGACTTTACCTGGGCTACCCCCACATCATATTATTTATGCTACAGAGTTCTTTATATTTTCGTGATTAGTGAGTGAAGTACCGTCTCTGTAGATCTACTCTTCGTATAAATATGCTGCACCTTTGATATGCTGGTCGACGGAGTTTAACCCTAATGTAGGCGTCTTTAGAAGAAATGAAGTTCGACTAATTGGTATGTTTTCTTTCGAAAAGAGGGGCACCTTCCTCGCCTTTTTTCGAAATGAATGCGACCTTCGCCTCTCTTCTCGGATACATTTTCCAACCTGCTCTGCATATTGTAGTGTCAAGAAGTCTTCCAGGATCTCTCCCAGATCGTTCTTCACCTCTTACTTCTTTAGTGTCCACAAGTTATCGTCGGACGAGTTGGCCTTTTTGAGGCGAAGGTACACGTTGCTTACACGTCAATACATCTTCCTGAGCCTAGCGTATAATGTGCTCCTCGGCCCACTTGTTTATCTGGAAGATGTAAGTTTAGTTACCATCTTCCTTACTCGAGTTTCTGTCCTTTATCTTCTCTTATGGTATGGATGAAATATATCTATCCTGCACCATTTCTATTATGCCGATGCCTTCAAATAACCCCTGGAACATCTTAATAGCTTACTTTAACCGTGGCAATTAAGGGTCGTATTTGCATCTGATGATTTTGACCCTTTCCAGCCAGTCCGTTCCATAAAAAGTTGAAATATGCGTGGTTACGTCTCCATCCATGCGAAGAGCAGCTTTAGTTCTACTGCTCTCCACAGCTCCTTTGTCATTTTCCCAAGGGGTTCGCTGCGTTGTGATATTTCTTGGCTATCTCAAGATGACTTTGGTCGCCGTCTTCGTTGTTATGGGTCTTTCCCAATCCATTCCGACTGGCCCTGCTGTCCACTTTCAGTAGATATCTGTCTTTCGACCGCAAACCCTTTGATCCGGTTTGCGAATCTTATCCGTGCAAATGGAGTGGGCTCAGCCTTCCTACATTTTATCCTTATCCAAAACCAAATATTCCTCCTGTTTCTTCGTTCGCTAAGTCTTTAATGGATCTTATAAATCACTTTGACATGCAACCCTTCCGTAAAAGGTGTTATCGTCTCCTTTATAACCCAAAAGACACATTCGACATCATCCAGAGAGCGTGTATTAAGATCTTCTCTTCTCTAGTTTTTCGGAATCCAAGTCTTCACAGTAGTTGTTTGGGGGCTGGCGCCGCTTATTTTCATCATCGACCTCACACATTGAGTTCTTCTATTGGGAAACTATAGTGTCGTATACCTACCGCTAGGTACTTCATTAGCAATAACCGATGTTACCATACATCCGTTTCTACTAGTATCCCTTGCAAACCACAGCGCTAGGAAGATAATAATGGATTCGTACCCCGGCCTGCTCATACCGCCGAAATACTCTCTAGGTAGTAACTTAGGAGCCAGACCAGCACGGTTCCAGTAGCTCATCCAAACCGCTGGCAACATACAGCTAAGAGAATTTCCGCCGACCTAAGAGCTCGCATAAACCGGCAACAGCGTCCTTCCTTCGCTCGCATATTAAGCACTTGAAACCGCGCCCAATTCTCAAACTCTATGTTGATTGAACTGCTACTCATAAAATACACACTCACTCATGTGTATATGTATACACACACTCTGGCAAAGCATGATTAATTGCTGTTCTATATCAGCTTCAACTACCGTTATCCTTACCTTTTCGCTAATCAATATAAACAACAGATGCAATACCTATTCGAAAGTTCCACCGTTACCCCGTTTCTGAACAGTTAAGAGGGGCTTGGCAGCTACAGCCGGTTATTCGCTATATTTTTGAAGAATTTTCAATTTAAAACTCAGGCACAAGTAGCATGCGTGAGGGAAGCTTAAACAAAGCTTGCCTATGTGGACAGTCAACAGACATGCACTCGAGTATGAGACACATACCCGCACTCGTATATACACATACATACATACATACATCTCGTACTCGCAGGCCTTAATTTTTTCTGTTCTGTTGTCTTTGCTTTTGTCTCTTTCGTCGTCGCTGGCGAAAATGAAATGCAAGCCCAATAGGCAAAAGGAAATTTAGACACGGGAAGCTTCACTTGTTCATTCTTCTTCGTCCACATCTTCCACCAATGCTTCGCAAATGTAAAAAAAGAGGAGCAACAATTTCGTTTGGTTGATTTTTGTATCGAAGCGATTGTGATTGGGTCATCAAACTCAAAAAAATTTAGAAATCTAAATTAAGTTTGGTTCGCTTAGGCGAGATGATTAAAACATATCTTTTCTCCTCGTAGTTTTCCATGGTTGGCACGGTGTGCACGCAAAATCTTTGAAATTCTAAGGGGCTCGGCGTGATCGTCTTCGTGAATCGGAAAATTTGGTATTTTCTAGGGTTACTCTTACAGCATCTTATTCTCATTGCGACTCTGATTGATATAGTTTATAGTTTTGCCATACATAGAGACTGCGAGTTTTTTTTAATGTTGGCATCTGGGCTCGTGTCCTCAACGATGTCTGGGGATTCAACTTTTAGGTTAGTCCTTCAGAGTCTTCGATCCCATCCACTAAATTCTCACATCTCTGATTTTCACTATACGGCAATCATCAGCGATCAACCACCCCATCATTTGAAGGTAAAGTCAGATTCTCCTCCTCCTGACCTTTCTAATGGAGTGGAGGTCGTCATAATCCTCTGCCTGTCCATCCGGATGATTGCAGTATCTGCCTTCCAACTTATCGTGTCATCGTCTGAAAGAATGACTCGATTAGACTTGAGTAAGTCGCCACATCTAGCTAGCTTCTTTAGCATTTCGGCTCCTCTCTTTTTCCTTTGCAATCGGCAAATGCGTTTTGCTTCCTTTTTCTTCTTTGACGTATGTTCCGAGATGGCAGGAGTTCAAGTTGAGTAGGAATTCGGCTGGCTCTTCGTTGGGGTTGCAGCTTTCCACGGTGGAAACTCCCTTGTGTTTGTTAACGGGCGTTTTTTTTTGCCAGAAGCGAGTTCGTATCTTTCCTGCTACAAGATAGCCCAAAGATAGAAGATCCAAGTCTAGTTCCTCGGATCGTATGCATATCTAGAACACTGAAGGAAGGTGACCAATATCAACTTGGTTGTGATCTTTGAGATATCTTGGTGCAACAGACAAACGTATTTCGGGCCACGGTCGATAAGCTTCCTCTAATAAGAGGAGGTTCCATCATGGGGACTGCATTTTCCCACTATTGTGACGAAGAAGACCTTCTTTGCCAAACCAACCGTTAAAATCACCAAACTCGAGAAAGCGTAGCTTCTCGCTAGTCCCAGATGAATGGCGATCAAGAGCTACCATAACGGTAGCTTCGAAAATTATTTTCAAAATCCAGAAATATAATTAACAACTCTTGCAGTGTACTGTACGTGATGGCCCAAATCTTCTCCAAACCCAACCAATAATTACCATCGATTGCGCCGAAACCTGCACGATGAGCTGCCCAATTACGATTGAAATCTGTTTCGGGGTTATCATAATCGCGTTGTTGTATCACTATCAAACGGGGCTCTTTGTCAATTGATTGGCAGTAAACCAGAAAGGGCGTTGGCTATATAAAGAAAGGCGGATCAAATAGACACCGGAGTCATTAACGCTGCTGCAGTCTCTGGTAATATGCTGAAAGAAGTAGGGGATTAGACTATGAACTGATATATATCAATGGTTTAGAGTAAACATGAAAAGGCTTTTTTGCGTTTTTTGAAACTCTCCTCTTCTCATTAGTAATGATAGCGATAGGGAACCATCACCAATATACTGCTCATCGGCATATAAGCTCTTCATGTGAGCCGAAATTTGAAAACCTCTATGAACGAGCGTCACTCACGTTCTTTTACACCTTAATATTCCAAGCGCGTACTTTACTCAGCACTCTTTAGAGGAAGAGGGAAATGAATGGAATCTAAATGCGTGTATCGATGTATGATGGACAAATTTGTGGTTAATAACCCATCAAAGGTTTTGATTTGGAAAAAGCTTGGATTGAGAGGAATTATAGTAAAATATCAAACTTTTTCCCAATATACTTTGAGATTGAGTTTTAATCGCTTGCACTCAAATTGCCAGGTGTGAGGTCTTCTGAGGTATTTAGGCGACGAGTGTAATTTAGTATATTAAAGGGTGTTCAAAGTAGAGGTACTTTTTCCATGGAAAGACTTACACCTGAACAACGTTTACAAATCATTCAATTTTATTACGAAAAAAATTTCGTTTTGTAAAGAATGTGTTTCGCGCGCTTCGCCCAACTTATGGTCAACCAAATCGGCCTACTGAGGGTACTATTCGCACCATCCCATCCTGAGACCCAGCATTCCTTATAGGATAATATTCGACCGATTAGACCATGTCCAGCACGCAGTGAAGAAAATATAGCGGTCTTAGCTGAGAGTGTACACGAAGACCGTGCTGAGTCGATTTGGCGCCGTTCGTAACAACTCGGACTGACGTATGGAACGACTTGGCGCATTTTACGTCGAGATCTTAAATTGAAAGCGAACAAAATACAGCTTATGCAAGAAATTAAAAGTTCCAAGGTCCATTTCTGGCTCAATTGGTATGTATGCAAGAGAAATTGCCGCGTTTGGGATGAAGAGCGACCTGAAGAGATTCAAGAGCTGTCATTTCATCCAGAAAAAACAACGGTTTGGTGTGGTTTGTGGGCCGGTGGAATCATCGGTCCACATTTCTTCAAAAATGATGCCGGTGAGAACGTAGCCGTCAATGGCGACCGTTATCGCTCCATGATAACCGACTATTTTATGCCTGAAATTGAAGCTGGTGATCTCCACGACATTTGGTTTCAACAAGATGCCGTCGACTTCCACACTTCGCATCAATCAGTGGATTTATTGAGAGAGTACTTCGTTGAGCAGATGAGTTCACATTTTGGTCCATTGGAATGTCCACCGAGATCGTGTGATATCACACCGTTAGACTTCTTCCTGTGGGGTATGTAAAGTTTAAAGTCTATGCGGACAATCCCGCTTGGGATTATTGTTGGACTGGGAGTGAAAAGGAGCTCCTCTACTAAAAGTGGTATGACTCAGCTCGCGCTCACACTCAGTTGTGATGTTCTTCCGACCCCTAGTGCATTACGGATGATAAGAAGAGCTATTTATGCTCCCTAGTCCAGAGCTAGTCCACCTAACAGTGGTTCTGAGTGGGTATTCTGATCGTGGAAAAGTAATATAATGAAGTTTAGAATCTTCTCTGATTCTTACTATAAAATTTTCTGGACTCACAACTTACCGTTGTAGGTTATACGCTTATTGTCTTAATCGTATTGATTTTGCTCACTCTTCTTCGTATGGGAGTCTTCTAATCGATTAGGAAATACAAAAAAAAATTAACTACGGCGGCTCGGTGGTGCTATTGATTACATTTGTTGAAAATGCTGTGAAAGTGGAATACGTGGGAGCTGTTTCTGTAAGCATCGTTGCAAGCGTAGCCACTGTCGATAATATAAAGGGTGTTTTTTATAGAGGTATGGAACTTTAAGTTGGCATTACTTTTCAAGATGGCGAACGATTTAACAGCTGTCACGTGATTTATTCTCAGTTTGGTTTGGCTATTCATCATCAATAGGCTCACGCCTGAACAACGCTTGCAAATAGTGCAATTTTATTTCGAAAATAATGGTTCTGTGCGGAAAACGTATCACGCACTACGTCCATTTTATCGTCGACAAAATCGTCCATCAGAGCAGTTAATTCAATTAACCATGGAATGTTTTCGCACCACGTTTACTCTTATTGATAACTCGCATCCCCAGAGACGCCGTACGGTGCGTACAGAAGAAGCTATTGCTGCTGTAGAGCGTAGCATTGAGGAAGACCCGAATGAGTCCATCCGCCATCGAGCACAAGAATTGGATCTGTGTCCATCCACTTTATGGAAGATTTTGCGGAAGGATCTTGGTTTGCGTGCTTACAAAATCCAACTCGTGCAAGAATTGAAGCCAAACGATCATCAAGTAAGGCGTAGATTCGTCAAATGGGCCCAAAACGAGATTACCTTTGTTCCCGATTTTCATAAGCGAATTTTGTTTAGCGATGAAGCGCACTTCTGCCGCATTTGGAGTGAAGGTAATCCTCAAGTGTATTTTGAAACACCGTTATATCCAACCGTTACAACTGACTGGTTGGTGCGCTTTATGGGCTGGTGGAATCATTGGTCCGTACTTTTTCAAAAACGATGGTGGCCAGAACGTTACAGTCAATGGTGATCGGTATAGAGCCATGATTACTAACCTTTTCATTCCTGAATTGAATAACCATGATGTCCAGGAGATGTGGTTTCAACAAGACGGCGCAACATATCACACAGCTCGTGCCACAATAGATTTATTGAAAGACACGTTTGGTGGCCGCCTAATTTCACGTTTTGGACCTGTGAATTGGCCTACAAAATCTTGTGATTTAACACCGCTAGACTACTTTCTGTGGTGCTATGTAAAGTCATTGGTCTATGCGGATAAGCCACAAACGCTTGACCATTTGAAAGACAACATTCGCCGTGTTATTGCCGATATACGACCACAAATGTGGGAAAAAGTCATCGAAGATTGGACGTGCAGATTGGACTACATCCGCGCCAGCCGTGGCGGTCATGTGCCAGAAATCATATTTAAAATGTAATGCCACAAGATTATCTGTCGGATAAATAAAATTCATGTCAATCGAATAATCCATCGTTGTTTTATTGCAACTTAAAGTTCTATACCTCTATAAAAAAAACACCCTTTATATCTGAAGTACTCGATTTCTATACAATTCTTATTGCTTACCCTCTATAGTTGCTGCAGCTGAACTTGTTGTTTTGTTCGCAGCTATTTGGTTTGTGGTAATCTCCCAATTCGTTTTACTTGTTGTTAGTACAAACGACTTTATTGTTGTTGCTTTACATTTCTATCAGCATTCGTAGCGGTAAATGTTTTGTTCAAACCCAACCCCAAATGGGATTCATAAAAAAGTGCAAATGACTTGGCGGTAAAAATGAAAGCCACCATCTTTGTATGAGCTGATTTGTTTTGAACGCGAAAATAGCGAAAAGTAAAATTGTAATAGCGCTAATTAACGACTTTTGCAACAACAAAGGTGCTGGTTGTAAGCAATAGTATTAGAAAATAATTTTCAAGTTTAGTTTTTATTGGTATTTAAAAAAAATTTTTTTTGGAAAATTTTTGTAATCTTTTTTAAAAGTACGTTTTTCCGTTAATCTCGGCTTTTGTTATTTGTCAACTTGACATTTTACTTAAGAGTGAGATTCTAAAATGAAAATTCACAACTACAGTATGTATGTATTTTGTTTCTTGAAGTTGAATATTATGTTTAAAATAAGTAATTTTTTATGGCGTGGCCGAGTTTGGAGATTTTTTTGGATTTACAACTTAACTGGAGATAGAAGAAAAGTGAAGAAATTTGTAACAAATTTAAATATTAGTCTTCTGATATAATTTATAGTTATGAAACCAAACATCCTGAAGGGCAAGCCCGTGGCGGAACAGCAATACTTAGAAAAAAAGCAAACATTTGTCATGGAAGAGTATTGTAAAGCTTATTTCACTCTACCTCAATTCAAATAGGGTTCTTCATTTAGTGGGTTTGAGGGTACAGGGCTATATTTTGACATCTGTCAAACTTAACGGTCAAACCAAACATTTGGTTTTATTTAAAAGTCGGACATTTATGAAAATAGATCGCTAAACCACCGCACATCGCGTAAAAATTGTTGAAACCTACTACAAAAATGGTGATTCAGACGCCGTCACTTTTCGTGCTTTAAGAAGAGATTACGGTTCATATAATCGTCCAACTACTCAAGCAATTTGTAAAATTTTAATGAAATTGGAAGAGGCTGGATCTGTTACAGATATTGTGTATTATCGTTTTGCTCGTTCTAACTTAAATATCGCTGATGTAAGTGAAAGTGTAGCCGAAGACTCGAATGTGTCTATTTCTTGACTTTCTCAAGAGCTGGGAATTTTTTACATCACATTATAGCGTATTTGGCCATTGCACTTACCACCCACATCCATAAAAAGTCCAGCTCACACGACAGCTGAAGCCAACTGACCATTCATTGAGTGCCTGAACAAAGAGCAGTGGACCGCGGTGTTTCCAGCAATATTTCTTTCAGCAACAATTCTCATATAGACTAAAAAAAACTTACTGTCTGGAGCACTCTTTGGTCCGTGGGTGTGATCGGACCTTACTTCTTTAAAAACGATAACGGCGAGACTGTCGCTGTCAATTAGGAGAGTTATGGTCATATGATAGCCAACTTTTTTGACCTGCATTCTCTCGTCTTGGTGATGTCAATTGGCCACCGAGATCGTGTGATTTGACACCGCTGGACTTTTTCTGTGGGGATACGCAAAGGGCCGTGTTCATGCGGAGCACTTGAAAAACAACAGTCGTCAAGTTACTGCAGAGGCACCGCCCAATATGTGGTCGAAAATTATCTCAAACGAAACAAAGTTTTCAAAAATTCAACAGGCGGTCATTTGAATGATGTGGAGTTTCACATAACGTTCAATTGAAAAGCCCCGGCCGCACACATATGGAATTAGGAAGAACTAAGTTCATAAGATTTTTAGTTCGCCAATTATAACATTTTGAGTGAAGCAATTTTTTTATTGCGAAAAAAAATAAATAAGAAGGAATTTCGCCTGTTGATAAAATATTACTTTTTGAAGGGAAAAATGCAGCTGAAGCAAAAACTTGGCTTGATGACGAGTTTTCGGATACTGCACCAGGAAAATCAACCATCAATGATTGGTATGCTAAGTTTAGACGTGATGAAATGAGCACCAAATACGGTGAACGCAGTGGACACCCATAAAAGGTTGTTACCGATGAAAACATCAAAAAAATCCACAAAATGATTTTGAATGACACCAAATTGAGCTTGAGTGAAATAGCAGGCACTCCAAAGATATTAACTGAACATGTAGATCAGATTATTCACGAATATTTTGATTTGAGAAAGTGCTGTGCAAAGTGGGAGCCGCGCGAACTCACTTTCGACCAAAAACAACGACGAGTTGATGATTCGGAGCAATGTTTAGAGATATTCAAGCATTAAAAACCCGAGTTTTAGCGTCCATATGTTGCAATGGATGAAAAATGCCTCATGGCTTCATCACTTCACTCTGAAATCTAATCGACAATCATCCGAGTGGACTGCACGCGATGAACCCGCTGCAAAGCGTGAAAAACGTAACAGTCGGCTGGCAAGGTTAAGGCGTCTGTATTTTGGGATGCGCATGGAATAATTTTCATTGACTGCCTTGAAAAAGGGCACACCATCAACAGCGACTATTACATAGCATTATTGAACCGTCTAAAGGACAAAATCACCGAAAAACTGTCGCATTTGAAGAAAAAAAAAGTGCTGTTTCACCAAGACAATACACCGTATCACAAGCCAGTGATTTATTCTCCAGATCTGCCCTCCAGCGACTATTTAATGTTCTCAGATTTCAAAAGAATGCTCTATGGGAAGAAATTTTCATCGAATGTGATCAATTATGTGATGTGTACTACAAAAATTGTATCGAAAAGTTTGTTATAATGCCCACATTCAAACTTTATAAAAAAGGAATTTCAAGAAAAAAATTGTTTAATATGAAACTCAATTCACTGAAATCTTCTATGAACTGCATAAAAGGTTTCTGGCAGCAGGTAAATACAATGCAAAACATTCTTTCTTGGGATCTAGGTTAATATCTTCAAAGGGTGGAAATTTAGACGAAGCCATTAAAAATAACGGATTTGACATTATATGTACTGGAAAGCCAACATACTGACCAACCGAACTACGAAAAACTCTAGACCTTATTTTTCTTTGGGATAACTTGTGGTATTAACAGAGCACAGGTAAACTGCGACCAGTTTTAAGCAATAAAATCACAAATTGGCTTAAATACGAAAAAATTCATAAGTTCACAGTTAGAATCGCAAACTCTATTTAAGTCAAATTGTTGAGAACTTTACAGATTAAAGATAATTCTTCCTCATACAAAAACCTAAAAAAATCTAAAACTAAAGTGAAATAAAAGACTTTTAGGGCGACATACGGTGGTAGATAATTATATTTATTGAAATTACTAATCTAAAGCCTAAGCCCTATGGATTGTAGATTTATTCTAATACGAGTTGTAGTAATGGTAAAACGTTACTCATTAAGAGACCGACTGATCTTTTATTTGAATTGTAGATGGGTTCGTCTTACTGGCCAGTATAAAACATTCTCTAGAAGATTCGAATGATTTTTATAGTTTCGACAGGTATTTTTGCCAGATATTTGTCCCTTCTGTGTTTATCATTGGCATTTCAAGGTCTCAATATATGTTAAGTCCACATACTATGCTGCAACTGTTAGGTTTCGTAATGTTTTTTGGTTGAAATCGCTGTATTTTCTGGGTACTAGTTCTTCCTAGTCAATCGCTTATCTAGGTGGATCATTGTATTGTTTAGTTTCAGTGCTAGACCTTTTTGCTGTGTTTAAAGTGAATGTGGCACACGCGTATTTAGATATAAATACTTAGTAGGGACATAAATACTGTTACACACATTTTATGCTATAAAATAAAAAACAATGAATGTTTTTGGACCAATTTTTTTTTACATATTTATTGATATATATTGTATACAAAAAGGTAGTATTAATTCGAAATGCCCGCCTTTGGCCTTCACGCACGCCTTAAGTCGGACTGGCCAATCATCAATAGCCGCACGCACCTCCTCCATTGGGAAATTGGCCACAGCACGAATCAAAGCTGTCTTAAGAGAATCAATGTTGGGGTATCTTTTGTGGCAAACCATGTCCTCTAAAACTTTCCACAATTTGTAATCCAGCGGGTTCAAATTAGGACTGCCAGAGGGCCACTCTTCACAGGAAATGAATGCTGGTAAATTGTTTTGGAGCCAGATTTGGGTCGTTTTAGCTTTATGGACCGGCGCAGAGTCTTGCTGAAAAGTCCATGATTGGTTTTGGAACATGGAATGGTTAAGTGGTCTTACAATAGCTTCCAAATCGGTTTCTTGGTAAACTTTGGCCGATTTTTTGACCCATTGTTCGCAAAAATGTAAGTCAGTTACCACATCATAAGAGACACCCCACCAAACCATGACTGAAGCTGGGTGATGACCTTTTTCGACCCGTGGAATCAGTTCAGATGCTTCCTTAGATGACCGTGCATACACCCTATCATTTTGTTTATTAAATTTTTCCTGCACGGTAAACATTTTTTCCATCGGTAAAGAAGATTTTTCTGTGCAAGTTATCAGCGTGCTTCACCAAAAGACGTTTGCATTTTACCACCCTATTTTTTTCAAAGCTGCAGTCAACAAATGTCCGGTACGGCGTTTGAAAGCCCCAAATCCCAAGTCATTTTTAATAGTTCGACTCATGGACTTTTGTGAAACATTCATCTCCCGGGCCATGATTGTCGGTTTCCGGAGCGGATTTCGTAGAATTCTTGATTTGACAGCTTTGATGACTTGCGGCGTTCGAACTGTGCGTGGACGGCCCGACCGGTGGCGGTCTTTAACATCCCCAGTCTCCCCAAACGGTTTTATGCACCGGTAGACGAACATGCGACGGAGTGTTTTGAAAATATCACCTTTTTTCATTTCACACTTAAAAAGCGCTATAACAGCGATACGGTTTTCATTATCTGACCATTCCATGTTGAAAACTCACACAATTTAGAATTCCCGATACAGACTAACGCTTTACATGTGGTATGCTCAATTCTTCCATTGAAATGCGTGTGTTTAATGTTGTAACAGTATTTATGTCCCTACCAAGTATATATTGTGGATGGGACAAGGAAGAAAGATGATGGGTCCTTGTGAGATCAACTAAAGCTGTCATATTAAAGAACGTAAATGTGGTGGTGGATTTGTGATGGGAGTGAGACTTCATTGCGGAGCCCTGGAAATCACCCCGTGGATAAAGTCTATCTAAAACCTGCATTAAAGTGAAGTTCTTCAACATGTCACTCATTTGCGCTCACGCCTCTGCAGAAAAGAAGGACCATGTAACCAAAGTTATTTTCTCTGAGTGCCTCACACGTACCTATGAGCGCTTCCCCCGCCATCATGTAAAAATCAAGTTTGCGGATTTCAATGCCAAGATGGATGGAGAAGGTATATTTGGAACAGTCCGAAAACATTCCAAACGGAAAGACAGAGCTTGAGAAGCTGGCCGACAAGGGGAATTCTCGAAAGTTCTATGAAAAGTGCGCAGCTTATAGTAGTTTCAAGACCGGAGCACACTCATGTAGGAGAAAGGAAGGTAATCTTCTCACTGATGCCCGGTTATACTAAGTATACGTGACGCCCGGTGATGGTGAACCAGAATCCCCAATTGAAGATTATGAAATAGACATTCAAATACCCGACTATGGCGAAGTACTTGATTTCTGATTTTTCTTAAATAATAAAGCAGTGGAAGTCGACGGCTTCGCGGTCAAATTATCCAAATACGGCGGCGAAGAACTGACAAGGAGCATGCATCAGCTTCTTTGCAGAATATGGTCAGATGAACGCATGTTCGACAAATTGAATCTAAGTGTGCTTTGCCCAATCCAAAAAAGGGAGGCTCCATGGTCTGCACCAATTATCGTGAGATAAATCTTTTCACGGTCCTATTGAGCGTATCCGGTAAATGCACGATTGACAAGATATTCACTTTCGCCAAACCTTAGAGAAAACATATAAGAAAAGAATCAATGCACATCACATTCTCATCGATTTTAAAGTGTCCTTCGTTCGATAGCGCAATAAGGAGCTGCATCTGTGCCGCTGTGTCTGAATTTAGGCTATCAATACAATTCTTATACGGCTATAGTAACTACGGCGAAGAATACCATATGCATCTGTTAGTAAGGTAATTGGTCTTCAGAATCATTTTCAGCTAAGAAGTCCTTCATACCATATCGAATGCTTCAATCCCATTTAAAAATATTGGAATATAGAAACAAGTAAACAATCTGACACTTTTTTAAGAAATTTGCAATTTTTAACACTGCTTGTGCCTTACAATCTTAAGGTGAAATTCAGTTTATCAGAACCCTTTGAAATGGTATATACTAGCTCCACGGTCGGAAAAAAATATGATCCGGCTTAATTATTGTTTATGAAGAAACCTGAACGGTTGCAGCTCTTAAAAAGAAGGAAAAATAAAATTGTCTACTAAAACAATATCTCAGATAACTGGAAAATTTAAAGAATGTTTTAAATAATTTTCGAAGCATTCATTCCACACTACGTTGAAGGATTACAAAATTTATAACGGGTGATCCATTTCGAGGTTTCCTACTCTTTTAAAGAAAAAACACTAAACATTCAAATTCAATGGGGAATTTTATTATCATTCGAAACAACATTCTTTGGCATTTATTTTGTTGAAGATTTTCTCCTTCAAATGTTGGCCGCGGCTATGTCTCAGATGGTCCATACGTTGAGTCCAATTTTCGATGACTCGTTTGAACATTTCGACTGGTAACTGGTAACTGGCGAATGATGCTTTGGTCCAAGGGGGATTGTCCGCATAGACTTTAGACTTTACATATCCCAACAGGAAAAAGTTTAACGGTGTGATATCACACGATCTTGGTGGCCAATGGACCGGCACAAAATGTGAAATTATCTGCTCACGCAAGTGTTCTCTCAATAAATCCATTGATTTATGCGATGTGTGGGAAGTGGCGACATCTTGTTGAAGGCAAAAGTCGCGGAGATCACGAGCTTCAATTACAGGCATCAAATAGTCGGTTATCATGGCACGATAACGGTCGCCATTGATGGTTACGTTCTCACCGGCATCATTTTTGAAGAAATTGGACCGATGATTCCACTAACCAAGAAACCACACCAAACCGTTGATTTTTCTGGATGAAATGACACCTCTTGAATCTTTTCAAGTTGCTCTTCGTCCCAAATGCGGCAATTTTGCCAGTTTACATACCCATTGAGCGAAAAATGGGCCTCATCCCTGAACAAAATTCGGCTCGAAAACGTCGGATCTTCTGGGAGCCCATAGAGCAAAACGATGTCGCTTGGGAAGGTCGAGCGGCTTCAGCTCTTACACAAGCCGTATTTTGTATGCTTTCAATTGAAGATGCGCCAAGTCGTTCCATACGTCAGTCCGAGTTGCTTCGAACGGCACCGAATCGACTCTCCATGGTCTTCGTGTGCACTCTCAGCTACGGCCGCCATATTTTCTTCACTGCGTACTGGACCTGGTCTATTCGGTCGAATATTATCCAATAATGGACTCTGAATTTTCATAATAAAGTTGAATGATTTCCATGATGAAAAGCAAACAATACTGAACAAAAATAGCATGGCTATAATAAAGGCTATTGAAAAATGGTACCTCTACTTGGGTTACCCTTTAAATATGAACAAAAAATATTTACTTATATATACATTTTCAATTTTATTTATAAATTGATTGTAAATGCAGTATTTACGGGAATATTTTAAAAGTAGTAAAGTTAAATTGTAGTTTATATCAGCGAATTCACTTTTGATTTATTGAATTAAAAATATTAAATCGAATTTTTTTTTCTTTCTTACATAACTTCCTTGTAAATAAATGCTTTGAAGAAAATTTATTCAACGAGAGCTGCCCCTTTTAGTCATCACTGTATGTAATGTACTGTATTTTTCGCTTATGACATTACAAAATTGCACTGCATACTTATAGGCGCACAACATTTACAGAATGTGACACCTTAGAAAATGTAACAGCAACAAAACTATGCAGAAAAATAAGCTCCAAATGTTACAACAAGTTCGCTGTAAAGACAGTGTGGATCAAACAAAATTGTCGTAAGCACTCAGAGAGAGAGAGAGTTGTTATAAGTTCTCTGACAAGCGGCAGCATGCGTTCCACAAACAAAAAATGCCGACTAGCAGGCGACGAGCGCCAAGCGGCGAGTTTATATTTTTTAATTTTTTTAATTTTTTACATAATAAAAAAAAAATTTTTTTTCTTATTTGTTTGCTTATAACGACGCGCTTTTTGTTTTTAATTTTTTAATTTTTTTTTTTTTTGCTTCTTGGCGCAAAGCTCATTTCAAGAATTTCTGTTTGTTTGCTGGCAGATGAAACGAGTGACAAAAGCAAGCGCAGATTTTTGTACTTAAATGTTTGCATGTATGGTATGTGTGTATGTATGGTATGTGTGTTGCTGATGCGTGCTTGTTTGTTTGCTTAGTTTCAAATAATAACGACGCGCTTTTTGTTCACAATCCTTCCCCTCCGCTTGGCTTGTTTGTAGCTGTTTAGGTAGCGTCGTTTTGGTATGCTCCGTGGCCTCGAACCTGTTTGGGCGGCAAGTTGTGCGCGCAACATGTTGCATGGAAGCTTCACTGCTTCACGCCTGCATAGATATAAACTTTTGCTATATTTTGCAGTTTGTTTCTTGTTGTTTTTAACATATGACGCTCGGATTTAAATGCGCCGCGACGGTTAGCGGATAGATATAACGAAAGGAAAAGATTTTTAATTTTTGCAAAATTTTTTGACAAAAATCAAATTGAACAAATGCAAAGTGTGGTGAAGTGAATAAATAATATTTTTTGCGGCAGAAAACCTGTATTTTTTTAGCGAAAAGTGTGTATAAGCAACAAGCAAAGATTATGGCTTTGTAGGAGAAAAAGGAGATGATGAACTTATGTATATCTGTAGGCGAATTGTGCGAAAGAACGTCGCGACAGAATTTTTGGGGCGAAGTGTTATTGTGTACAGCGTAAAAGCGTTGTGATATACATATGTTTGTATATATGTTTGTATGTTATGTATGTAAAGGCGTGCAAAAAACAACAAAGAAATTAAAAGAAATTTTTCGCTGAAATATTCAATTATTTAATAAATTTTGATGAAATTACCAACAACAAAGTCAATTATTGAAGAGTGAATATTTACTATAAAAAAATCAAGAAAAAAATTTAAATCAATTTTTAAAGTACCACACTTTCCCTTTGTAAAAAAAAATTAATTCAAATAAAAAGTTGTCCACTTTACTCAATCCCACAACATACCAGTGCTGAAATGTCAAAGTGCATAGCGATTTCTGTCAGCTTTTTTTTAAATAAATTTATTCACCAAAAACGTATGCAGTAAAAAGAAAATAAATTAAAATGCATGCCAACCGAAGTGTCAGTGAATTTTTAGCTTGTGACACCGAGAATACTGTTGCACAACCGTACGAAATGTTGCAAAATCAATAGATTGCAAAACAAAACCCACCAACTACTCAGCACACCCCAGCAGCTACCACCAACTTTTTTGCCACCCTCTAAACAACAACCCAAACTAACCCCGCCTACACACACACACAATCGCCTTTTATTTGCGCTACGCTATGCTTGTGCGTGCTGCAGCACAACCCGGCTATAAATAACTGCCTCAGTATGGCGCTAAGCGCATAACTTGCTTATAAATTACGACACTTGTTATAACAAATGCGAAAATCCTCAATTAGAAGAGACCAACTCAAGTACTTAAATAGCCTAACACTCAAAACGCTTAAAAGTTTCACGAAAAAACATTAACAGAAAACATTGCAAAAACAATGTCTGCAACAGCGCAAACCACTGCCAACGACACGAATACAACGTCCAGCTTACACATTAGCACTCAACCCGAAAGCAAGGCAACCAAAAATATCAACGAACACAGCATGAACGCCAGCGTGATACAAGTGGGTGGCGGTTGTAGCGTTGAGAGTGATACAATAACTAACGGTATTTCGACATTAGAACAGGCGCAGCAGGCGCACATAAAACTAATTACAGGCACGCAACAACAGTTAGAAGATGAACAGCATCAACAACAACAACAACAACTGTTACTAGCAGCTGACAAGCAACAACCGCAACATCAACAGCAACAGCAGCAGCAGCAGCAGCATCTAGAGTCGCTACAGGACATTCCGGCTACCGATAGTGGACGCGCATCGGTAAATGAATTCGATACGACAATAACATTGGAGGAATCATTGCCTACAACTGTTTTGGAAATTACAGCCTCAAGCGCAACAACCACAGATATTTCACCAATGACTACAACAACAACAACAACAGCTGCAAGTGCAACAAATTTCAAAGATACTATGTCGGATATACCAGCGACAATTGTAACAATTACTGCCGGTGAGCGCATACAACAGCAACAAGCGAGTGCAGAATACTCGTATGGTGATAGTACAACGGTCGCAACAACGGATTTTTATGCTAGCAGCGGTTCACAAACCAAATGGTATTTACGACCAACGGAAATTTGTGGTGTAGATGCATCATGTTACAATGTTACGCCGCCGCCAACCGTTGCTGTCAACAATGTTGTTATCATAGCTACCTCTGGTGGCTGTAACGTTATGGAAGCGAATCAATTTTCACCGCAAGCAGTGGGAAGTGACGGCAGGAATGGTGGTATGGCCATGGGGAACTCTATTGCTGATGCAGAATGGTAAGTTCCTGCAATCATTATAAAACATTTATATAAAAAAAAATTTAAAAATAAATGAAATAAAAAGAAAAAATTGGATTTATCCTGCCAGCTGTCAAAATTGTCATCGAAAGAGAACGATGTGTTTCACATCTTCGCTCTTATACTAATTACAATGTACTTGTTTGACTGATCTTAGGTTGAACTTTTTCTGTTGTTAGTGGTAGATATATATGAAAGAATATCAATTTCATGCGAAAAATGCTCGGAGATATTTACTTCACTTGTCCGGATGTGAGAAAATTTAGAGAAAATTTATAATAAGAACACCTCTATGGGTCCAATGCCATGCCACAACTCACTAGCATCGCATGCGTGTAAAATAAATATTACTGATAATGATACAGGCGGAAAATTTAAGGAAGCAAGCATGAGCGAGTCCTTAGCGCTCCAACTCTGTTTCTGGCGCACTCAGATATTCAATAGTTTGTCATTCAATAGTACTACTAGTAGTCCCAAAGCTAGGTATCATGGCTCAATTAAGCGTATAACCACTATTACACCTCGAATAAGACTAAACGTCCATGGTATTGCATAGAACTAACACTGCAGTGCATATTTGACAGCTCATGTAACCTAACAAATTTTGATCTAATAGCTAATATTATTTTAAAAAATTAACGATATCTAGCTAGACCTGATTATATCAAACTTCCTTATGTTTTCTCTTCGCTATTGCATTTTTATTTCTAGTTAAACTTAATAAATTTTTAAGTCTTTATATAAAAGCTGGAAGAGTGATTATATCCAATGAGAAGCATAGAGTAGGCAGAAAAGTTGGAGGGATTTTCTAAAACAAGTTTCCTCTCAATATTTGTTTTACTCATAAAGGCTTTACTTCAGATAGTGTCAAAAAAGCAGACTTTTATATACTGTTTCCAATAGTAGAAACTATTTGTCAACTATAATCGAAATAATATCAAAGTTTTTCTTGATTTTTATACTTCAATCGCTACACTGATACAACAAAATCTTGTCTATATGCGATGTAAAGCATGAAATACCATTAAAAATTGTGAGCTGACTTTTAATCGTAAGTATAAAGAGAATATCACAATTCAAACCTTAGCGGATGTTCCGCTGATAACATTTTCAAAACCCATTCAGCGTGAATTAGAGGACGTCATGTCGTTCAATGGTTAAATGAGTTCATCTCAAAAGCTTTCTTCCCAGTTGTTCATGTTTTAGCAAACTTAGTGAATGATTTTTGGGCTTGCTTCTCTCATAATATTCCTTCTAAATGTTATTTAGCTATTCTTAAAATAAATAGTGACACTATGATTCCATTAATATTTACAATTCCCCCCAATTATGGTCACTTATTCGTGTCTACCACAAAATTTATTGCAATTTTTTCTTGTATTTACACATAATAAATTATTAAATACATAACAACATCAGTATACATTTCGTTTAACGCTGAAACAAAATTATTTCCTGCACCACACCCTTACCAAAAAAAAAAGAAGTTTATCCTTCATAACCATTTGGTATACTCATATGTATGCATTATCAACCACAAAATTGCATAACCGTTGAAAATTACTTTTTTCCCGCTTTCCCTATCATCTGCTACATCACTTCGCCATGTCACATAACCAACCTACAATGATGTGCAACAGTAGCCGACATACCCTGTTGGTGTCAACCGACTACGAAATTGTAAGCGATAATGATTTAAAAGTCAACTTCATTATCACCAACGCTGATGGTTTGCTTACCTAGTGTTCTTTTTTTTATTTTTTATTTTTGTCTTCTTTCTTTTTTTTCGTCATACATTTAGAATGAATGAAAGACACTTGAAATTGGTTTAGTTTTATTTATTCTTTTTCTTTCTTTATAACTCCACAAGCCAATATGTGGGGTTTTTATGTATGTATATACTAGCTCATCAGTATTTACTCTTGCAATTTATGGACATTCGTTGACTTTGGATCATTGCATTCATTGTGGTGTTACGCTGACAGAGACTATAGGACATGCATGAAGGGTGTCTGATATACGAGGTGTGCTCAAAGGAAATGGTGAATTTTGAATTTTTTTGAAAATTATTTATTCATCAAAATCTATTTTGTCCGCTTCATAGTAACCCCTCTCGGATATAATACGATTGTGCCAAGGCTTTTTGCAATCCTCGAAGCACTTCTGAAGTGCGCTTTTCGGTATGGCCATCAGCTCTTTCTTCGTTTCTTGATCTCATCAATTGTGGCAATATGATTTCCTTTCATTGTTTTTTTTTTTAGTTTTGGGAATAGGAAAAAGTCGCAGGGAGCCAAATCTGGTGAATACGGTGGTTGAGGCATGATTATGGTTTTGTTTTTGAGCAAAAAATAATAAGCATTGATGTGTGAGCTGGTACATTATCGTGATGCAGATTCCACGATTTATTTTTCCACAATTCCGATTGTTTGAGCCGTATTGCTTCACGCAAACTTTGCATGACTTCCTTGTAGTATTCCTTATTAACTGTACGATCTTTTGGCAGGAACTCATGATGCACCACAACATTGTAATCAAAGAAAACAGTGAACCAAACCTTCACATTTGATTGAACTTGGGGGCATTTTTCGGACTTGGCTCATCTGATAGCTTCCATTGGCATGATTGGGCCTTGGTTTCGACATTATAACCATATACCCACGTTCCATTAGCAGTTATGACCCGTTTGATTATTGTTGACGTCATTCAACAACTCCTGGGCGATACTAATGCGACATTGCTATTGCTCAAAACTTAACAATTTCGGAACACACCTCCCTGCCACACGTTTCATGCCCGAAACATTCGAAAAAATTGCATGTCATGAGCCGATAGATATGCCAACTTCCTTAATAATGATTCGACGATTTTCAAGAACAATTTTTTTCACTACGTCGATGTTTTCTTCGCTTGTTGACGTGGTCGCACCTCCAGAACGCTCATCGTCATTAACATATAGACCTTCTGTAAAGTGCTTGTACCACTTATAAACACTTTTTTGAGACAAAGTGGACTCACCGAAAGCTACAGTCAATATTTCAAGGACCCTGGATAACTTTATTCCATTTCTAACGCAAAATGTAATACATATTCTTTGATTCATTTCTTTCAAAAGTCTAAAATCGAAGATCACATAAAAACGTGACTAACCTCTTCTGTTGTCAAAAACAAACTTCTAATCGAAATTTGCTCTTCATGCAAGCCCATGATAAAAATATGTGTCCAATTATAACAAAAACAAAATATCGATAATCGAATGTACACAGCCCACGAAAAATAAAATTCATCTTTTTCTTTGAACATACCTCATACCTCGAGATAAGTACATTTATATTCCATGTTGTTGCTCGCCAACATTAACGCTGTCCTTGCTCTCCTTTTTTTTTTTTTTTTTTTTTTTTGTATGTACGCAAAGCTTATGACTTGATTTTTCATATTCTTTTCATAACCTCTCTTTTCTGCTTCGGCTTCTGTCAGTAACGCAAACAGCTGTTTCTTATTCGCATGTGTATATGTAACATATATATATGTATATCTGACACACCTCTTCCATGCTTGTACGCTCTACAAGTTCCTTATTTATTTATTTATTTATTTATTCCTACCATGTGCTCTCATTCGTATGCCAAGCAGCACAGCACTCATACATGACATTTTCCTTCCACTCAAGTCATTAAAGCACCCTTTTCGTTTGCTGGCAGATGAATATTTTCCATTGGCAACTGTTACAATTTGCTCAATTTTATTATCATGTTAATCAGTTCACATCTTATTGGCTTTATTTCGAGAGATATAGAGAGATTTTGTGCGACAAGTGTGGAGCGTTTGGTAAGTTTGCGCTTTCCTCTTCACCCCACTTGAGCGCAGATAATTTGAAGGGTCATAGTGTGTTTTATATTGGTAAATCGGATTAAATCGTTACTTCCACTAAATTGCCTCAACTCATTCTGGATGTGACTCTTTGTCGCACATCTGTGGTTTTTTTCTATTTGCCTTTAGCGCTTGTATTTTATACGGATTATCTTTGTTAATTGCCTGTAAATGATCTCGAGTACACAACTTTTCATTTAGTGTTTGTTGTTCTTGGTTTAAATCAATCATTTATGTTAATCTGTTTAACTTACACTGCATTTTTATTTAAAAACCGGTTGGCAACTGGGAGGTTTTATGAAACTGAGATTTAAAAAAAACGCAAACACACAAGTGTTCTTATTCCCAATGACAATGAGTTGCACATTGTGGTATTCTGTTGTGGTAACCTTCCTCTCGCTTTCAATTAAGCTACCATTGTTTGTATATGGTAGAGGTATTCCGCCACCCCTTTGGAAAAGTGAAACAGATTTTTATTTTTTATTAAACAAACAATTTCTAAACAATCTTTTCAGTCACACATATGTATGTGAGTTCTTGATACTTTCGACTGTTCTCGAATCAAGTCTGTTTTATCAATGGTTATCCATTTCGAGGTTTCCTACTATTTAAAAAAAAAAAAAACAGAAAATTCAAATCAATGGGGTATATTTATTATCATAAGAAAGAACATTCTTCGGCATTTATTACTTGAAGATTATCTCTTTCAAATGTTTGCCGCATGTCTCAGATGGTCCATCTGTTGAGTCAAATTTTCGATGACTCTTTCGAGCATTTCGACAGGTAACTGGCAAATGATACGCGTGATGTTTTGCTCCAAGGCCTGAATCGAAGCAGGATTGTCCAAATAAACTTTAGACTTTACATATCTTAATGGCCAATCGACTCGCCCAAAACGTGAAATTATCTATTCACCGAAGTGTTCCCCCAATAAATCCAACGATTGATACGACGTGTGGGAATTGGCGCCGTCTTGAAACCAAATGTCGTGGAGATCACGAACTTCAATTTCAGGTATCAAATAGTCGGTTAGTAAAACGCAATAGCGGTCGCTATTGACGGTTACGTTCTCACCGGCACCATTTTTGAATAAATAAGGACCGATGATACCACCTGCCCACAAACCGTTGTTTTTTTTTTGGATGAAATGTCAGTTCTGGAATTTCTTCACGTTACTCTTCGTCCCAAATGCGGCAATTTCGCTTATTTACCTACCCATAAAGCCAATAATGGGCCTCATCGCTGAACAAAATTTGGCTCGAAAACGTCGGATCTTCTTGTAACTTTTCAAGTGCGCATAGAACGAAGCGATGTCGCTTGAGAAGATCGAGCGGCTTCAGTTCTCGCACAAGCTTTCAATTTAAGATCTCGACATAAACTGTGCCAAGTCGTTCCATACGTCACGGTCTTCGTGTACACTCTCAGCTACGGAGGTTATATTTTCTTCACTACGTCCTGGACGTTGTCTATTCTCAAGATGGTTGATGTTGTTGCGAATACTACGCTCAGTAGGCCGATTATGTTGACCACAAGTTGAGCGAAGCGCGCGAAACACATTCCTTACAGAACGTGAATTTTCGTAAAAAAGTTGAATGATTTGTAAACGTTGTTCAAGCGTAAGTCTTTCCATGATGAAATGCCTTACAAAAAACTGAACAAAAATGACATGACAGCTTGACAGGACTCACGGGTGATCTGTCAAAAAAGGCTTTTGAAAAAAGTTACTCTACTTGGATCAATCTTTATTTAAATGTTTTGTCTTATGGAACTCAATTCTGTCGTTTGTTGAGTAAAAAAAATTTAAATTTTTTTTTGCCAGTTATTTTTCCATATCTACGATAAAGACAATATTTAATGCATAATATTTATTTTTTTATTTCTCAAATAGACCCATAACCTTATTACTAAGATTCGACAGAAAATATCTACACCGCGAACGTGCCCAGTACAAGTTAATGAATACTTTTTCAAAGAAAGGTGAAATTCTGCAAAAATTCAATATTAACATTTTTCCGCAATAAAGTTATTATTATCTGCCTTTTGTCACAAATTCGTACATATATAAATGTATATACATATTTCAGTACTTATTTATTTACAGTCATTTACACTACCAAATTTCTGCAACAACTTCTTCCGGCATTCGTGTAGACCCATAAACTTCCAACATCGTACTAAGTACGTGCTTTGAATTGATTATTCCTCGATTGTCATTGGCGATGGCAGGCAAATTCCTTTTGGTGACAGTTACTCCGCATATTTTTTTGGGTTTCAGTATATCTTTGACGATTGCATTTTTGCTTTATTCACAAAATACACACACGCATTCATACATACGTGAACCCACTTCTGCTTGTCGTGATTGACGTGAAAACTTTTACTTTCTCGCGCGTACAAATTTGGATATGAATTTTTACGTAAGACCTGCCGCAAAAGGAAGTTCTACAATAAAATGCTTACTTTTTATTACTTAAAGTTATACAATAAACCGGAATATAAACGCTTATATTCAAAATAAAATACACTTAAATAAAATAAAATAAAATTAAAAAAATGAAACTAAGAAAAAACATATGAGTTCAAATATAAAATAATAAAAATAAAAATAAAAAAATATTAATAAAATTAAAATAAAATAAAGCAAGAAAGAACGACTGTCATTGGTCATTCCGAAGTCTTTATATCTTTCATGAACATCTCAAATATATTGCGAATTGCAGAATTCGATTTCGATAATTTTCAGTGTCAATATGAATTTGAATTTACGTCTGTAGAATACCAAATTTCACGCTATTAGATGCTATTTTGGTGAATTTTTGACCTATACCTCACATCTGAAAATATCGGTGCATGAAAGCTATAGTTACATTCGTCCGATTTCGATGATTTTCAGAAATAATTTGCACTTCGTTATATATGTGTAGTATACGAAATTTCTCGTAGATCCTTTGTTGACGGAGTTATGACCCAAAATTTTCAATGGTCCGATCCGGCCGGTTCCTACAAGTGATCGTATAAACTTATAGGTGCATCTTCCTACTAACTTTGTTGAAATATCTCAAAAATTTAGGGACTAGTTTGCTTTCAAGCAGACAGACGAACAGATAAACATGATTGAATCAACTCAGCTCGTGATTCTGATACGATCGGTATAAATTTCGGTGGATCTACCTCTTCTCCTTCTGGTACTTACATACATCTAGAAGGAAGTGCGGTTTTTAGCTAATGTCGAAGTCTTTAAACCTTTTTTTTTACTATTTGAACCAAAATCTCATATTTTCAAGTGTTAATCGGTTGTGTGGGAGCTATATATTATAGTCCACCGATCTGGGCAGCTTCGAAAAATGATCGTATAAATAAAGAAATATATATGCGTTCTATGTTTCGTTGAAATATCTCGAAAATTGAGAGACTAGTTTGCGTTAAAACAGGCGGACCGGTGGATCTATGCTCCTTCTGGTACTTACATACTTCAGATTAAAGTTATTATATCATTTCATGTTCATGAAAGGTATAAAAATAAACACTAGTGGAATACGCCTCTTGCAGCTCACTAAAAATCTCTACCCTAAGAAATCGTTGCTCACTCTTGAACCCTTTTCGCGTTAGTTCAAGTTGGCATTCTAATTATTTCATAGTGGGATTTATGTACATCTCGCCACCTGCATACAGGTCCCGGTTTTCCACTCGCTGTACTCGTTCGACGAACTGCTTTTGCTAACTTTTTCTAATATATTTCACTTAGTAACATAACTGAGGTAATATTACCTGCTCTTAGTGCTCTAATTATATTTTCAAGTCTGGGCTGTCAGCTATGGTTTTCTAGTTCCCCACAGACGTGCCACCTCAAGGTCAGGGTCTTTTTTATTGTATCCACTTTTGTAGTATTATTTACGACGGTTCTTTGACGTTGCATCCCTCTAAGCTGCTGGGCGATATACTTTAGTTTGTATCTTTTGTCTGTTATCCCTCCTGAATGAGTTCACAAATAACTCTGCTCCGTGGAGTAAAATATTTAGTATTGTCACAGGCTTCCTTTTTTCCTGAGTCTATTCTCCGATGTTAGACATCAGTGGGCTTAGCCTAGAAGTGATTATGAAAGCTTTTCGCTGCATGCTTAATTTGAGCCTAGTAGTAGGGTCTGGTGTCTAATATTAAACCTAGATAGATAGAGTATATGTTCCATAGTTAATAGAAGCAACTCGGTTTTTTTCTGTTACGGTCTTGAGACCTTGGTGGTCAAGCTATTTAAGTGAATTTTTTGTACCGTGCACAGTAATAACCGCGCCAATATCGTCAGTAAAACCCGCAATATATTTACCATCAGGTATCTAATGCTTTATTCTGCTATCGCAGTTGCCGTTCTAGAAGGCTGGCCCAAGGATAGAGCTCGATACTGTGCCTGCCGTCACCTTGACTTTTTGTAGCCGATCTGGGGTCTGATATAGTAAAACTTCGTCCTTCAGATAGCTCCTCATTATTAAGCTAAGATACTGAGGGATGAATAATTTCTTTTCTAAAGATTCCTTCGATTGACGTTTTTTACGTTTTCGATTGCTCCTCGTCTTGATCTAGCGGGCATAAAATCTTATTTCTTTGGTGAAAGACCACTATTAATAGTAATAACTGCTTCCAGTCTCCAAGTTTAATAAGCCTTTCGAGAAGTTTTTCGGTAGTGTGGAGCTTGCAAAGGACACCCACACTATCAGGGGGTGTCATATCCTCTAACTAATGTAGTCTCTTTTTGAACAAGCTAGTGCACATATCTAACAGTTTATTAAGTCGGCAACAACCTTCAGGACCTCGGCGGGTATACCATCCGAGCGTGGTGATTTTTTCGACTTAAGCTTGATTGCTTCTATTTCTAGTTTTTCGATAATAAAATAAGGTTCCGCGGTGTGCATTAACAATCTACAAAGTAAAATAAAATAAAATATAAAATAATAGGAAAAAAATTAAATTAAATAATACTAAGTAAAATAAAGGGTGGTCCATTTCGAGGTTACCTACTTTTTTAAAGAAAAAAGACAGAAAATTCAAATTTAATAGGGAATGTTTATTATCATTAGAAAGAACATTCTTTTCTATTTATTTTTTGAAGATTATCTCTTTCAAATGTTGGCTGCGGCTAGGTCTCAGTTGGTTCATCCGTTGAGTCCAATTTTCGATGACTCGTTTGAGCATTTCGACTGGTAATTGGCAAGTGACACGCATTATATTTTAGTACAAGGCCTGAATCGAAGCGGGATTGTCCGCATAGACACTTTGCATATCCCCAAAGAAAAAAGTCCAACGGTGTGATATCACACGATCTGGGTGGCTTAAAACGTGAAATTATCTGCTCACGCAAGTGTTCTTTCAATAAATCCATTGATTTATGCGATGTGTGGGAAGTGGCGACATCTTGTTGAAGGCAAAAGTCGCGGAGATCACGAGCTTCAATTACAGGCATCAAATAGTCGGTTATCATGGCGCGATAACGGTCGCCATTGACGATTACGTTCTCACCGGCTCAAAGACCACACCAAACCCTTGTTTTTTTCTGGATGAAATGGTATATCTTGAATCGTTTCAGGTTGCTCTTCGTTCCAAATATGGCAATTTTGCTTGTTTACATACTCATTGAGCCAGAAATGGACCTCAACGCTAAACAAAATTTGGCTAGAAAACGTCGGATCTTGTTGTAACTTTTCAAGTGCGCATAGAACGAAGCGATGTCGCTTGGGAAGGTCGAGCGGCTTTAGTTCTTGCACAAACTGTATTTTGTGCGCTTTCAATTTAAAATCTCGACGTAAAATACGCCATATGTCAATACACCACATGTCAGCCCGAGTTGCTGCGAACGGCGCCGAATCGACTCTACACGGTCTTGGTCGAATATTATCCAATAATGCATGCTGAGTCTCAAGATGTGTGATGGTGTTGCGAATAGTACGCTCAGTGGGCCGATTATATTGACCATAAGTTGAGCGAAGTACGATAAAATAAAATACAAATTAAATTAATATAAATAATACAAAATGAAAAAAAAATTGAAATCAAAATTAAATAAATTGAAATGTAGAAATGAAATTGAATATGATATGAAGTGGTTGAAGGTTTTGCCAGCTTTTTTTGGTTTTTTATTTATTTAAACAAATTTTTGCTCATTCTTAATGACTTCAGAAACCAAAATGAAAAAATTGTATTTCAAGTTCAGAAATTTAATCTGCTAATATTTCAATTGCCTTTTGAAGGTTTCATTTTTGTGTTATTACAATAAATTACAAGCTATTTACTACCATATACAAGTGTTTATATAACTATGTACGTACGATATCTTACAAGGACAGTTTAATAATAGTAATAAAAATAATATGTTTTTTGCACCCCATTTTCCAGTCGCTGCATACGAAAATGCTTTGTTATGATGCGCGAAATGAAAAAAAAAATGCTTATATATATGAAATAGTTGCATATTCATACATTTTATAGTACATACATATCTATATATGTATGTATGTATGTCTCTTGTAACAGTCACTTACAATTTTCAAGTGACAAAAGTGTATCACTTACATACATTATGATGTTACATAGCCATATGACCATGCAATATGTATGAGTGTATGAGTGTTTATATGTTCATATGTATTTTATATGCATATATGCATTAAAAATTTATGTAACAATAACTGCCTTTGCGGACAAAAACAAAGTGTGTTAAGTAGCAGCAACTTCAATTTCGTTACATGATACCAAAGGAAGGACAAAAAAATATATAAAAATTAAAAAAATAAAATAAAGTAAAATAAAAATAAAAGACACCATAAAAGATCCTAAAGCGGCAAATAAAAGTTAAACAATGTAGATAGACCAGTTGGAATTCAAGCAATGATAGTAAATTCATAAGATTTTTCTACAATAATGAGAAAATCCACGTTTGTTCTGTGTGATCCCAAAGGCGTTTCTATGATTTTCTGAAAACCCATAATTAGGCACTTTTCTTCTACCTTAAACCCTTTTTTCCTGCAAACCTTTCAGCGAAAGACTAAAATTAAAGACAATTTTTCGTGCTTTCGACTCTCAGTAAAGATAATTTTAGAAACGTCGATGCTCATCTTGCGCTGATATCTCTGAAAGCCTTACTTTTCACATTCCCCGATATTATTTTTATTCAAAAAAGCATTTTTTTCCAACTGGGCATATCTTCACTTGCATATTAATATTTCAAACTATGCACAACAGCCAACCAACCAACCGACCGGCTAAGTGTGTGGGAAAAGACACAGATTCTGTCTGTCGTTTATATGCATGTATGCAGGCAAAAGTACGTGTGCTTAAGGATAAATTGCAATTTGTTGCAAGAATGAGTGCGCATAAAGTAAGCAACACAATCAGCAGCTGCCATCCATATACGACCAGTAATATAGAGATAGATGTGCATATGTCGGTATGTATGTATGTATGTGACTGCATAAAGAAAAAACAACAATGTTGCCACAAAAGCGCCAAAAGATGTAACAGCAACCTACTTTTGTTGCAAGCAACAACAACAACACACACATACATGCAACGTGCTAGGGAGGACGGCCCTCTCTCTTAACAGCGACGCAAAAGCATTTCCATGCAGCGATAACAACAACGTCAACAACAAGGTAGTACTTCCACCTCTGTACTCTGTACCTTCCATGAAAGTGAAGCCGCTTCTTTTTGCGCTTCTGCTATCTACACTTGCCACAACACACCTGCCTGTATGTACGGTACTCGTATGTATGCCTGTAGCGGCTGCATTGTGCCACAATGTTGATATGAAGAAACGCCTGTATTGTGTTGTTGTCTCTACACCAATTGCATCCGGGCGCATTATTTTCGCGCAAAACATTTCATTCAGTCAAGCATTTTTGTTGCTCTAGCTGCTTACTGGATAGCTCACACCTGCTGCGTTGAGTGACAGCAAGGAGTGCAGCGGCGGTGTGTGTTACCTCATGCGAATACATATACGCGCTGACTCCCTCAGCGCTGATTCGTGCAGCCAGTTAAAGCATGAAATTCGGGGTTTTGCTACAACACACGTGATTGCGACTACCCTCAATCCTTTTTTAGTTTTAATGCATTTTTTATACATTTTTTAAATATTTTTTTCTCTTTTATATTTTTTCACTTTTTATTTTTTATATATATTTTAAATCTCCAATCATCCTCGCTTTTATTGTCGCATTTAATTTGTTAAGCGTGCTACCAGCGAAAATTGAATTGTTAAATGCCATTGTTGCATTAGTAATCCCCGATATATGAAGTTGACATGAAAAGTGAGAGAAAGGCATAAAGCGATAAAAGATGTGAGCTTTTAAATGCTAAATAAATACACAGAATTTTTTTTTATTTTTTCAATTATTGGAAAAAAATGAAATTGCCACCTTTTATGGTTTTTATTAATTAATTCGTTAAGCCGCATTTAATCCCGTTAAGCGCTGGCCTTTTACATATTTACACTTAATTAATTTGCTCGAATATGATTTTTAATATTTGTCTGCCTTTTTACGAGCGAAAACTTCTTTTTTGTGCAATGAAATTTTATTTTATTAATTCGAATTGAGGTAAAAATAATGAACACAAATTTATAAATGCACAATGTGTTGATAATGTTTCCCAATTTACTTTCCCGTAGTTGAATTATTTAATTTTATATCTCTTTCATTTTTAATCATTTGTTTCTATTTATTTTTTTATAGTTATTTCATCAATTTTATTCAACTTTTTTACATTTTAATTATTTTATATCTTATATTTTTTCTTTATTTTACTTTATTTTATATGGGCTTTCCAATAGCGATGATATGATTTCTAAGTGTCGTTTCGGCCATTTTTAATATGTCATGATCTCTAATTTTTTTTCCTTGTATTCAGTAATGTTTACAATTTCATCATGGCAAAATATACGCAAGAACAACGTTTACAAATTATTCAATATTTTTATCAAAATAATCGTTCTGCAATTGCAACTTTTCGTGGGTACATTTTGCACACATAATGTTCAAGTGCTAGTAAGACAAAGAACTGGTCGAAGTAATGAAAATATTGCTGCCGTTCAGGCAAGTGTTGCTGAAGACCGCAATTTGTCGATGCCAAGACGTTCTCACGAATTGGGACTGTCTCAAACCACTACCAGGCGGATTTTAAGAAAAGATTTAGGCGTGCATCCATATAAAATTATTCTCACTCAAGAACTGATTTTGCGTTGGAACAACTTGAAAACGATAATGATTGTTTTAACAAAGTCATCTTCTCCTATGAGGCTTACTTTCATCTGAGTGGTGCGGTAAATAAACAAAACTGTCGATTCTGGTGCGAAGAAAATCCACAAATTATTCATGAACAACCATTACATTCACCTAAATTGACAGTTTGGTGTGGTTTTTCGTCTGGTGGAATCATCTGTACGTACTTCTTTCGAAATTTAGCTGGTAGGACCGTTACTGTCAATGGAGAGCAGTATAGTTCGATGATAACCAACTTTTTATGGCCACAATTGGAAGAAGTTGATCTTAATAACATCTGGTTCCAACAAGATGGGGCTACGTGTCACACAGCACGTGCAACAACCGAATTATTGCGAGAAAGGTTTGGAGATTCGATTATTTCAAGAAATTGTGACATTGAATGGCCTGCAAGAAGTTGTGATTTAACACCATTAGACTACTTATTGTGGGGTTATTTGAAGTCATTGGTCTTTAGCAATAAATCAGACTCTCTTCAAGCTGTAAAAGTCAATATTGAACGTGCTATTCATGACATACGACTTGATTCAGTGGAAAAAGTGCTCAAAATTTTGAGTTCATCGAATTCGTTCCTGCAAAAGAAGTCGTGGAGGCCATTTGAATGATTTTATATTCAGAACTTAATTGTATCGATTGTACTGTTTTTTTTTTTCTTTTTAAAGAAATCATATCACGTCAATATGAAAGCTTCAAAGTAAAACGAACGCAGCTTTACATGAAGCAACGAATAAAATACACACGGACCTATTCCTTCATCCAAATTATCCTAATTTGTGTCTGTCTGTTGGTGATCCCTTTCCCAGTAAAGAAATATTTCAAGCAAATTGAACTTTCTTCATGATACATGGTCCATTCTACATATCATCTTAAATTTTAACGAAATCGATGCATAAATCAATTTTTGCTCAATTGAATTGATCCACAGCCTGGAAATCATCACTTATGTGAATCGAACCATAAATAAGATTCCGAATAGGTAGGTTCATGGTCTAATTCGCGGAGAGAAAAGTGGATTTCCTGCTAATCTAAACAAAAAGCGACCTATGCACCAGATTTCAACCAAATCGAACCATAGGTATAATTTTTTCGAATAGGTCAGTCCCAGGTCCACCTCTCGCGGATACCTGACTGATGCAAAAATAGATAAAAACAATTCTTGATGCAGATTATATATCAATATCGGTTGAGTTGGTTAAGAGTTCACTGGGAACATACATTGTGACACCATTCGATACCAAACGAGGTTTCTGAAAAGCTGACTCTTTATCGTGTGATTTCTTCAATTTGATGCTGGAGATACGATACGAGCTGCAGAGCTAAACAGAGCAGGTACAATCTTCTACAAGAATGTCCAATTCTTGTCGTATGCAGATGATATTGATATAATTGTTCATAACAACCGCACCGTAAGGTCTACATTTTCCAGCTTAGACAAAGAAGCGAAGCGAATGGATCTCGTAGTGAAAGAGAGCAAGACGAAATATCTCCTGTCATCAAATAAACAGACATCGCATTCGCGACTTGGATCGTACGTCACTGTTGATAGTCAGAACTTCAAAGTCGTGGTTAATGTGGTCTTTCTAGGAACCAGCATTAACAATACCAACAATGTCAGCTTTGAAATCCAACGCAGAATCACTCTTGCCAAAAGGTGTTACTTTGGACTCAGTAGGCAATTGAAAACTAAAGTCCTCTCTTCACGACGGAAAACCAAACTCTACACGTCGCTCATCATTTCGTCCTGACATACGGTGCTGAAGCCTGGACGAGGTCGACATCCGATGAGTCGGCTTTAGTAGTTTTCGAGAGAAAAGTTTTGCTGAAGATTTATGGTCCTTTGCGCATTGACAACGGCGAATACCGCAGACGATGGAACGACGAGCTGAACGAGCTATACGACGACATTGACATAATTCAGCGAATCAAGAGACAGCGGCTACGCTGGATAGATCATGTCGCCCGAATGGATGAAAGCGCACCACCTTTAAAGGTATTCGATGGAGTACCCGCTTTTGGAAGTAGACGAAGAGGAAGGCACGTTGGAAAGATCAGGTGGAGAATGACTTGGTCTCACTTGGCATTTCCAAATGGCGCCAAACAACAGAGAGAAGGAACGAGTGGCGCACTATTGTTGATGCGGCTATAATCGCGTAAGCGGTGCCTAAACCAAAGAAGAAGAAGAAGTCATTTTATTTATAATTTAATAATTTTATTTCAATTCACTTTATTTTTTATTTATATTTTTTTATTCGAATATATTTTTTACTTAATTTTGTCTATTTTATATTATTTAATTTTTTTGTTGTATTAATATATTTTAGTTAATGTTGCTTTATTCTTTTATATTTTTATTATTTTTTATTTATTTTACTTCAATTTGATTTGATTTGATTTACTCTATTTAATTTGCTTTACTATAATTAAAATATTTAATATATATATATATGATTTAGTTTATTCTAATTTCTATTAATTTATTTAATTTAATTTTGTTTTTTATTTTATATATTTTAATTTTTGTTTTTTTATATTTTTTGTTATTATTTATTTTATTTTATTTCATTTCGTTTTGTTTTATTTTATTTCCTTATTATTAATTTTTTTTATTCAACTTGATTTATTCTTTTGAATTTTATTTTATTTTATTTCATTTCATTTTGTATTAAGTTATATTATTAAAATTTTGTTTGTTTTATTTTATTTTATTTTTTGAATCCATTTAATTTGGTTTTCTATTTTATCTTTTTTATTTATTTTTTTATTTTATATTATTATTTTTAATTTTTCTTTTTTATTCTTATATATTTTTTTAAATTAATTTTGTTTTGATTTTCTGTTTCAAAACAAATTTTTTTTTCACTTACATTATTTTTTTTTTTATATTATTGTATATTATGTAATTTATTTTAATTTATTTCGATTTTTTTCCAATAGTTGAACCAATTTCTAGTACTTGAGTTATATAATTATATATATTTTTTATTTAAATTTGTAATATATATATTTTTATCCATTTACTTTTATTTTGGAGAATTTTTTTAAAATAATAAAATTAATTTTAAACAACCTTTTTAACTTTTATATTTTATTTAGTTAATGTAACTTATATTTTTTAAATTAATTAATTTATATTTAGTATTTTTTTTTATTTTTTGTATTTTTTGTATTTTTAATTTAGTTTTATATTGATATTTCTATTTTTTTCAATTTGACTTATTCAACTTAATTTTGCTTAAGTTATTTTATTTTGTTTTGTTTTTTTTATATTAATTAATTTTAATTTATTTTATTTTGATCTTATTTATATTTATTTGCAATATTTCAATTAGTTTTATTTACCTTAATTTAATTTAATTTAATTTAATTTAATTTAATCAATTTCTTTTAATTTAAATATTTTATTTTTTTTTTATTTCTTTTTTTTTTTTAAATTTTTTGTAAAATTTTGAATTTTTTATATATACATATGTACTTAGTATTTAGTTGTATTTTTATGAATTTTTTTATTTCTCAAAATTGTTTAATTTAAAATGAAACCAAATTGGTATTTTAAGGGAAAAGGGAAATACAAACTTTTTAATTTATTAACCATCGAGTCGAATGATAGCAAAAATTCTCATCAACAACCACAACTCCATTAAATATTAACAACAACAACAATGTTATCGAGTGAAAAGCTCATAAAATGATAGCAGCAGAGATTAAAGTAAAAGGCAAAAAAAGGTAAGAAATGCCAGAAAGAGAGATTCACAATTATACACGCAGCTCTTCACACACACATGCGCTCATTCGCTTTCTGCCGATTTGGCACCAGGCACTTGTTGGCATGCAACATTTGCATTTTCATTGCAGTAATCTAGCAAATTAACATTGAAATACCTCATTTTAATGAATTGCGGGGAAACTAATGTTGGTTAATGTTTTCGCAGTTTTTTCTTTCTTTCTCTCTGTGTTTTTATTTTATGGATTTCAATTTATGGTTTAATTGGTGCGAAATTAAGTGAAGGGAAATGAGATTTGTATTGAATGCATGTGGGAAATTACCAAAAATGTTTGAATTGTAAATTAAACTGTTTTGGCACTTCGAAAAAACATAGAAAATTATTTTATGATGATTGGAAATACTTTTCCAACATTAATGAATTGAAAATTTTAGTGAAATTCAGGTGATTTATTTTATTATTTTTTAGATTGTGCCATGTCTTTCATTTCATATGCAAGCAATGTAAATATTTTTGCAATGTTATTTTTTTCATTATCTCTAAAACTCATTATCTTCAACATAATTTCTAAAGATTTGAAATACCAATGATTCACTCATATTTAAATAAGACATATCATTCAGTGGAAAAGTTAGAAAATATTTCACATTCCTCAGCTAAGTATGATTTGAATATTCAAAGCGCACATCGCAGCATTTTTGTCATCAACCCACTTGAATTTTTAATCACTTGTGACTTTCAACACAAGCTTTGACTTAAACAGAGAAAGCTAAAAAATCTCCAAAAAAAAGTCAAAATCAAAAAAAATCGTATTTTTCGTAATTCAGCTAAGAAGTTGTACTCGATGGGCATTCATTTGTGAAGAATACCTTATTGACCAAGTTTCCGTTATATTTGCATAGAATTTTAAGCCTATTGATCATTCAAAAATAAAAGCTCTGTTTTATGAGAGTTTTACTTGTTTGTGAACCTCTGATAGCTACTTCCAGGCAATATTTTGCTTTATTTTTCAATACAGCCAAGTTTTATCTAATAATGCTCTATGTTGTAGATGTTAAGTCTAACCAAGAATCTTAAGTAACATGAGTTCCTACGGCAGTCTTTCCTGCTTACCGATACGGCTCAGATTTCTGTCCACGAGGGAAACGACCCCACCTACTCTTCAATTATGGTCTTCATTTATGGTCATGGTGATCTCATGTTTTCTAGACCACTAGGCTTTTCTGCCCAGCCGCTTACATACAAAATTTAAAACTTAAGATTCTTTTAGAAATTTCGTTTGACATCTTGGATAGATCGTAATGAAAGCCAAACTTCATGAAACTGATACCTAATATTGACCAAAATAAGCAAATCGCATAGAAGATGAAGGTAAATTTTTTCAACTCTTCGCTTTTCAGTTTCTGAGCTATATCTTCTATAGCTGCTATAAGGAGTTCTCAGTGTTTCTGCAAGCTATCATATCAGAAACTGGGACTTTCTGTCTTCTAATACTTTATATTTGTTCTCTCCTTCAAATATGTACATTTCGAATTTTTCTGTTCTCACTTCAGACAAGTTTTGGCTTTATTTCCCGCCACCTGTTGTGTGACTCCACCTTAACGTGGTCTGTTCATCTATAAATATCTTAAATAGCTTGAGAAGTTTGCGCGCAACAAAATGCATGTCGTAGGTAAATACGTTCTTTATTGGGTCCAAATTGCTTAATAGTGCCTTCTCCAGAGTTTTTCTGACTTCTCTTCGACCATCTCCCAACACTTATGTTTTTAATCAACTTAGACTGTATGAGGTGCACTGTAAACTCGAGTGAACATTTTTGTGAGGCATATAGGCTAAGAAAATTAAGCGTTTGGCTATCAATGGATGAATAATTCGGCTCTTTTGTCCTAAATGCTTCAGTGAGCGTGATCTTTTTCAAAGAAATTCTCACTCGTTATTGCTTGTTCATATTTACTTGGCCAGAAACAACACTGTTATGATGCTTCAGCCACCGATTTAACAGATTTGAGCCCCATTTGCCTTTTTACTGTACCCAATATTGAAAAGAACTAAGAATGGACTGAAAAACTTAAGTACACATCAAAAATTAGAACTGCTTCGAGGATTGGAAAAAACACTGCTGCATGCATGTGTATTCAGTCTGAGGGGCGGGCACTATATTTTAAGTCTCATAAAAAGAATTTATGAGAAAATTATAAATCAAATTACACAAATGTCACATTCAAGATAACTTCTGGATTCTTGACAATACTTGATAGGGTGAATCCGCCCTAATCCTCGGTTCTTACAAGAAAGTTGTTTGTTGCTTACCTATCTACCTATCCAACGGTATGCAAATCATTATTCAGACTTTTTACTTTTAATTTAATGAAATAGACATCAATTGTCAAAAATCATAAAATATTATGTATATTCAGAATGATTTTGTTAAATCGTTAGTCGATAAATTCTTTATGTGTATTTTGTGTAAACTTAACGGATACCCTACTAGAGGCTGGCAAGCTTGATGACTTTTTCTTGGTAACACTCAAATCAGTTCGAAAGAATAGCTTAAGTGAAATTAAAAAAATTCAGAAGAAAAAAAACGACCAATTTTTCGTATCAACACACAAAAATTTCTATTAATTTTTTTTACAAATTTTGATTTGATACGTTCTCGAGGCATTTTTAATCTGTAATAAAATTGAAACAGCTGTTTTAGAAAAAAACTTAAAACTTCACTGAGACAGAGCAAAAAGTATGTTCCCAGTTAATCGTTTTAACAAAGTATCAACTCACAAATTACCAGATTTACATGTTCGGTGTGACTATCCCTATTAAGTTTTTGAGAAAAACTTTTTTATTGCAGAGGTCAAAACCGTGTAAGAAATTATTCATGCATGAAAATTTTTCTTCTCAACATTTTTTTCGGAAATCTTCTCTTCTTCTTTGCTGTTTGGTGCCACTGGAAATACCAAGGGAGAGCTGATCGCTCTCCACCTGATCCTTGCAACGGAGTGGAGGTCTTCCTCTTCCCTTGCTTCCGCCAACAAGTACTCCCATCGAATACTTTCAAAGCTGGAGCGCTTTCATCCATTCGGACGATATGACTTAGCCAGCGTAACCGCTGTCGCTTGATTCGCGATTCGCTGAACTATGTCAATGACGTCGTATAGCTCGTACAGCTCATCGTTCCATCGTCTGCGTTATTCGCCGTTGCCAATGCGCAAAGGACCATAAAACTTCTGCAAAACTTTTCTCTCGAAAACTCCTTAAGCCGACTCATCGGATGTCGACATAGTCCAGGCTTCTGCACCATATGTCAGGACAGGAATAATGATAGACTTGTAGAGTTGGGATTTAGTTCGTCGAGAGAGGACTTTACTTTTCAATTGCCTACTCAGTCCGAAGTAGCACCTGTTGGCAAGAGTGATTCTGTGTTGGATTTGAAGGTTGACATTGTTAGTATTGTTAATGCTGGTTCCTAGATAGACGAAATTATCTACGACTTCGAAGTTATGACTGTCAACAGTGACATGGGAACCAAGTTGCGAATGCGATGCTATTTGGAACCAGAAACCACATAAAGTGTGAACCGAAGATTCTATTGCTGCTGTGGAACAGAGTATCGAGAAAGACCCGCTTTATGGAATATTTTGCGGAAGAATCTTAGTTTGCGTGTTTACGAAATCCAACTGCTGTAAGATTTGAAGACAAACGACCATCGAGCGCGTCGCATGTTTGTTGAATTGGCCCAAAACGAGTTAAGCCATCGATCCTGACTTTCACAAGAAACTTTTGTTCAGCGGCTAAGCTTACTTTTGGTTTAATGAGTAGGTTAATAAACAAAATTGTCGCATTTGGAGTCATAATAGGCCGCAAGGCAACATTGAGACGCCATTACGTCCCGTCCCAAAAGAATCACTGTTTGGTTTGCTCTAAGGACAGAGAGTATCAGTGGTCTATATTTCTTCAAAACTGAATCCGGCCATAATATTTCAGTCAATTGAGCCATGATTAATGACTTTTTCATGCCTGAGTTGGGAAATATTGATTTGAAAAGCCTCTCAACATTTCAACAAGATGACCCTACATGCCATACAGCCAACGAAATAATCAATTTATTGGAGGAAACTTCGCATTATTTCGCAACATAGTGAGTTTTAACACCGTTGAACTTTTTTTGTGGAGTTATTTGAACTCGCTTATCTACGCAGATAAGCCCGAGACCATTGACGATTTGGAAGAGAATATTCTATACGTTATTGTTCCAATTGCTGCAAAAAGTGGTTGAAAATCGGGCCGATCGGCTGGAATTGATTTGAGTCAACCGCGGCGGCCCCTTTTTCCGAAATAATTTTTAAAACATAATGACAAACTCGTTATAAGAAAGCTAAATTCTTGACCATAACACTAAATTATATGCATTTTATTTCTTCTTGAAAACCAAATGTCTGAAAAAACACCCTTTATATGTGCGAATGGTTTTGTAAATACAAGTATCTGTATACTTTCAATAATTAACCAATCAAAGTTCACCAATGATGCAACAACCTTCATCTCACTTCCTTCAGTCTTCCCAAAACCCCTTCAATCCCCATACCAACTAAGGTAGCTTACAACAGCAAAATAATCCCTTCAAGCTGTAAATTTTGAACTTTATCAGGAATTAATTTGCCGAGTATTGTATGTGCACTTCTCTGCTGCAACTGAAAACAGATTAATGCTCAGCTTACAGCTGTTCCCCTTTGGTGCGCCAGTAGGCAGTAGGCAGCAGGCAGAAGGCAGCTGGTTGTTAACTCTTCATTTCTCAAACGCCCACTTATTAGCAGTTCTTATCTCTGAAACAGTAAGTAGTTGTTTTCTAGGAAAATGCATATGTTTGTATGTATGTATGTCTGTAAGTAAACGTAATGTTATTATGAGCAGCAGCTGTAATTATGTACTTCACTACTTTTCTCGGTTGCAACATAATCTAATTAACTTTAATAAACCCACCATCAGTACACACACACACGCACACACACACATACACACCTCACTCACTCACTTGTAAATTGTGGCAACTTAACAAGTGTTTGTATGTATGTAAGTTTAGTTGAGTGTTGACTTATTTTTGTTATTGTCGCTCATTAACGTTGTTGTTGGCTAAGTAGTTTTGTTTTCGATTTTTTTTCACAATTTTTTCTTTTTCATATTTTTTAATTTCCACACTTTCTAGTCCACAAAAGTTTCCCAGGCAACCAGGCAAAAGTGTTTGCGGAGGCACGTTCTCGCTCAGTTATTGGCAAATATGAGGTGATTACAGGAGGCTGGCTGCTCAGACACTTTGCTTACCTTCAATTTTACGCTTCAGACTCTGATGGCATTCTATAACAACTTTTTAGTTTGTATGTATGTATGTAATAATAATGTTGTTGTCGTTGTTGTTGATGCTCTGCTATTACATACAGATTCACTGAGACTGCATTGCACTGTTTAAAAAGCAACTTGCAGAGTTCTTTCCCCTCCACACAACTTTTCCTAAATGAGCTTAAGACAACTTTACAGGAGCTGGTGGAACTATGAATACTTAAACTTGTGTATGTGTGTACATAAATTATGTCATTTTTACTCTGCTGTTGCTGTGGAGACAATCCTTCGGCAGCAGTTTTTGTTGAACTCTTCCCTGTAAAGGATGATCCAATTAGAGGTACTTTTTTCAATAGCCTTTTTCTGACAGATCACGCGTGAGTCGTGTCAAGCTGTCATGTTACTTTTGTTCAATATTATTTAGCAATTCATCATGGAAAGACTTACGCCCGAACAACGTTTCGCCGTTCGCAGCAACTCGGACTGACGTATGGTACGACTTGGCGCATTTTACATCGAGATCTTAAATTTAAAATGTTCTAAATACAGCTTGTGCAACTTATGGTCAACATAATCGGCCTACTGAGCGTACTATTCGCCACGCCATCACCTATCAAGAAGATCCGACGTTTTCTAGCCAAATTTTTTTCCAGCGATGATGCTAATTTCTGGCTTAATGGGTATGTAAACAGAATTGTCACATTTGGGTCGAAGGGCAACCTGAAGATATTCAAGAGCTGCCATTACTTCCAGAAAAATCAACGGTATGGTGTGGTTTGTGAGGCGGTAGAATCAGCGGTCCATATTTCTTCAAAAATGATGCCGGTGAGAACGTAACCGTCAATGGCGACCATTATCGCGCCATGATAACCGACTGAAATTGAAGCTTGTGATGATCCCCGCGACATTTGGTTTCAACAATACGGCGGCACTTCCCACATATCGTATCAATTAATGGATTTATTGAAAGAACTCTTCTTCGGTGAGCAGATAATTTCACGTTTTGGGGGGGTCGATTGGCCATCAAGGTCCGTTAGACTTTTTGTTTGGGGATATGTAAAGTCTAAAGTCTATGCAAACAATCCCGCTTCGATTCAGGGCTTGGGGCAAAACTTTACACAAGTCATTCGCCAGTTACCAGTCGAAATGCTCGAACGAGTCATCGAAAATTGTAATCAACGGATGAACTATCTGAGACGTAGACGCGGCCAACATTTGAAAGAGATAATCTTCAAAAAATAAATGCTAAAGAATGTTCTTTCGAAGGATAATAAATATTTTCCATTAAATTTGAATTTGCTGTGTTTTTTTCCTTTAAAAAAATTAGGAAACGTCGAAATGGATCACCCTTTACATACTTATTCATAAATTATATATGTTTATGTGCATCCATATACACTTTGTTGCTCTGTTGCTTGTACTTAAGTACTTCTAATTTCATATCAGCTCTTTGTTTTTGTAGTTTTAAAGCGACAGTAGCAATTTTATTACATACAGACATTCACATCTTCTTATTCAAAGTGTGGGGCATAATGTTGTTGACAGCGTCATAATCAGCTATAAAATTTAAAGCTCATGTGAATAGGAAATTAAAAAAATATTGCTATATACTCATTTATGGAAGGAGAAGTTGGAGTAAGTGCGCAGCTTCCTCTTTTTCTCGCCCGGTCCTTTGTCTGCCTTAGTTGCCTGAACTTTATTTTTAAACTGAGACTGTTGCTTTTTAACAAATTTGAATACATTTATTTAAAAAATAAGGTTATAAAATTCTTTTCCGAGTATTTTTCTAACAGAACTCTTTCTAGATGGATATCCGAAAATGGTTTTGAAATTTTTTCTGGTCGGAAGTGAACCAGGAACCGGTCAAAATGTACACCATAATGGCCACCCATCAAGCTATAACTCCTCTATACGTTTGTAAAGTGACCTGTGGCGAAAGGTGGAACCTAAGACCGTATATTGTCCTCTGGATATACGCAGCGGTAGTCAGGCCCACCCTACGGCGTCACTGTTTGGTGACCTGCACTCGACAAAATCAGTCTTAGAAATAAACTAGGCAGAGTACAGCGTCCGCATCTGTCTTTAGAACGGGAGCTCTTGCACTAAAGGTCAAGAAAGTTACTTATTCTGGACCGGTTCTTAATCAATATCACCACTGGTGTATCAACAGGACAATGTTTAATGGGAAGATAAATGGCATGCTTCCCAAATGACATTTGTCGCAGCTGCAGGGGTGTGAAAGAATGATTATCTGCCGAACACCACTTCTGCCACAATCCAGTAGTTAGTGCAATGCCACAGCGCTGTCAGGAAAAATACTATTTCGACTGCCTTGCTGACTTATTCATAGCGAGCATCAAAAATCCCACAGTATTGATCACATGACATGTTGCTTTTTTTGTATTAGATTTCTGACGAGCTTGCTTTCCTTTCCGTCATATCATTGTGTGATTCCTAAGGCAGCTTGCTTTTAGGTAAATACCATCTCATCAGCGTGGTTGCATCTAATCATTCGAAAAGTTTTAAACTTAACTAGCTGTCACTAATAAGGAACTTTTCCAAAACTTATGGTATAAATTGAAAAATTTCATATTTTCCAACAATAAATATAGATTAATTTTGTAGATAATTTTTTAAGGCTTTCGAAACCTAACTTTTATTTTCTGTACTACTTTTTGCATTCTGAAGTGTCATTAACAAAATGATCCATTTTCTTTCAATCGATATCTCTGACAAAAATGGATGGTATCAGCAATAAACGCTCAAAATTTAAGGTAGATAAGCAACCTATTCGATATGGAGCTTGTTACAAAACAAAAAGGTTAAAATTTTCTCTAAGGCACCCGACAGGATTGCTAGATGCTAAAAAAAAAGTTGCATCTTAAGACCCAAAACGAGAGGCTTTAAGGTTGCAAACGAAAAATTTTAAATTTTTTTAAACCCTTTTCAGCAGTGTGGAATATGGATTAATTGAAAATTAATAGAAGAAATTTTTCCACTTTTGACATCTCAAAGGTGCCAAAAATTTTAGAATTTCAACCCTATAATATTTACTATACTGGCTTTCCTTGAATTATCTTACTTTGAATGCTTGTATGACCTAAAAGAAAACATTGAACGTCGTCAAAACTGGAACAATTCGTTCTAATATCTACGGTCAAAAGAAAAGGCAAATAGAACAAAGATATATTACAAAACTTTAGTGCTTCAAATGCTTAAAGCAAAGCTACATTTGGTCTCTTTTCAACTTAGTATAGTTTTATTCTGTTTTGACAATTCTCACAGCAAAGCAAGTAAAGTCAAGCCAGAGCCCTAAGGAACCTTCAAGTGAAACATGTTTTTGAATCATTAGTTTTATGGCTAGCATTTTTTACTACAGTTACTTTTTTCAATTCTTTATAGGAATTGTAAGTATTAAATCAAAATTCTGTACAGTGTTTTCTGAGTTATAAATGTTTTTGGGTGGATAGTGCCAGGACCACCCGATATTTTCCCTACTCCTCATACTTTTTAAAATTAATGCAATCGTCCCTTACAAATATGACAGTAATTGCATATTTATTTACTCAATTAAAGCAATTTTTTACTTTTCAAAATTACTGTTATATGCAAGGTGAACGTGAACCAAAATTCCTTAAAATATCGCAATTATAACTAGAGTTGTTGTTGTTGTTGTTGTTGTTGTTGTCGTCGCGGTTATCTTACCCAACCTAGAGTCAGGTAGGTCTAGTCCTAGTTATTGAGACCATCCAACGATAGACTCAGTAAAATGTGCTGTTTCAACGGGTTCGGTCCAGAGGGAGAAGAATGTTAGATGAGTCGGGTTGAGTAGGCATACAAAGAGGTAGTTAGTGTCGTGCGGGGATTCAATGCATGCGGGACATATGTTGGGTATGTAAGGGTAGTTTCTGGATAGGTAGGAGCTATGTCTATTACAATATCCAGACTGTTAACGGTTCTGGTCTTTCTTGCTGTATGGAGTCGCGGTAGTCTATTACTCACTTCCTGATGTATCTAGGTGGAGCTTCGACTTCAAGTAGATGTCTGCTCGGATGATCATGGTGGTAGTATCGCAACAGGTATTGCTTAAACAGCATAAAATTATGCATCTTAATTAGGAGCATAGATGTTTCACTGTGTAAGTGGTGCGCAGACACCATCATGACTGTACACTGTCAAGGTCCTAAGGGCAGTGTTCTGACAGTCTTTTCGCTTCTTCAAATGCGTCTCGTTAGTCCCCGGCGTCCATATCGGGGCAGCATAGTTTCCAACCGACGGGCCAATTGCCTTGTATTTTTTGCCAACAAAGTTTCTTTGTTTTTACTCCAAGTACTGTCGGCTTGTGATTTAATGGATCGCCGTATGGGTGACAGTTCTTGGCCGAATAAAATCCGGGTCAACTGCAGTATGTAGAACCGACTGTCGTGAGAGTCGTACTTGAGTTGTCGTATACACATATGGACGGACACACCGATATGGCCAAATCGAATCGTCTCGTCATGACATGAAGTTTGAAATCGAATTTGAATTTTGAAAGTTTTTTTTACTATGTTTTGAAATATTTTACTAATGCAAATGAAAAGATTCGATGATGAATATTGGAACGAGTTCCAGTCGTCCCTTGTCAAATTTGGTTTTGAGACAAACCGGTTTCGACTCACATAATGAACGAAATTTCTTTTTATTTTTTTGCATTCTTATGTGTAACTAAACATAATCTGCAGACTTTCTTACCAACGATTTGTGTTAAACATAATGCCCATACCTTTGCTCACCTCAACTCGTAAGACACTTCCTTAATGCACTCTTACATCAAAACTGAGGTAAATTTCTCAAATTTCAATGGCTTTAAGTTAAAACCACAACAAATCCAAGACATCAGCTGTTTTCCCATACAAAGCTCATGACTACCTACCAAGTACACTTGGGTAGGTATACATACAAACATACATATCATAATATGTGCATATGTATGTAAATCTTTACATAAGTACTGCATGTGTTACTTCCTGTCTGTCACACATTCGAGTTTTCCATTTCCAAATCAATAACCGAAATGAATAAATTTGCTTCTTCTGTATGTGTTTTTTGTTTGTTTATAGCAGTGAAAAAATGTGAAAAGAAATCAATAAAATCAGAAAATAAAAATAGGGTAGAAATGTCAAAATGTCATATATGATATGGAGCCCTTTAGACAATCGTACGTACGTAAATACTTCAATCATATACGAGTATGAGACAAAAATTTCATTGCTGCCCTCAAAAAGGGAATGTCAGACGTATCACCAGTAAAGACATCTTTACGATGTGTCACTGAGTGCATATTTTATTAGTTCCCTTTTTTGTATTTCATTTTAATTCACTTATATTTTATTAGATTATAAAGAAGATGAAGACACTTAGTGATTTTTATAGCACATTGGTAGTGAAAAAAAGACTTTAGGGAGCATTAACGGCCCATTAGAAGAGGGAATACAGGCTTATCCAATATTCGATTTCCAAAATAAATGTTTTCCAAAATAAAAATGCATTTGAAATATTTTTTTTTAATTCCTTTTTTATTAGAAAGTTTGAACCTTGGCATATTATGTGAAACACCTGCACTATATGTCAAATACTACATCATTAAAATGAACTTATGAATTTTTGCAAATTTCGATCCTTTTGAGGTAATTTCCGATCACTTTTTGGCACATGTCAGTCATAACTTGAAGAATGTTAGTTTCCAAGTGCCAAGCGTTAAAGGTTTATTCGCGTAACATGGTCTTTAGGTTAGATCTCGCTGGAGAATTAACATCGCCAAGACGAGAGATTTTGCGGCTGAGAAATTTCCTTCGCAATAAATTCATATTCGATCGTGTTGCGTGGCATGTGACACCATCATGTTCGAACCGCATATTTTTCAAGTCGTGTTTTTCAATTTTAGGTCAAAAAATGGGGATTTAATCCTACGACCATAAAACTCGGAATTGATAGTGACGATCTCGCCGTTTACGTTTTCAAATAAGTAAATTCCAATCACACCTCCATTCGTCAATGTAGTTCCTTCTCTCCCCAACTCATTCGCCGCGCAGTTGCCCAGTATAGCTCTATGCCTGTGCACTCAGATGAGGTTGTGTTGCTATCTCTCGAGCATTTCCTGAGAATGTCTCTACATTTTAGGGATCTTTTTACGTGGTAAAATGCATTGAAAGTATCGCATAGCAGCTTGGCTGTCTGAAGATAGAGCAATAGATTGGTTGGTGAGTGAGTTCTGCCTGAAAGACAAGCATGAGTCCGGTCGTATCATGCTCAAATAGAATGAGCATCATTTCTAGCCACTGTCCAGTGGACAATATACAGTCTTAGGCTCCACCTTTGGCCACAGAGTGCACCAGAGAGTAAGTTTTTTTTTTCATTTGGTACAATAGCCGGATTCTCCCATATGCGACAAATTTGCATATTTTGGTATCCACCGAGTGAGAGATGCGCCTCGTCGCTGAAGAAAATTTTGTTGGAAAAGTCGTGGTCCCCTCTGATTGTTGTTCAAGCAATCAGTCGTCGTGATCACGGCGTTGTGAATGCGTTGACAAGTGCAAAATACGCCATGACATGCCCTAAGAAAGTTCCAGCTGTTGAGAATGTCGATACATATTCGGGTCTTCACTACACTTTCACTTACAAGAGCGATTTTTGAGGCGGAACGAACAAACCGATGATGCATAGGCCTGTTGTATGATCTGAACTGGACTTTATATGGATTAAGGTGCAAGTCCAAGTGCAAAATACGCCATAAAATGCTGTAAGAAAGACCTAGCCTTTGAGAACTTCGAGAAAATTTGCTTCCAGCAGCAATATTGGAGGTGGAAGGAACAAAAAAATTATACACAAGCCTTACAATCTCTGTAACCGATCCAGTCGCTTCAAATTTCTTTAAAATTTTACCAATTGCTTGAGTAGTTGGACGGTTATTTGCACTATAATCTTCTTTCAAAGCACGAAACGTGGCCATGTTTGAATCATCATTTTTGTGGAAGGTTTCAACAATTTTAACGGGGATGCGGTTATCAAGTGTTTCATTTTCATAAATGCCTGACGTTTAACTAAAAGAAAACATGTTAGGTTTGACAGTTAAGTTCGACAAATGTCAAAATACATCCCTGCACTTTCGAAACCACTAAATGATATATCTCACTGGATTCATTTAATTTAGTTTAAATTTTTACTTCCGTGCAAATATTTTTGAAAAATAAAACAGTGTTTTCTTATGACTAGACTTTCATTTTAATATTAAATAATTTGATTTTTCATAAAATATTATTTTTTTAAATTACTCTGCGATGCATAAAAGTAATAAAAAATTAACAATAAGAAATTTCTTTAATTTTTCAATCATTTTTTTAATTTATTTATTTATTTTTTTTTATTATTTTTTTATTTTATTTTTATTTTTATTTATCTCCTTTTTTTTTGTTAATATAATAGCTCACAATTATTATTTTTTTCATACAAAACATCTCACTTTCATACCTACAAATCAATATCAATAACAGCAAATATTAATGGCAAAATTACATACATATATTTCTGAAAAAAAAATTTACAACTAAATTTCAAAATTAATTACTATGTTTATCCCTGATGCACATATCAATTTATTATTGCTGCTGTCAGCCGCAGTCTTTATTTAAAAAAAAAATTCATTTTTTTTTTTAAATTTTTTTTTCGGCTGCAGCTTCACGCCACACACACCACAAACCATTAATTTATATAATTATAGCAATTCGCCACACTTTGACCTGATTCGAGCGAAATGGCAGGCTTATTGCTACAATATATTTGGTTTTGTTTTTGTAACTGACACATACATGTATATAAATAGACCACTTCATATGTATAAATATAGACATATGCATATACATAAAGGGTTTTCCAATAGGGATGATATGATTTCTAAGTGTCATTTTGGACATTTTTAATATGTCACGACCTGTCATTTTTATTTTTTTATTTTATTGTATTCAGTAATGTTTACAATTCCATCATGGATAGATAAACGCAAGAACTACGTTTACAAATTATTCAATATTTTTATCAAAATAATCGTTCTGCAATTGCAACTTTTCGTGCGCTTTTGTCATTTTATGGTCGTAATAATCGTCCACCTGGGCTCGCTATTCATCGAATTATTGAAAATTTCGAGCGTACATTTTCATTACATAATGTTCAAGTGCCAATAAGACAAAGGACCGGTCGAAGTAATGAAAATATTGCTGCCGTTCAGGCAAGTGTTGCTGAAGACCGCAATTTGTCGATTCCAAGACGTTCTCAATAATTTGGAATGTCTCAAACCACGACCTGGCGGATTTTGAGAAAGGATTTGGGCGTGCATCCGTATAAAATTGTTCTCACTCAAGAACTGAAATCATTGAACCACCATAAACGTCGTGAATTTGCTGATTTTGCCTTGGAACAACTTGAAAACGATAATGATTGTTTTAACAAAGTCATCTTCTCCGGTGAGGCTCACTTTCATCTGAGTGGTGCGGTAAGTAAACAAAACTGTCGATTCTGATGCAAAGAAAATCCACAAATTATTCATGAACAACCATTACATTCGCCTAAATTGACAGTTTGGTGTGGTTTTTGATCTGGTGGAATCATCGGTCCGTACTACTTTCGAAATGAAGCTGGTAGCACAGCACCGTTACTGTCAATGGAGAGCAGTATAGATCGATGATAACCAACTTTTTATGACCACAATTGGGAGAAGTTGATCTTACGAACATCTGGTTTCAACAAGACGGGGCTACGTGACACACAGCACGTGCAACAACCGAATTATTGCGAGAAAGGTTTGGAGATTCGATTATTTCAAGAAAGTAAGATATTGAATCGCCTCGAAGAAGTTGTGATTTAACACCATTAGACTCTCTTCAAGCTTTAAAAGTCAATATTGAACGTGCAATTCATGACATACGACTTGATTTAGTGGGAAAAGTGCTGAAAAAATTGGGTTCATCGAATTCGTTCCTGCAGAAGAAGTTGTGGAGGCCATTTGAATGATGCTATATTTGGAAGTTAATTGTATCGATTGTACTTCACATTAAATAAAAAAACTTGTGAATTTCCTTAATGATTGTGTGTGTGTGTGTGTTTTTTTTTTAAAGAAATCATATAATTCTTATTGGAAAACCCTATTTATGTAGCTAAATTAAAAAAATTTAACTTTCCTGCCAACTGGTGATGGATTGTGCTAGCAAAAATTGTAATAATAATAAATTAAAACAACAACAGTAAAATGTATATAAATATTTTAGCGAAAGAGTTTAAAACGGAAATTGTCGAGTTCACTGATACCATTCATTAGTTAACGTAATTAACGATTTTTAATATAATAATTTTTTTTTGTGCTAAATAAGTTAGCAAAGTGCACTCACATACCGTGTGTGTGTGTGTTTGTGTGTAAACAAAGGAAAATTATTCATGTGTAATCGATTAGATAACTTTTTGTGTGAAATATTGAAACCAGTTTTGCCAAATTATATTAAATTTGTTATCAAACATTATTTTTCTTATGTGAAAAATACCTAAAACCAACAAAATTATCTAATATTTATTTTTCACTCAAACTTTAAAGGCATATTAAAATTAATATATGTATATATTACTTACATGTGTGTCATATATATCTAAGTACTTAGTTAAGTTAACTCCGTATGCCTGTCTGTCGATATCTTCGTAAAACCTGTCTTTTCGCAAGCGACTTGCAGGTGATGGCCAAAGTTGTCATTAAAGAGTAAAATCAAGTTTTTCAATGATGTCATTTCCACTGTGACAATTTCCTCAGCTGCACCACCATTACGAATTTGCATTTAGCACCAATGTGACAAAATACATTTCTTAAGCTAATTTGATTTTGAAAAGTGTTGTTGGAAAACCCAGAAATCATAAGAAACTGAAAGTTTTTTTAGGTTTAAAAAAATGCATACAAAATTACCGTTAAGTCAGCGCTGTTTATTTTTATATTTTTTAAATAAACAAAAAATATAGAAGACTTCGAAATATAATTTTAAAACATATTTATAATAAACTCTCATTCGCACAAAAAAAGTAAAACCTACAAAGAAAATTTTTCTTTTTAGTATCTTGCTCCAACCTAAAAATCCTAGAATTTCGGTTGTTTTTTTTTTTTTTGGATACAAAATTTTAATACAAACTTAAAAACTTATTTTAATACCAGCATTTTTTTTTTTTGCTACCTCTACCACTGAAATAATTTATTCATTTTATTTTGTTTTGCTTAATTTTACTTTTTTTAATTTTTTCTTTAAAACTTTTTTTTTTAACTTAAGTTCATTTATTTTATTTTATTTCATTTTAGTTAGTTTAATTTTATTAAATTTTTTGTTTGTTTTATTTTTTTTATTTTGACTTTTTTTTTGGGTTTTTTTATTTTATACTAATTTTAATATTTTTTAATTTTTTTCATTAATTTAGTATTTATTTTATTTAATTTTATTTTATTTTATTTTATTTTATTTAATTTTAATATTTTTTTATTTTATGTCATTTTATTTTTATGTTATTTTTTAAATTAATTTTATTATTATTTTATTTTATATTTTCTTCTCCAAAATGGTACATATAAAATACGGGCTCTTTTGCAACAAAATAATTAAGACTATTATTGGTATACATTTATAAAATATACATTATGCCAAATTGTAAATATTAATATTTCAAAATGCATACAAAGACCGATTACAAGCTAGCTAGTAATTAGTCTACACTTAAAAATTTCTTAACTATGGTGAATGTTGATTATAAAGAGTTATCGATTTAGTGCTTTCCAAAGTGCAGGACTGTGTTTTGACATATGTCAAACTTAACTGCTAAACTAAAAATGTTTTCTTTTAGCTAAAAGTCAGGCATTTATTGAATTGGATCTCTTAACAACCGCAAAACGCGCTAAAACTTTTGAAACCTACTACAAAAATGGTGCTTCCCACGTGGCCATATTTCGTACTTTAAGAAAAGATTATGGTGCGCATAATCGTACAACTACTCCAGCAATTAGTAAAATTTTAAAGACATTTGAAGAGACTGCATCCGTTACAGATATTGTAAGACCTGCCCATCATGGTTTTGCTCGTTTCACCTCAAATATAGCGGCGTAATGTCATCTATGTGTAAGAGATGGGAAAGCTTATGCTTCGATCCGATCGAATCTATTACAAGCTGTTCTTTGCAAAGTTTGCAATATTTTATGAACCCCTTTCGTTCGATAGCTACTATGCTGTCTGTTGATAAGCTATATATTTTGGATGTCAGTCAAGTTGTTAGTAGTTTGTACAGAGTGCATCGATATGTAATAGGACGATACTTTGAGGAAATGTTGATGTTTTGTAAAGGGCGAACCAAGTAGAGGTAGTGTTTGCAATATTTTTTTTGGCATTTAATCATGGAAAGACTTGAGCATGAACAACGTTTACAAATCACTAAACTTTATTACGAAAATTCACGTTCTGTAAAAAATGTGTTTCGCGTGCTTCGCTCAACTTATGTTCAACATACTCGACCTACTGAGCGTACTATTCGCAACTCCATCACCCATCTTGAGAACCAGCATTTATTATTGGACAATATTCGACCGAATAGACCACGTCCAGCACGCAGTGAAGAAAATGTAGCGGCCATAGGTGAGAGTGTGCACGAAGACCGTGGACAGTCGATTTTCGGCGTCGTCCGCAGTAACTCGGACTGAAGGACAACAGTTTATTGTGATTCGTTGGCCGTTGGAATCGTCGGTCCATATTTCTTCAAAAATGTTATCGGGCCATGATAACCGACTATTTGCTGCCTGAAATTGAAGCTTGTGATCTCCACGACATTTGGTTTCAACAAGACGGCATCACTTCCCACACAATCTTCCTGTGGGCATTGTGGTAAAGTCTAAAGTCTATCTCGCTTCGATTCAGACCTTGGAGCAAAACATCGCACGTGTCACTCGCCAGTTGGCAGTCGTAATGCTCGAACGAAATTTGAGTTTTCTGTGTTTTTTTTTTCTTTAAAAAATTAGGGAATCTTGAAATGGATCACCCTTTATATATGTATATAGGGTTTGTTCATATGTATATATGTGAGAATGATAAAATAAACAAACTGAAAAACTTTCTCAAAACAAATAAAAATTAATTGTTTGACGTTGAAAGTGCTTCGCCGACAACTAATCTGAGAAAAATCAACTTGAAATCATACAAATAGGCTGTTTTTGTTAGTGGCTTTGTTGATAAAGCACATGCATACCAATCTACATACAGATATATGTAGTATGAATATTTATTTGTATTTTTTTAATAAGCATTACACACACTCTTAATTCTTCATTAAAATTTTGTCAGCTTCAGAAGAGATTTTAACTGTAAAGCAGCTACTGTCTACTTACTAGCGAATGCCCACGCAGTTACATATCACAGATAATCATAGAGAAATGCATGTGTGTATACATCACTTGATATGTTATGCCCTGACCTGTGACGCCTTCGGCAGTATTTGTCTTCTGCTCAGCTAATTAGATCCAACAGTGAAATTTTACTTTCTGTGAATTCGAATTTTTTACATACATATGTACATATCTATAGATATTTCTATACAAAACCATATACATTTATACATATGTCTGGTCTTATATGTCTGTATATTCCCAACAAGAGAGCTCATTAGGTTCGTTTGGCTACTTCAATTATTCTTCCAAATATGCTTTCATGCATGTGGTTGACTTTAAGTTTGATGCGTTAGATGGGAAATTAATTATATTTTAATTAGAAACAGACTTCCTTTCTTTTCACTAATCTCATTTACGAAATCATTGAAAGTACTTGCCATGATTTTTTTTTTTTTCTTAATAATAAGCACTTTTTTCGTTTTTGAAAAAATATCACCGCTAGAAGGTTGCTTGGAAGTTTCTAAAATCTGCATGTGAGGAGCACTTAATTTTATAAGGTTCTTTTCTTACTGCAAATATTAATTTCTTTTTTTTTTTTTTTTAATTAAGTCCGCATAACGGCCAAAGCAAATATTTGTGAATCAAAAATTTCCATTATGATTATTGAAACTCTGCACTGCATTGCGCCAAAAACACGCCAAGCAGTATGAACCTTCTGAAAGAACACACACACACACACCATTTGACATATTTATGCTGTTATCAGCGTTTTTCAAATCATTGCAAAATTTGCCAATTTTATCTGCGAAAAAAAAATTATACACAAACGCCAGGAAGCCAACAATTTGCGGGCAACAAAAACATAAATGTTTTCACACACACGCACATATGCGCAAATATATATAGAGTTACAACATAACTTGCTCACATGCCAACAAAATAGCCAACACAGCCAACACAGCCAACCATCGATTCAATCACTCATCCCATCAGCATGTCTATCAGCGTCTGTTAGAGAAGCACCAACTTCGCGTTTACTCGGTCAGTGGCATGCAACGGTAATATAATTTGTGCTATCTATGTATGTATGTTACAACAATCAGACAGTGTTAGACAGACAGTCGAAAGGCTATTCACAATTGGCATTGCTCCAATTTATTGCTATTGCTTTGATTATTGTTGTTGTTGGCGAGCGAGCACTGATCTCTCTGTCTGTGCCTTCGCGAGAATATTTCAGTTTTTTATGAAGAAAAAAATGTATTCATTCTCAGAAAATAAAATTTAAAAAACGCAAGTAAGAAGGGTTAAAGACCGTGCGAGTTAAAATGGACTTTTATAACCATTGGGGAAGACTTCTAAGACTAAACTAAACAAAATAAAGTAATACATAAAGAATCAAAATGAAATAAAAAAAATAAAGTTATATTTGCAAAAAAAAAAAAAAAATTGGCAAATCAAAATTAAATTAAAAAATAAAATGACATAATATTAAAATATATTTAAAATAAAATTAAATTTAATTTAATTAAACTTAGATTAAATATTATTAACTAAAATAAAATAATATAATTTAATATAAAATAATAATAAATAAAAATAAAAACAAAAATAATAAAATATAGCTGAACCAAGTGTAATAAAATTAAATTAAATTAAATTAAGTGAAGCGAAGTTATATAAAAAACAAGAAAAAATGGCTTTCTTCGGCCATGCCAAATTGTTTATACCTCTCGTGAATATATCAAATTTAATGCAAATTGCCAAATTCCAATTTGATAATTCTCAGTGTCAAAATCAACTTTAATTTATGTCTGTAGAATACCAAATTTCACGCTCTTAGATGTTTTATGGCAGATTTTTGACCCAAACCCTCTTATATAAACAAATCTGTTTTATGAGACCTATATAATAAAGGGTGTTTTTTTTATAGAGGTATAGAACTTTAAGTTGCAATAAAACAACGATGGATTATTCGATTGACATGAATTTTATTTATCTGAAAGATAATCTTGTGGCATTACATTTTAAATATGATTTCTGGCATATGACCGCCACGGCTGGCGCGGATGTAGTCCAATCTGGACGTCCAATTTTCGATGACTTTTTCCAACATTTGTGGCCGTATATCGGCAATAACACGGCGAATGTTGTCTTCCAAATGGTCAAGCGTTTGTGGCTTATCCGCATAGACCAATGACTTGACATATCCCCACAGAAAGTAGTCTAGCGGTGTTAAATCACAATATCTTGGAGGCCAATTCACAGGTCCAAAACGTGTCTTTCAATAAATCTATTGTGGCACGAGCTGTGTGACATGTTGCGCCGTCTTGTTCAAACTACATCTCCTGGACATCATGGCTATTCAATTCAGGAATGAAAAAGTTAGTAATCATAGCTCTATACCGATCACCATTGACTGTAACGTTCTGGCCACCATCGTTTTTGAAAAAGTACGGACCAATGATTCCACCAGCCCATAAAGTGCACCAAACAGTCAGTTTTTCTGGATGTAACGGTGTTTCAACATACACTTGAGGATTACCTTCACTCCAAATGCGGCAGTTTTGTTTGTTGACGTAGCAATTCAACCAGAAGTGCGTTTCATCGCTAAACAAAATTCCCTTATGAAAATCGGGAACAACGGTAATCTCATTTTGGGCCCATTCGCCGAATCTACGCCATACTTGATGATCGTTTGGCTTCTATTCTTGCACGAGTTGGATTTTGTAAGCACACAAACCAAGATCCTTCCGCAAAATCGTCCATAAAGTGGATGGACACGGATCCAATTCCTGTGCTCGATGGCGGATGGACTCATTCGGGTATTCCTCAATGCTACGCTCTACAGCAGCAATAGCTTCTTCTGTACGCACCGTACGGCGTCTCTGGGGATGGGAGTTATCAGTAAGAGTAAACGTGGTGCGAAAACGTTCCATGGTTAATCGAATTAACTGCTCTGATGGACGATTTTGTCGACGATAAAATGGACGTAGTGCGCGATACGTTTTCCGCACAGAACCATTATTTTCGAAATAAAATTGCACTATTTGCAATTGCCAAACCAAACTGAGAATAAATCACGTGACAGCTGTTAAATCGGTCGCCATCTTGAAAAGTAATGCCACCTTAAAGTTCTATACCTCTATAAAAAAACACCCTATATATAAAAAACAAGAAAGAATGGCTTTCTTCGGCCATGCCAAAGTCTTTATACCTCTCATGAACATATCAAAATTATTGCGAATTGCAAAATTCGATTTCTATGATTTTCAGTGTTAATATCAACTCGAGTCTGTAGATTACCAAATTTCACGCTCTTAGATGTTTTATGGCAGATTTTTGACCCAAACCCTCTTATATGATCAAATCTGTTGTATGAGAGCTATATAATATATCATTCCGATTTCTGAAAATTATCATGCAGCAGCAAAGATACGCACCCGCCTCTGTGCAGCCTATAACACCCTTCAACAAACACAAGGAAGGTTAAAAAGCTGCAATCACAACAGACAGCCAGCAGGTCTTCTACTCGGCTTACACACCTCTAGGGGAATTCTGTAAATTTTATTGATACGATTAGTCAAGTTGCACTAACGTTTGGGTGATTCCGTAACTCAATTATAACGATTGTTGTTAGCTGAAATTTCCTTTTTATTAAAATGGCAAAAAATTACGCTACATGACTCTTTGTACTGTAGAGGAGTGCCAAATAAATTAATCGTGCCGTGCCACTGGATATTAAGCATTTACCACCAAAACCTGGAGATTACTATCACATATCTATGCACAAAATGCATATATTGAATTATTTTATTCAACAATTAAAAAAATAAATTCTCTTGTCATTTGCACATTGATAGAATGGTATCCAAAGTGGTTGATATAGGCTTCTTTATGATTTCTGGAGCTCATGATTAAGACATGAGTGCAATCGACAGCTTCAATAGTGACTCCAACAAATGGTGAGTTTGATGATGCGAAAATTTCTTTTTAAGCTTGCCGTTGTATTTAAATCATAGGAAATCTAACCTCTTGGAAAAAAGTCGAAAGGCTTATTGCCTCTGTTACTCTATATGTATACTCCCTCACTGCTCTACAACAGTAGATAGCTTCCAGTTGCGAAGAATCTCAAGGCGGTTAGAGCAATTTAAAAGTGTTAAAAATTGGAAACCACTTGAAAGTTACATTACTTCGCGTTTCTCTGTAGATATAGCCGTTATTCTCCTGCCGTTAATCTCCTGCCGTTTAGTTTGATATTAAGCTGAGAAATGATTTCTTCAACTAAATCTGGGGTTAATCGATAAAACTTTCAAAATTCTGTTTCCTCCAAGTTGAAATCATCTTCCAGCAAACTTCTACCTGCTGACGAAGAGCGTGTTATCTCCTCATCTAAATGATGGCTTGCCGACAGAGCTATTCAAATACGGCGGTGAAGAACTGCCCACGTGCATGCATCAGCTTCTCTGCAGAATATGGGCGGACAAAAGCATGCCCGAGGAATAAGACCTAAGTCTGCTCTGCCTATTTAAAAAAAAAAATGTTGCCCCACGATCTGCGCCAATTTTCGTGCGATAAGCCTCTTTGAAGTCGCATATAAGGTCCTATTTAGCGTATTGTGTGAAAGACTAAAACCCACCGTCAACAAACTGATGGGACATTATAACCATGAGTCAAATCTTGGAGAAGACTGGAGAGAAAATAATCCATGCACACCACCTTTTTGTCGATTTTAAAGCTACCTTCGACAGCACGATAAAGAAATCCCTCTACGCCACTATGTCTGAATTTGCTATCCCCACAAAACTCATACGGCTATGTAAACTGACTCTGGATAATACCGGAAGCTCATTCAGAATTCGAAAGGTAGTAAGAGGCTTTCGATATCAAATGAAGTTTATTCTTCTTCTCATTCCTTCAATTCGACACTGGAGAAAATAATACGAGCTTTAGAGCCGAATATACCAGGCACAATCTTCTACAAGAGTGGACAATTGTTAGCATACGCCGATGATGTTGATATGGAATTGGTCATAGCAACCCCGTCGTAAGTTCTGCATTCTCCAGGTTCGACTGCCCTCGCCTTTCATTAATTTTGAAACATGTACATTGATCGTTGCAGCTATATCGGTTATAAAACAACCGTTAGCTAAACAAAGTTAGTATACCCGATGCCCACAATTTAGCAAAGTGGAACAAACGTATTTATCCGTTGGTCTGCCAATTATTTTATAATATTTTCTTTTTCTAATTGTTTCCTCGTTTTTTTTATTATAATTTTTTTTTCTGAATTGGTATTAGCTTACTCACTGGCGCTTGCTTTTTTTATGCTCGAATGACTAAATAATGGCAATCATGCTGCCAATATAAATGCGTTAATTCATCGATGCGCATTTAATGTCGGCCATTAGTTATGTGGTAATTGTGTTGCTAAATGAGTATACAGCAGTGTGTTTGATTTAGTATTTAATTTTTTCCGCTACCGTTGCTCAATTAACGTCTTATTTCAAGAGTGCGGCCCATGCCACACTGCCAATTGAGAAGGGCAATCAGACTAATAATTTCAAATACAATGGTCATCATTTATGTGTATAATGTTGTCGTTATTGTAGTTGTTGTTATTGATTTGTGTGCGCTTTTTTCCGTTCATTTTATTGTTTTCTTATTTTTCTGATTTTCATATTTTCTTTCTTTTATGTCGGTTTTTTGTCGTTTTTTTCCCCAATTGTTTTACTCATTTTTTTTTGTCATTTTTTTCTTCCACTTGTTTTCCTCATTTTTCTTTTTTTAATATATTTCTTTTGTGTCTCAAATGCTCATAGATCCCATGCAATTATTCTTCTTCTTCTTCTTCTTCTTCAGTGCTCTACAATTGGCTTTATGTGATGAAATGAGATTTCTCTGGTTTTTCTAACTGCTGCGACTTGGCTTGTGTTGTTGTTGTGCATGCCTGTCTAGCCCTTTATAAGTATACTCATCCAATCGCTCAGTTCGTTTATAGAAATTGCTTTGAAGGCAATTTTTATTTTCCAATCAACTATTTGTTGATTACACTTGTGACCGACCTATGCCTGCGATTGATAAGAGCTGGCTGGGGCGTGGAGGCTGTTTGGGAAATATGCTCGGCTGCAGTTATTTATGTATGTACTTGTAATTTTATGGGATTATTTTAAAATTAAAATAAATCGGAAAATAAATCAGCAGATAGAAATTGTTGTAAAGTTATATGTGTGCATATATGTATGTTTACATTAATAAAATAAAAAATATTTTTTAAAATTCTTTATGTTCCAGCTCTTTTATGTATTAATTTAGTTATTTATATCAGATTGATAACCAAAAATTTAAGATTGCGAATTTGACAATTATTTTCTTAGTTTCCTGTTGTCATAAATATTTACATATATTTTTTAAATTAAATGCGCCATAATACTAACAGCTGGTGAATTGCAAGCAAATCGAATGTTAATAGCTATAAATATCCATTAAGGAATGTGCTCATCTCTAGTATACACATAAATGAATATATGTATATTTAAAGTTTTTAAATTTGCAGAAACCCAAATATCTATCAAGCGACAATTCAAAAAAAAACACATAAATAAGTCAAGGGTGATCCAAGTAGAGGTAGATTTTTCAATAGCCTTTTTTTGACAGATCACACGTGAGTCGTGTCAAGCTTACATGCCATTTTTGTTCAATATTTCTTGGCATTTCATCATGGAATCGCTTACGCCTGAACAACGTTTACAAATCATTCAACTTTATTGCGAAAATTCATGTTCTGTAAAGAATGTGTTTCGCACGCTTCGCTCAACTTATGGTCAACATAATCGGTCTATTGAGCATACTAGTCGCAACACCATCACCTACTTTGAGACCCAGCATTCATTATTGGATAATATTCTTCCGAATAGAACACGTTCAGCACGCAGTGAAGAAAATATAGCGGCCGTAGCAGAGTGAGAGTGTACACGAAGACCGTGGTGAGTCGATGCGACGCCGTTAGCAACAACTCGGATTGACATATGAAACGACTGGGCACATTTCACGTCGAGATCTTACATTGAAAGCGTTCAAAATACGGCTTGTGCAAGAACTGAAGTCGTTCGACCTTCCCAAGCGACATCACTTGGCTCTAAGGGCTCTTGAAAAGTTCCAAGAAGATTCAACGTTTTCGAGCCAAATTTTGTTCAGCGATAAGGCCCATTTCTGACTCAATGGGTATGTAAACAAGCAAAATTGCCGCATTTGGAACGAAGAGTAATCTGCAGAGATTCAAGAGCTGCCATTTCATCCACAAAAATAACTGTTTGGTGTGGTTGGTAGGCCAGTGGAATCATCGGTCCATATTTCGTCAAAAATGATGCCGGTGAGATCGTAACAGTCAATGGCGACCGTTATCATGCCATGATAATCGACTATTTGATTCCTGAAATTGAAGCTCGTGATCTCCGCGACATTTGGCTTCAACAATTCAACAAGAGGGCACTACTTCCCACACATCGCAGCAATCAATGGATTTGCTGAGAGAACACTTCGGTGCGAAGCTAATTTCACGTTTTGGGCCGGTCGACTGACCACCAAGATCGTGTGATATCACACCGTTAGACTTTTTCCTGTGGGATATGTAAAGTCTGAAGTCTATGCGGACAATCGCGCTTCGATTCCAACCTTGGCGCGAAACATCACGCGTGCCATTCGCCAGTAACCAGTCGAAATGTTCGAACGAGTCATCGAAAATTGGATTCAACGGATGGACCATCTGAGACGTAGCCTCGGCCAACATTTGAAAGAGATAATCTTCAAAAAAATTTATGTCAAACATTCCCCATTAAATTTGAATTTTCTGTTTTTTTTTTCTTTAAAAAATTGGGGAACTTGGAAATGGATCACCCTTTATAAATACCATTCTTTGTTTGGCGTATCGAACTCATAGGAATTCCGTCGCTTCAGATTTAGCAAAATGAATTTCTTCAACAGCATTAATTTTAATTTTTTTTTACTCTATTTAATTTAATTTTTATTTTGTTTAATTTTATTTATTTTATTAAAGTTTAATTTTAATTTTTTTCGTATTCATTTTTTTTAATTAATTTTTTTTTTATTATATTTATTTGAATTTAATATGTTTAATTTTTTACTTTTTAATTATAACTCATTTCACATTATTTTATTTTATTTTTTATCATATTTAATTTTTTTAAACTTATTTTACTACTGTGTTTTACTTCTTTATTTCTTATTACTTTATTTTTTTAACAATAGAAACCAATCTTTGAATCTGATATTTGGTATGTGGAAAGAATTTCAAACTTACTCGAGGCCACATACAGCAGTCTGTATTTTTTATTTATTTTTTCTGCGCCAAAGTGGATGAAATAAAAGTTAATAGCATTTCTGATATTTGTTTGTGCTAACAATGCATAGGTAAATATATTTATAGACATTAAAATAAACACTAAAAATTTTTCGCACGTTTTTGAACTAGGAAATCGGTTTGTATGCAACCTAAATAACATCGATATTTATTTTAACAAGTATAAATATTGAAAAATTTTAACATATTTTTTAGTTTTAAAATTTTTGTGTTTGAAACTGAAAAAACTAATGCAGTGGTATCGATTCCAAAACAATGAAATTTAACATTTTTAGAGTTCACCGAAAATATTGGTTAAGGTGAGAAAAAAATTCGCTTTTAATAAAATATTTGGCGGAAGAAAGAATTTCGTGTGTAAAAATTCGGTTCGAATTTCAGCTGAAACGAAATGAAAATTCGGTTTTTTTATTGAAATGTTCACTTATTCGTCATAATATTTATTCAGAGTTTATTTAATTTTTCTTTTCAACATTGAAATTTTTTTTCATAAAATTTTTAATTTTCAACACTCTATTGTAGCAAATTTTCTAACATCTGTTTTTCGTCCCTTTGTCCATCTGCCGTCGTTTATTTAATTTGAGTTTTATATCGAATTTTTCAATTTTATTCTCATTTCACTTCGACATTCCTCCGCGTAATTTTTATATGAACGTTCATTGACATTAGAATTTTGTTTATTTTATTTTACTTTCATCTGGAGTTTTACATCTAAGTCGTCTAATTGGAGCTGGGTGCCCTCAAAAATGTGGCTGATGAGGCTACCCGTTTTTATATAGACGTAAATACAAGTCCGTCCTCTCGATGGTTTACAAGTTCGGCGTTTTTACGAATCAGAAGAAATGTGGCCAAAGCCTACTCGAATATTGATGATTGAAGAATTACGTCCGAAATTTTGACTTTTGACTGGTACGAGAACTACAATCGATTTCGAAATATTTTCAGCATACACTAAACTGAAAAGAGTTGTCGACTGAATCTTCCGTTTCATTAATAAATTCCTTTTTTTCTTACAAAGTTTTAACCTTAGAACACTAGATCATTCAAATGACCGCCTCGTGAATTTTTGCAAACTTTAATCCATTTCAGGTAATTTTCGACCACTTTTTAAGAGCTAAAGGTTTATCCGCATAAACACGGTCTCTCGCGTAGCCAAAAAAAAAAAAAAACAGATCCAACGGTGTCGAACCGCGCGATCTCGGTGGCCAAATGACATCGCTAAGATGAGATATTATGCGGCCGGGAAATTTCTTCCACAATAAAACCATATTTGCTAGTGCTATATGGCATGTGGCACCATCTTGTCGGAATCAAATACTAGTCGTGTTCTTCAATTACAGGCCAAAAATAATCGATTATCCTACCACCATAATGCTCCGAATTGATAGTGACCGTCTCTCCGTTATCATTTTCAAAGAAGTTAGTTAGTTATTATTTGAGGATTATCGGAGCTCCAAATGTGACACTTTTGCGTATGTACAGTAAAGATCGTAAAGGTCGGTATGCAGCTCTACCGAAAAAAATACTCATATATTTCGTGGATGGAAAAATGTAGTTTGCTCGGAAATTTGACAGATGATTTTCTATTGTGAACAGCTCTTTGTATAGGAAAAAGATATGCAAATGTAAATAAACAAAACGAAAACTTTGAGTAGAGCGCGGTAAATATTTATCGCTGATTATGTATTTTTACCTTTTTCATAGCTAAAATAAATAAAAGATGTAAGAATTGGTGAAAAAACTAAAAAACATTACATGAATTGCTTTATAAGCTTGCTTTAAATACGTTTGAAAATTATTTTTCCTCTTGTTTGTCGCGAAATATATATGAGACCAATTTTTTCGCTCGGAAACCTGAGTTGCCGTGCTTTCGTATTTGTTTAAAAGCTTTAGAATTAGACAGTAAAAAATGGAGTTTTTCGTTCGAGGTGCGTACTGCTTCGCAAAAAAAATTTTCTCGCATCGTTTCTTTTGCACTTTTTTTTTTGGATTTTTTGGTTTCCAATAGAGCTGCATACCGAGCTTAAAAAATGTGTTTCGTCGCTGACAAAATATTTGTTGGAAAAGTCGTAGTCAACTGTTTGTTGTACAAGCACCCAATCGACGTAACTACGGCATTGTGCATCATCTACTGGCTTCAGTTGTTGTGTGAGCTTAACTTTATATGGATGTAGGAGAAAACCAAGTGCAAAATACGCCACAATGCACCGCATGAAAGTCCCAGCTCTTGAGAACGTCGTGAAAGAGACACATTCCGGGTTTCGGCTACTCTTTCACTTACAACAGCTATTTTGAAGTGGAAGGAACAAAGCGATGATGCACAGGCCTTACAATATCTGTAACCGATACAGTCTCTACAAATTTTTTGAAAATTTTACCAATTGCTTAAGTAATTGGACTATTAAATGCACCATAATCTCTTAAAGAACAAAACGTGGCCACGTTTGAAACACCATTTTTTGTAATAGGTTTCAGCAATTTTAACGCGTTGTGAGATTGTTAAGCGATCCAGTTTCATATAAGCTTGATTTTTAACTAAAACAAAATATGTTTGGTCTGACGAATAAGGTTGACAGATGTCCAAATAAGGCTCTGCACTTTTGAAACCACTAACTGGATAACCTTTTACAATAATTAAAATAAAATAAAATAAAATTATATTAATAAATAAAAATAAAAAAAATTAGTGAATTTAATAAAATGAAATAAAATCAATTGAAATAAGAGAAATTAAAATTAAATAATACAAAATAAAATAAAATAAAATAAAATAAAATAAAATAAATTTAATAAAATAAAATAAAATAAAATAAAATAAAATAAAATAAAATAAAATAAAATGGAAAGAAATGAAGTGAAATGAATTAAATAAAAAGTGAGAACAAAGTTCAACCTGCTGTAATCTTTTCGTTTTTAATGACAGTTTTAGGACTGGCATCTGTCATTTAGAGGAATTTATCAGATTAATGTCATAGTTAACTCATGCAGTTATGTATTTATGACAAAATTCTGCCTTTTCTTTTTCACTCATTTCACTCTGACTTAAATCTCTACTCATTTGAATTTGTTTAAGGATATAACTGAAAATTTTTCTAAGATTTTTAAAACTACTTTATTTTATAAGAACTTACATGGAAAATTGTCTTTGATGATTTATTTAAAATTTCCTTTCTTCTCTATCTTTACAGGTAAGTAATAACAACAAAACAATGAGACCTCAAATAAAGATTATAAGATTACAAAATGAACACATCATCGTCAGACGCCTACTTGAATGAGGAAAAAAAGTAAAGAAATTTGAAGCAAAACCATTCTCGAGAGTAATTCTCGAACGCCGTAAAACATATTTATGGGTAAGCACGTTTTGGGCGGGTACACTTGTTAGGCGCAAAGATAAATGTATTTGTAACTGAATTTGAATATGATAAACAATGCTCCAGCAGCAAGCAATGACATTACAACAAAAACTTGCAATCATTTACATATACATAGGTTGATTGAATAATAGAATACAAGTTGGCGCGTTGGTTGGTTGGTTGGTTGGTTGTCCACCAGCAGATAGATTATGTTGCTAACAATTTACAAAGCGTGTGATGTATGACAGGCAGAGAGAAGGTAGAGAGGCTGAAATAAGAAATTTGAAGAAAAAAAATGAATCCAAATTGTTTACAAATGCCAAACAACAAAGGCTCCACCTTTTCATTGCTACACAAATTGTTGTCGCTGTTGTTCTTATTGCTGCTGTTTGCTGGAGACATGTGGCTAGACGCATGTGCTTATATTTATATGTACGAGCTTAACCCCATGGGCATCTCGATGCACAACACTCTTGTTGCTTGTCTTGTCAAGAACCAGCAACAACAACTTCATCACTATCAGTAGCGTAAAGAAAATTTATGTTTGTTTGAAGGCACAGACATTCATCAGAGATGTATATTATTGTATTTTCTTCATTTGTTGTTTTATTTGTTTTGTTGAAAGAAGTGTGAACATTTGTGGTATTGGTTTTGAAGTTTCGTTCATACGCTTTGAGTTTTTGTTATATGTATATACAAATATTTAAAACTTTATTGCTTTCTATGTTATTTACATTTGGTCTGAGGGTGACTGATTTGTGTTTTAGTTTACTTTTTCCTGTATATATCATGACTTTTTTTTTGGAAAAACCTTTGTGAGTTATTCCAAGCTGAAGCTATTACTCATGTACTCTTTGTCACTTGCACCGAATCATTCATTATAACGGTTTGATATATATATTTTTCCCCTCCGAAATATACGAGTTTAGCGTGTGTTCAGCAGTAAAAAGAATGTAGCAGGTGATCTATTTCGAAGTTCCATACTTTTTTTTAAAGAAAAAACACAAAAAATTCAAATTTAATGGGGAATGTTAATTATCATTCGAAAGAACATTCTTTCAAATTCAAATACCGACCGAGGCTATGTCTCAGATGGTCCATCCATTGAGTCCAGTTTTCAATGACTCGTTCTAGCGTTTCGACTGGTAACTGGCGAATGACACGCGTGATGTTTTGCTCCAAGGCTTGAATCGAAGCGGAATTGCCTGCATAGACTTTAGATTTTACATACCCTCACAGGAAAAAGTCTAACGGCGTGATATCACACGATCTTGGTGGCCCATCGACCGGCCCAAAACGTGAAATTGTCTGCTCACCGAGGTGTTCTCTCAATAAATCCATTGATTGATACGATGTGTGGGAAGTGTTGCCGCCTTGTTGAAACCAGATGTCGCGGAGATCACGAACTTCAATTTCAGACATCAAATAGTAGATTATCATGGCATGATAACGGTCGCTATGGACGGTTACGTTCTCAGCGACATCATTTTTGAAGAAATATGGACTGATGATTCCACTTGCCCACAAACCAAACTAGACCGTTGGTTTTTGTGGATAAAATGACAGCTCTTGAATCTCTTCAGGTTGCTTTTCGTCCTAAATGTGGCAACTTTGCTTGTTTCCATACCCATTGAGCCAGAAATGGGCCTCATCGCTGAACAAAATTTGGCTCGAAAACGTCGGATTTTCTTGGAACTTTTCAAGAGCCCATACATAGAGCGAAGCGATGTCGCTTGGAAAGGTCGAGCGGCTGTAATTTGTACGCTCTCAATTTAAGATCTCAACGTAAAATGCGCTAAGTCGTTACATACGTCAGTCCGAGTTGCTGCGAACGGCGCCAAATCGAATCTCGACGGTGTTCGTGGACACTCTCAGCTACGACCGCTATATTTTCTTCACTGAGTGTTGGACGTGGTCTATTCGGTCGAATATTATCCAATAATGAATGCTGAGTCTCAAGATGGGTGATGGTGTTGCGAATAGTATGCTCAGTAGGCCGATTATATTGACCATAAGTTGAGCGAAGTGCGCGAAACACATTCGATAAGTATAGCTTCATTGAAGGCTGAAAAGATTGGATATGGAACCGGAAATTGCTGTTGTTTTTGTAACCGCAGAGAAACCCCCAAAATAGTCTTCGGGGAATATTTCGGCAGTGACAGTCCTTGGCCGGAAAAAATCCGGGTCGTTCCGGTATAAAAACCTGACTGCCGTGGAAACTATTGGATTTTAGTCGCCTCCTATGACAGGCAGGCCTTACCGTGGGTAATGAGCCCCCGCCCCGATGCACAAATTATAAGTTCCAACGGCCCAGTGAATGATGGGTAATACTAACTCAGCCCTATATCGTGGTTCACGAACTTCAAATATAGCAGTGGAACGACGAATCTAGAGTGTATACGAGTATGATTATATGTTGCTCCAATCCATTTAAAAAAAAAATAACTGCCCAGATTAACAGGAGAGTGGAAAAAACTTGAAATCACACTTGGTTCATGCTTACTTTCCCTAAAGTATGGGTCAAGGATACTAGTCCTTTCTGAAAAGCAAATAAAGATGAAGTTAGCGCCATTAAAAAAGCTAAAATAACAGCAAAAGAGACGAAATGTCGGAAACGGAGAAGCTAAAGGCGAGTCTTTCTAAGTCTTCAAATCCAAGATGCTTACTTTAAAAGCAGAATAATACTACATATTTTCTAGAAAGGGAACTCTCGCACTTCTTATAGACTTCCCCAGGAAACCCGCAGACTCCAAAGAGGGTCATATAAAGGGAGCTTACAACCCGGGTAAAATCTTAAATTTGCCCACTGCAATGCATGCGTAGTCGAGATAGCCGAGCGCTGCGTACTGCGATTCGGAAGTTCTGGATTTGAGCCCAGGTTCGACCAACATCCAAAATTATAGAAAATAAATCTTTCTACTGGCGGTCGCACCTCGTCAGAAATGTCAAGCCCTCCCGAGTGTATTTCTGACTAGAAAAAAACTCCTCATAAAAATCCAGTAGCCGTTCGGAGCTGTAGGTCCTTACATTTGTTGGTAAAAAACATCAAGACGCAAAACCACAAATTGGAGGAGAAGCTCGGCCAAAAATCGCTTCAGCGGTTACAAAGGCTCAAATATATATAAATAACGCATAGCTGTTGTAAAAGGCGACTGAAATCTAATAGTTGCCGCGACAGTCGGGTCTTTATCCCGGAACTAACTGAATTTTTTATCCGGCAAAGGACTGTCTCTCCCACAATATTCCCCAAAAGTAAATTTGTCGAATATTTTATGCAGAGTATTCACATACTTGGGGAGAGACACACTTTAAGGCAGAGTTCTCTCTCCACTGGCCTGGAACCTTACGGTAAATTCGCTCTTAACAGGAAAGTACTAGGCTGAAGGCAGAGCTCTTCGAAGAAAATCAACCTGATCTACTCATGTATCGATTCAAATAGAGTGGAACTAGTTCTATACTCTCGTTTATGAGAATCAAACCAATGGAATAATCAAATAACTTAAAAACGCAGACCCTCATTCAGGGTATAGAATCATTACAGTGTCTTAAAGGTGGAGATCTCCGTTGTCATTAAGGCAGCAAAGCAAATCGAAACCAATCCTTTCTTTTCCGCTTGAGTCACAGAGGCATTAAGAGAAACTGTGGGGGAAAGAGGTTTCTAGACAAGTCAGGCGATCGAGCAGCCTCTTTTCGATAAAGAATGCATTGGTACAACTTTTGACGCTTGAAAACTGCTGCTCAAGGAATTGATGCATAAACAGACCTTTTTAAGATGGAATGAAAGAAAACTTAAGATAAATAGATTTGACTAAACATTTTTTAAGGCAAGAAAATTGTTTTAAAGATCCTTGTAGCCACACAATTAAAGAAGAAAATACCTCAATACTACCTTCCTTTATTCCATTAAATATTCATTAACGAACATTTTTCCAGTTAAATTTATTGTGAACAAAAATGCCTGCAACAAAGTGAAAATTAAATTTGCAGAGTATAGAAGAAGAAGAAAAGCCGCGAACAATTGAACAGGAAATATCAATATGTTGAAATTTTATTTTCGAACCAAAAAAAAAGAAAACCAATTGAATTGAATTCACTCTACTAACTCGCGGCAATACTCATTTCCCATTCAACTTTAACCTTTGTGTACGGTGAGCGGCACTGCAGGAGTATGAGCCGTAGCTGATGAAAAGAGTGGTGATTGTTTAAAGTTTCCTCCTGCATGTTGTTGATTTAATGCTGAAAATGAAAAATAAATAATAAATAAGTCATAAAAATGGCATAAAAGTGCACTTAATGTTATTGTTGTTGTAGCATTGTGAATGATGCATAAATTCAAACGCACCACGCATGATGCTTTGCAATGCGATGTTGTTGTTGTTGTGCTCATATGCTCATACATGTACTTTACGGCGCGATAACGGTTGTTTTATAATTTTTCACTTCATTGCTCTCGTATTATTGCAGGCAATTTATGTACAGTATTGGGCAATGCGAAATCAATAAAATGTTTTCGGTTTAATATTATTCTTTTTATTAATTTTTTTTTATTAATTATTTTTTTTATTTTTATTTTTATATTATTTTCATTTATTTTCTTTTCTTTTATTATTATATTATTATTTAATTTAATTTAATTTTATTTTATTTTATTTTTATTTTTATTTTTATTTTATTTTATTTTTTTGTACTTTATTTTATTTTATTTTCTTCTTCTCTTATTATTTTAATTTATTTTATTTCATTTTATTTTATTTTATTTAATATTAATTTTATTTTATTTTTATTTTTATATTATTTTATTTTATTTGTACTTTACTTTATCTTCTTCTCCTTTCCTTTTATTATTAAAAATATTTAATTTTATTTTATTTTATTTTATTTAATTTTGTTTAATTTTATTTTATATTTTTTTATTATTAATTTAATTTTTATTATATTTATTTGTACTTTATTTTATTTATTATTCTTTTCCTTTTATTATTTTAATTTATTTATTTTATTTCATATTATTTTATTTTATTTTAATTATTTTATATTTTATTTTATTTTATTTTATTTGTACTTTATTTTATTTTCTTCTCTTTTCCTTTTATTTTTAACAATATTTAATTTAATTTTATTTAATTTTATTTAATTTTGTTTAATTTTAATTTTATTTTATTTTTATTTTCATTTTCATTTTCATTATAATATATTCATCATAATACATTTTATTTGTTATCTTATTTTAATTATTTTATATTATATTATTTTATTTTATTTGTACTTTATTTTATTTTCTTTTTCTTTTATTATTTTAATTTAATTTATTTTATATTATATTATTATATTTTATATTAATTTTATTTTACTTTATTTTATTTTATTTAGCTTTATTTTTGTTTTTATTTTATTTTATTTTATTTGTACTTTACTTTATTTTCTTCTCCTTTCCTTTTATTATTAAAAATTATTTTATGTAATTTTATTTAAGTATTTTTAATGAGGCCTGTAATTGTTTTTGTTTATAAGTAATGAGCTGTATTCAAATGCCTATTTTTGTTAGAAACATTATTTTTCCATTGAATATTGTTATACAACAAAGAAAAAATGGTAGAAGTGACAGCTGTTTCGGAGATTCCACATCTCCTCATCAGACTTCTTTTGCCAGGATTCGAACCGACTAATTTTATTTAATTTTGTTTAATTTTATTTTATTTTTATTTTTATTATTAATTTAATTTTTATTATATTTTATTTGTACTTTCTTTTATATAATTTTATTTTCCTTTTATTATTTTAGTTTCTTTTATTTTATTTTATATTATTTTATTTACTTTTAATTTAATTTAATTTTATTTTATTTTATTTGTACTTTATTTTATTTTCTTCTCTTTTCCTATTATTGCTAAGAATTATTTTATTTACTTTCATAAAGTGTTATTTAATTTTGTTTAATTTTATTTTATTTTGTTTTTATTTTAATTTAAATTTTAATTTTTATTATATTTTATTTGTACTTTGTTTTATTTTATTTTCTTTTTCTTTTCTTATTTTAATTTATGTTATTTTATTTTTTATTTTATTTCATTTTAATTTAATATTATTAATTTTTTTATTTTTTTTTTTATTTGTACTTTATTTTTTTTCTTATGTTTTCCTTTTATTATTTTAATTTTTTTATTTTATTTTATTTTATTTTATTTTTATTTTATTTTATATTCCTTTATTTAATCTTATTTTATTTTATATTATTTTATTTTATTTTATTTTTATTTTAATTTTTAATATATTTTTATTTTTTATTTGTACTTTATTTTATTTTGTTTTCTTTTCCTTTTATTATTTTGATTTCTATTATTTTATTTTATTTTATTTTATTTTGTTTTTGTAACTTTATTTCATTTTTTTCTTTTATTTTTTTACTTTTCTCTTTTCTTTAATTTATTTTATTTTCCTTTAATTATTTTATTTTATTTTATTTTATTTTATTTTTACTTTATTACCTCAATTTATTTCATTTGATTTTATATTATTTTTATTTTATATTTTATTTTGTATTATTTTTTTATTAATTATTTTATTCTATTTTTTTGCAATTTTTTAATTTTACTTTATTTTACTTTTTAATTAAATTTAATTTAATTTAATTTTATTTCATTTTATTTATTTTATTTTACTTTATTTTATGGAATTTAATTTTTTATTTTATATTATTTCATTTTAATTTCAATTATTTTATTTTATTTTATTTTTTATTTTAATATTTTTTTTAATTTTTTTTTATATTTTTTTTATTTTTTACTGTCTTTTATTTCTCTCTTGTTTATTAATTTTAAAATATATTACATTTCAGTGTATTTTATTTTATATTCTTTATTTAATTCAATTAAATGTTTCTTTATTTTTTTTAATTCTTTTTTTCTATTTAAATTTTTTATTTCATTAAATTTTATATTATATTATTTTATGTATTCTCTGAATTTTTGCTTCTGTGTGTAATCAAATTCTACACTTACAAAATTATATTTTTCTAATTACTTTTACTTTCATTAGCTTTTGCGCAACACTATAAGTTTGCAATTATATAATGACGATTTGCTTTGAACTCAGAAGTGTGGAAAAAATATGTTTCACAGCCAATGCAGTGGAAAATGAAAAAAATTAAAACTAAAACGTGCGCTTTGCCTTACTTTTGTATTTTTTCATATGCCACAAGAGAGTTTAGACAGAGTTCACCTTCTATTATTTGAAAATGTTGAAAATGCACTCATGTTAGAGATTTGCGATCAGATGCTCGTACCACAATCGAAATTATAGTTATATGCATTTGATATGGGCAAAATCTGCTTCCGTAGTTTGTTTTAAATTTAAATTATATTTTTATGTGAGAAAATGCACAGCTAAAGTGGCGTCAAAAAGGTGAAATACCTTTTATAGTTCATAAACTGAAAATATGTATCAAAATGTATTATGTGCGTAGTTAAAATTCAGTTTAATTATAATTACTTTACTTTATTGCCCTATGGTGTTCGTAATAACGTTTGAAAATTATTAATTTAATTTTTAGTGTACAAATTTCATGAAACCTAAAAGCATTATGTGATTGGACAAAATCCTATTATTTTCTGTAGACATGAATTTAATTTAAATAATAATTTGTGACTGCAACAAAGTCACTTAAATATTGTAAAAATGAAATGTGTTAATGAAATTTGAAAACTAGACACAATGGTTGCAGTGCCTAACATAGTGGAATACAACATTACATCATTTACGGAAATTCATTGAATACTTAAAATTAATCATTAGAAAGTGTTCCAAAAAATTATTCCACTTAACTTTCTTTTTTAATTTTGTTATATATTTTTGAGAAATAGTTTGCTTTACTTCATTTTATGTTATTTTCTTCATTTAATTTAATATATTTTTATTTTTTCTTGTTTATTTAATTTTTTATATTTTTTCTTGCATTTGTTTTATTTCATTTTATACCAATTTATTTTAATTTTTTAATATTAATTAATTAATTTTATTTTATTTTATTTTATTTTATTTTTATTTGGTTCCTTTTTTATTTCATTTTTATTTAATAATGATTTTTTTATTTCGTTTCATTTGTTTCCCCTTTATTGCATACCGTTAGGGAGTAAATTCCATTTCCGAACCGCAATATCAATTATAAATGCTATCTCACTAGCCTTGTCTACCACAAATATAGCTGGCTTATTGTGGTCTCTCGTGGCATCCGTCAAAACGGTTCGATCATAATATAGAAGCATCTTCGTGCACTGGTTCCCGAATATATCTGTAGTACGTGTTTGTGAGCCGTAAGTGTGACATGTGGACTCAGAAAATCTTTCCGATATACGCCGTGGACTACCATTTCAGACCGTTTCTGCAGTTTTTCATCCGTTGATATCGTGTTTATGCTTTCATAAGGTTGGTTCATTCGCAGTGGAGCTTAGTTATCATAAGTGGATTTTACAGCCAGATGAATTTCAGACTGTGATGACTTTTGATGGAAGTACGCTCTGACATTTCAAATAGGTTTGCCTTACAACGCTCCGATGGCAATCTTGCCGCTTTCCGCCTTCCTACCTGGTCAACGTCGTTCCAAAGACCGAAGCTTTGGGATGATGAGCTTTATATTTGGAAAAGACTGTACGTATTATCCGCTGCATGTTTTCTAGCTCGATTCTTGACCATTTTATATATCCAAAACTGTACGATACCAATGGTAGAGCAAACGACTTTATGGCAATTGGCTGGTTTCTTCTACTTAATTGAGTTTTGCATATAGCATGAAGTCGTCTCCTAAACTCCACCACTATTTTCTTCGCATATGCATAGTTTCTACACAATTGCTCTGCATAACTCCAAGATACTTGTATGTCTCCTCTGGTTCCATTTCTTTTATGTCGAGGCCTATATGTTTAATGGAAGTGCTTCGGGGAAACACCTTTCTTTTAAAGATTGTTATTTTGAGGCATTTCTCAAGACCAACAGGCATTTTAATATCATTGGAAAAAGTTGCGACACATTTCGAAAGCTCAAGATGGTTTGGCTTGCTGGCATAAAGCTTCAGATCATCTAAGTCCAAGAGATGACTCAATCTTTATTTTCCAGCCTGGCCATGTTTCACCACATATCCATAGCCTGAGAGGTTTCATGCTGATGATGAACCAGAGTGGACTCAGTGAATCTCCTTGGAAGATTCCATTGCTGATGTTTATGTCGCTCACGTACAGAGCAGCTCCAGATATTGGTAATTTTGTTCCAGTTTTATTTTATTTTATTTTATTTTAATTTAATTTTATTTGATTTTATTTTACTATTTTTTTAATTTTATTTATTTTTTTATCTTTTTTTTATTTTATTTTTTTAATTTTTTTTAAATTTATTTTTTCTATTATGTTTTATTTTATATTTTTTTTTAGTTTAATCTATTTTATTTGATTTTATTTTATATATTTCTTTTAAATTTAATTTTTATATTTCTTTTGTATCTTTTTCACTTATTTTTTTTTAACATCCTTTAATTTATTTTATTTGAATTTAATATATTTTTTAATTTTTTATTTTATTTTATTTTATTTATTTTATTTTTATTATTTCATTTTATTTTAATTTAATTTAATTTTAATTTTTATTTTATTTTATTTTTATTTATTTTGTTTTATTTTATTTTATTTTATTTTATTTTTATTTTATTTGATTTTATTTTTTTAATTTTTATTTTAGCTTCTAAATTTTTTTTCAAATTTTTTTTGTTTTTTGTTTTATTTATTATTATTTTATTTTTATTTTTTTATAGTTTATTTTATTTTAATTTAGTATAATTTTATTTTATATTATTTTTATTTGTTTCATTTTATTTTATTTTGTATTTTAATTTTATTTTTTTATTTTATTTTAATTTGGTTTATTTTATTATAATTAATTTATCTTAATTTATTTGCTTTTGTTTTAATTCATTTATAGAGATTTTTTGTTTTAATTAAGTTAATTTTGTTGTTTTTTTTTTCAAAAATTTAATTATTTTTTTTAATTAAATTTTTTTTAAATATTTTTTAATTTAATTTATATTTTTTTTAGTTTAATTTTTATCTTATTTTCTTGTTTGTATTATTTATATGTGTGTACCCTGCTTCGATTCAATGTATTGCGCTTGATTTTTTGGGTCAAGTTAATGTTTTATTGCATTTCTTGCCTCTTAGCTTTCACAAGTTTCACAGAGTTCTTCATCATATTTCCACTTCTTTTTACTTGTTTACTTGGCCAGACATTGGTGCATTATTCACTGTATACTTTTTCCAAGTATTTTGGTGTTATTTTCTTCAGCAGTGCAGTTTTACCTCATGGCTTCATTTTTATATGTATGTATGCACTTACATATTTGTAACACTCTTTCTACAGTCTTCTGATATGAATATGTAATATTCTTTGTTCATTTCATTTAATTTTTTTTTGTTCTTCTCCTAGTTTTGTTTTAAATTCAATTACCGTACAAGTACTTTTCTGCCATTTACATATTTACATGTGTACACTTACCTGTGTACATATACAATAAATGTATGTACAGTTGTAAGTGCTTACAGTCTTTTGTTGTTGCTTATATCAACATTATTTTCCACGTAGACTGGCGCCAAGTCAAGGTGTTCAGCAGTTTATTTTTTAAATGTTGTTGTTGTTGTTGTTGTTGTTGTTTTTCTTCTTCTTCTGTGATTTGTTTTATTATTATGTGAAGAGAGTATTTTTACAGTTAACTGTAATTTTCTATTATCACGACGATAGTGTTTTTAAGCACCTAACAAGCTTTGTTTTGTTTTTGTAATAGACGAGCAGCAGCAGCTGACTTCGAATAGTTTCAGGTCATTCACCCACAATGGTGTGGGGTCATTTCAGTTAAGCGTGAGATAACTAACTGAGTAATAGAGTAGTAAAATGAGTTAAGTGAAATTACTCAAAGTCAAAGATGTGAAGTTATATTCCGAGCTTCGAGCTTAACGTGCGCGTAGAGTTTCTTTAGGGTTTTCTGCTTACCTTCAATTAAATTTTTCTTCCATTGCTTGTCTACTTAAGCAATTATAAACCTTTTTAGCGGAAATCGCTTTTGAGAAATCAAGAACACTCATTGCTCAGTTTGATTCGTCAATTGTTTTTTTTTAATGTTTAATTTTACTTTTACCATTCCTTCACTTCCTCATCTGTTGCTACTCTCACAGCCAATTGTGTTTTATTGCTACTAAGATGCTTATCATTGTTGGTTGTCATTGTAATTATATTATAATAAAAACAAGAGTTTTGACTACGAAACTACTCTCCCGAATGAATGTGGAGTATTTTGAAGTGTAAGTAATAAAACTTAGATTCACTCAAGCACAGAGTTCGTGCTGAGAGGTTTATTTCAAAGTTAAAAATTAGCTCTTTTGGGAAATTCCACTTAAAACCAAGTACGATTTTGATAATAATACTATAAAGTATATGCAGAAATAACTCGATTTCAACTCTAAAATTGCCTCGCGAGAGAGATGCTGTCAATGATTTAAATTTAGTCCCTGTGACTATTGGAACATCTCACTGCGAGTCAGAGTATTCAAAATGGTCGTATGATCCACCGAACTCCTTTTGTTTAGCGATTTCTCATTCAACTTATCCAGAGTTTGAGTCCATCAAAAAACCCAATTTTTGAAATTTTAAATTAACTTAGTTATGAGGATGTTAGGACTGTCTTTCGGATAAATATTATCCGTTCGCAAAAGAAATAGAAAACCCCCGGGCAAACTCGAGCTTTCCTTATTCCGAGCGCATCATTTGTAATAATTCAAGAAATATCAAATATTATTGAAAAACCGAGATAAATGACGAGAAAGCTTCCAAGATTCGCGCAGATTTTTGCTCTACCTTAGACTTGCGTTGAATATATGTATATTTGCAAGGTTCAACTTTTTCTTTTATAAATTCAAAATTTTCTGATTAACTTTTGTTTCACTAAAAACCGTACTTTCTCAGCATATCTAGGAGTTGTCGTATATGATATCCATAATTTTGCTTACGCCTTTGTTAGAGCGCTGCTATGTGTTACTACCGTCTCTCGTGGAGTTTAAGAGAGCTAAGTATGCGTCTCGTTTCTCTCTTATTGCATATAAATAGTGTTATAAATACTCTCTTGTATTTTTTCAACCACTTCGAGGTTCCCTACTTTAAAAAAAAAAAAAAAGAAAATTCAAATTTAATGGAGAGTGTTTTTGGCATTTATTTTTTGAAGATTATCTCTTCTATCTAAATGTTGGCCGCGTCTACGTCTCAGGTGGTCCATCCGTTGAGTCAAATTTTCGATGACTCGTTCGAGCATTTCGACTGGTTACTAGCAAGTCACACGCGTGATGTTTTGCTCCAATGCCTGAATCGAAGCGGAATTGTCCGCATAGACTTTAGACTTTACGTATCTCGACAGGAAAAAGTCTAACGGTCTGATATCACACGATCTTGGTGGCCAATCGTCCACATAGACTTTAGACTTTACATATCCCCACAGGAAAAAGTATAACGGTGTGATATCACATGATATTGATGGCCAATCGAAGTGTTCTCTCAATAAATCCATTGATTGATACGATGTGTAGGAAGTAGTGCCGTGCCGTCTTGTTCAAACCAAAGGACGACCTTCAATTTTAGGCATCAAATAGTCGGCTACCAATGCGCGATAACGCAGCTACTGACGGTTACGTTCTCACCGGCATCATTTTTGAAGAAATATGGACCGATAATTCCACCGGCCCACAAACCACACCAAACCGTTGTGTTTTCTGGATGAAATGTCAGCTCTTGAATCTCTTCAGGTTACTCTTCGTCCCAAGTGCGTAAATTTTTCTTGTTTACATATCCATTGAGTCAGAAATCGGCCTCATCGTTGAACAAAATTTGCCTCGTCGAATCTTCTTGGAGCTTTTCAAGAGCCCATAGAGCGAAGCGATGTCGCTTGGGAAGGTCGAGCGGCTTCAGTTCTTGCACAAGCTGTATTTTGTACGCTTTCAATTAAAGATCTCGACGTAAATTGCGCCGAATCGTTCCATATGTTAGTCCGAGTTGCTGCGAACGGCGCCGAATCGACTCTCCACGGTCTTCATGTACACTCTCAGCTGCGGCCGCTATATTTTCTTCACTGCGTGCTGGACGTAGTCTATTCGGTCGAATATTATCCAATAATGAATGCGTGGTCTCAAGATGGGTGATGGTGGTGCGAATAGTACGCTCAGTAGGCCGATTAGTTTGATCATAAGTTGAGCGAAGCGAGTGAAACACATTCTTTACAGAACGTGAAATTTCTTTTTCATGATGAAATGCCAAACAATACTGAAAAAGAATAACATGACAGCTTGACACAACTCATGCATGATTTGTAAAAAAATGCTATTGAAGGAAATGCCTCTACTTGGATCACCCATTAGAAGAAATTAGCATTTCAGTTTTTTCTAGACCTCTCTACATATTGCCATTACGAAAATAAAGTTTTTGTTAAGTAGGGTTCTACAACCCTATTAGAAAAATGTCTTTGAGGTCAACCAGCATTACACTAAGGAAACGACGAAACTGCTTCGAAGCAAACAAATTACAAACAGATGTTTGCTACAGTGCAAGTTCTCCTTATATGGCCACTTCGGGCGCTAAAATATCCAGGCCTCAGCTATTCAAAGATTTCGAAGTTTTCATAATACACCTCGTCCTTTTCTGCTTACCTAAATGAAGCTTGGAATAAAAATGTGTCTTTTACAGGGAAATAGTTTTGAAAGGTGGGAAATGCCTTTCAGTGAAAAGCATTTAACAACTGTCAATAAGTGACTGCATAAGTGACCTGACTCTCAGCGAGAGGTCTTTAAGGTCTATCGACAAGTGACCACATCTGACTCTCAGTGAGAAGCATTTAAGAACTATCTATAAGCGACCGCACCCTTCTTTTGCTGGAGCTACGTATCGTATCATTAGCAGTATATTTAAAACTGCAATGAACTACACTCTTCAAAGAAGCCACGCCATAAATAATTATTATTCCTCACTTGTTTCTTTAATATTTAAACACAGTAGAAGATGAAACATTCGAAACAATTATTTGCTCTCTTTGTTTTTTTTTTAATTTTAACGTCTTTTTGAAGCCGCCACTGTCTGTCATTACTACTCGTGCATTCCACTCTCTTCCACTGCTGCAGGCACTAATAGTCCATTAGCAGTCAGTCAGTTTGTGTGTCTGCGTCATCATCATAATCATCATCATTTCATTCAGTCATTGTTGTTTAGCGTCTAACTTTTACTATCTTTTAGACAACAACAACAACAATAATAATAATAATTACTAGAATAGCGACAAAACTATATGCATACACATGTATACATGTATATATAATGCATGCATACAGTGTATTATACTAGCATAGATACATTTACCTGCACCACTTGCTAGGCATATCATCAACTTACCGCGAGGTTTTGAATGGAATCGCAAAACAGCTTCCTCGTCGCTCAATAACTGCTATTCGTTATTTATTGTTGTTGTTTTGTTATTTTTGTTTTATTGTTTGGGTTTTTTTTTCACTACCTTTGCTTTATTGTGTGACAAAATAACACAAAATGCTCTTCCCTGTACTCACACAAATCTACCATTCTATTCAAGTTAATTGGAAAAGTTTCTCTTCAAACGCTGCTATGAAAAAATTTTCAGTTATTACCAAGTATTGTATGGCATAGTAGTACGCAGAGTTGATGATAATAGTCGAATAGAAGGGAGAAACCTAATCATCGTTTGTGGTGAGGAATGAATAGACATACAGTTTATATGAGGCGCTTTCATACCTACTTTGTGTATAGAAATGAACACAATTCCACATTATTATTATTATTTTTTTTTTTTTTTTTTTTTTTTTTTTTTTATATTTACATCTATATTCATATATTTTTGTATTTAAGTGTGGCTTAACCTTAAGCCATAAAATATTTTTTTGAAAATTTTGAATGCATTATTAGTAACATACATACATTTGTATAATTGAATATATTTTCGACTACCTTTCAGCTACAGTAAAATTATTTTAATTTTTGACCTAAGAGTAAATTAGTAAACAAAACTCATTTAAATTCAAAATTATGTTAAACACTTTAGTAAAGACGAGAAAAAATATTTTATAGTTCCAAGACGCATACCTTAGCAGAACAAAGCGCCTCCAGCTTTTAAAAAATTATATGAAACAAATTAATTTTTGCAGTGAATAATAAAGAAGTTGAATATTGTTACGATTTTGCTGAATCAACTTCGATGATTTTCAAAATCCTTCGGGTACGACCACTGGATTGTTAAATAAAATTCGCTAACTTTATTTGCAGTCTTTTTATTTATAAAAAATTTATTAAATGTCCTTTTATTACTCAGTAATTCACAATTCAATTACAATTCACTTCAATATTTACAATTACTTGAATTACAACTTTCACAATGTACTCTTTCTTATTACTTCATTGTAATGAAATCACCAACGCGTTTACTTTACGACTGATTAGCTTGGCAGCTGAGTGTCGCCCTTATATAGTAGTTGGCTGCTCGCAAAAAAAAAGCCTGGAATAAGCGAATCGTTCTCGATAACAAATGTTCTCGTTTTACGCTCTAGAACATGCCAGTTATCGACTTCTCTCTTTCATCTGACATTCGCTTCGCATTTTCGCCACAATATAATAAAAAAATAATAGTGGATAAACTCTAGCAGCGCAATTGAAACAATTTTTTTATAAAAAAAAATTAGTGGGTACAATTAAAATATATTATAATGATATTTACTGAGTAAACTTCAATAGAAAATATTAAAAACGGGGAGAAATATATTATAAAAAAGTATTTAATAATTAAAAAATATATATATATTTTAACAATTTAAATGAAAACGAGGAAGATATGAGGAAATATTTACCGAATAATTTCTAGAAAAATATTTTATAGTAAAGGTTTTTTTTTTATAGAGGTATAGAACTTTAAGTTGGCGTTACTTTTCAAGATGGCGACCGATTTAACAGCTGTCAAGTGATTTATTCTCAGTTTAGTTTGGCAATTCATCATGAATAGACTCATGCCTGAACAACGCTTGCAAATAGTGCAATTTTATTTCGAAAATAATGATTCTGTGCGGAAAACGTATCGCGCACTACGCCCATTTTAGCGAAGTTTAGCGATGAAGCGCACTTCTGGTTGAATTGCTACGTCAACAAACAAAACTGGCGCATTTGGAGTGAAGGTAATCCTCAAGTGTATGTTGAAACACCGTTACATCCAGAAAAACTGACTGTTTGGTGCGCTTTATGGGCTGGTGGAATCATTGGTCCGTATCATTGGACGTAGTGAGCGATACGTTTTCCCCACAGAACCATTATTTTCGAAATAGAATTGCACTATTTGCAAGCGTTGTTCAGGCGTGAGTCTTTTCATGATGAATTGCCAAACCAAATTGAGAGTAAATCACTTGACAGCTATTAAATCGGTCGCCATCTTGAAAAGTAATGCCAACTTAAAGTTCTACACCTCTATAAAAAAACACCCTATACAAAACATTTTTAATACTAAAATTTTTTTTTTTTCAATAATTGACTGCACCTGTTTTTGCAGTAAAAATTTCAAAAATTAATTTTTTTTATTAAAAAAATACATTTACTGAATAAACTTAAGAAGTTAAGTGGGCTTCAGAGGTTAAAAAAAGGAATTTTCACTATTTTTTTATATATATAATCATATAATTCATTCAAGCAATTCGCAATATCAAAGATATATATTTAAACAGTTTTTTATGCAGTTTTTATTCAAAAATTCCGAAAACTCAGCCGTTGGTATCCCATCTGCCTTGACGTTTCAAAAGAAAATGCTCCCGCCGTGGACAGCATAACTCCTTATTGGTTCATCTAAAATAAAAAAAACCTAAAATATTTCGTTAGTACATGGATAAATCTTGTTATTGAAGAAATAAAATTAGTATATGATATTTGACAGACTTTGAACAAAAAACACTTTTTTTTTATCAAGTTTTCGCGCTGCATTGGCTCGAAAAAATTATTTGCAATAAAAAAAATCCTTCGTTCAATGACTAGATAATGTTCTTACAAAGATTTGTGCTAAATTTGAACGAAATCGCTTTATAACTTTTCGAGAAATCGTGTCCACCAACTTAAGAAATAGAGTTTTGAGATAAACGCGTTTAATGTTTCAAATTGACAAAGACTAGCCTGATGGGCACAAATTCCAAAGGGTCTATCTCTGAAAATATTTTACACATATTTTACAACTTAATAAGACAAAAAAAAAATTTTTTTTCAACCCCACCTAACCCCTTAAGAAGGAAAAATTAAAATGAATGATAAAAAAATTTACTGAATAAGCTTTAACATAAAATTTTAAATGGAAGATATATTTAATAAAAAATGAACAAAAGAAATAAATATTTTCTAAATATCGTTAGAAAAATATTTAATAAAAAAAACCAAATGTTTACCTAAAAATTTTATTTATTTTTTCATAAAATAATTAACTGCACCAGTTTTTAAAATAAAAATATGTAAAATAAAATATTTTATTAAAAAAATATTTTCACTGGATAAACTTAAACAGGAAAAATTAATATACATGAAAAAAATATTTAATGAATAAAATATAATAATATTTAAAAATGGGAAAAAATTTTATAAAAAAAAAAATTTTAAAATTCATTTTAACTAAAAAAAATTACAAAAATAATGAAACAAAAAAAAATCCTGAATAAACTTTTTAAAAAAATTTTAAAACAATTTTGTTTCTTAAGTTATTTTAACAAAGCAGTTTCACGTTAAAAAAATATATATATAAAACAGTTTTACTAGCTTTTATGGCAAAAATAATACAATAATAAATATTTTCAATATCTTAACAGTGAAAATATTTTAACAGTGAAAATATTTTAGAAAAAAATTGTAATTTATATAAATTATGAAAAAATTAACTGAATCAAAAATAAAAATTGAAAAAAAAAATTTTCCAAAAATTAACCGAATCAAAACTGAAAATTGTAAAAAAAAAACTATTTTATGAAAAAATACAAAACAAAAAAAAATCATTTAACTAAACAGATATTTACTTAATAATTTTTACACTAAAAATATGATATACAGTAAATATAAAAATAACTCATTTATTAAAAAAATATGTGAAAAAATATTTTAGCAAAAAAAAATATAAATGAAAATAATTTATACAACAAATAATTTAAAACAAAATAAATAAAAAATATTTAATGGGAAAAAAATTCTGGATTAAACTTAAGCATTAAAAATTAAAAAAAAAATAACTGAATGAACTTTTACAGTAAAAAAGACTGCAAAGGTAGCAGTGTTGTCTTCATATAAAATTTAAATGTACTATGTAGAATACAATAGGGGTATTCGTCTTGTCTAGGAAATGCATGCTATGCAAATATTTCCTATGGAATTGTGCTAGAGATGGAGAGCACCCCCGTTGCAAAATTTTGACATATTCAAGTGAAACAATAACAACCACACAGGCACAGGGTTACTTTTCCTTCACAGGGTTGCATTTTCCTTCTTGCTAGCTGTGGGAAATAAATATATATTTGGTATAGGATATTTTTCCTATCGTACCATATGTTTTTTGCATGTGTTTTGTTGTTGTGCCATCCGTGCACCGTAGCATGCATTTCCTAGACAAAGAGAATACCCCTAATCTCTCTCATTTCAGATGTTTTTTGTCAGTTTTATAGCCCCAAACTTTAAAATGAACAAATGGAAGGTATATAATAAAGTCAACCGATCTGGCCAGGTGCGACAAATGATTAATTTATAACAAATATGCACTCGTATACTATCTGAAAAACTGAGAGACTGGGTTTTATTCAAACAGACGGACAGGCGAACATGGTCAAATCAACTCAGCTCGTGATTCTGATACAATCGGTATAAACTTTGCTGGATCTATCTGTTCTCTTGCTGATACTTACATACTTTGAATCAAAGTTAATAACCCATTTCATGTTCATGAATGGTAAAAATATTGCTACGATTTCGCTAAGTTAACCTCGCTGATTTCCCAAATTATCGTTACCCACTTTCGCCACAATATAAAAAAATATCTTATTGAACCCAAATTGAAGAGCAAACATATTTTACAGGAATCCTTTGAATAGCAACAACCTACGAGCATATTTTATATAGCAATTTTACATATGCAAGTGTACGAGTATAACATTTTTAACATAATTTGTTAATAAAGGGTGATGCATTTCGAGGCTTCCTACTTTCTTAAAGAAAAAAAACACAAAAAATTCAAATGCAATGGGGAATATTTATTATCATTCGAAAGAACATTCTTTGGCATTTTTTTTTGTTGAAGATTTTCTCTTTCAAATGTTGGCCGCGGCTACGTCTCAGATGGTCTATCCGTTGAGTCCAATTTCCGATGATTCGTTCGAGCATTTCGACTGGTAACTGGCGAATGACATGAGTGATGTTTTGCTTCAAGGCCTGAATCGAAGCGGGATTGTCCGCATAGACTTTCCCCACACGAAAAAGTGGGGCCAATCGACCGGCCAAAAACGTGAAATTATCTGCTCACCGAAGTGTTCTGTCAATAAATTCATTAATTTATGCGATGGATGGGAAGTGGCGCCGTCTTGTTGAAACCAAATGACTCGGATATCACGAGCTTCAATTTCATACACCAAATAGTCGATTATTATGGCGCGATAATGGTCGCCATTGACAGTTACGTTCTCACCGGCATCATTTTTGAACAAATATGGACCGATGATTCCACTGGCCCACAAACCAAACCAAACCGTTGTTTATTTGGATGAAATGGCAGCGCTTGCATCTCTTCAGGTTGCTTTTCGTCCTAAATGTGGCAATTTTGCTTGTTTACATTGAGCCAGAAATGGACCTCATCACTGAACAAAATTTGGCTCGAAAACGTCGGATCTTCTTGTAGAACGAAGCGATGTCGCTTGGGAAGGTCGAGCGGCTTCAGTTCTTGCACAGGCTGTATTTTGTACGCTCCATACGTCAGTCCGAGTTACTACGAATCGAATCTCCACGGTCTTCGTGTACACTCTCAGCTACGGCCGCTATATTATCCAATAAAGAATGCTGGGTCTCAAGATGGGTGACGGTGTTGCGAATAGTACGCTCAGTAAGCCGATTATGTTGACCATAAGTTGAGCGAAGCGCACGAAATACATTCTTTACAGAACGTGAATTTTCGTTATAAAGTTGAATGATTTGTAAACGTTGTTCAGGCGTAAGTCTTTCCATGATGAAATGCCAAATAACATTGAGCAAAAATAGCGTAACAGATTGATAAGACTCCTACGTGATCTGTCAAAAACAGGCTATTGAAAGAAGTACTTCTACGTGGATCACCCTTTAGATATAAGTATTAAATTAAAAATTTTGCTTTAAATATTTCATTTTCTGTAGAATTAAAATCATCACACCTACTCATATGCCGTGGCAAAAGAAGTTTACATATGGATATGTAAATTCAGCTGTGCAAATCAACCCTTTATGTTAGCTGATACATCCGCTTACAGGAGATCGACGAGTATTAATTAATTGCACATGTTGAGTGCATAATTTTTTTTTTTTTTTTTTTTGTTATACGGCGAAGCAATTAAGAGAAAAGGTATTTTAATACGTGAAAATCACAATGGCAATGATAAAGTATTAAAAAAAATAATGCAACAAACATACAAATTGAAAAGGTATTTAAATCTGAAAAGCGGAAGAGTACAATGTGCATTACTTTATTACTTTTACATATATCAATCAACCCTTTTTTACGTGGTTTACAATTTGCACTTTTTACCCTTTCGTGTAAATTTAATTGCATGCGTCCGAGTGATAAAAGTAAAAGGAGCCACCAAATGGGGTTGAGGAAAAGGATGAGTTAATTTGAGAAAAAAAATACTTTTTTATTATTACTGAAAAATTTATTTCTTAATTCCTGCCAATTCATATTAAAAAAGTCGTACTTAACGCAGAGTACACAGAGTATTGAAAAGTTACATACATCATACAGAATCTTTACAAATAACAGGTGAATTGAAATATCCCCGGCCTACAATAGTAAAACACATTTTTTGGTTTAATAAATTTTTTTATTCAACATAATGCCCTTCAAGGCTGATACACGGATTATAGCGAACCTCCAACTTTTCGATACCATTTTCATAGTACAATTTGTTACTTAATTCAAAATAGGTCTCAATCTCGGCGATCACCCGCTTATTCGACGAAAATTTCCTCCCATCAAGCCTTCTTCTGAGATCTGAAAACAGTAAATAGTCGCTGTAGTCCAGATCTGGAGAATACGGTGGAAGCGGAAGCAATTCGAATCCAAATTCTTGGATTTTTTGCCATCGATTTCACTGACTTGTGACGCGGCGCACTGCCTTGAAGAAAAAGCACTTTCTTTTTCTTCCAATGCACCGTTTTCCGGCGATTTCGTCCTTCAAACGATCCAATAATGCTGTGTAATAGTCGCTGTTGATCCTGTTGGTCCTTCCCTTTACAAGGTAGTCAAAGAAAATTCTTCCATGCGCATCCCAAAATACAGACGCCATTACCTTGCCAGCCGACTGTTGAGTTTTCCACGGCTTGGGGCGGGTTCATCGTGTGCAGTCCACTCGGATAACTAGCGATTGAGCTTCGGAGTGAAAAAATGGAGCCATGTTTCATTCATTGTCAGATATCGATGCAAAAACTCGGGTTTATTACGCTTCAACATCTCCAAACACTGCTCCGAATCATCAACTCGTCGTAGTTTTAAAGGATATGATGTGCATGCTCAGTCAATTTCTTTAGAGTTCCTGCTATTTCGTTCAATTTCAATTCATGGTCATTCGAAATCCATTTGTGGATTTTTTTCAATTCAATTAACCGTTTAGTTACACGAACTTACCACGCCATTCAGTTCATATCGGAATACATTTTAATGAATATATTTCTTCTTCATTCTTAATCGAAATATTTTAATAATTTAATGCTTTCGTAATTTTATGGGTGAAATGGAGCTCAAAATTTTGTTCGAAAATTGTCTCAACTCAATTCTACATAAGGAATATATATTTTGTTTGAATTGGGGGTTTCGAATAATTCATATAATACTTAGTAGGGACATAAATACTGTTACACACATTTTATGCTATAAAATAAAAAATATTGTATGTTTTTGGACCATTTTTTTACATATTTATTGATATATATTGTACACAAAAAAGCAGTATTCATTCGAAATGCCCGCCTTTGGCCTTCACGCACGCCTTAAGTGGGACTGGCCAATCATCAATAGCCGCACGCACCTCCTCCATTGGGAAATTGGCCACAGCACGAATCAAAGCTGTCTTAAGAGAATCAATGTTGGGGTATCTTTTGTGGCAAACTATGTCCTCTAAAACTGTCCACAATTTGTAATCCAGCGAGTTCAAATTAGGACTGCCAGAGGGCCACTCTTCAGAGGAAATGAATGCTGGTAAATTGTTTTGGAGCCAGATTTGGGTCGTTTTAGCTTTATGGGCCGGGGCAGAGTCTTGCTGAAAGGTCCATAATTGGTTTTGGAACATGGAATGGTTAAGTGGTCTTACAACAGCTTCCAAAACGGTATCTTGGTAAACTTTGGCCGATGTTTTGACCCCTTGCTCGCAAAAATGCAACTCAGTTACCCCATCATAAGAGACACCCCACCAAACCCTGACTGAAGCTGGGTGATGACCTTTTTCGACCCTTGGAATCAGTTCAGATGCTTCCTTAGATGACCATGCATACACCCTATCATTTTGTTATTAAATTTTTCCTGAACGGTAAAAGTTTTTTCATCGGTAAACAAGATTTTTCTGTGCAATTTATCAGCGTGCTTCACCAAAAGACGTTTGCATTTTACCACCCTATTTTTTTCAAAGCTGCAGTCAACAAATGTCCGGTACGGCGTTTGAAAGCCCCAAGTCCCAAGTCTTTTTTAATAATTCGACCTATGGACTTTTGCGAAACATTAATCTCCCGGGCCATGATTTTCTGTTTTCGGAGCGGATTTCGCAGAATTCTTGATTTGACAGCTTTGATGACTTGCGGCGTTCGAACTGTACGTGGACGGCCCGACCGGTGGCGGTCTTTAACATCCCCAGTCTCCTCAAACAGTTTTATGCACCGGTAGACGAGCATGCGACTATGCCGAGCGGACGGACTAACGCTTTACAGGTTATATTTTATAAATTATATGGGAATTATGTGTCCCTATATTATAACGTTTATATATACTAACATTCGTACTAAGAAAGCACGAAGAATATGCGCACAGTTACATGAGATGCATTTCGATTGCAATTAGTAGACTCTGCTTTATGAGGATAAGACATTCTCTTGATTTATGCGTATATATAGTCAGGTATGTATTGTACAATATGTGTGGATGCGTGGTTTTGAAGTCACTTCATAATGAAGCCGCATACTGGAAATGTATATCCATATATACATATATAGTATGTATGCACTTCCTGCACGCATATACTACTTGCAACCATACCACAAATTCCTCAAATGCATTGTTTTTGCATTGATGGACGGACGGACGGACGGACGGATAGATTATGCTTTGAGGCATAATTAATGCCGTCACTGCTTTAATATCTTAATAATTCATAAAACGTATCAGAAACCTACTTCACGCCGTTGGAGAGAGAGACAGACTCACATAGACACACACACACGAGTTTATGCATGAAATGCTGCATTGTATGTGACGCATGCAATTCTGAAGCCGCCGCCTCCTGAAGTGGTTGCATGTATGCAATTCCATGCCATGCCATGCCAGGGCTAAGCGCATCGCATATGGCACAATTTGATGGTTGCACGTGTCTTCTATTTTATCACTCTGCCACACCACACAGAGACACTCTTCACTACATTCTCTACATGCTTTACAGCAGTCAGTCACTTGCTGGTATTGGAGTGTTGGAGGAGAAGGTGGGCGTTGTAGGTGTACTCGTACTCAGTAGTGCCGCTACTTGAAGTCCCTCATATGTATGTACGTGCATCGCTATATTTGGTGTATGTGTCTTCATGACTGGCGGCGGTTTTTTGTTTTTAGAAATATAAAAAATATTCAAAAATAGAAAAATTAAAAAAAAAAAATTTTTTTTGTGCACTTGCAAACCGAAACTTGTATATCACAATGCAATACAATACAATAGAAATTCATATGTATTTCGGTTGAGGTGAAAATAAAGCACTCTTCTTCTTCTTCTTATTCTTCATGTCTATTTCTTTCTATGTCATGTTGCAGGGTTAATGGTGGTTGTTGGCGTTCTAAATAGCAAAAGTAGCATGACAGCCGATATTTTTTTTTAAAGCTGCTCGTAAAAAATTCATTACATTCATTCATTCATTTCCATTTCATGGCATGCCATTGATGTCGCCCCCATGAATGGGTGCATTTCAAGTCAAGTGGCGTATGCTGGCAATTCACTTTGCGCTGCAGCGAATAAAACACGAGAATGCACACACTTCAAAAACTGGCACACTTTGCTATTTAATTTACCAAATTTTATGGCTGATATTTCCGAAAGTGATAAAGAGTTAAGTACAAAAAAAAATTCAATTCAATTGCATTGGGAGTTCGAAATGCACTCTCCTTTATTCTCTTTGTTATTCGTCTAGTAAACTCTTAGTTGATAAAGTGAAGGTGTTTTCGGTTTTTAATATTCATCTAGAAGTTTAAATTTTTTTTTTTTTTTTTTTTTTGTTATAAGTTTTTTTGTGAGCCAAGAAAGTCACTTTTTCTGCGCAATGCTTGAGATATACAAAGTTGTAAATTCAGTGCAGTTGAAAAATTTAAAAAAAAAAATTTTTAGAGACTGAATCGATTACAGTTATTGTAAGGCTTTTGCCTCAATCTTTTACTTCGTTCCACCGCAAATATTATTGCTGTAACCGAGCCGAAATGTAGCCGAAGACCCGATTGTGTCCCTTTTTCGATGTTCTCAGATTATAGCGTATTTTTCAGTTGAACTGACACCTACATACATCTAAAGTCCACCTCACACAACAACTGAAGCCAGCTGACTATTCACAACGCCATAGTTTCACCGATTGGATGCTTGAGCAACAAACAGTGGACCGCGATTTTTCCAACAAAATTTTCTTCAGCGATGAGGCACATTACTCACTCCCAAATAATTGAAGAGAGGTTATTTTACCTCAGTTCTTTGAAAACGATAACGCTGAGACTGTCACTGTCTATTCGAAGCATTATTGTCGTATGATAATCGACTTTTTTTGGCCGGCAATTGAAGAACATGACTTGGACAATATGTGGTTACAACAAGATAGTGCCACATGCCACACAATTTCTCTCTTGTTCTTAGTTTTTTTTTTTTTTTAAGAAATGTGGATAAAATTTTTTCTCCAAATCTGTGGAGAAGAACTAGTGTAACAACACCTTTATAAGATTTTTGGAACAAAGTTTAAACTGCTAGGATAATATGACTTAGATCTCTTAAGCTCAGCTGTAGGCTTACATATTAAAAAATAAGACAATGTTCTTGGAGAGTCGTTTAATCCACCGTAAATATGTAATTATAACAGATCTTCAAATTTTGCCAAGATGAAAATGGGCTGAGAGCACATAGTGCCATTTAGAGAATGATCTGAAACTAATACATTAATTTCTGTGTCAATGAGTGTGTGAAGCGGACTTATAATGAAATCTCGACACAAAATCCCGAAATACAAAATCCCGTAACACATAATCCAGACACGACAAAATTACAAGAAGTAACTTATTTGTCGGGATAAAGAGTTGTCGGGGTTTTATATTATCGGGATTTTGTCTTGTCTGGATATTGTATTATCTGTATTTTGTTTTGTCGGGATTTCGTTATGTCTATTTCATGTAAAGCCGAGATTGTGTCTTGTTTGGATTTTTTTTAACTGTCTGGATTATGTATTGGCTGGATTTTAAAATCGGTATTGTGGAGGGTTACCGGGTGAAGCTAAGTGGTCTTAAGTCAGGGTAAAGTGGAAATCTGCAAACTATTTCAACCGAGAAAATCTGGTCCAACATAAAGTACATCGTTGGCAAACTTGGCTTGATGCCGACTTTCCGGACACTGCCCAAGAAAATTCGATCATCAAGGTTTGGTATGCTTATTTTAGATGTGGTGAAAGAGCGCCGAAGACGGTGAACACAGTGGACTCCCAAAAGAGGTTGCTACCGACGTCAGCAAATCCATAAAAATTCACAAAATGATTTGAAAGGCCATAAATTGAAATTGAATGAAATAACAGGCACTCTAAAGATATCAACTGGAGGTGTACATCACGAAAATTTTGGTATGAGAAAGTTGTGTGCATTGTGGGTGCCGCGCGAGTTCAGTTTTAACCGAAATCCAACGACGAGTTGATGATTCGGAGCAATGTTTGGAGATGTTGAAGCGTAATAAGCCCGAGTTTTTGCATCGATATCTGACAATGAAAGAAACATGGCTCCATCATTTCACTCCGAAGCTCAATCGCTAGTTATCCGAGTGGGCTGGACACGATAAACCCCCTCCAAAGCGTGGAAAAACGCGAACGTTGGCTGAAAAGGTTACGCGTTTGTATTTTGGGACGTGCATGGAATAATTTTCATTGACCACCTTAAAAAAGGAAGAACCATCAACAGCGACTATTACATAGCGTTATTGGACTGTTTGAAAGGAAGAAATCACCGGAAAACGGTGCATTGGAAGAAAAAGAAAGTGCTTTTTCTCCAAGGCAATGCATCGTGCCACAAATCAGTGAAGTCAGTGGCAAAAATCCGTGAATTGGGCTTCGAATTGCATCCGCATCCACCGTATTCTCTAGATCTAGCACCCAGCGACTATTTCCTGTTCTTATATCTCAAAAGAATGCTCGCTGGGAAGAAATTTTCGTCGAATCAAGTGAACTGAAGCCTAGTTTGAAGCAAAGGACAAAGCATACAAAAATGGTATCGAAAAATTGGAGGGTCGCTGTAATCACTCTTGAAGGGCACTATCTTCAGTAAAAAAAGTTGAATTTTGCCAAAAATGTGTGTTTTACTATGGCAGGCCGGGATTTTTCAATTGACCTGGTATCTTTCTGTCTGTCCGTCTATAATTTCATATAATAGTTCTCACTAAGAAGCACCTAAGAACATGTACTTTGTTATTCTGTTCACACCCTGCTAGTACGAGGGTGGTTTGATAATTCAGTGACTTTTTGAACAAAAATATACCGGCTTCGACAAATAGCCGTCTTCTTTTCGTGCTCGACATTTGGTACAGCATTTTTTCCAATTTTGTTTACCTTCCAAATAATAGATTTTTCAAGGCCCTCAAAATATGCGTTTGTTTGTGTGATGAAATCTTCATTCGACCCGAAGCTCTTACCGCCCAGCCGTTTCTTCCGGTTTGGCAACAAGAACTAGTTGCAGAGGCCTTATTCTGGAGAATATGCTGGATGGGGTAGCAGTTCATAGCCCAATTTATGAATTTTTGCCATGGTGACCACAAACGTATCCACCCGTGCATTATCCTGGTGAAACGGCACTTTTTTCGCCAAATGCGGTCATTTCTGCTTGAAATCAATATCGAATGTGTCCAAAAGCACTGAATAATATTCCACGATCGTTTTTCAATGTAATTGATGTGAATGAATCTTCGTGTATCCCAAAAAAACTATGTTGGCCGACAGACCGACCTTGACTTTTTTTGCTGCCCGAATAAATCCATTGTATTGATTGTTATTTGGTTTCTGGTGTTGTTAGATGGATCCATGTTCAAAAAAAAAAACTGTTTTGGATTGCAGTTAAACATCGCTAAAGACCCTTTTGATGTGGTTACGCGGTTGCGTTTACGGTTGAGTGTGAGAAATTGTGCCACCCACAGCGCGGATAGCTTTTTGGTGTCCAAATATTCATATAAATGTGATGTACCCGCTTAGTTGAGATGCCTACAGCCTCAGTCACTTCAAGCACTTTTATTCTCCGATCATCCCATTTGCACTACTGCTACTACTACATTGGCCTAGACATCAATAATTGCGCGCCATTCGTGTCTCCTTCTCGCAGGTTGACGCTAATGGGAAATAACAAGCAGACCAGGTCTTTCCGAACTAGTTCTTTCCAACAGACTAGAGGTCTTCCCCTTCCTCTGCCTCCATGTGCGGGTATTCAATCGAATACTTTCAAAGCTGAAGCGCTTTCATCCATTCGGATGTCTTTTTATTCACTTAGATCGTCAGGACGGGAATAAAGAATGATTTGTAGATTGGTTTTAGTGAGCTCTGAGAGGACTTTACTTTTCAATTGCCTACTGAGTCCACCTGTTGGCAATAGTGATTCTGCGTTGGATTTCAAGGCTTACATTGTTGGTGTTGTTGATGCTGTTTCCAAGATAGACGAAATTGGCTACAACTGGAAAGTTAAGACTTTCAACACTGACGTGGGATCCAAGACGCGACTGTGATGACTGTTTGCTAAGTGATAGGAAATATTTCGTGTTGTCCTCGTTCACTACCAGACTCAATCGCCTCGCTTCTTTGTCTAGCCTAGAGAAAGCAGAACTATGCATCAAGGTTATCTGTTTTCCCTGCGGAATAGGGGTTCAAGAGTTTCCCCGCGGTAAGGTCTGCCTGACGCAAGAGGCGACTAAAATCCAATAGTTCACGCGAGAGTCGGGTCTTTATGCCGGAACGACCCGGATATTTATCCGGCCAAGGACTGTCACTCCCGCAATATTCCCCGAAACCAAGTTCGTGGAATTTTTCTTCGGTTACAACAACAACAACAACAATCGGGTTATCTGTACTTTACGCTTTGGTGTGATATTCTAATTTACATTTCCAAGTCTTGGAAAGACTTAGAAGCGTGAATTAGTACCAGGCTGTAGGTGAATATTTCCCTACCACAGCTGCAAGCCTTGTGGAACGTGTGAGCCTCTTCACAAAAAAATTCTGCAGTTGTCTCTGAGCTTAGTCCACAATGATATCTCGACCCAAACGAATTAATGCTACTTAGAGATGAGATAATTGACTGTATTTTCTTCAAATCCTACACTCGCACAAACATACTCAAGCGCTAATTTGTATTTCCATTAACCAACCGCACAATTTAAAGCAATTCAAAGCACACAAATTCCTAGACTTCTGTGACAAACTTCTATTATTAGCACACAACTAGCTTGATAACCAATAACTTTTTTAAGTAGCCGTAAACCAGGCAGACCGACAAGTCAACATAGCAGAAGCCCACATGAATTTATGCATTACGAAAACAACAACAAAAATTATACAAAACTAGTCTAGTATATATAGATCAATGTAGGCAGCGAAGTTGTACGAAGTTAGAAGTGAAGTGCAGCAGTGAAAGAAGAATCCAAAACCAACCAGAATAGTTGACGGCGAATACGCAAATTAACTGCAATCAAATGGGAGGAAAGGAGAGGAAGTAGAACAGGCAACAACAGCCTTATAAAGCAGTAGAAATGAATTGAAGTTGGAGTTGAATTGAATTAATAGAAAGTAGGAGTTTGTCTCGAAGTGGTTTTTTTTCGAATTATATAGACTCGGATGCTCTTTGATAGATGCGCGTAACTATTAAAAAAAAAAATTTTTTTTCCAAAAAACAACCACAAACTTTTGCAGTGCATAAAAGTGTACTGAAATGACAGCGAGACTGACTTCACGCTACAACAAATCATAACAGACAGCAACGACCGCTCATGACAGCTCTGACTATTCCGCCTTGCGTATGTAAAATCAAAATACAACTGTGCAAATATAAAAGTAACGAGTTTTCTGTAAAAAGATAATGTGGGAGACGACAGCTTTTATTTGTGAATTATATACGTAAATACATTTGAAGAACGACCAAGCTCAAAACTAACTAGCAAATTGAAGTAAGGGGGTGGTACCCTATGCTCAAAAAAAAATATAAAAAAATAAAAATTATAATATTTTTCCACACAAAACCGACAAGTCAACTGTAGACATAATGTAGACAAGTGACATTTGTTGGAAACACACATACATAAATACATAAATACAAACCAGCGAAGCTAACTGGGGAAAAAAGTATTCGAGGGAGTATAAGGTAAAGTAAATAAAATAAAATTGCAAAAGAGTTCTAAAAGAGTTGATGATGTCGTCTTTCCTGTCTCCCAACATCAACTACAGGCATACATACGCACATTTGCTCGTAGACTTAAATTCATTGAAATATTTTTGATGAGTTCTCTGGACAAACTGTACGCTTGACTGCGTCGCCCAAGCCAAGTTAGTTTGTTGAATGCCTTTATGCCAAAGCAAATATTTTCAAACTTTTTCAAATACTATACTCTTATAGTTATTGCAGCAGAAAGGCCGAATGTGCGACTAGCAATTAAGTCAGTCTCTAACTGATTTATGAAGTCACCAGGCATGAGCAATGGACAAAGCGTATGGTAACTATAGTTTATACATACATATGTATATGTGTGTGTACTGTTGGAAAGTAAAAAAGAAATTTAAAAAACAAATATTAAAGGAAAAAAAAACTGAAAACTCTAATTTGTCTTACAACCATTGTCAGTAGACAGAAAATAAGTATGACAATTGACTGTTGTTGGCTTTATTTTTGATCAAACGACAGACATTGAGGGATAATTAAACAAATTGTTGGCTGAGTGACAAAAATGGCAGCTTCTTTCATTCAGTTAAAAATAGTTACAGAAATATGATGTAGTAATTTTTGGAAATGAAAGAAGTATTTATGTTAAATAAAAGGACAAAAGCGCATCTAATCATCTAAGCATCTAATCAAAAACTTCATAGGAACACTTCTCGATGAAGCCATCCTTACAAAATTGGATGAGTGGTTTCGGAGTGTATCCGGGGCATACAGAAAAACATTAGTTTTTATATATGTATATAGAAGCATAACAAGTAAAGGTAATTTTTCAATAGCCTTTTCTTTTTTTTTGCCAGATCACGAGTGAGTCGTGTTACGCTATCTTTTTATTTTTGTTCAGGTTTGTTTGGCATTTCATCACGGAAAGACTTACGCCTGTAAAGAATGTGTCTCGCGCTTCGCTCAACTTATGGCCAACATAACCGGCCTTTTGAACGTACTATTCGCAACACCATCACCATCACCATTGGATAACATTCGACCGGATAAACTACGTCCAGCACGCAGTGAAGAAAACATAGCGTCCGTAGCTGAGTGTGTATATGACGACCGTGGAAAGTCGATTAGGAATGACTTGGCGCATTTTACATCGAGATATAAAATTGGAAGCGTAAAATATAGCTTGTGTAAGGACAGAAGCCGCTCGACCTTCCCAAGTGGCATCGCTTCGCTCTATGGGCTCTTGAAAAGTTCCAAGAAGATCCGACGTTTTCGACCCAAATTTTGTTCACCGATGAGGTCCATTTCTCGCTCAATGAGTATGTAAACAAGTAAAATTGCCGCATTTGGGACGAAGAGCACTCTGAAGAGATTCAAGAGCTGCCATTTCATCCAAAAAAACAATGGTTTGGTGTGGTTTTGTGGGCCGGTGGGTTCATCAGTCCATATTTCGTCAAAAATGATGCCGGTGAGAACGTAACCGTCAATGGCGACCGTTATTGCGGCATGATAACCGCCTATTTGATGCCTGAAATTGAAGATCAAAATCTCCCCCACATTTGGATTCAACAAGACGGCTCCACTTCTCACACATCGCACCAATCAATGGATTTATTGAGAGAACACTTCGGTGAGCAGATAATTTCACGTTTTGGTCCGGTCGATTAGCCACCAAGATCGTGTGATATCACACCGTTAGACTTTTTCCTATGAGGGTATGTAATGTCTAAAGCCTATGCGGACAATTCCGTTTCGATTCAGGCCTTGGAGGAAAACATCACGCGCGTCATTCGCCAGTTACAAGTCGAAATGATCGAACGAGTTATCGAAAATTGGACTCAACGGATGGACCAGCGGAGGCGTGGCCGCGGACAATATCTGAAGGAGATAATCCCAAAAATTTAAATTTGAACCTCGAAATGGATCACCGTTTATAATAAAATAATAACTTCAGTTTTTTTCTAAATTTTTAATTTTAATTTATTAAATTTTATTTTACTTTATTTTACTCTATTTTATTTTCTTTTATGTTATTTTATTTTATTTTTCTTTATTTGTTATTTTGTTTTGTTTTATTTTAGTTTATTTTATTTTATGCTGATAAATTTTATTTTATAATAGTTCAGTTTATTATATTTGTGTTTATTTTACTGGAATATCACATTTTCTCTATATTTGCATTATATTACTTGATTTAATTTTTTTCCTATTATCTTTACTCTGTTATATATTATTTTTATTTAGATTTTTTTATGTTATTTTTTATTTAGTTTTAGATTATTTCATTTTATTTGATCTTTTTATCAGTTTATTTGATTTAATTTAATTGTGTTTTTGATTTTATATTTGTTTATTTTATTCAATTTTATTTATTTTATTATATATTAGTTTTAATTTGTTTACCTTTCATGGACATGAAATTACATATCAACTTTGTTCCGAAGTTTGTAAATACTCAATGAAATGTATACTTGTCGTATCAGAATCACGAGCTGAATTGATTTAGCCATGCCCGTCTGTCCGCCTGACTGTTTGAACGAAAACTAGTCCTTCAATTTTTGAGATATTTCAACCACATTTGGTGAAAAAATACACTTATACGTTTAAGCGATCATTTGTCGAAGCCAGCTAGATCGTACCACCACAGCATACGAACGATATTTCACATTTGAAATTTTGGGTTATAAATCCGTCAAAAAAGAACCTAAGAACGTAAAATTTGATATTCTAAGCAAGCTTAATGGTTCTTAAAAACACCGAAATCAGCCGAATATAACATATAACTCCCATCTATATTTTTAGATGTGTGTTCGGTCTAAACTCGTTCATAAAAGCATTACGGATCATAATTAATTAATATTATCCACAAATATTATGAATTGCATACTGACTACTATTTCATACAGCCCCCATTCAACCGATTTGTTCAGGCATGAGGTTTTGCGCTGTTAAAAAAGCATCTAAGAGCTTGAAATTTAGTATTCTATAGACGTAAATTCAAGTTGGTATTACAACTGAAAATTAGCAAAGTCGAAATTTTCAATTTACAGTGAATTTGGTATGTTCATGTTTGGTAAGCATAAAGACTTCGGCATGACCGAAGATAGCCGTTCTTTCTTATTAAAATTTAATATAATTTTTTATTGTTTTATTATTTTATCCCATTTAATTTACTTTAGTTTTGTTTTACTTTAATTTACCTTATGTTATTTATATTTTGTTAAATTTTATTTTATTTTATTTGAAATTGTTTTAATTAATGGTGTTATTATCTTTTATATTTTTCTTTTTAAATTAATTTAATTTTTATTTTGTGTTATATTTTATTTTGGTTTGTTTTAAATTTCATATGTCGTTCATTTACTTTATTTTTATTATTTTATTAAATATAATTAATTAGTTTTATATTATTTTAATAAAAATTATTTTATTTTTTTATTATTTTATTTTTTCTAGGTTAATTCATCCAATTTTATTTTTATTTTTATTTATCAAAGTCTGGCAAACCACAGGCCATTCGCACGCATATATGCGTTTGGTGGATACACCGAAGATTTGTATGTGAATTGAAATGAAATGAAAACAAAGGAAACCAAAGTTATTAATATTTCATATAAATGCTTTATTAAGTGTTAATTTAAATTACAATAGTTACCGTTGAGCGCCGTGATTGCTGTGTAGTAGCTTAGATTGCTGTGTTTCGCTTCGATTCCAAAAACCATATGGCATAAAATGAAGGCAATTGGAATGACCCGAACTGCCAAACAACAATTATTAATAGATAATAATAATAACGAACTTTAGGGTGGATTCAGGGAGGTGGAGTCAGTGGAAACAGAGTCTACGAGTATTTTAATTATTATTCTTGATTAATATTATTAATTCAATTTTATGTTATCTTATTTTATTCTTATTAATTTATCTTGTATTTTTTAATTTAATTTATTTATTTTTTAAGTTTATTAATTTTTTTATTACATTTTATTTTTATTATTTTATTCTATTATTTTTTTCTACTACTTTATTGTATTTTTATTTTATTTTTTACTCTTTTTTATTTTTTAGTAAATTATATTATTATATCAAAAATTTATTTTAAAATCGAGTGATTCATGAATCATTGAAGTTTTGATACAATTAAGCTTCTTAGCAGAGTGGAGTGGCTTTTCTTTTCTTTTTTTTTGTAGATTTAAGGCCAAAAACATGTAAATTTCGTTCACCATTTATCATTAAAAAGAAATTATTGGATTTATCGTATACCTAAAAATGTCATGGTTTACCCATGAGAAAATTCTGATATATCTTGAGTATTCATCTCACTCTCGTCTCATGTGAATTTTTACGGCTTCTTTTTAATCAAAAATAAGTCTTATCTAAATCCAAGCCTTTCAACTAATATAAAAATTTTCATGGAAATATCTGCGATGATTAATGTTTTTTATTTCTTTTTCTTTTTAGGTAAGCTATAACAACAACAAAAAGAGTATCAAAACAAAAAGTACAAGATTGCAAGCTTACAACATTAACATAGCAGTAGAAGAGACTTCGGCCGAGAGAAAGTTTAACTCTGTGACAAAATTTTCGGTCGAAAAATCTCTAATGGGTAAAGCATTTTGTCTTGTGGTAAGCACGCGTCGCGCGGGTTCACTTATTACAGCATGATGTTGATGATAAGCAGTGCTGTTGCAACAACAAAAATACATTCTTTTGGTTTATGAACTGATCATTAATTTTAGGTTTTTTTCTTCGTCAATGAATGCTATGAAAAATTATATAATCAGTCTTATTATAAAAAATGGAACATGAACTTTAACTCTTCTGTTCTTTTACAAATATTTTTGTTCTCATATAAATAATTTAATATTTATATTGTAATTATTATAATAGTTTTATGTTGCAAATGACTAAATCTATTACCAATTCAATTTATTACTACTTATGTACATTTATAAGCGATAAAATCAGATAAATATTGTTTTAGAAGTGTCTCGATTGTTATATTTATTGTTATCGAAAGTGTCAGCAATAACATTTGTATTGCGAAACAAATCCCATTGATTGCCTGTAGTCAGAACATATGCGCCTCATGTATGTATATGTGTATACGGCAGACCAACATTAGAGTGGATCACTTTTCAAAAAATTTATAAGTCCATACTTGAAAAGCAATTTGAAATTTATATAGAAAATTTTTGAAGTATGAAGCCTTTCTTTATTGGCTTTCATTTCCTTTTTCTGGTATAACTTACCATTTAAAAATTTAGTTAATACTCAAACTCTTTAAAAAAAAAATTTATTGCTTCGAAACTGTAGTTTTTCAATTAAATAGAATATTTTTTCACTTAGAGAACGAAAAGCCTTATTTAACAAATTTTTGAATGTTACCTTTTTTCTCTGTGAAAAACTCTATCTTAAACAATGGTCAATAGTTAAAAAATCAATCTCGGAAAATAATATATCTGTAAAGTTCAACATATCTCTTGTCCTGAAATAATATTAAAATTAATATTTCCAAACTGGAAAAACAGATATGATACTGAAACGCCAATCATTGCACGAAAAATTCCCGATCGGACTCCAAGCCAACGAATGAATGATGACTATGCATACATCTCGGAAATGGAAAATATTTTCGAGAGTGGGTCTTATGCGTATGATTCACGATCGAAATACCACATTATGGGTTCTTAACGAAGTAGAACAAAATTATATCATAAACCGACTCGTAAGTATCAGAGTAGGGCTTAAGCGCAACTACACTACATTGGACTACCGAACTACAAGAGAAATTATACCGCAAATTTCTGTATTATTCCCAAGAATCAATCCCTATTTTGCAGATGTACGTTACCACAAGCGATGTCGGTTCGAAAAGCTGGCAATTATTAGCTCTTGTTATAGTGAGTTGAATCGAAAGATGCATCTTATCGAGTCCACTCCTTATGCGGAAAATCTCAGATAGAATTACCACACTGTACATTCTTACGAAAGCATATCGTCAACCAGCTTGACAGTATAAAAAATTATTGGAGTACAACTTTACTACGACAATTCCAGATCGAACAAGGCAGCCACAAAAAATTGCACCCCCAGTGTCTCAAACTGTTCAAATCGACACTTCAATCGGGCGATCCCAAGTCGGATTACCAAATTTCATCTTCTTAGAAGCCACTGGCGATTTGGAGATTCGGCTGAAAAATGAAGAATAACACTGATCTCGGTCTTAAGTAAGATTACCCAATAGCAATCCAGTCACAACCCTTCGGCATTTTGCAACCCAGTAAACATATTTGACTCGCCTTATAAGAAGCTTAAGGTTAAACATAACATAAACTTAGGTGCCCGTCAAATCGCTTAAAAATTGTTGCTCCATACTAATGTAGTTAACAGCATTACTATGTATGTATGTAAAGGGTGATCCAAGTAGAGGTACGTTTTTTAATAGCCTTTTTTGACAGATCATGCTTGAGTCGTGTCAAGCTGTCATGCCATTTTTTTTGTTCAGTATTGTTTGGCATTTCACCATGGAAAGACTTACACCTGAACAACGTTTCAACTTTATTATGAAAATTCACGTGGTCAACATAATCGGCCTACGGAGCGTACTATTCGCAACAAAATCACTCATCTTGAGACACAGCATTCATTATTGGATAATATTCGATCGAACGTGGTCTGTCCAGCACGCGTTGTCGGTCCAGCACGCAGTGAAGCAAATATAGCGGCCGTAGCTGAGAGTGTACACGAAGACCGTGGAGAGTCGAGTCGGCGGCGTTCGCAGCAACTCGGACTGACGTATGGAACGACTTGGCGCATTTTACGTCGAGATCTTAAATTGAAAGCGTACAAAATACAGCTTGTGCAAGAACTGAAGCCACTCGACCTTCCCAAGTGACATCGCTTCGCTCTATGGGCTCTTGAAAAGTTCCAACAATGGTTTTGTGTGGGCGGTGGAATCATCGTCCATATTTCTTCAAAAATGATGCAAGAACGTAACCGTCAATGGCGACAGATATCGCGCCATGATAACCAACTATTTGATGCTTGAAATTGAAGCTCGTGATCTCCGCGACATTTGGTTTCAACAAGACGGCGCCACTTTCAACACATCGCGTCAATTAATGAATTTATTCGGAGAACACTTGACGTTTTGGGCCGGTCGATTGGCCACCAAGATCGTGCGATATCATACCGTTAGACTTTTACTGTGGAGATATGTAAAGTCTATGCGGACAATCCCGCTTCGATTCAGGCTTTGGAGCAAAACATCACGCGTGTCATTCGCCAGTTATCAGTCGGAATGCTCGAACGAGTCATCGAAAATTAGACTCAACGGATGAAACATATGAATGAGACGTAGCCGCGGTCAACATTTGAAAGAGATAATCTTCAAAAAAAATAAATGCCAAAGAATGTTCTTTCGAAGGATAATAAACATTCCCATTAAATTTGAGTTTTCTGTGATTTTTTTCTCTAAAAAAAAGGAAACCTTGAAACGAATCACCCTTTATAAGTACATACGCGTGGTCCCTCAAAAATGCATATAAGTGTTATCCATAAGTGTCTTAGCCAAAATGTCGAGCGCAAAATAACAACAATTTGCGATTTAAACGAATTTGTTGTCACTGTTGTAACCAACTTTACGCCACAACTTAAGCCAAATACAAAATGTAATTTTTGCGGCGGCATGTAGGCGTGTAAAGGCGCGTGAGTACGCGGAGTATGTGCAGATTATATAAGGATCTAGAGCGTTCGGAGCTAAGAATTGGAACACACATTCCCACGCACAAATTTAAATGTATATCATACTCGTATATACATATATACATATATATGTATTTATATGCATAAGTATATGTAAATATCTAGAGTGGCGTGTGGCTTGACATTTGATGCCGTGGCGTTATGGCGTTGTATGTGCGTTGTCAGCATGAGAGACAAAAACAAAAGCACAAGCAGACATTTCAAATATAAATACGCACACATGTGTACATATATAAATGTTGTCAGGAAAACGATTTCAACTTATTTGCATAATATTCTTTTAAGCGTGTCGCAGGTCTTGATTTTATCTTATTTTTTTCTTTTATTTTTACTTTTTTTTTTACTTTTTTTTTTTTTTTTTTCATTTTTTTTTTTTTTTTTGCTTTGACTTCGGCAGAATTTTTTTCTTTATTCCTTTTTGTATTTTTTATTTTTATTTTCATTTTTTGCTTCTTTGCTTCTTTGCCTCTGGTGTTGCTGCTGCTGCTGTTATAACGTTATTTTTTATAGCAAAATCCGACATTTGATGCTTTGTCGCGCTTCAGCTAATTGAATTTATTGCTTCATATTGTGTTTTCCGCTGACATTTTTTGCTTCTATTTGTTGTTTTTTTTTCTATGGCGATCAGCTTCGTTGACTGCCTTTTGGCATTTTAACTTTACCGGCAAATATTCTTGGCGATATGTGGTGCATATGTAGGTTAGAGGTTCTTGCTTGATGTGTATTTAATCGAAGATAAAATATATATAAAAACAAATTTAAGTGTTCCGACTGGTTTTCACTTTCCTTGATTGATTAGATCACTTCTGACAGGGTAAAAAAAAAAAAATTAAAAATAAAATATTGACGCTAAAGGATCTTTTTATAAGAAGAGCACTCCTTTAATGCTGCTTACTTGAATAACAAAGTATAGAAATTTCTTTCTTACATAGCCTGAAGGATACTATTTTAATTAAAAGACCTCATTTTACAACAGCAAAAATAGATTTATAAGATTTTGGAGATTTAAGTTTGGTTAGGTTGAAGGGCTCCACTCCTTGGTTTGGTCTCTCAAAGAGGATACTGCGTCCATAGATTTACCAGATACAATTATATTTACTTGCGACCTAAGCTTCAGAGTAATACACTTCACTGTTCTCTTAATAAAATGAAGCAAGCATTTTCGACGCATATTCATAGCCAATTGAAGATCCCGGGGTTTTTCTTCGCCAAGTGAGATCATGCCGTGTCTGTTGAATGCCGTACTCTAGCAGATTACACTAATATCCTACACAATTACAGCATTTGTTGTGCTAAATTAGAACTAACGTGACACCAAAAAGCAACATCCTGCTAACAATCGCACCGGCAACCTGCAGTTTGACCTCCATATCGCTAGTAGAAACTTAGTGAGTTTTACTTCAAGCGTTTTGTATAGAATTTTCTTATAATATTTTTAAAATTTTGAAGACTTTTCTTCGTTCTTAAAGCCATTTAGCGTGGCCATTTGTTTACCTCCCCAACTAGGACTGAAAAGTTCATAGTAACGTAGATCTCAGCGGGGACTCCGACTTTAGCCAGTTCATCAACGATCACATTGCCTTCGATGCCTCTATGTCTTGGTACCCACCAGTTCTTTAATTATTCCATAGAGCAACCACAACTGACTCCGTGTGCATTCTCTCTTTGTACAAGCCTGCTTCCGGTAGTAGCTCTGTCACCCCTTTTTTTAGAAAATATTTCGACTTGAAAGGTACTGCAGTGATTTGACAGCTTTACTCCCTTATCCCTGGCTAGCGATCGCTTTAACTTAGTGGTGACCTCCGAATGTATTTCTGACATAAAATAAAAGCTTCTCATAAAAATCCATCGGCCGTTCGTAAAAGAAGTGCGAGAAATACCAAGATAAGCACCATAAACCGCTCGGAGGAGTAGCTCGACCAAAAATCGCTTCAGCGGTTATAAAGGGCCTATTATATATACATATCCCCTGTAAATTTATATATCTGGTTGGGTGCTATACTCTTCAAGCTCACTCCCCTGTTCAACCATCCGTTTGTAAAGGTATGCTGAGCCTTGTCTGCACACTTGAGTCTTATCCTTCATCCGATAGTCAGGCGTTGGACACTGCAATATATTCGTCTTCTCAGAGATGGTGGTATACTACTGTACCAGTTTATTCTGATGCTGAGCTGAAACATTTATCCTCGAGTCAGTTATGTATGCCTTGTTTTTGGCTACTGGGCTCGATATGCATATATTGAAAATCGCTTGAAGTGCTGAAAATTGTTTTGGTTAAGAGCTACGGTGATCATGGATAGTTCGAAGAATTTTTTCACCATTTTCTATAGCTGTAAACCATACTAAAATTCCTTAAAAAAGTATTGTCTTAGCAATCCCGAGATAGATCCAGTTCGAGAGCCCTTGTGAAAGACTCTAAGTGATGACCCAAACTCCTACATATGTTATTGAGAGTACAAATTATTCCGATCTGTTCTTAAAAGAGATTGCCTATTTCAAATCTTTCACATATGTCAACAATAATTAGTGCGCATCAGCATATGCTTCTGACAACAACATTATTTTTTGTCTCTTCGAGGACGTCCGGATTTGTTTTAAATAAACAGCATTTGCGGGAAGCTTTTTGATTGGAAGAAAAATAGAGCTGAAGCCAGTCGAATGTTGTGGAAGTTTATATGAATTCTTCGCCGACCGATAGATCGTACACAGAATGCTTTGGACGCTTCAAAAGTGGTGATTTTAGCGTGGAAGACAAAGATCGTCCTGCCTAACCCAAAAAGTTTGAAGATAAAAACGTCCATTAATGACCGAGAAACAGGACAAGGGAATTTTGCAACATGACAACGCTCGGTCCCACGTGGCTGTAAGGGTCAAGAACTACCTGAAAACGCCTTATACTACCCCCCTATTTTTCAGACTTTGCTCCTTTTGACTGCTGCTGGCTGGCGGTTCGGGTTTATTGAAAAAATCCAAGTATGGCTCAATGATTGGATCGAGGTTCGAAAATCATCAGGCAGTAGTAGTCTCCCTTCCAATGGACAATAAAAACACTTTTTCGAACACACAAAAAATTACCGAATCAATTTATATAGGACTGGTTATATCTTTTCTATGCCTTACCTAACTTAATGCCTAGCTTCGGCTAGAAGATAGTATTTTTTCTTTCGTTCTACTCTTTTCTTTTCATCGTTATAAAAGTGTAACTCACAAGAAGCATTTAGTTTAATATTTCAATAGTAAACCGTAAACTTATCCTTATATCAGAGCATATTTCTCAAAAAAAATTAACAGACTGGTTGATCTTGACCCTGTTGATAGGCCGAAAAGAAGTGTTTTTCGCAAAACTCTTATGTCAATCGACTTCCTCGTAGAACACCTGTTACCATGCTCGCGATCTATCGATACTTAAAACAAATATTTACAAGTACCAATTCGGAATCCTGGTGAATAGTCCGGTAGTATCGCTAATTCCGATTTAGAAACCTTCAAAGATATTTTCACGAGGTGTTTAGGACAACGTTTACCTTGAAATTTGTTCAGGAGAAGTACAATTTTAGTAAATTCTTTCAACAGATGAATACCCCTACGTAATATATATTTCTTTTTTTAAATTACTCATTAAATATCTGTTAGTGTAATATTCCATAGAGAAAATAACTCATTCGAAACAGATACCAAAATTCATTTTCACAATTTTAATAGAAAAAAATTCTACGAAAAACTCCCACATTTGTTGGGATATCACTTACCAGACATCACGAGAAAAGTATATTTATGAAAGAAATACTCACTCAATGCAAGTGAAATTGATAGGAGCAGAGAAGAATGACTGGAAAATTGGCACACCACAGGATATGATGTGTAGCAGCAAAAAATGAGGAATTGTTAAAGCACAAACAAACAATGTCTCATTAGCGGGAATTCCCCCCACAAACAAATGCAAAACATTGATCATTCGTGACGCTGTTGGAGGCAGCCTGTCATGGAATTTTACTATTTTCTCCGAGCTACAAACAAAAAACCACTGAAAAAAGACACGCTGTCATTAGTTATCATATGTCGCCCCGCTCATCGAAAAGGTTGAAAGTCGTATGGATGAATTTGAAGGCATGAATGTCGCATGTGGCGAATGTACGTACGTGCCGCAAACAAAGACATGCGACAGAGTGTGGAAATCTCGAACAGTAGGTGTACTAATGTCGGCCACACAAGCGTAGAGTAAAAAGGAAAATTTCCTCAGAGTGCCACACAGTTGCAAAATTTTTTTTTAACAAAAATAATGTTTTCGGAAAACACTGTCGGAAATTGAATGGAGTCAAACAAGGTTATCTGAGCGTTTTTTGTTTTGTGATAATTTTGTGACGAATGGTGTATATAAGGATATTGAAGGAAAACATTAAAGCGAGATCAAAACTGACCGCTAATTGTTAGCATGAAAATTTATGTGATTTTGAGTTTTTTACTTAATGGAAGGACATTCAAATGACTTGAGCACTAATTTGAGCAGGATTTCCTATTACACGAAACTTATTAATTCTTAGATTCTTCCGATTTTTTTTTAATGATGATCTTGAAGGTATATTCATAATTGTTATTAGATACGGCCGTTGTGATTAACAGCTAATTAAAAGATTTTTAAGATTAGGCGTAATGTAATACAAAAATAAAATGAAATTAAATTAAATTAAACGAAGTGAAACAAATTAAACTAAATAAAATGTAATAAAAAAATGAAACAAAATACATAAAATAAAATAAAATAAAATAATATTAAAAATATAAAATGAAATTAAATTAAACCTCATAATATAAAAAGAAAAAATTAAATTAAATTAAATTAAATAATATAAATCAAAATGAAATGAAATATATTTAAGCAGAGTAAAATAAAATAAAATAAAATCTTATAATATAAAAATAAAAACTTTAATAAAACTAAATATTTAAAATAAAATTAAAAATAAATAAATAAATTCAAAGAAAATAAAATAATAATAATAAATCTAAAAGATAATAAAAGAAGGTAAAATTTTTAATCAAAAAAACTAAAAACAAAAAAATAAATAAATTAAATAAAAAAAATTTATAAAAAATGTAAAATATAAATATTAAATAAATATTATAAAATATAACAATAAATGAAGAAAAAATTAAATAAATAAAAAACTAAATTTAGTTAAATGAAATTAAAAACATATTTTCAAAAATTAAACGCAATAAAATAAAACAAAAAATTTAATTAGCTTAGTTAAAAAATAAATCAAAAAATATAAAAATTAAAAAAATAAAAATAAAATACAAATAAAATATATTAACAAATTAAAAAAAAAAATTAATCAAGTAAAAAGTTAAATTAAATTAAATTAAATTAAAAACATATCTACAAAATAAAAACTATCTAAACAGAATAAAGCGTGATCCAAGTAGAGGTACTTTTATCAATAACCTGTTTTTTTCGTATTATTTGGCATTTCACTATGGAAAGACTTACGCCTGAACAACGTTTACAAATCATTCAATTTTATTACGAAAATTCACGTTCTGTAAAGAATGTATTTCGCGCTCTTCGCTCAACTTATGGTCAACATAATCGGCCTACTGAGCGTACTATTCGCAACACCATCACCCATCTTACCCTTCTTGAGACCCAGCGTTCATTATTTGATAATATTCGACCGAATAGACCACGTCCAGAAGTGAAGAAAATATAGCGACCGCAGCTAAGAATGTACACGAAAACCGTGGAGAGTCGATCCGGCGCCGTTCGCAGCAACTCGAACTGACGTATGGAATGACTTCGCGCATTTTACGACGAGATCTTAAATTGAAAGCGTACAAAATACAGCTTGTACAAGAACTGAAACCGCTCGACCTACCCAAGCGACAGCGCTTCGCTCTGTGGGCTCTTGAAAAGTTAAAAGAAGATCCGACGTTTTAGAGTCAAATTTTCTTCAGCGATGAGGCCCAAGATATACCATTTCTCTTCAAAAATGATGCCGATGAGAACGAAACCGTAAATTACGACCGTTATCGCGCCATAATAATGTGATAATAGCTTTGCAACCAGCGGAGCATCAGCACCTTATCAATTAAAGTACTGGATATTCTAAGCACATGACCGAAAATTGTGATCTTAAAGGCTTTTAGGGATCACCATTAAAGGGGGATTACTTAAATACCAGATCATTTTAGACATGTTGGGAAAAAAATGTCTAACTAAACGGTTTATGGGAAAGCAGACGTCAAGCAAGTGTAAATGGTTGAAAAATATTTGCTTTTTCTTCTTGACTAGCCTGAAATGAGAACACAGTGTTCATCATAAATAAAAATATGCTAAAAGGAAACACATCCCAATCAAGTGTGAGATATTCAAGAGACTCTCCAAATACTTATGCAATCAGTACGATGTTACTTATGGTTAGTTTACGGTTATTAGCTATATCACTTACCTGTTAAAAGGATAATAATTACAGAAACTAATCTTTCATATTCGATTGCTCATAAGTACTTGGCAGAAAAAATATACAGAAAATACTCAAAACACATACGTACATAGATACGTACACTGTATATGCTCGTATAATATTTATCCCAACGACAAGGTCATAAAATCTAAAAGTTCATGAGTTAGCCGGAGCAACGCAATGACTCGTTAACACAACATTTAGACGAGGATTTAACTCGTTCGCTACCACAGCGACTACTTGATATTCAACTGGAAACCCATTATGCGTTAATTGTACAATATCTGCTGCACATGTATGTTTGCGTGTGTGTGTGTGTGTGTGTGCGTGTGTGTATAGCATGTATGCTTGTGTATTTAAACGAGAAATAAGCAAAAAAACATATTTCGCATGTTCAACCATTGCCGCTGCTTAATAGACTCGAAGACTAGATATTGTAGTAGTTCAAAGACGTGCGTACGTATGTATGTATGTTTGGAAATGTGTGAGTTTCTGCATGAGAGCGCCACAAAATGTGGCATAAATTAGGCGCCACACAGACACACAATACGGTACGTTGCAACACGTTCATTTATGCCGTTCAATTGTGGCAAAGTAGTGCATCCACCACACACACCCACACACACATATATACACACATACACATCTAACTGCATTTATGAGGGTGCTTTGTTTTTGTTTTCAGGTTTTTTTCATCTTCTTTTTCTGCACTCTTTGCCATATTCCACTAAAAACGTATGCCAGCGAAGATATGAGTGCAGCATATGAATGTGGAATTGTGTTGCATGCAACATACTAGAATACTCAATATGGCGTTAAGACAGTAAAAGCTCATAAACAATGCCATTGCATGTGCATATTATGTATTTATATGTATGTATGTATGTATGCATTGCATATTAAACTGTTGCCATGATTATGGCTGCACATTGTAAGGCAGCACAACAACAACACCGAATCGTGAATCGTAATCATAATCGTAAACGTGGCTTTGCGACGCGACACGCAGGCAAATGCTAAATGGTGAATTGGCGCATGGCTTGCTTTAGAGGATTATATAATTTATGCGCATAAATTGGAAGTGGAAAGATCTTTCAAATACAGAGATAATATTAGTAATAAATATTATATTTAAAAAAAAAATATTAATTAAAGCAATTTCCGAGTGATTAATGATTTAATTAAATTAATTAATTAAATGTATTGAATAGATTAATTGAAATTCTTAAACTCATCCTACACTCTTTCGTGTTTGTGATGAGGATAAGATATTGAACATGGTACTTTATAACCACTAAAGCGATTTTTGGCCGAGCTCCTCCTCCTCCAAGTTGGCGTTTGGTATCCTGATGTGTTTAACTAACAAATTGGAGAGACCTACAGTTTATTCTAAGCCACCTCCGAACGGCCGAGGAAGCTTTTATTTCATGTCAGAAATACACTCGGAGGGCTTAAAAAAATTAATTTTCTATAAATTTGGAAGTTGCTCGAACGAATAGAATACTAGAACTCAGGCCTTCCAAATTGTAGTACGCAATGCTAACCACTCGGATATCACGGCCGGGATAAATATTAATCCTAATATCTGAAAAATCGGATGTAAAGGAGACGTAATTTGAAATTTAAGAGGTTAGGTCACTCCACAATTTTCTAATAATGGATATTTTGTTCTTTCAATGATACATTCTGGTTACAAAAATGTTATCCCGAAAGATTATAGCAGATAAAAATTTCTAAATGTCCCATTTTCGTTCTCTAGTTGAAGCGTCTGTTTCAGTCAGTAAAGCATACTCAAAACTTTAAACGTGTTTATCTCAAAACTGCTTTTTTCAAGTTGGCCGGAAACATAACTCAAACAATTTACAACCGATACACTAGAAATTTCGACAACATCTTCAGAAAAACATTATCTACAGAAGTACGTAGGATTTTTTTATCTTGCTTAGCTTTTTCTTAGCTGTGTATCCGGCCGTGGTTCCCGAAAAAATGTAGACACCCTAAGGAGAACGCTGTTTTCTTAAAAAAAAAAAGTTATAAACAGCCAATTATAGGTACAATAAATGTCTTTTGTTAATAATCAGATTTATTTAATAAAGTAATTTTTACGAAAAAATCTCAAAAAAGGCCTATTTTGTGGCCCTCTAGAGTCGCCTAACCTCTTAAATTCATCATATTTTATAGTTGTTATTAGAATCAACAAAAACATATGCAAACCAATTTCAATGTGTGCCACCAATAAAGCCTACTGGAGTTGTTTAATGATCTCAAACTCTCTCTTTTTTCTACAAACTCTCTTTGAAAGTACCCCCACAAATTTTCAATGGGGCTAAATGTGGGCTTATTGCTCTCCACTCCAAAAGAGTTATGTTTCTTAATGAAAGGATGTCTTTAGTCAAGCGCGCAGTATGGATTGGTGCAATGTCTTGCTGGATCCGTGCCTCATCCAATAGCTTAATAGATATTTCTGCATTCGTCCTGGTGGGTATGAAACACAGCGGAGACTTTCCATCATATTCAAAGGTTGCCTAAATCATCAGTGAACCTTACCCATATTTCGCCTATAGCGAGTTTGGCAAGGCTGCTCCATTACTTATGACAGCCATCAGAACCGTTTAAATTATTTTTTTTTTTCGTCAGACAAAATAACCATTTTGAACTCATCAGTCCAAACTTTTAGTTTTCCAGCAATATGTTGACTTTGTAGCTTGGGTACAGGTTCCCGAGACTCATATCTAAGCAATTTATTTTACGTCAAGATTCGGTGGGCTTTTTTTCTCGACACTCCTAGATTTAAATTTGCCTTGATTTCCAAGCAAGACATGCTTTTTTGCGATGCTAGCCGCCAAATTTCATGCTTAAATCTGTCAACCATTTTAGTCGATCTTCCACTGCGCTTAATTGTACCATAGCTTTCGGGATTTAAAAAAAAAATTATAAATAGTATGTCTATGACGGTTTCACTCTGGAAGCAATCTCGGCAATTTTCTTTCTCGATTCATGCAACCCTTTAATCACTCCACGCTCCTCCTCTGATAAATGTGTCGACAAATGATAAATGCTTTAAAAACATACTAAGTTTCGTTCAAAGAACTCAAGAACTGCGAGACTAGTTTGTGTTCAAACAGACGGACAGACAAACGTACATGGGTAAATGAGCTCAACTCTTCATTCTGATAAGATCGGTATACATTTTGGTGGGTCTGTATCTCCTCCTTCTGGAACTTACATACTTCATTTTCATGAAAGGTATAAAAACAGATCATTGCGACCATTTATTGTCTCCAAAACAAGCTTGATATTGCTATACATATATGTATATGTACTTATTCTCAATAAAAATAAAAGTTCAACAAATTAACAGGTCAATTGAAAAGTCGCCTGCCTTTTTTTTTGCAAAATTTATTTTTTTATTTAACATATACAAGTATAGTTCCCTTCAAGGTTGATACACTAATTGTAGCGATCCTCCAACTCTTCGTTACCACTTGGCAGTACGAGTTGTCCTTTGCTTCAAAATAGGCATCTGTTTCGGCAATCACCTCTTCATTCGAAGAATATTTCTTCCCAGCGAGCATTCTTTTGAGATCTGATAACAGGAAATAGTCACTGGCGGCCAGACCTGGAAAATGCGGTGGATGCGGAAGCAATTCGAAGCCCCTTTCATAGATTTTTGCCATCGATTTCGCTGACTTGTAATACGGTGCATGCTCTTGGTGAAACAACACTTTCTCTTTCTTCTAATGCAGATCTTTTTCGGTGATTTCATCCTTCATTGGACCGTTTGAAGCTTTTGAGCTTTGGCCAAAAATAACGACGATTTGATGATTCCTGGCAGTGTTTGGAGATGTCCAATGTTTGATATGTGATAATGTATGAAACACGGTTCCATCATTACATTCCGAAGTCCAAGTTACAGTTATCCGAGTGGATTACACATGATGAGCCCGCTCCAAAGCATGGAAAAACGCAACAGTCGGCTGGCAAGGTTATGGTGTCTGTATTTTGGGATGCGCATTGACAACATTGAAAAATGAAGGATCATCAACAGCGACTATTACATAGCGATATTGGACCGTTTGAAGAACGAAATCGCCGAAGAAAAAGAAAGTGCTGTTTCACCAAGGCAAAGCACCGTGTCACAAATCAGATAAATCGATAGCAAAAATCCATGAATTGGACTTCGAATTCTTTCCGCATCCACCTTATTCTCCAGATTTGGTCTCCAGAGACTATTTCCTGTTCTCAGATCTCAAAAGAGTGTTCGATGGGAAAAAATTTTCGTCGAATGAAGAGGAGGCCTAGTTTGAAGCAAAGGACAAAACGTACAATAAGTTTCCAAAAACTGAAGAGTCGCTATGATCAGTGTATCAATTTGGGGTGAACTATGTTGAATAAAGAAATTTATTTTGTCAAGAAAATGTGTTTTCTTATGGTACGGCGGGGTTTTTTCAATTGACCTTAATAGGAAGATTTGTAAGAAATCGTAATTCCCGACTGTGGGATGCTAGTACATAAACGAGTAAATATAAAAATTTGCATAACGTCTAGTTCTCTAAACTGTCCAAATTTTGAGAAACTGTGTTGTATAACATAGAATTGAAAGCATAAAATGGGCAACGCGCGTGTTTTAAGCTATTTTTCGCCATTGTGAGATGGCTCTTTATGGTTTTCTTTACATTTGTAAATAAGAATATTAAATCTCAACCAACCTTCAGTATCTTGAGCATTAATCAGAAAACTTTCATTTTTAGCATAATATCCTAGCACTCCCCTGGCGTGTTTCTGTGTCTTGCTGGACAAAATCAGGTAGTAGCTGTCGGAGATACTTTCCAAACTAAAAATTTCTTATATTAATTCAATATTTGCAATGTGATCAAAGCAAACTTTTACTTTAAGTTGACATAATTCCCTTGAGGTCACCATAATATGAACGAAAAGAAATTTCTTCTACATTCTAAGAAAATATATAAATTTATGCCCAACACAAGACCAATACCTTCAGTAAAAGAAATCAATTTTAAAAAGGTTGTATACGCAAATCAGCAACACACTCTTCCAAACATACAGATATTAGTTTCTATATAAATATACATATATGTTTGTATGGAGACTGTGTAAAATGCAACATCTTCCGTATTAACGCTTAAAGTTGGCTTATGTAAACATTATTATCTTCAAGCATTCCCTGAGGTTGCTATGAAATTCCACAAATACTTGTCAAAGCAATTTTATATGTAAGCTATGAACTAGCTGTAGTATGCAAGTGGTTTGGATTTGTATCTAATTTTAACTTTACTGTTTGTTCATAACATTTTCTAGGTAGAAATTTTTATTGCTCGTACTGTATGCAATTATATTGGACTAGTAGAATACTGGTTCATTTATACTAGTTAAAATACCAGTTCGCAGTTTTTTCAAAATACGAGGTATGTTGAAAGGAAAAGGTGATGGTTTTGCTCACTGTTTTCGTTGATTACGATGGTGGGGTGCATCATCAGTTCCTGCCAAAAGGTCGTACAGTTAATAATGAATACGTTTGCGTGAAGCAATACGGTTCAAGCGATGGGGATTGTGGAAAAACAAATCCTGGATTCTGCATCACGATAATACACCAGCTCTCACACATCAATGCTTATTCGTGATTTTTTGCCAAAAGTAAAACCGTAATCATGCCTCAACCACCGTATTCACCAGATTTGGCTCCCTGCGACTTTTTCCTATTCCCAAATCTAAAGAAACCAATGAAAGGAAAGCGTGTTGCCACAATTGATTGGATCAACTTAGAATCAAAGAAAGAGCTAATGGCCATACCGAAAAGCGCATTTCAGAAGTGCTTCGAGGATTGGAAAAAGCGTTGGCACAAGTGTATTATATCCGATGGGGATTACTTTGAAGGGGACAAAATGGATATTAATGAATAAATAAGTACTTTTCAAATAAAAGTTCAAAATTCACACATCTCATATACCGGTATGATTTCATTACTTGATTTCAAATGTAGAAGTCGAAAATACAAAGTAGAATAAATATTTTTGGTTTTAAAATGTTATTATCCAGAAAAATCTTCAAATATTTTCCTTGGAAAATTAGTAGTGTTGCTTAAGCTTTAGTAAGTGCGTTTAAGTTTTAAAAAATACTTATTGTTTTATAAAAAATTTCTAAAAGAGATATATGAAGTTGAAGACCTTAGTTGGTTTTATTCATTACTAGCTATACGTTGTGCTGGCTTTTTCCTATTTTATTGAATTTATAATTATAATTGATATTGTAAAGAATAATGCAATGAATCCAAGATATTGAAATTCTTAATATATTATTCACCTATCGACACATTTCTATTTTTGTGCTTACAATATTTGGTATTGAATAATGCAGTGGCTGAGTTATCACCAGAGATAGTCAGAGGTTAGTCGCCACTCAAAGTCTCCCACAAAAATCTTAAATTGAATCCCTCGAGGTAATCCAAACGGCACTACTTTGGTCTACACTTGTTTACAATAAAATTCGACGACTAAAATAAGGTCGCAACCATATGGATGTAACCGAATCGTAAAGCTTAAAACAGACTGTATACCAAGATGACGCATTGATCTACGAACGATCTGAAGTTTTATCCGAACTATGCAATTTTTGTCCGGCCGCGATAGCCGAGTGGTTAGCATTGCGTAGCCCAGGTTCGAGCAACATCCAAAATGATAGAAAAAAAATTTTTCTAATTGCGGTCGCCACTCGGCATGGAATGTCAAGCCCTCCGAGTGTATTTCTGGCATGAAATAAAGCTCCTCATAAAAATCCATGAGCCGTTCGGAGGCGGCTTAGAATAAACTGTAGGTCCCTCCATTTGTTGGTAAAAACATCAAGACGCAAAACCACAAATTGGAGGAGGAGCACGGCCGAAAATCGCTTCAGCGGTTACAAATGCGCTTTTCGGTATTTTTGTCGATGTTGTTCTATGATAACTTTCTCCGAAAAAAAGTAATCTAATGGATGATACATTTCGAGGTTCCCTACTTTTTAAAGAAAAACACAGAAAATTCAAATTTAATGGCAAATTTTTATTATGATTCCAAAGAACATTCTTCGGTGTTTATTTTTTGAAGATTATCTATTTCAGATGGTCCATCCGTTGAGTAAAATTTTCGATGACTCGTTCGAGCATTTCGACTGACAGCTGGACTAAATCGAAGCGGGATTGTCCGCATAGATTTTAAACTTTACATATCACCACAGGAAAAAGTCTAACGGTGTGATATCACACGATCTTGGTGACCAATCGACCGGCCGAAATCGTTAAATTATTTGCTCACCGAAGTGTTCTCTCAATAAATCTATTGATTGATGCGATGTGTGGGAAGTGGGGCCGTCCTGCGAAAACTAAATGTCGCGGAGATCACGAGTTCAATTTCGGGCATCAAATAGTCGGTTATAATGGCGCGATAACGATCGCCATTAAGGGTTACGTTCTCACCGGCAACATTTTGAAGAAATATGGACCGATGATTCCACCAGCCCACAAACAATTTCAAACCGCTGTTTCTTCTGGCTGAAATGGCAGATCTTAAATCTTTTCAGGTTGCTCTTCGTCCCAAATGTGGCCATTTTGCTTGGTTACATACCCATTGAGCCAGAAATAAGCCTCTTCGCTGAACAAAATTTGGCTCGAAAACTAGAGATCTTCTTGGAACATTTCAAGAGCCCTTAGAGCGAAGCGAAGGTCGAGCGGCTTCAGTTCTTGCAGAAGCTGTATTTGGTAAGCTTTCAATTTAAGATCTCGACATAAAATGCGGGAAGTGGTTCCATACTTCAGTCGGAGTTGCTGCGAACGGCTTCTTCGTGTACACTCTCAGCTCCGGCCGCTATATTTTCTTCACTGCATGCTGGACGCGATCTGTCGAATATTAACCAATAATGAATGCTGGGTCTCAAGATGGTTAGTGATGGTGTTGCGAATTGTGTGCTCAGTAGGCCGATTATGCTGACCATAAGTTGAGCGAAGCGCGCGAAACACATTCTTTAAAGAACGTGAATTTTCGTAATAAAATTGAATGATTTGTAAGCGTTGTTCAAGCGTAAATCTTTCCATGATGAAATGCCAAACAAATCTGAACAAAAATAACATGACATCTTGACACGACTCACGCGTGATTTATCAAAAAACAAGGTTATAGAAAAACGTCCTTGGATCACTCTTTATATGTTAATCTAGATAAGAAAATACCGACGTACTAAATTTCAAGCAAATCGAACATAAATCGAAAATCGGTTAATTTCCGTCATTTGTTTGTCGAGACAAAAAGATATCTTCGACAAAAATCCAACAAAGCCGACCCATAAAAATTTTTGTCTCAATAAATTCAGCATCTGGTGTACTTCTTGAAAAAAATTAATTTCAAATAATTGTGCGTTTTTATTAAATAGATCGGTTTTAGCCCCACTTTCTCTTAAAAACAGTGTTCCCTATGTAACAAATTTCCAGTATATCACACCATAAATAAGGTTTTTTGGGATAGATCGGCCCCTGGTCTAAATTTCAGGTAAATTGAAGAATTCATTAGATTTTTTCAATTTCAGGTCCTCTTCCAGGAAAAAATTACATAATGGTATTTATCTTAATTTAGGTAAAAAGCTAACTTTGCACCAAATTTCAAGTGAATCGAAAAGTAAATATTATTTTTTCCCGAAAAATTGTTCCGTCGCCTACTTCCCGAAAAGAAAGTGATTTTTTTTTTAAATAAAAATCTGCCTATGAACACTAAAAAAAAATTTCAAACGTTTTCTTTTGATGAACTGTTTTTATTTAAATGAATTTTATATTTTTGACAGGTGGAAACTCCTTCAAAAATATTCGAGCTTCTCAGGTATACTCCCCGGGCTCCAATGAAGCAATCCGAAAATTTTAAGCAAATTCGTCTGAGCAGTTTCGGAGTCTATAAGCTACATACAGACAAACATTATTATTTTTATATATACCTTAACCCAACTTCACCTTTTTAAATACTTATTTTGTTTGTTTTTACTATTTTCTTAGATTCATTTAAGATTTTAGCAGTATTTCTTTCAATTTGCACACAAAAACAAAGAAACAACTGTGAAAAAAAATTGAGTAAACTTTAATCTCTTTTTAGCACAAGGTATCAACATAACAAAAGTGTAAACACAAAAACTCTTTCAAAAGTTCATAAGCTTTTTAAGGGCCAACAAGACACCTAAGCACTTAGCGTAACCCTTTTTACAAGCAATAAAGGTAGAGATTAGAAATGCTTATTCACTTTTGTTCTCACTCTTTAATATATCTCCTATTTTTCTTTTCTGCTGACCTTTATTTTTTAAATTCTACATTTTTATCAAAAAATCTCAGACCGTTGTTTAATCCTTTTTTTTGGCGACTTTTAGCATTAATTATCTCACTTTCATTCTTTTTGCGTTAATGAAAACGGATATTAATATTAATTGCTTTTGATAGCACTTTTTTATTGTTGTTAATGTGGGTTAGAAAAATTAATTTTGGTAATTTTGTGACTGCAAATTTAATTGGAAAATTTTTAGGAAAAGGTGCCAAGCAACTGTTGAGTGTTGTCAATTGATTATTTGTTGAATTTGTGCATCTGAGACCAAATAATTAACGTCAACTATATTAATTTCGGTCCGAAGTATCTAAGTACTAGAAGGAGAAAAGATCGGCCCGCCGAAATTTATACCGACCGTATCAGAATCACGAGCTGAATTTATTTAGCCATGTCCGTCTGTCTGAGTGAAAACCAGTCCATCAGTTTTTTTTTAGATATTTCAACCAAACTTGGTTCACAGGTATATTGTTATAAAGGGTGATCAAAGAAGAGGTACTCTTTTCAATAGCCTTTTTTTGACAGATCGCGTGTGATTCAATACAACCGATTCGTTTAGATTCTGTGGATAAAAAAGTCTGTTGAAGAAGTATTTAAAAACATGAAATTTAGTATCCTTTACACGCATGTATATAATATTTACAATAAAAATCATTGAAATCGAAAGTCTACATCATGTAATATTTAATCCTAAAATGCTATACAGTGAATTTGATATGTTCGTGAAATTTTATAAAGCCTACTGTGTTGTTTTTTATCGCTTGTAAAGGGTGTTTTTTATAGAGGTGTAGAACTTTAAGTTGCAATAAAACAACGATGGATTATTCGATTCACATGAATTTTATTTATCCGAAAGATAGTCTTGTGGTATTACATTTTAAATATGATTTCTGGCATATGACCGCCACGGCTGGCGCGGATGTAGTCCAATCTGGACGTCCAATTTTCGATGACTTTTTCCAACATTTGTGGCCGTATATCGGCAATAACACGGCGAATTTTGTCTTCCAAATGGTCAAGCGTTTGTGGCTTATCCGCATAGACCAATGACTTTACATAGCCCCACAGAAAGTAGTCTAGCGGTGTTAAATCACAAGATCTTGGAGGCCAATTCACAGGCCCAAAACGTGAAATTAGGCGGTCACCAAACGTGTCTTTCAATAAATCTATTGTGGCACGAGCTGTGTGACATGTTGCGCCGTCTTGTTGAAACTACATCTCCTGGACATCATGGCTATTCAATTCAGGAATGAAAAAGTAATAATCATGGCTCTATACCGATCACCATTGACTGTAACGTTCTGGCCACCATCGTTTTTGAAAAAGTACGGACCAATGATTCCACCAGCCCATAATGCGCACCAAACAGTCAGTTTTTCTGAATGTAACGGTGTTTCAACATACACTTGAGGATTACCTTCACTCCAAATGTGGCAGCTTTGTTTATTGACGTAGCCATTCAACCAGAAGTGCGCTTCATCGCTAAACAAAATTCGCTTATGAAAATCGGGAACAACGGTAATGGGACCATTCGACGAATCTACGCCTTACTTGATGATCGTTTGGCTTCAATTCTTGCACGAGTTGGATTTTGTAAGCACGCAAACCAAGATCCTTCCGCAAAATCTTCCATAAAGTGGATGGACACAGATCCAGTTCCTGTGCTCGATGGCGGATGGACTCATTCGGGTCTTCCTCAATGCTACGCCCTACAGCAGCAATAGCTTCTTCTTTACGCACCGTACGGGGTTTCTGGGGATGCGAGTTATCAGCACAGAACCATTATTTTCGAAATAAAATTGCACTATTTGCAAGCGTTGTTCAGGCGTGAGTCTATTCATGATGAATTGCCAAACCAAACTGGGAATAAATCACTTGACAGCTGTTAAAGCGGTCGCCATCTTGAAAAGTAATGCCAACTTAAAGTTCTATACCTCTGTAAAAAACACCCTTTACAAACTAATTCGTTGCATTCTTTGGGTTGAAAAAATACATCAATCAAAATATTTTCCGTCGGAAACGACTGCTTTTCACATCTCTGGTAATTTTCGAGTACCAAATGTTAAAAAATTAGTGTTTTTTGTCCTCGATGTAATCACTGAAGCATTCTTCAATTTCCTTAAAAAAACAAAAATAAAAAAAAAACGAACCGTCGAAAAAGCCTGTAGTCGGAAGAAGCAAGGTCTGAAGAATAACGCCGGTGGAGCATTTTTACGTAATTTTCGATCGTTACAGCCACATGGGATCGAGCTTTGTCATGTTGCAAAATCACCTTGTCATTCCTTTCGGTAATTTTTGGTCATATGCCGCGCCATGCACGGCTAAAGCGCATTAGTTGTAGGAGATAACGAGTTCAGTTTGCGTTTGGCATGGACCCTGATTCAGTAAAGCCTCAATTCCTCTTCTTCAAACTTTTTGGATTGATCAGATGCTCTATGTCGTGGACGCTAAAAGCATGACTTATCGGTTGTCGCAGAATTCACATAAGCTTCCACAAGCTTTCGTTGGGCTTCAGTTACACTTTTCTTCCAATTAAAATATAAAATCAAATCCTCCAGCAAATCGCTATTTATTTAATACAAATCCAGACATTTTCGAATAGGAAAAAAAACAATGTTGTTGTCAGAAATAGACGCCGTTGCACACTAATTATTATTCACGCTGTGAAACCTTTCCAATGAAACAGGTAATCGCTTCCAATAACGGCCAATATCGGTATTTTCAACATTTCTAAATTTATTAGGAAAAGGGCTTTCGCTAGACATATTCTGACAAATGAAACTGTGAACATTTGTTCTGCTGTTGAAATTGCATGTTATGGATCTAGTATCTCACTGCTCAATACCCTGGACATCAAAGGCTGTAGTTCCAGCATTTAAAATTCCAGTTTCCATTTATTTAGATAAAATATTAATTTTCTTAGTTTATTCAAAATTTATTTATAAAATCTTAATAAACAAGCAAGCACTTAGCTGAGTCGGTTTACAAAAAAAAAAAATCACTCAAGATATCTCTCTTTCCGCCGACAGAAGCGTCAGCGTCAAGCAATGGTCACTTAACATATGCATGGCGCTCTCATAAAATAGTTCGTATCAGCTGAGTCGGTATGTTTTTGGCTGATTCAGCTATCACTCTCTCCTCTCAAAGAATCTCTAGTGTGACTGTCCGTTCTCAATTACTCTCACTTACTCTTATGAAGCTAAATTCGACTAGGTGGCGGTAGAGGTCTTATGAGATTTTTCCTGTTACTTCTCTTATGGTAACAAAATAGAGTGATTTTTCTATCCGCTCTTAGTACCTTTCAAATCAGCTCTCAAATGACGAGGCTTACAATTTTATAATAACCTTTTTAGCTGACTTATTTTCAAAAACTTATAGTTGATCCTACGAGTTGAGTTGAATTGATGCGACTGTTGAGATCAGCGATAAACGCACTTAAACATATACCCTATGTACCCATTATGATGCCGCTGTATGGTTCCTTATAAAAGCTGCGAGAGTATTAACCTCTGGTGAAGCTAGATCAGTGAGATAGTCAAAAAAGTATTCCTGAGGAGCTTGTGTCGCGCGCTTTTCAAGGCTGGACAGTGGCAGTTACTCTGCCTCTTCTTCCTGCCCACAGCTGCTACAAAAATCATTATAATTTTATTAGGTTAGGTTGTTATACCTATCTTCATAGAAATGGAGAAGCGGGTGCCATATCCCTCTGGTCATTTTGCCCATGATCTCATCCAGTCATCTCATGTCTGCTTTTTTGACAAGAACCAGTTTTAGTAATGCTTTGCCGTGGGCAAAGGTACATCTACATCGTTTATGCGGCCTATTGTAGCTAAAAATGGGATGCCCCTGAATCCGTCACGACTATATTACTCGAGAGTTTCTGCAAAGTGCTCTTACATTGCAAAATCCACTTTGTAGAGCTGAACATGGCTCTCTGAACAAGGACGTTCGTCTCTTCTCATTAATTTCTGTTGTTTAGAAGGGATTGCTATACAGATACCGGAAGTGAAGTAATCTAGCTTTTACGGCCATGCTCATCTCTACAAGCGGTTCAAAACTATAATGGAACTCCTCCAAAATTGATTTACGTTAGTCCTAATTGCATTGCAGCTCGGTTGTGGTTTGCCGTACAAATCGAATTCAACAACAGTGAATCACGTTTAGCTTTTACCAAGATTCACCAAAAGCAATTTAGCTCGTCTGCAACTCAACATTAACTCCAAAATAATCTCTGCATTTTTTTGTACTCCTCACTGTGCACTCACTGTACCAAAAGAAACCATTTCAGCTCCTTTCTTGATTATCTAATAAATTGTTGCCAATTTGCAGTACTTCTGCTTCTAGAACCAAAATTAATAGCGCTTTTAAGAGGCGAATAGCAACGATACACTTGCAACCCCTATGCGCGCGCAATTTTCCCGCCTTCTTAATACTATGCACTTAGTCACACAAACATGTGGTCATGCAATGAAGTAGTGAAGTTACCAAAACCGAAATCGGACCGAAATTTGTGGAATTAAAATGTGACGGGTCTGATATTGCAGTGAGAGATCTTGGTTGAGGGTAAAATTTGATCAGCAGCTCCAACTTTAAGTTAGGTTAACTTGAAGTGATTAAGGCATCAGCTCACTTAGGTCACCAATCGGTATAGGACTGAAAATACTATTGAACTTCACCCTAACTAGTGAAACCAATGCAAGAAGCTTGCAAAACTGAGCAATCGGCATAGCTTTGCACCCGCTTTTTCTCTAAAGGTAACCAACTTGCCTTGAGACTTTAACTTACTCTACCAAAGTGCGGGGCATTCGCAAAGGCAGTGCCTTCTTAAGAAATCGTTTGTAGATTCGCCCAGCCCTTCTACATGTCTGCCCATTAGAAGATACCCTATGAGAAGACCCATCATTGTAGATATCTTTGTTCTGTTTAGAGCGATAAGCGCTCGTGGCCTTCTTTACTCCCCTTTGGCTATATTATTCTTGTAATATTGTAACTATTCAGGCATTTCCATCTTAACTCTCTTATAATGAGTGGAAAGCGATATATCCAAACTCTCTCATGAATATGAAAGTGAAAGGAGAGTGCTGGCATTCTAACTAGGAAAGCGAACTTTGTTGTTACAGATTTCGAGACTCTTAATCCGGCCTAGCTACCCGAAAAGATATGGATTTGTCTTCCTGAGAGTTCCTTTGAGCTTAGACAATTGACTGTCTCATGTATAGTTTCCAAATCCAACTGAAAACTACAGTGATGTGGTGAAGGAAAGAATTTGCTAATTCCAAGCTTCCAGTTATGAGATCTTCTTTCTCCAGACTGGATAAGGAAACGAAGCGTATGGGTCTGGTAGTTAACGTAGGCAAAATGAAATATCTCCTGAAACAAAAAGTCATCGCATTAGCGACTTGGCACCCATGTCCCTGTTGACAGTCACAATCTACTATCATTAACACCAAGAGAAACTTCGCCCTAGTAGTCCAATGCCGAATCACTCTTGTCACAGGTGCTCTTTGGGCCGCCTACTTGAAAAGTAAAGTCCTCTCTCGACGAACAAGAGAGTGATACTAGTTCAAGTCGTCGAGGTCATCTAACGGAAAGTCTAGGAAATGTGCTGTTTTGACGGTTTGGAACCAGAGAGAGAAGGGTGTTAGATGAGATAGATGGTTTTAAGGGGCATTCAAAAAAATGGTTAATGTCGTGGGGACACTTTGAATGTAACTCTTACAGCAGCCGGTTCTACGCACATAAATTGAGCCGGATTTCATTCGCCCAAGGACTGTCGCACTTTCAACAGCACCGCCACTCCCGTTTAAGTCATCAGGTAATTCTAGTCATCATTCCTGTCCAGCAGAATGGTACGGAGGAATGGACGATGACAACATCTGATGAGTCGGTGTTAGGAGCTTTCGAGGGAAAGGTTTTGCGTAAGATAGTTTTCTTTTGCGACTTGGCAGGAATGAATTCCGCAGTCGATTGAACGACGCGGTAGGGAATGGTTGAGAAAAAAAAATGCATCAATACCGATTTTTTTAGAACCGAAATCTACATCATAAAGTGAGGAGGGTTTTGGACGACTGTCTAGAGAACAGAATTATAGTTAACAGGAATATATTGGATGCAGGTGCAGCAGAACCAAAATCAGACTTGGATCCCGAAGATTTAAGATCAATAGTGACCGAGTGGTTAGCAGTGCATACCATACGAAGGCTCTGAGTGCATTTTTGACATGAAATAAAAATCACCTACAGTGCGGAGGAGGCTTAGTAAGAAACTGAGAAAACCCGGATTGTGTGAAGGATCTTATTAATGTGACTTTTCAGGAACCAAAATCTGAATCGAAACTTCCGACCTCTCTCTCTCTCTCTCAAACCACAAACTAAAGTTCCATTACATCCCTAGCAAGTGTGCGTACGCGCAAGTAATATTTCATCGATTTTAGACACTTAATGTGTGGCAGCAGCAGCTGGTTCACCTCGACTTTTGGCAGTTGGCTCTTAACCAGTATGAATGCATTTGCTAGCGGCCAATTTGCAACCTTTTGGCGAATTAAGCAATTTACATTGGCGCGCCACATGCGGCGGCAAATTGTCACGACCACAGCGGTGACTAAAACAAAAACAAAAACGAAAACAAGAACAGCAACAACAATACAACAACAATACAACAGTAACGCATTACAAAAATAAATTGCTTCGACATAGAATGATACCTGCTGCTGCCACCAGGCTCTGAATGCAGTTGTATGTAATATTTTTCTTGTTATTGTTGTTGTTAGTGTAACCATTTAATGCATATCTGTGCGGGCAGAACGTGCCACAGTACGGTTTTCTGCCAATATTTTCCATTTTTTTTCTTGTCTCTTTTTTTCTTCTCGTTACCTGCATTTGAATGCTCGCTGCGCGTCCGAGGCCGTTGGCTTTGTCGCCTGTTGCACATGTACCACTGCTGCCCGCCACTGTGCGTAGTGTTCCAAAATTAAATTTATGTGCTTGTGCATGTGCATAAATTCCTAAGTAAATATCGTTTCCATATATATGTAAGTGCGCGTATATGCACGTGTGTGTGTGTGTGTTGTCGCGCATAATTGACAAAACCTGTTCAGTGACTCTTTCGCATCTTTGACTGCCGTTGGTGTTGTTGTGCGTTTGGATTGTCGCCAACAACACCAGTTTGCAATTTCTTGTTGTTGCATACCTTCACTGGGTCGTGTCTACGCATTGGCGCTGTTGCTTGTTTATTTTTGGCGATTTTATGTTTTAAATTTTTTTTTTTTTCAATAGAATTCCAAAATGGCTTAAATATATTTCTGAGCATGTTTTGTGTCTAAAAAACTCAGTTTATTTATCTGACTTCTCTGATTTGCCTTGCGACTGCATTACAGCATTGCAGATTTTTGCATGTCTTCTTTGCCTATTTTTCATTGCATATGAGTGCTCATTAGGCGATTATGGGCGATGAAAAAAGAAACAAAAACAAAATTATGAAATTCCTATTTTAAAAACCAACATTACAGTCATCATCTGCAATCTCTTTAAATTTCTAGGTAAATTCATACCCTCGATTACTTACTTACGCAGAGAGCATGGTAAGTGTAAGATATTCCAAACTTTTGGAAGCAATTTGGTGGCCTGCACTCGACAAAATCAATTTTAGGAGAAAACTAGATCGAGTTCAGCTGTCCGTAGCTGCCCTTCTACCGAGTTCTTCTACCGAGAGAAAATTCCACGAAGGTAATGCAAACTCTTTTATATTTTTTCACATAGATCATTAGATCGGCAAATTTGAAGTGACCTGCAACGCAGTTAGACTGAATTCAAGGTTTAGGGCACCCCCGCATTTTACATTTCCAAAATTTCCATCTTTCAAAACAAATTCCGGAAGCTGTGCACTATACAACCTCAAAATTTTCTTTTGACCCATCACTCTGACTCAACTTCAACATGAGACTACCGGATCACCGCAGCGTCCGTCAAACAATACTCACTGCAATCACGGCAGCCGCTGAATGGCTAATTAAATCTTGAAGGTTATGCATTTTGCGGTTTCCAAAATAACCCTAAAAAATTTCCTTTAAAATTATTTTATGATCAAATTCATTTTTCAATTCGACCAATTTTGGACACTTAATGGAGGGAGATAAGTTGAGAGATAAAGGTTTGTCCGCATAAACACGATTTTTTTTGTAGTCCCACAAAAAAAAAGTCAAACGATGTCAAAACACAGCCCAGCCCACAGGATGACCTTGTGTTGTGTATTACAAATTCATTCAAAGGAGAGCGAATTCAGTCGGTGAGTGCTATCATTCAGACTAGTGGACGAATATCTAGCCAAAAGGTATCCAAGCATAGAGAAGGACGATAAGGAGCAAAGCTGCTTTTTATGAACATCTGAAACGTATCTACGTTGGATGCCACCTCCACGATGGCAAAATTGTTTATGGCTATTTTAACGACATTTTAACAAGAGAAAGCTGCATGGATGTTTCGAGATTGAAGCTCTTGCAACCAAATCATAATAGATGGTTTAATGAGCTACGAGAGGGTCAACGTAAAATCAACTCGAGCAGCCAGTTTGAAGCAGCAAAGATGCATAGACAAGACGGTATCTTCGGCACAGCAGTCGGAAAATTCAGCTTTCATGAAGAAGCATCGCGAAATAGTTTGAGGTTGATCTACCTCACCATGCACCGAAATATGCTTGTGATGATACACACTGCCGGCCAAGAATATACTAAAATGATCATGTTGTGATATACGGAAGACATATCTTCAGTGTACTAGATGAACGAGCCATTCGAGCACCTAACAGCGCCTCGGATCGCTATTCTGTCTCAGCGAAAATACGCCCCCACCTCATTAAAGCAAAGAATGCTTGCTAACAAACCCAAAGAAGGTTCAACGCCGCAAAGCTGCAGTCCCAACGGAAAGTCAACCGCTTTTCTAATCGACTTGCACTCTTGCTTTCTGAGAGCACTCATCAGCAACTCGTTATAATTGAGCTGTGGGACAGCATTTCAAGCTCCTGTCGTACAACTACAAAGAAAACTATTAGTTTTCGATGAAGAGCTGGTACGATGTGGATTGTCATAGCAAAAAGCGGACAGTTTGGAAGGTTTAAGAATAATTTGAGAGGAAGCAAAACGAAAAAGTGAAACGCAGAAATGTGTGCGAGTATGAAGAGCTTGAGAAGCTTGAGAAGCTGTCCGATAGGCGGAATACTGAAAAATTTTGTGAGAAAATGTGACATCTTACATGAGGCTTAAAGATTAGTACTCTTGTAAGACCCAACAAGATTATCTGCGTGAATTCGTGGAGGGAGTCCTCCCTAAACAAATATGTTAGGTTTATCGTGAGCATCTGCCGCTGACGGCCCAACCTCACGGTACACCTTTGTAAAAGTAATCAGTTCGTAGCCGAAGCGAAGATAGTATTAAAATATATAGGCATTCTCAATAGACTCTTGATCGAAAGTAACTCGACCGTCATCTGTGCGTGCAGACATAGAGAAATACCGGGCAAATGCGCGGCATAAGAGGTTGCGAGCAAAGGAACTACGAGTCTTCCTTTATCCACAGTAAAATGTGGCTAAGGCTGGATTTCGCAGAAAGGGCGAATAACAGATAGCATAATCAAACCACGTATAACGTGGTAAGACATATATGTCCAGCGTTAGATGCTAAAAAGTCAACAAATTTACTTCTTCTCGATCGGTTCTCAATCAGCTTCACCACTGGTATAATAACAGTGCACTGCTTAATGGTAACTCACGATTAAAGAATGGGATGCTTCTCAAACTACTTTTGTCGTAGCTGTAGGGGCGTGAAAGAGGAACAGCCAGTCGAACACTACCTCTGCCACTGTCCAGCACTAGGCGCAATTCAACAGCTCTGAATAAACGAAAAATACTATTACGACTGCCTCTCAACTCAAGGCACAAGGACGGAAGAGAGTAGGTCATTGTTGGATGTACCTCAATGGTGATGTAATGGAGAGCAAATTGGGTGTCGTATTTGAGGTAGGAGAGAAGCTCAGTAGCTGAGTACTATTACTCAGCCTGGTAGGCAAACGTCTCGCCAAAAGGCTTCCACACGCTCCGAAAGAAAAGAGGTATACGATGTGATCAAAGATGCCTTTTCTGAATATTTCAAAACTGCCTTTGAGTGCTGAAACCGCCACGATGTTAAAATTGTTTACGGTGATTTGATTTTAACACCAGCTTAAACAAAGAAGGTGTTTTCGGCACAAAAGTCGGAAATTTAGCACAAGAAAATTCATAAAGCTGCATGGCTCTCTCGGGATCGAAAATCTTGCAACCAAACCATGATGGATGGTTTACTAAGCTAGGGGAAGGAAGACCTAAAATCGACTCGGATCGCCATTTTGTAGCAGCAGATACGCATCCAAGAAGGTATCTCCGGCACAGCAGTCGGAGAATTCAGCAACCAATACTAAACAGCCCTAAACGGGTTGAAGCTTATCGACTTTGACATGTCTCCAGTATACTAGACGTACGAGCCCTTCGAGCACCCAACAGCGCCGCGGATCATTATCTTGACTCAGCGAAGATACGCCCCCACCTCTGTAAAGCAAAGAACACTCGTTAACAAACCCAAAAAAGGTTCAACGCGGCAAAGCTGCAATCGCAAGCAACGTAAAGTCAATCACTTTTCTAATCGAATTGCACCCTTACACTCTGAGAGCACTCATCAGCAACTCGTTTTAATTGAGCTGTGGGACAGCATTTCAAGCTCCTGTCGTACAACTACAAAGAAAACTATTAGTTTTCGATGAAGAGTTGGTACGATGTGGATTATCATAGCAAAAAGCGGACAGTTTGGAAGAGTTATCGAGAATTTAAGAGGAAGCAAAACGTACATGCAGACAGAAGACAGGACAATACTGGAAAGTTCTATGAGAAAATGCGGCGGCTTCAAGTTAGAGCTTACTCTTGTAGAACCCAAAGAGATGATCTGTGGGAATTCGTGGAGGAAGTCGTCCCTATACCACATATGTTAGGTTTATCGTGAGTATCTGCCGCTGACGGCCCAACCTCACAGTACCACCTTTGTACTAGTAATCAGTTTTGCCGCTCTGATTAGCACCCCACGAATACAAACATTGAGCAAGCATAATTCATGCCAAACATACGCCGCGAAATCACAACGCAAGTCCGCACAAAGCCGGCAAATCATGCGCCTTCAAACACGATTTATGCTAGCACTAGCCCGCACAATGCCTGCACCGTGGTACCAATTGGTAACTCGGCATGGGCTCTTTACCACCTGGTAAGAAGCGAGGCCTACCCAAACCTTTGCCTTTCTATGGGTCGGGCTCCCCTCCAAACTACAGCCACCACGATACTCCCCGAAAGGCCTTACCTGTATCAAACAGGTCGGAGCAAGTTCCGAGAGCTTTATGTTTCCCGTGGTGCCATTTTTAAGTCCTGAGCCGGGCTTCGTAGCCGAAGCTAGTACCACTAAAACTTCCACGCAGCGCTGGAATGTTAAACAGGCTCTTAGTCGCCATATACGACAGGCAAATCTAATGCCGTGGTGGTATTCTTACCCAACCAGCCCACAGGAAGCAAGTCTTCTCTATAGTCTAAGACCAAGAAGACACTGACTTTACGACACAATTTCTGAGTTTATTATCCGCACAAAACTTATACGGCTGTGTAAACTAACGCCGAACAGCACCAACAGCTCGGTCAAAATGTGGACAGGATATCCCCGATTTCAGGTAAAATCCCCGATTTCAGGTAAAATCTCGTGTGACATATTTAATTTAATGCTCGAGAAATTTATCCTGAACAGAGAAAGAACAATTTTCGATCTGACTGTGAGGCCTACGGCCTGAGTTTGCAGGATATCATTCAAATTGTACTATTTTAAGGGAGAGGCACCTCAAAAATGGAGTGAGTCTTAACTGGCCACTGTTTGGAAGAATGACTTCCAGAATTCAGGAAATTAGTTTCCGCAGATGGAAACGAAGTTGAAAAAATGATTGGGGATTATGGTAGGGTTATCCATAGATAGATCTAGACGCTGATAAGTGGGTGCTACTTTCCACTTCGAGGTAAATACATAATGGGTGATCCATTTCGAAATTCCCTACTTTTTTAAAGGAAAAAAATACAGAAAGTTCAAACTTAATGAGAAATGTTTATTATCATTCGAAAAAACATTATTTGGCATTAATTTTTTAATTTATTTTTTAGATTATCTCTTTGAAATGTTGGCCGCGGCTACGTCTCAGATGGTTCATTCGTTGAGTCCAATTTTCGATGACTCGTTTGAGCATTTCGACGGGTAACTAGCGAATGACCTGCGTGATATTTCGTTCCAAGGCCAGAATCGAAGCGGGATTATCCGCATAGACTTTTGACTTTACATATCCCCACAGGAAAAGGTCTAACGGTGTGATATCACACCATATTGTTGGCAAATCGTGAAATTATCTGCCCACCGAAGTGTTCTCTCAATAAATCCATTAATTGATTCGATGTGTGGGAAGTGGCTCCTCTTGTTGAAACTAAATGTCGAGGAGATCACGAGCTTCAATTTCAGGCATCAAATAGTCAGTTGTCATGATCGATAACGGTCGCCATTGACGGTTACGTTCTCACCGGCATAATTTTTGAAGAATATGGACCGATGATTCCACCGGTGCACAAACAACACCAAACCGTTGTTTTTTCGGCGGCAATTTTGCTTGTTTACATCGAAAACGTCGGATCTTCTTCGAACTTTTTAAGAGTCCATAGAGCGAAGCGATGTCGCTTGGGAAGGTCGAGCGGCTTCAGTTCCAGCACAAGCTGTATTTTGTACGCTTTCAATTTAAGATCTCGACGTGAAATGCGCCAAGTCGTTACATACATCAGTCCGAGTTGCTGCGAACGGCGCCGAATCGACTCTCCACGGTTTTCGTGTACACTCTCAGCTACAGCCGCTATACTTTCTTCACTGCTTGCTGGACGTGTTCTATTCTGCCGAATATTATCCAACAATGAATGCTGGGTCTCCAGATGGGTAAGATGTGTGATGGTGTTTCGAATAGTACGCTCAGTAGGCCGATTATGTTGACCATAAGCAGAGTGAAGCGCGCGAAACACATTCTTTGCAGAACATGAATTTTCGTAATAAAGTTGAATGATTTGTAAACGTTGTTCACGCATAAGCCTTTCCATGATGAAATGCTAAACAATACTGAACAAAAATAACATGACAGCTTGACACGACTAACGCGTGATCTATCAAAAAGGACTCTTGAAAAAAGTACATCTACTTGAATCACCCTTTATAATTGGCTAATAAGAACGATAAGGCAATCGAAATGGATAGAGAGGAAAGCTAAGTGGCCTACTTTTGTGAACAGTTTCTTCAGTAACAATTGGCTGCCTTTGTTCGATTCTTTTGCAGGCGTACAATTGCTATTCTAGTACTGTCGATGTCGGGATGTCGGTTGGTAGGAAGTCTAATACACTGTTTTCGATTCGAGGCTGCCCGGCGTTTTGTTTGAGTATGTCGTCCTTACAGGACTAGGTCTCAATCTTGAATCCCTCAGTAAGTCGCGAACTTTTCGTTGAATTTTCAGGAAATTTCCAACCAGCTTTTCACGATATTCATGCAATGTTATTATTTATTTTTTGGAACGACTCAAAAAACATTAGCTTGTAGTATTATTCATTTCAAGCAACACTGATTTAACCATTTCCGTTTCTTAATAACTGATGTGCTGCATATCCTAAATGATCGATCATTCATTTGTAGTACAAAAAACACAAGATACATATGCATATATTGAATGTAGTGATTTTCGGCAAGGAAGAACACCTGCTTGAATTTGAGAAAAATAAGCTGAGCAAATCAGTTCCTCCTTCAGCCATTCACGCTATTTACATCCTGTGCAAATACATATGCGACTGTACCTATATACATATATAATGAATAAAAAATATGTATATAATATGGATGCGTATATTCCTGCATCTCTTCGCATATGTGTACGTACATATGTAACATATATGCATGAGTAGCTGAAGATTTAATCCATAACTGTGCCAAGCAGCATCTGCTTCTATGTACACACGAGTATGTGTGCATACTCATATCTCTTATCCTGTTTTGAGTTTTCATTGCTCATATGTTTTTACTTATTTACTAGTGAGTTTCTCATTTTCGAATATACTTAGATACAGCTGATGTATCAAATTTCATAAGAAGGAAAAAGGAAGGAAGGAAATATTCTGTAAATACATTCATAACTGAGAATTGAAAGCTGCAAACGGGAAATTTTCACATAGAAATATTTTTAGATATTTCTTTTCATTCGATTTTATACGCAATCACAGATCTCGTTACACAAAGCCATACATGCGTGCATACATAAATCAGTATGAAAATGCATAAATCATATTTTCCATTGGATTCAATTTCATTTGACTATGAAGAAGAAGAAGAACTTATTTTTGAGTATTAAATTCTCAAGTAAAAATAAATTAATTTTTCTGCTTTAATTTATTTTTAAATTTGTATAAATAAATAAACTTAATAAAATATAGTATAAATTTCGATATTCTCTTCCTTCTTCATCGCGCAGGCCGACGTCGAAGTAAAGCCAAGTCCTTCTCCGTCGGATCTTTCCAACGGAGTGGTAATCTTCCTCTTCCACGTCTTCTACCGACAGATACTACATCGAGTACTTGCAAAGCTCAAGTGCCTTCACCTCTTCTTCTTCTTCTTTATTCCAAAAAATATATTAATGTCTCTCGAAAACTTCTGTTGTCGACACACCATACGTTGGCATCGTTCAAGCCTCGCTTCCTACAGCAAAACGGATATGATGAGCGACTTATAAAGTTTGATTTTCTTTCGCAGTGACACGATCAGCCCCAAGGAGGCGTCCTTATCCAATCTGGAGAACGTAGAACTAACATTTCCGTTGTTCTCATCGGTAAACACCACCTGTTGTACGTTCTTATAAAGAGGGTTTCAAGTAGAGGTATTTTTTTCAATAGTCTTTATTTGACAGATCACGCGTGAGTCGTGTCAAGCTGTCATGTTATCTTTGTTCAGTATTCTTTGGCATTTCATCATGAAAAGACTTACGCCTGAACAACGTTTATAAATCATCATGTTTTTCGCGCACTTCGCTCAACTTGTGACCAACATAATCGGCCTACTAACAGTACTAATCGCAAAACCATCACCCATCTTGAGCCTCAGCATTCATTATTGGATAATATTCGACCGAATAGATCACGTCCAACACGCAGTGAAGAAAATATAGCGGCCGTCGCTGAGAGTGTACACGAAGACCGCGTAGAGTCGATTCGGCATCGTTCGCAGCAACTCGGACTGAGATATGGAACGACTTGGCGCATTTTACGTCGGGAAAAAATTGAAAACGTACAAAATACAGCTTGTGCAAGAACTGAAACCGTTGGATATTATCAAGCGACATCGACGTTTTCGAGCCAAATCTGGATCAGCGATGAATAAATAAGTAAAAATTGCCGCATTTGGGACGAAGAGCAACCTGAAGAGATTCAAGAGCTGCCATTTCATCCAGAAAAAAAAACGGTTTGGTGTAGTTTGTGGGCCGGTGGTATCATCTGACCATATTTCTTCAAAAATTATACCGGTGAGAACGTAACCGTCAATGGCGACCATTATCGCACCATGATAACCGACTATTTGATGCCTGAAATTGAAACTCGTGATTACCGCGACATAATTTTCAACAAGACGTCGCCACTTTCCACACATCGCATCAACCAATGGATTTATTGAGAGAACACTTCGACGAGCAGATAATTTTTGGCCGGTCGATTATCCACCAAAATTGAGTGATTTCACACCGTTAGACTTTTTCCTGAGGAGATATGTAAAGTCTAAAGTCTATACGGGCAATCTCGTTTCGATTCAGGCCTTGGAGCAAAATACCACGCGTGTCATTCGCCAGTTACTAGTCGAAATGCTCGCACAAGTTAGGGAAAATTGGATTCAATGGATGGACCATCTGAGACGCACGGCCCACATTTGGAAGAGATAATCCTTAAAACATAAATACCAAAGAATGTTCTTTCCAATGATAATAAACCTCAATATGAATCACCCGTTAGATGGTTGTTGATCCTCTCTTTAACTCTGCAGCTCTTATTATTTTCTAGCATTAGATTGAAGACGACACACGATAGAGAGTCATCTTGCCTGAAACTTCATTTGATACCGTATTGATCGCAGAGGTACTTCCCGATCCTGATGAAGCTTTTGGTGTTGCTCAGCGTCAGCTAATACTGCTAGGTTTTCTGTGGAGGTAGCTCCTTATTGTGCTATCAAAGGTGGTTTTACAATCGTCCAGAAGGTGATGTGTTTCGATATTTCTTTCATGGGCCCTTTGTAAAATTTGGTGTGAGATTAATATCTGGTCAATTGTAGATTTTTCATGCCTGGATTATCAGCTGTGGGGTTAAAACTAAAAAACTCTGATCCCACATTATGCAACCATCTTTTCATCTCCTTGCCGACATATTTGGGTAACTAAGCCCACAACATTTCGGTTATATCCGCTTTATTTTTCTTTAAGCAAACAATTGCAAATCGAGTTTCGTCATAGTCGGATAACTTCGGCTTTCTGTGGCCCTTTTATAGTCAAGTGATGAAGAAAAACCCCTAAATCAGTTCACATTGAATTTAATTTATGACCGCGCCTTACTACTAAAGGTATACCTCTGGTGGATATATTACTGGATCGCGACTAAAAGTCACTTTACAACAAAAAGTACTAGATCGAAATTATTGATCTAGTAGGGATTTTTCAAGGGATCTATGTATATTAGATCACATAATAGAGAGTCGCTAGGTCTGAAATCAAACGACCCGCTGAGAGCTTTGTCCAACATCAATTTCATATGCGACCATAAACACAGCAGTGTGGCCACTTCAATGGAGTGTTTGGCTACATTCAGCCGCAATCCGAACCAATTTTTTAACCGTTTCGTTGCCGTTGATGTTACATCACTCCTGACAAATATCTTTTAAAAGTAACCTGAATACAGAACTTTCACAGGGGAGGACGAAACGCTGAAGAACTTTGGGAGTGACAGTCTCTCAATCGATAGAGCCGTAATATCTTACACAATTGCTTAAGTTCGGACGCTTGTGGTCAGATCCTTAACCTCACACTTTCAAGCAGACAGCAAATATATAGAGCTAAAAAAAATCATATATCTAGAAATTAAACGCTTATTTATCGAGAAAATATGCTTTACTCAAAAAGCCCCTAGCCTATCAATCTACTCACATATTTCAGCCGGCAATCCATCTGATCTCGTTGATTTTTTGTTCGCTACACCTTCATCTGTTATATGAATTTCGAAGTGTTTGGATGAAGGAACGTCTATTACATCACTTTCGATTTTTACTTGCCTGAAAGGAATCAGGTGTGTAACCCCGTAAGTGGATCTTTTAAAATTTTCGAAAATTCCTCCCCACAGTCAACTACCAAAACTCCATGTACTGGCATATTTCGGCTTCTCTCTTCTTCTGACCTTGCTTTTCTTTTAAATTCCATTACATTCGCTTTAGCCAACCATATCGATCCAATTTATTTATGTTATAAAGGGTGATCCAAGTAGTGGTACTTTTTTCAATAGCCGTTTTTTGACAGACCACGCGTGAGTCATGTCAAGTAGTCATGTTACTTTTGTCCAGTATTGTTTGGCATTTCATCATGAAAAAACTTACGCCTGAATAACGTTTACAAAACATTCAACTTTATTACAAAAATTCACATTCTCTAAAGAAATGTATGGTCAATATAATCGGCCAACTGAATATACTATTTGCAACACCATCACCCATCTTGAGACCCAGCATTCATTATTGGATAATATTCGACCGAATAGACCACGTCCAACACGCAGTGAAGAAAATATAGCGGCCGTAACTGACAGTGTACACGAAGACCGTGGAGAGTCAATACGGCGCCATTCGCAGCAACTCAGACTGACGTATGGAATGGCTTAGCGTATTTTACGCCGAAATCTTAAATTGAAAGCGTACAAAATGCAGCTTGTGCAAGAACTGTACCGCTCGACCTTCCCAAGTGGCATCGCTTCGCTCTATGGGCTCTTGAAAGTTCCAAGAAGATTCGACGTTTTCGAGCCAAATTTTGTTCAGCGTTGAGGCCCCATTTCTAGCTGAACGGGTATGTAAACAAGCAGATTGCCTCATTTGGGACGAAGAGCAACCTGAAAGGATTCAAGGGCTGTCATTTCATCCAGAAAAAACAACGGTTTGGTGTGATTTGTCGGCCAGTGGAATCATCGGTCCATATTTCTTCAAAAATGATGCCCGCGAGAACGTAACCGTTAATGGCAACCGAATATTTGATGCCTGAAATTTATTCTCGTGATCTCCGCGAAATTCGGTTTCAATAAGACGGCGCTATTTTCATCACATCGCATTAATCAATGGATATACTAAGAGAACACTTATGTGAGATCGTATGATATCACACCGTTAGCCTTTTTCCGGTAAAGATATGCAACGTCTAAAGGCTGGAGCAAAACATTAGGTGTGTCATTCGCCAGTTACCACTCGAAATGCTCGAACAAGTTATCGAAAATTGGACTCGACGGATGGACCATCTGAGACGTAGCCGCGGCCAATATTTGAAAGAGATAATCTTCAAAAGATTAATTCCAAAAAATGTTCTTTCGAATGATAATAAAAATTTCCCATTAAATTTGAATTTTTTTCTTTAAAAAAGTAGGGAACCCCGAAATAGATCAGTCGTTAGTAGTAAACAACTGGCGCGGAAACCGCCAAGTACCTTGATGAATTTTTTGTTTGTTTGTAGCTGGCAGTCAAATTTCGGGCCACCGAGAAATCAATCAACCTAAACTAATATGGGGAAGGTGGACTTCCTCGTGGAGGCATACTTATCAGTAGATCGCAGGAAAATTTTGAAATTCTGGTGTCCAGAGTTCATATATTTATTCCCTCACGTATTCGACACTTTGTTATTGTTACATTTTAATTACGAAGTTTCTCTACAAAAAATACAAAACCAAAAAATTTCCAGATTTTCAAACATAAATAAAATAATTCTTGGAATAATGAAGCAATAAATGTGCCACCCAACTGTTATAAACATGTCTCGATATGCATAGTACATGTGTATATACAAACAAACATTTAGAAATATGTGTGTAGGTATATAGTTGCATGTGGCATGATCTTAAGTGGCAACAGCTGCTGTACTTTGATTCGAATCGAATAAAACACACTCAGTTGTTATTATTGTATTATGATGAAGCCAACGAGATATGAACAACATTTAATTGCTGACAATGTCAATACCGAAGAAGCAATCGTGGGAGGAGAAGAAGAAGCCACCGAAATACTACCAAGAAATCGGCAGCGATTTGATTCAATGGAATGGATTGTAAGACCAACATGCATATACGAGTATTTGTGTGTTTGTGTGAATGTGCATATGAGCAATGCAATGAATGAGCATTTATAGCAATAAAAACAACAATAGAAACAATAAAAGCAACAACGACGACGACAACAACAACAACAACAACAACAACAACAACAACAACAACAAGGGCAACAACAACAACATTATTAATAAAGCAACGCATTGGCACCTATGCCGCCTACAACAAATCCACAAACACACACAGTGTCAATGCCAATGCCGCTGCAACGTCAGCAACAAAGCAGCGCAAAGTGTTTGACAATAAATTACATACACCGAGATGCTTTAATTGCATACATACATACATACATACATACATACATACATACATGCATAGCTTAACAAATATGCCGTTGCCTACACGAGACCACAAAATTATTGAATCTGCCTTTCGCCTCGCTGTAGTGGATGAGTTCGATATGAGATATCGCACGTTTCGATGGCTCAGCGCCGTAATTCAGTTCGTTGGGAGAGCATAAAATGCATTTGTTGCATTCGAATTGGAGATTAATGGAATTGCAGTCAGAGATACATACATACATATATATCTACGAATGTGAGTGCTTGTATTGGCATGCAGCTGCTCTTATATGATGGATGCATTACATACATACATATATCAAATAAATATTGCATCTTCCAAGTATTTTTGTGTTTTCGACTAGATCCATCTTTTCTCTTTTTTTTTTTTTTTTTTGTGATTTGGCGCACGCCATATCTTTTCGCTTGTGAGTAAGTAAGTCTATAGTCAATAAATACTACTTACATATGTGTGTATGCGTTTATGGATATTCTGTGAACTAACATGCCACACACTTGCTCTGACGGTTGAACTACAAAGGCAGCAGCTGGCATGCATGCATACACGTGTGCAATGTTCAGTTCATAGTTTCATCGTTTCCGATATTCGCCTTTCTGCGATACTCGAATATTCCTAGTGCCGACTCATCAGACGTCGTCGTCATCCAGGCTTCGTCATATACGTTGAATGAAGAGCGACTTGTATTGTTTTTTTTTCATTCGTCGAGAGCGAACTTTAATTTTTAATTACCTCCTTAGTCTAAAGTAGCTTCCCACAGGCGTTATTCCGAGATGGATTTTAAGGTTACCGTCGGTTGTTGACGTTTTTGCTGTTTACAAGTTAGACGAAATTATCTACGGCTTAAGACGACAACATTATATCTCTCAACAGTGACGTGAAAGCCAAGCCACAAATATGCTGGCTGTTTGTTTGATTTGATGATAGCAGATCGTCTTGTCCTCATCATTCACTACAGGACACGTTCGCTTTTTTTTTTTTTTTTTTTTATCCAGTCCAGAAAGCAAAACTAACGGCTGCTATCAAAGCCGATAATGTCAAGTTGATGTTGTAGAAGTCCTCTCCGGTCCCGGCAGAGCTTTAGATTTCGGTCGCTTAAAGTCAACTTGTGCAACCGTATAAGCTTTGCGGAGATACCAAATTAGACATAACTCGTTCTGTCGAAAGCTGCTTTAAAATCGAAGAATATTTTGTTTTACGAGTCTTTTCATATATTTCAAGCGTGGAGAATACCTGGTCAATTGTAGATTTTCCATGTCTAAAGCCACACTGATAAAGCATAATCAGTTTGTTGACGGTGGGCTTTAGCCTTTCATACAATACGCTACAATGCGCTAGATAGGACCTTATATGCGCAAGTAGAAAAATTTATTTTCTACAGTTTTGGATATTACTTATACTCGAACCAGGACTAGAGCCCAGACCTTCCGAATTGTAGTACGCAATGCTAACCACTTGGCTATCGCGGCCGCCTGCTGATCGATATGGTTAAGAGTTTTTCGATCCCATTAGATATGTTTCGTTCTCTTTCGACGGGGTATGTGGACGCAATCTGCGATATGTTGAAGAACTTCGCTCATTCAGCGGCGTGAATGCCAGCACTCGGGGACGGTGTCTCTCCTAATCTCACTGTTTAAATGAGAAGTACTTTTGAGGAAGAATTTTTCTCTTTTCACACTCTTCTCCTCGCAATATATGTTGTCCTGTTATCTTTGTTGCATTGAGAATGATATCATAAATTATAAAGGGTGTTTTTTTATAGAGGTATAGAACTTTAAGTTGCAATAAAACAACGATGGATTATTCGATTGACATGAATTTTATTTATCCGAAAGATTATCTTGTGGCATTGCATTTTAAATATGATTTCTGGCATATGACCGCCACAGCTGGCGCGGATGTAGTCCAATCTGGACGCCCAATTTTCGATGACTTTTTCCAACATTTGTGGCTGTATATCGGCAATAACGAATGTTGTCTTCCAAATGGTCAAGCGTTTGTGGCTTATCCGCATAGACCAATGACTTTACATAGCCCCACAGAAAGTAGTCTAGCGGAGTTAAATCACAACATCTTGGAGGCCAATTCACAGGTCGAAAACGTGAAATTAGGTGGTCACCAAACTTGTCTTTCAATAAATCTATTGTGGCACGAGCTGTGTGACATGTTGCGCCGTCTTGTTGAAACCACATCTCCTGGACATCATGGTTATTCAATTCAGGAATGAAAAAGTTAGTAATCAGGGCTCTATACCGATCACCATTGACTGCAACGTTCTGGCCACCATCGTTTTTGAAAAAGTACGGACCAATGATTCCACCAGCCCATAAAGCGCACCAAAGAGTCAGTTTTTCTGGATGTAACGGTGTTTCAACATACACTTGACGATTACCTTTGCACCAAATGCGGCAGTTTTGTTTGTTGACGTAGCCATTCAACCAGAAGTGCGCTTCATCGCCAAACATCGCTAAAATGGACGTAGTGCGCGATACGTTTTCCGCACAGAACCATTTTTTTCGAAATAAAATTGCACTATTTGCAAGCGTTGTTCAGGCGTGAGTCTATTCATGATGAATTGCCAAGCCAAACTGAGAATAAATCACTTGACAGCTGTTAAATCGGTCGACATCTTGAAAAGTAATGCCAATTTAAAGTTCTATACTTCTATAAAAAAAACACCCTTTACAAGTTCTGTACTCTTCCAGACATTATCTGGCATACAAAGTGGCAGTGGATGACACTTGCGGAAGGTCGATCACTGCCCTGCCGCACTTTGGTTCTTTCGTTGTTCGGTACATATCTTTGCTGGAAGCAAATTGCACCATGGTTGTCCTCCAGCGTTGGGTACAACAATATGCCTGCTCATTGCAATCACAACGGCATCTTCTGCGTGTGTCTGGGGCTTGTCTTCTTGTTCGGATTTTCTATTTTTTTTTTTTTTTTTTTGGTGATTTTTAAATTTTCTCCCTTATCCACAACTTAATCCAGGGACAATTGCGCTTTATTGTTTTTATAGCACTCCTACAGATTTACTGTGTTCATATATATATATATGTATACATATGTACATATATGTATATGCGAAAGTGCGTGTAGAGCTTAATTGCATACAAATGTAGAGTTTTTGGTGTTTGTCCAAAAAGGAGCAGATGTTTGAACATTTTTCGGTTTCGCAAATCAGGCGGTTAACCTTACAACAAAGACAAAGCATATATGTACATATACAAGCATACACAAGCAGCTATGTGAAAATGTATTTATGAGTTAATTGAGAACAGGGTTATTCGTTTTGGACATAAGGAATGTCTGTGGTAATATTGAATAAATATATTTTTATATATTTAAACTAATTTTCATAAAATTTCGAATTTTTGCTATCAAAAAATACATACAAATATGCATATATGCGTATATTAATTAAAGTAAAAATATTTTACACTATTTGTAAATACATATGTACATTGCACACATATGTTGTGTATATATACTTATGTATATATTTATACATATATGCATATAGACTAACAACTTACGCAAATTTTCCTTATTCAAAACTTACTTACTCAATTACAAGGACGAGAGACGGTACATTCTATTAGATTCTTTGTACTGATTGTACATAGTAACACATATATGTATGTATATATATAAGTACATTCATATTGTAGTCAGCAATTGTTAGCAGCTGCCTTATAATGCCAACGCAACAGCAAAGGAAATTATTTCTGTCAAGAAGCAACAGTTTAAAAGAAAGGACATGTTGCACAGCAGCAGCTGTTATCAGCTGTCACTTAATGTACAAAAACATATTTAACTTCTCTTGTGTACACAGATCCATTCACACCGCTTTATATGAAGCAGTATAAGTGAAAGAAAAGTGTAAAACTTAAAATATAAAAATAAAAGCGAAATAAATTAAAATAAATTAAATAAAATATAATAAAATAAAATAATATAAATAAAATTAAATTAAATTAAATTAAATTAAAATAAATACAATAAACTAAAATAAAATACAACAAAATAAAATAAAATAAAGTAAAATAAAATAAATAAATGAAAAAAATAAAATTATATCAAATAAAATTTAATAAATAAAAATAATCTAAAATTAAATTAAATTAAATAAAAAAGTAAAAAAAAATAAAATAAAATAAAATAATATAAAAAAAAGAAAAATAAAATAAAATAAAATAAAACAAAGCAATAAAAAAATTTAAAGCTAATTAAAATAAATTAAAAACTAAACCAAAATAAAATTATAATAAATATAAATTCAAATAAAAATAATAAATATATAAAATTTAGATAACTCAAAAATTAAAAACAAAGCAAATTAAAAAAATTGAAATAAGTATAAAATAAAATAAAACAACAAAAATAAAATATTCGAAATAAAATATAGGATAAAATAATTAAATGAAAAAATAACGTAAAAAATTAAAAGTAAAATAAATCAATATATAAAAATAAAATAATTGCAACAATTTAAAGTAAAATCGTAAAATAAAATAAAATAAAATAAAATAAAATAAAAAAAAATAAAATAAAATAAAATAAAATAAAATAATAAAAAAAAAAATATATAAAAAAAAAAATAAATAAAAAATAAAATAAAATAAAATAAAATAAAATAAAATAGAAATGAATAAAAAACATCAAAATAAAATAAAATATAATAATATAAAATAAAATTAAAATTAAATTAAATTAAATTAAATTATACAATAAATATAATAATAAAATAATTAAGACTAGAAAAATTAAATTAAAATTATATAAAATAAAATAATATAATAATACTGTACATATTGACTACACTAAAGCATTTGACAGCATTCCACACTCATGGCTCCTTGAAGTGCTAGACATTTATAAAATATCCCCAAATGTTAAACGACTATTGCGAAAAATAAAATGTTCGTGGCAGGCAACTCTAAACTTAACAGACAAAAAAGAACTCATAAGAATAGCTCCAACACCTATTAAACGAGGTATAGTTCAAGGAGATGGGTTTGCCTCGCATTAAATCCATTTTCATCTACATTTAATGAAACAAATTAGAGTTTCAATATAAAAGGACCACCCCTTACATATAGATGGCATTAAGCTATATGCATCAAATTAACGTAAGCTAAAAACACTCTTGGAACTGACCGAAGACTTCTCCAATGACACTAAAATGTCATTTGGTACACAAAAATGCGTAGAAAGTGGAAGAATTATTATGCGAGACTTTAAGTTGTCAAACAATGGAAGAATTAGTGCCATGCTAGAGGATGATACATATAAATACCTTGACTCAGAAAAAGAATGCATCATTCTGAAATCGTTCGAGCAACAACGTAGGCATACGTAATGTGAGTGAATAGCTTGCTGAAGTCGCAACTTAATGGCTTTAATCTATTCAGCCTATTTACCTTTGCTATCCCGGTTTTGACATACACGTTTGGAGCACCAAAATGGTCTGACACAGAACTCGCAAACGTCAAAAGGACTTACTCATTTACTTACTAAACTCGGAGTATATCATCCAATTGCATAAAGTGGTATGCCATTGCATACCTGACATAACTGTAATTGAGAAACACGAAAAAAGGGACCTGCTAATAGACATAGGAGTGCCGAACAAGCACAACCTGCTAGAATACTACCCTGAAAAGTGTAGAAAATACCACAATTTAGCGCACGAAGGAAATGTGGAGACTAGAGAGCATCGATATAATTTCAATTATTGTATCATCTATGGGAGTTATTCCGAAAAATTTGAACACAAGTCTAGATAAATTAAGAATGACTGAGAAGCGATACCTGATACCGAAGGCTGTTATATCATCTACTACTTCAATAGTCAGAAAATTTTTACACTGAATAATTAAAGAAAGCATAATTGTAATCATTTTCTTGTATCCTTTAAACATATACTTATTGCTGCTCATAACCAATGCATAGTATATAATTAATAATTTGTAACAATAGTATTAAGTATTTTGATGTAAGACGACCGATACTTAACGTTTACCTTTATAGAGAAGGGAGAACTAAAATGGAATATAAAAATTTATTTTATTTTAAATAAAATATAATATAATTAAAAATGAAAAAATAAAAATAGAAAAATTAATAAAATAAAATAAACAAAAAATTATAAGAAATAAAAATTAAATAAAAAATAAAAAAATTAAATAAAAATTAATATGTTAAAATAAAATAATTTAAAATGATATAAAATAAAATATAATGAAACGGAATAAGATAAAACAAAACAAAGCAATTAAAAATAGAAAAGAGGCATACAAAATAAAATAATTTAAGTAATATATAGAATTAAATAATTAAAATTAATAAAAATTAAAATAAAATAAAATAAAATTGAATGAAAAAATAAATCAATATAAAATACTATGAAATAATTAAAATAAGCTCAAGTAAAATAGTAAATAGTAAATAGTAAGTAAAAGTAAAAAAAAATAAAAAAATAAAAAATTATAATTAAATTAATGTAAATTAAATCAAATTAAAGTAAATTGAGTAGAGAATAAAATAAAATATAATTAATAAATTTAAATTATATTTAAAAAAAATGATACGAAATAAAGTAAATTAAAATAAAATGGAAAACGTTAACTAAACCATCAAAATTAAAAAAAAAATTAAAAAGTTCAAACACAAAAATTTTAAAATAAAAAAGTTCAGGATCTTTATTATTGTGATCAAGTTTTTATTCTGCTAAAATTACATTAGAGCCAAAAAATGATGATAATAAATTATATTTTGATAATAAATTTGGCCTAAAAAGGATCACAATATCACAAATTACGAAAATAAAGAAAGTGTTTAGTATTATTTTTACTTATGGCTTTCATTTGATATCACTCAAACATTTTTTTACCTTCTTCTTCATTTCCCTTAATTTCTTTTCCTATATATTCTCTTTTTTCCTTGATTACTTTCATGCTCCCTCCTTAGGCATTAATTAAAATTTTAGGGTATTTCCATAGCAGCTGCAGAATAACGTGCAGTGAGTAATTTTTAATTATCGAAATTGTGTATTAGGGTGTGCAGCAATGAGTGGGGTAATTTATGAGTTAAGGGGTAAGGCCACTATAGGGGGCCACAAAATAGTCCTTTTTTGAGACTTTTTTTTCGGAAAAACTATTAAATAAATCTTAATTTTTGACAAAAGGCATTTATTATACATATAATTAAATTCTTATAAGTATATCTTAAGAAAAATTAATTTAAATATGGCGGCTATACAGCGTTCTCCATAGGTTTTGTATCACGGAAACCACGGCCGGACACGCACTTCCGTAATTTTTTTTTATTTTAATAAGTTGTTGAACGATTTCCGCTTGCAAATAGCAATAGCTACAGAAGTACGTAGGATTTTTTCAATATTTGCTTTTTTGACAAAATGGCGGGTCTCTAAAGGAAAAAGTAACAATTTGGTCTAAAAAATTATTCGAAATTTGTTAATAAAAAAAAACACTATGCAAGATATAAAAAATCCTACGTACTTGTGTAGATAATGTATTTCTGAAGATATTTTCAAAATTTCAAGTGAAGTGGTCAACTTGAAAAAAGCAATTTTGAGATAAATGTGTTTAAAGTTTTCAGTATGCCTTACTGACTGAAACAGACGCTTCAGCTAGAGAACGAAAAAGGAGCATTTAGAAATTTTTATCTGTCATAATCTTTCGGGATAACATTTTTGAGACCATAATGTATCATTTGAAAGAAAGAAAGAAATCCATATTCCGAAAACTCTAGAGTTACCTAACCCCTTAATACTATATTGTCTACTCTTTCCATACTTTTTGCACATTTGTGCACATCGAGTAAGTTCAATTCGATTCGTTGTTCTCAATTTTATGTTCTCAGGAAAAGTTCTGCCATTAACACTTTTTTCACACAGCGATGGAAGCATACCTTTTAAATTGAAGAAATTTTTGAATGTGAAGTTATTGGTCTCGACATTCTTCAAGTGATTAAATTAAAAAAAAAATCTTGGGACTGCAGTTTTTATTGTCATATATTCAACATCTTAGTTGCACTAAATTTGTTTAATATTTTTTTTTAAAGCTACCCTAATGTTTTTGAAACCCTTCTATGTATTCTTGTTCCCGAAAAAGTACTCACTCAACACTGAAAATGAACGAACTCAAACAACGATGTGCTCATCTCTCTTCCCTGTCTACCTTCTTGTGATTCTTGCTCATTGCCGCCGCCTGCCACCAAAAGCAAAATAGAATGACAGAGGGTTCCGGCGCACGTCCACAATATGTTGTGTTCTTTTGGTTATACTTATGCATACATACATACATGCAATATAGGGAGTATTCATTTTGTTGCATTTCAGTTTGCTGTCTGATGTTTTTTCTTTTTTGCTTTTTGTTGCCTTTGCATGCCCTATAGGTTGTTGTTGTTGTTGCTGTTGTTCTTACTATTATTAACGGCGGCGGCGGCAATGGTTAATTTCAAAACAATAGGCCTCAAAAACGAAACGAGCTCAAAAAGTAATCGAAAAATATACATATACATGTGTATATGTAAGTATGTATGTATGCATGTGAGTGTGTGTGTGTGCTTGTGAATGCATGCCTTTTGCTTTTTTGGTTGACGCGATCGTAAAGTGAGTCAGTTGCATTTTAAACACCGGTCCGGGTGTACACAAACGCCGGTTGCTAACGACAACAACGACAAACGTTTGCTTCATTCACAAAAATAAATTTTTGTGTGAAGAATATGTGTGTGCGATGTTCAAGAATTTGCCATTTCTCGAAATTTAATTTAAAATGTGTAGAGTTTCAAAAATTATAATTAAAACTAAAATTAATTCTAAATAAAAAATAATATAAAGTAATGATGAAAATATATGTGAAAAAGTCTAGTGTTTGAAAAAAAAACTGCTATTTAAAAATTGTTCTTCTCACATTGTGTCTAATTGTTAGTTACTGTTGCTCATACCATTATTTCACAATTAAGCAAAAATTACTTAAATACTACTTAAACGCTACCAAAGTTTAATCTGTGTTAACCCCATTCAACGAGCAGCAGCACCTTTCAATACTCCTCAGCGTCCAAGTGCAAGGCAACAAAACCTCTCAACTAAAAGCAAAAAAAATAAAAACGCATAAATGAGAAAGAGTAAAAAAAGAAAAATGCTAACCTCCTTGAAGTGAAAAGTGCAAAAAAATTAACCTCACCCATTTATAGTGTCAGTGTGCTACAAACAACAATAAAATAAAGATAAAAAAAAAATAAAATAAAAATTTCAAAAAGTTTATTTCCCTCCAGTAGTAGTAGTAGCTTTTAAAATACTCGTATCTGCACCTTCTATCCACGCTTTTGGCTGTGTATATGCTTTGCGTTCCTTTGTCGTCCTACGGCATCACGGTCATTGTCATCAAATGCAGCTGCCCGAATCCCCAAGTCAGCTGTTGCTGTTTTTACCATGGTCAGTCAGAGGTCAACAACTAAAAGTGCTGCTGCTACAGTTGCAGAAATAGTACAAGCACAATTTACAACTGGCATGAATGCGAATTCAAGCACAAGTCCAACGGAAACCGTAAAGGGAATTAAACTAAAGAGAGACAGGAAAGTAACAACAACAACAACAACAGCAGCAGCGGTAGCAGCAGCAGCAGCGGCAACTAGTTGGCTATGTAGAGCGCATACTTTACAAAGGCGGTGAGTAAGTTTTATTGTAAGCTAAAGGGAAATCAACGAACACAAACAACAATAACTAAAAACTAAACTAAACTAAAAGTGAAGGGGAGATAAGCTGATATTCATCGAAGTGGGGTTATCAATTTTTATTCTCGGTAAATATTTGCGTATGCGTGTGCAACGCAACGAGTTACCTCGTGTGCATTGCTAAAATAAAAATAAAATTAAATAAAAATTAAATTAAAGGAAATAGAAAAAACTGTGGTTAAATAGCATAAAAAAGTAAGGTAGAAAAAATGAAATAAAGGAAAATTATAGAAACAAAATGGAATAAAATAAAATAAAAATTAAATCAAATTAAATTAAATTATATTAATTAAATTCAATTTAATTTAATTTAATTTAATTAAAATAAATTAATTTAATTAAAATAAAATAAATTAAAATAAATGAAATTAAATTAAAATAACATGAGATGAAATAGAAAAAAATGTGGTTATATAACTTAAAAAAGTAAGATAAAAAATTTAAATAACATAAATTTAAGGAAACAAAATGGAATAAAATAAATTAAAGGAAATAATATAAAAATAAATTAAATATAGGGTTTTCCAATAAGAGTGATATGATTTCCTAACAAAAAAACGCACACACACTAATTGCTAAGAAAACTCAAATGTTTTTATTTAATGTGAAGTACAATCGATACTATTAAATTCTGAATATAACATCATTCAAATGGCCTCCACGACTTCTTTTGCAGGAACGAATTCGATGAACCCAATTTTTGAGCACTTTTTCCACTAAATCAAGTCATATGTCATGATTAGCACGCTCAATATTGACTTCTAAAGCTTGAAGAGAGTCTGGTTTATTGCTAAAGACCAATGAATTCAAATAACCCAACAAGCAGTATTCCAATGGTGTTAAATCACAACTTCTTGGAGGACATTCAATGTCACAATTTCTTGAAGTATACGAATCTCCAAACATTTCTCCCAATAATTCAGTTGTTGCACATGCTGTGTGACACGTAGCCCCGTCTTGTTGAAACCAGATGTTGTTAAGATCAAATTCTTCCAATTGTGACCATAAAAAGTTGGTTATCATCGATCTAAATCGCTCTCCATTGGCAGTAACGGTGTGCTATCAGCTTCATTTTGAAAGAAGTACGGACCGATGATTCCAACAGCCCAAAAACCACACCAAACTGTCAATTTAGGTGAATGTAATGGTTGTTCATGAATAATTTGTGGTTTTTCTTCACACCAGAATTGACAGTTTTGTTCATTTGCCGCACCACTCAGATGAAAGTGAGTCTCATCGGAGAAGATGATTTTCTTAAAAAAATCGTTATCGTCTTCAAGTTATTATTGAAAAATTAATTAATGAAAAAAATGACAGATCATGGCAAACGACACTTAAAAATCATTCCACTCTTATTGGAAAACCCTATGTAATTCAATTTAAAAATATAACTAAATAAATTAAAATTAAAATAAATTGATTTAGAAATTAAATGATTAGCATAAATTTAAATAAAATAAAGTAAATGTGGTCAAATATATTATTTCTACTAAACTAAAATAAATTTGAATAAATTAATTAAAGTAATTAAAATGAAATAAAATAAGGAAAATTTTTTTTCAATAATAATAATACAAAACAATAAATCAAAGCAAATCAACTTAAAATAAAATTAAATTAAAGTGATTATATCAAATTAAAAAAAAAATTAAAATAAAATAAAATCAAAATAAATAAAAGAAAATTCAAAAATATTTTAACTGAAATAAAATAAAAGGAAATAATATTATTTTTGAAATTAATATAAAAAAATTAATTAATATTTAATTGAAATAAAGTAAATAAATATATAATTTTAATAAAATAATGTAAACTGAAATTAAAAAAAAAAATATGAAACCGTACAATAAAATAATAATATCAAATAAAATAAAACTAAATAAAAATAAATAAATAAAATAAAATAAATTAAAATATAGTGAAAAAATGAAATGAAATAAAATGAAAACAAATTAAATAATAATGAAAATAAAATAAAATAAACTCAAGTAAAATTAAATGGAATAAATAAAGTGAAGCAAAATAAAAAGAAACAAGAAAGAACGGCTGTTTTAGGCCATACCAAAGTCTTTATACCTTTCATGAACATATCAAATTTATGGCTGATTGCAAAATTGTCATTGTCATTATCAACATGAATTTAAGTCTGTAGAATACCAAATTTTATGCTTTCAGATTTTTTTTTAGAAGATTTTCGAACCAAAACCTCATATCTGAACCAAACGGTTATAGGGGGGCTATATGATATAGCTGTTCGATTTCAATGATTTTCAGTACCAATATGCAATTAATATTGTCTGTGAATAATATCAAATTTTCGAGAATTAAAAAAGTTCAGCTACAGAACAAAAATTCATCAGCAGATTTTTAAGAATAACTTAATTCAAATATAAAATATTATTTACTGATTAGTTAAGAGTCGACAAAATAATTTTCTTAATATGAAAAAGCGAGTCAGATGTGTCAAATGTGCTTGAATGAGAGTTGATATCAAGACACAAAGAATGCAAAGGCTCGTGAAATTCAAAATTTGTTTTACAAATTTTCAGAAGCTAGGAGCAAAAATGTCTGGACATTCTGAGCGGAAAATTAAATTTTATTTCAGAGAGAATGAGGGGGCTAGAAATTGAGCCTGTTGTTATATTAACCATGAAAATTACACTAAGCGTTTCCCGGCGACTGGTCAGAATAGTGAGATTGATAAGTTTCAGACGACTAGTATAAGGAGGAAGATTGTACTGAGAGTCCCAATGCAGATTTCTTAAGTCAAATAGGAGGCACTGTTTTTGAATAAACTCTATGCTATCAGAGTAGATTTGATACCTCGGCTTCCAAATTACCGCGCCGTATTCCAGAATAGATATTACTAATGTTATGTACAAAGCTTTATTAACATAAGGATCATTAAATTCTTTTTACAACGGTTTTATAAAAGTTAGATGCGTTTGGCTTTGTTGACTATCCCACCAATGTGATATGTGAAGTTCAATTTAGGGTCCATAGTGATCACCAGGTCAATAAAACGGTGAACCTCTTCCAAATAGTAGTTATCCATTGTGTAAGTATTTGTCTGTATGACTCTTCGGGAGAAACACATAAACACAGAAACATATTTCATGCTCCTAAATGCTGACTGAGTTTTGACGAAAACCACCCATCTGAAAATATCGAAATATGGGAGCATATGCTATACTTGTAGTCTTCCGATTTTCATGATTTTCAGAACCAATATGCAATTCAATATGTATGTGTAGTATACCAAACTTCACGTTCCTATGTGCTTTTTTAACGGATTTTCTGAAAAGTCGGTCGTATACTGACGTGATCCGATCCGGCCAGTTCCGACAAATGATCGTTTGGCAGACGGACATGGCTAAATCAACTCAGCTCGTCATTTTGATACGATTTGTATATATTTCTGTGGGTTTATCTCTTCTCCTTCTGGTATTTACATACTTCGAACCAAAGTTAATTTACCATTTCAGGTACATGAAAGGTATAAAAAGTGAAATGAAATGAAGTGAAATAAAATAAAATATAAAATAAAAATACAAAGCAAAAAAAACAAAAAATAAAATAAAATGAGATTAAATTCAATGAACTAGGTTAAAGTAAAATAAAATAATATGAAATAAAAAAAAATAAAATAAAAACAAAATAAAACAAAAAAAAAAGATAAAATGAAATAAAATAAAATAAAAAAGTTAAAATAAAGTAAAAACAAATAAATTAAAATAAAATTAAAAGAAATTAAATAAAATAAACTTAATACAAATAAGATGATTAAAATTAAATAAAGTAAAATTAAATTAATGTAAAAAAAATAATATGACATGATGAAAAATGAAATAAAGTAAAGTAAAATTAAATAAAGTGAAATGTCAAAAAGTCAAATGAAATAAAGAGAAATAAAGAAATATCAAATAAAGTAAAATAAAAATAAAATAAAGTAAAGAGTAATAATAAAAAAAGATCAAAACAAAATAAAATAAAATGAAGTAGAATAGATAACCTGATAACATAGATAACTATGTCATCTCCATTTCTGGCTTTTCAATAGGATTATTTAAAGTGTCAATAGAAGTAAAATCTTTACTATTCAGTCCAGCTTTTAACAATTAAATTATTTAATACAAAGCTATAAAACAAGCAATATTAATAATGAAAAAAATGTCTTCAAAAGAATTTTGATGGAAATTAAAGTGGACTTTTCGGTCACTTTTTCTGAAAATTAAAAGCTTCTTCTTCACGATCTTGCTAATAATAGAAAAAATTAATTTCATTTGTTAAATTGACAGTTTCTGACCAAATGTGCAAACTACTATTTAACAAAAAATTAGCAACTTTTTAAAAAGGAAAATTTTTTAGTGCCAAAAAGTGGTGTCGCTTCAAATATATTATTAAATAAAAGTTTTGAAAATATACCCTTCATATAAGAGCTCTAGATACCCAGGTATCGAGCAGAGCGAGTAAGTCGATGCTCGCTCGACATACGCTCATGGCTCAACAGCTCCTCTGAACAAACATTTTCAGTGTTGTTTGTGAAAATTTCTTTGGCATTTCAATGATTTTTACACTTTATAAGTGAGCGAGAGCTCGTAGGTCAAATGTTCAAACCGCTCGAAAATAATCGAAAAAAAATTGAGCACTACTTCATTTGATACTCATAACATTTTTTTTTTAATTTTTAACAAAAAAGATCGAAAATACATGGTAATCCATATGAATTTTTGAAATTAATGAATTAATACCAACAATAATGCTTAAGCGTTTTATTATAAATGTGATTAAAAATTGGAAAATTATATCATTATATTCTGTGCCAAAAGTTCGAGAAATATAGGAAAGTAGATGAAAGCTCTATTTGCAAATACTAGAGTTATTCAATATCAGTATCGCGAATTTCGAACTTGTTCTTCACGTAAATATCTTCTGAATGTATGGTCATGTTGAAAAAAATAGAAGAATTATAAAGAAAATTTACGTTTTTCTTTATTTTGTATATTTCTGATTTTTTTTTTCATAATCTGATGATAATTTTATTTCATTCATCAATTCATTTGAATAAAAGTACGAGTATTATCAAACGATTCAATGAATGAAAGATTAATAATTCTCGCTCAAAGTGAAAGTCCAAGCAACGAAAAAGAGAAAAAAGAAAAAAACATATTTTGAAATGCATTAATTCATAGAGTACTTATATTTATAAGTACATATGTATTGTACATTGTAGGTACCTTTGTGTAAACGCGTCCATTTTCATGCTCTTAAACATAAAGAATCAATTCAGATGAGTCACTCTCTTATGCGCTCTATACCTGAATAAAAGATTTTTTACTGTTTGTCACGTCGTTTTGACAACGCATTTAATAGACTTACTTTCATGCATACCCATATACATGCATGCGGTCATATACATACATATTTGGTCGTTTGTAACGTACAGTAAATGCATTCTCTCTCATACTATCAGCATAACACGAGACATTTTTTTGTTAATTTATATTTTAGACAACTCGTGCACGTGACGAGAAATTGTGATTTCAACAACAGCTGATGCATTTAAAATATTTACTGATTAAAGCATATATTTAGAAAATGTACAAATTTGCTTAGGTAGACTCAACTGCTTAGGTCATAATATATTATATACTCTCTTAGAGAGTATTTGAGAAAATTAGTGTAACCAAACTCACCCTTAATTAGTTGATATGGGTGATGTTTGGTATGAAAAGTGCTCTAATCTTTAAAACTGTGACAATCAGAACAGCTGTGCCGTCAGCCGTCAGCTGTTAACAGCCGTCTGTGCGACAAGACAATCCTACATATGTTACTATTTATTAAGGAGAAATATTTATATCCCTTTTAATAGTTTTTACGGTCATTTAGATATGATTTCTCTCGCAAGAGCTATGTGCGTATAAGAGACGAATATTTAATGGGTGCCTTATTCCAAAGATTATAAAATCGATGTTTCTCTCTAAATTCAGTTTTATAAATTTTTTATAATAAAGAGAAAAAATCGATGTTAATTAATTCAGTTTTATGTACTCTTTACCGACTTGTCATGCGACCTTGTTTAAAGATTTGAGTCTTTATACTTCATACAATACGCCAGATGAGACCTTGTATGCGATACTGAGGAGACTTAACCTGCGATAATTGACGCAGACCATGGGGTTCCCCTTTTTTGTGGATTGGGCAGAGCACACTTAGGTTCCATTTGTCAGTTCTTCGCCGCCGTATTTGAGTAGTTCTACTGGTAAGCCGTCGGATTCCGCCGCTTTGTTATTTTTGCTCCGGGCATTGGTTATTCGAAATTCATCATAGTCGGGTGATGGAACGTCTATACCATAGCCATCGATAGTTGTTTCGGGTTCCCCATCTCCGGGGTTTTCATTTTCACTGCCATGGAGTAGGTTGGAGAAGTGTTTCCTAGTAGACTCTGTACATCTGTCACCAGATTACCTCCTCGGCCCATAAATGAGTAGGATGGCATTTTAGTTCCGCTATAACGAATGGATATAATATAAAGATTTAATAATCTCATAATTATTATACTACGGCATGCTTTGTAGTTTCCTCTGAGACAGTTAACATCTTCAGATCTCTGTGGAGTTGATCAGTTGTAATGTAAAGGGTTAAGTTGGCAATAATTCTGATGGCTTTCGATTGAGATCTTTGAAGAATTTGTATGTTAGAGTATTTTTTTAGCAAATTAGTAACTTCATTAAGATCGCTTGGAGCTTTTAATAAAGCTACATTCCGCAGATCATCAATTGCTTGAATAACATCAGCGACCGTTCCAATAGTGTTTTCTACCACGAAATGTAACTCAAATTTGTTGAGATGATATTGCATGGACCCTATGACGCTGCCTTGAGGTACGCGTGCTAAACTCTCATAGAATTCAATCTGTTCTACTCCATGATCCAAATGGCGGTTTTTCAAATAGGACTGAATAAATATACACAGTAATTAATCAGGCCTCGATAGGCGAGTGGTTAGCATTGCGTACTGCCATTCGGAAGGCCTGTGTTCGAGCCCAGATTCGAGTAACATCCAAAATTATAGCTATTAAATTCTTCTAATTGCGGTCGGCCCTTGACAGGGAGTGTCAAACCCTCCGAGTGTATTTCTGACATGAAATAAGGCACTTCATAAAAATTCATCGGCCGTTCGGAGGCGGCTTAGACTAAACTGTAGGTCCCTTTATTTGTTGGTAAAATAATCAAGACTCAAAACCACAAATTGGAGAAGGAACTCGGCCGAAAATCGCTTCAGTGGTTACAAAGCGCCAAATATATATATATATATATATATATACAAGTATATAATTAATCAGGAGAGACTTTTTAATTATATTAAGCAGTCTACCATACTAAACACGACGACTTACTCGAAAAACGGCTGGAGAGTAGTTTCTTCATCGAAAGCGAAAGTACTTAAAAAATTTAAAACTTTTTTCGAAACTAGGAAATCATGTAGAATTTCTTAAACAATTATTCCATTTAATTGATTATAAGAATGCTTTTTTAGAAGTACGGTCGTCAATGAGGCAATATATTTTTCAGAGTTGGTCGTTTTAACAGCTGTTACTTGATTTTTAATCTAGGGTCGAATCGTCTGATCCATGAACGGATGAACATTCGTACGAAACAAAATTACGTAATGGGATTTGTTTCACTTTTCGTATGTATACAAAGGGTTTATTGGATTTGTATAAGAGTTCGCAACAGGCGTACCGATCAGCCATCCATTCAAGGATACCCAACACACAAAATTACATGACGAGTTGTACGTTCAAGGAACGGACGTTTCGACCACAATTTGCTTTGCCATTTCATATTGATCTTAATCTTACTTTGGATTAACGTGGATACTCGTGCAAATTGATTATCAAAACAATGGTTAATGGTTCGTGCGACGCATGGTGAGCTGCGTCCAATATTCGGTTGACATAACCGCCCAGCAGACTTGGTAATTCGAGCAACCTTGGATCGGTTTCGCATTACGTTTACTCTAGTGGATAAGGCCTACCCTCAGAGGCAGCATACAGTGGGCGCCGAAGACTAGTGCTACTGTGGAGCAGAATATCGGAGAAGACCCGTATAAGTCCAACCGCTATCGCGCGTAACAATTAGAGCTGTGCCCATCCACCTTATGGATAATTTTGCGGAAGGATCTTAGTTTGCGGACTTGCGAAATCAAACTCGTGCAAGAATTGAAGCCGAACGACCATCAAGCGCATCGCACTTTCAATGAATGAGCCCGAAACGTGATGGCCGCCGCTCCCGATTTTCAAAAGAAAATTTTTTTTCAGCGATGAAGCCCACTTTTGGTTGAATGGGTACGTTAATAAACAAAATTGTCGAATCCACAAGCCATTTCTGAGACCCCGTTACATCCTCAAAAAGTCACTGTTTAGTGTGCTTTGTGGGCAGAGGGAATCATTGGTACCATCTTTTTTTTTCCAAAAAATAAAGCCAGTCTTAATGTTACAGGCAATGGGGAACAGTATAGAGCCATGACTAATAATTTTTCGTGCCTAAATTGGAGGATATTGATGAGAACGACTTTCGGTTCCAACAAGACGGCCTGTACGTACCATGCCGACAAAGGTACAATTAATTTATTGAAGGAAACTTTTGGTGAGCGCATTATTTATGATCATGGGCATCCAAAATAGCGCGACTCCTATACTTTTTTGTGGGGTTTTGTGAAATCGCTTTTCTCCGCAGATAAGCCAGAGATGATTGACGCTTTGAGAAAGAATACTCGGTGCTTTATTGCTGAGATACGGACCCAAATTGCTGAAAAAAGTGGTTGAGAATTGGGCTGCTCGGCTGAAACTTATTCGAACAAATGGCGAACCCTTATTTTTTATAATAAAGTCACATTCTTGAAAACACGCTTTATTTGTTCGCTTCTTTAGTAGAGAATATTTAACCTTCATCCTTAAAATCTCTTATGAAAAGAAATAACAAAGGAAAATATTAGAAATGCATTAAAAATTTAAACTCAATATTGATGTGGAGTTTTTTAAAAGTTAAAAGTGCGCCAAAAAGTATGCAAAATTTACGTTTTTTTTTTCAAATACATTTTTCGATTTTTTAATAAATAACCGGAATTTGAAATAGTATCTTAGCTTCTACAAAACTTTAGTTTTTGTTAATAATTAAAATGTCAATCTTAAAAACACCAAGTATATGATTTTTTTATTTACATATAAGCGCCAAAAGGTATGCTTTCATTTTTCGCTTTTCATATTTTCGAAAATCATGCATTTTGTTTAACCAATAATTTTCTATACCCCAAAAAAAGGCGTTATACCGTAATATTTACATTTAAACACACATAACCGAATATGCATAGATAAATATAAATATAATGTACATATATATTGACACTTATGAATTTTTCATTTGCATTATTATGCCGTTCATTTGTTTAATATGAATTTAATGCGCCAACACCTTTGCTATCATTAACAGCGCCAAGCGTATGAATTTATTTATTTTACCTGTTGAATAAATATTGATGATTTACCAAGTAAATGGCCCCACCACGAAGGATTAAACACACAGGCGCTCATATATTCATATATAAATAAGTACGTACATATATATGTATACAAATTGTGTGGTTGAGCCATTTCTTGGATTTTCCAATTCTCGGAAATTAGTCAAAAAGCATATGAACACATTAAAAAGGACATGGATGCCATGCAATACCATGTATAGGTCCTTCCTCCTCATCGCCTTAACTCATGCATTACTAATTATATTTTCTTTACGTCGATATTTGCTTTTGGTGTGTACACCGCGCCTCACTTGTCAATGCAAACAGTTAAGAATTTTTTCACTCACTCACAAATGTCCTTTGATCTGATTGTGCATGCCAACACGTCGGGTATATTGCACCTAACTACACATATATATGTGTGTGTGTGTGTGTATATATATATAAATTTAGTTGTATTTAATTATTATACCGTATATTCTTCTTATGCACCTTTTGGATTATTTTCACACCATTCTTAACTTACCACCTAACTCATGGCCGTTGATTGCTTCTCCCACGCTATCAATGTACATACATATATATTTATATATATTTAGGTGTGTTTTTTCATTTCCTTTTCTCTTTTTGCTTCTACAAAGCAGCTTACCTTGCATCGTTTTACCTTTCACTCACCATTGGAAATTCTTCACTGTACAAATATTGACTCAACAAGCAGCATCAGCAGCAGCAGCATGTCCTGTTCAATGTTGACTTTAACACGTAAGGAATGTTGGAATTTCTTGGTTCTTTGTAGCATGGCCAGTGACAACAGACGCAAGGCGAAGACTCGTTAAGGCAATGCGCACAAATTAATGCAATTTAAAAACAAAGTCAAAGTTTGAGATACCAAAGTAGTAAAATCTGTTGAGTTGGGCGTTTCGTTGGCCGGCTTAAATTTGTCCTCTTTGGAAGAAAATAAAAATAAAAAATTTACTAAACAAACAGATAATGGAACTTTGTTCTGACATTATTAATTATTTTTAAATTTTTGCTTTAATAAATTCTTATAATAAATTCTTAGTCCACAACTTTGCCATTTTCCCTTAAACCCGCTTTTGCAGTTACTCTTAAATTGTTATCTTTTATCATTGAAAATTTATACCTTTTTGTTTAAAGCTTTCAAGCAAATGTCATTAATTTTTATTGACCATGTCATGTTGAATCTTTTTTGACCTACGCCAAAGTCAATTTACCGTAAGTTGTTTGGTCGCTTTACCACTTTCAGCATTTACTCTTTAATACAGTCCCAACTTTGATAGGTTGCTCTGAAAGAGCAATAAATAGTGAATATTTTAGGATTTAAATTCTGAAGAATAAGGTTTTTATTTACAACACAAACTATTAAAGCTACTATAAAAAATATTTTATTTATATATATAAATATTAAAATACCAATCAAAAGTATGCTTGATATATCTATTAGAGTTCTAGATTTTGCTTAAACATTTACGAGCAGTACGAGCATTTGACCTACGAGCGCTCGCACACCTGCTCATTGCTCATTATTCGAAAAATTTTCGAACCGAGCACGTGCATTTCGAGTATTTTGACAAACACTTTGACTTTTTTGTCAAAAGTTTTTTTATTAATTTTAAATTTATTTATGCAACGTGTAAAAATCATTTAAACGCCAAAGAAATGTTGACAAACAAATTTAAATTGTTTTTGTTCTGCTGAGCAGTTGAACAACGAGCGAGTATCGAGCGAGCATCGAGCCACACGCAGTGCTCGATACCCGGGTATTTGGAGCTATAATATGTATATTACGCGATTCTTGTCAAGTTTTTCCAAATTCATTCTTTAAAAAAAATAACTAGAAACTCTCACTATTTATGATTAGAATTTTTGTTTTTGTATCACAATTTTTATTTTATTTCTTTTATGTGGGAGAAACTTTCGAAGATTATAAATTTTATTCTAGTTTCTTCATAAAGAGCATTTTAAAACTTCCATCAAGAAGAACCAAACATAAAACGTAACAAAACTTTTTTATTATACTCTTCATCAACCTGAAATGGTATATTAACTTTCATTCTAAGTATGTAAATACCGAAAAGAGAACAGATAGTCCAGCAAAATTTATACCAATCGTATCAGAATCACAAGCTGAATTGATTTAGCCATATCCGTCTGTCCGTCTTTCTGTTTGAATGTAATCTTGTCCCTTAGATTTGTAGATATTCAACCATACGTGGCAGGAATAAGCATCTATACGTTTAAACGACTTTTTATAGGAACCGGCTAGATCGGAACACTATAGCATATATACGAAGGATTTTTCAGAACATGAAATTTGGTATACTACACATACATAAAAAATTACAAATTGGTTTTGAAAATCATCGAAATCGGACGAATATAATATATAGCTCTCCCATACACTAATATTTTCAGATGTGAGGTTTTGGCAGTAAAAAAAACATTATTTGGTATTTTCCATACATATTATGAATTGCATATGGGTAGTGCGAATCATCGAAATCGGAATTCGATATCATATAGCCCTTATACAACAGATTAGTTCAGGTATAAGGTTTTGCGTACTAAATCCGCCGAAAAGTAATCTAATATCAAATTCATATTGACAATGAAAATTATCAAAATTGAATTTTGCAATTTGCAATAAATTTGAAATGCTCATGAAAGGTTTAAAAATTTCGGCATGTCCGAAGACAGCCATTCTTTCTTGGTTTATTTATTATTTAGTTTATTTAACTATAATTAATTTTGATTATATTTATTACATCTATTTTATTTTAGCAAATGACAAATCGTACTACAAAAATAGTATCGAAAAGTTAGAGGGTCGCTTTTTTTTCATTTAACTTTAAAAAAAATTTTTAAATTTGATTTTTCTATTGTTTGTTTTTTATTGTATTTTATTTTATCTAAATTTAATATTATTTAATAATTTTTTGGTTTTTATTTCTTTTAATTAAATTTTTTTGTTTTGTGTGACTGTTTTTACTAATAGGGGACCCCACGTTGCTAAATGTGGATTTAATCGAGCGTCATAGAGACCTTAGATAATAAAAAGCAAAAAAAAAATTTTTCTTTGGTGGGGGGAGCTATAGGTTTTAAAAAATGTAAAAAAAAAAACATTGCATGGACATACTCGAGCGCGTCAGATATTGATAGAATTCATGTCCTACGTATTTTTAATAATATACGTATGTTAATCTGATCGTTAATCTGACGATTTGGATGTGACGCAAACTCGCGGCCATCATTGCAATCTACTAAAAAAAATTCGCCATTTTGAAATACTCAAGCGTGTTAAAATAAGATATATATGGTTCATCTTTATGTCCTAGACGTGCTGTCTCATAATCTGACGATTATCTGGAGGGATTCGCCTAATCTAATAATTAAAAAAAAAATAGAATTTTTTTAAATCATTGAACTTAATTTATTGAGATGTACCAGCAGCTCAGTATATGTGGAATCAACAGTAGCACGTGAAACCAGAGTGGGAACGGAGTTAGAGAGTAATAGATAGAGAAAAAGTGAGAGAGGAATAGAAACGCGGAGAGGGGAATATAGGCATCACGCAGCTGCACGTATTAAACTTAATCGACTGATTTATTTCCCTTGAATTAGTTCCTTCAAATAAAAAAGAAACGAAAAAAATTCAGCCACGCTCGAGAATGTCGAGATGACGTTTTTTTAAAACTTTGCAGCCCTACCCTTTCTTTACGTCACTTGGAAATTGTCAGATTAATGGAATATACACTTTTTAGCATGTAATTAACTCACCCCACCTTAATCTGACGCGCTCGAGAATTTCTGATGTTAATTTTTTTTTTACTAATCTGATCCTTTATCCATATATATGGGCTCATATTTGGTGGAGGTACTTAGCCGGGCACCGCGCTTCAGTGAATCCTAAAATTCTCGCTTGGGCTCCCCTACTTTAATTTCATTTTACTTTAAATTTATTTTAGTAACTTTTATTTGATTTTAACTTTTGAATTTAAAATTTTTTTTCCATTAGATATTTGGATCGGTATAAGTTTTAACAATTATTAATTGATTTTACTTTATTATTGCTTTTAAGTTAATTTTTATTTTATTTTATATTATTTTAATTTATTTTTTATTTTTTTATTTTTATTTTAAATGTTTATTTTGTAAATTTTCCTTTAATACTTTTTCAAAACGAACTCTTTATGATAATTTTAATGGACAATTTTCAGCTCACAAATTTTATTTAAATTTCAATTTTTATAACTTTGTGCGGGAGTGCGTAAGACTCTGCTATAACTGTATTCGTTAAGAAACATTTGAGACGGAGGGATATAATAAAATAAATTATATACGTACAGAAAATGTGCAGTTTACATTTTAATAGAGTCTTTTATTGTTTATGGGTACTTAAATTAACATAAAAGTAAAAAAGCAAATAATTTCATATATCCGATAATTCAGAGTCTTCAAATACATACATATATATATGCAATTTTATTCAATTTTTTTCCAAACCTACTTATGTTGAAAGCGTCAGCTATAGACTGAAAATTTAGAGGACATGACTGCTAAACTAAATCAGTTCTTATAAAGAGTCTTACTGATGTTAATGAAAATATATTTTTATCTTATAGAAACAGTGCGCTTGAAAATATGCAACAATTCATATTGAAAAGAAAAATGTATATTAAAAAACGTTGCCTACATTTGGGCGCATGTGTATAAAAGTCCTGATTTTAAATGTTACCTTTTTTGTAAAAGGAAAAATCGAATAACTGTATTTAGTGATTGACATTATTCCAATACTCAATTTAATTATTTGTTTTTTTTGAAACCCAACAAATATTTTTTAAACATTTTTTACGATGAATTTCACTGTTTTTACCATGAAATTCTCAGTGGAGAATTTTTTATGTACAACACGTGGCTACAGCTTCCGCTTTGCATTGTATATCTTAAAAATGTTTAAACATTTTTTGTTCTTTTTACTCTGCAGTTTAAATCAAAAGTCTCCAAAACTGTGTTTTACCTCCAATATGTGTACCTATGTATATATGTATAAGTATATATGTATATATGTATAGATTTAAGCCAGTTTAAATGTGCTTTTAATATAATTTCTTTTTCTTTTTTCAAATTATCAACCATTTTATTTTCTCCTCCTCTTCTTCCTTACAGTTCACCCAGAGCCACAAATCCCCATGCTTTGCCCGCAGTTGTTAATGATGTGAAAAGCAGTTTTTCGTCGAATTTGGTAAGTTTACCCGATTTTTTTTTTTTTTTTGCTGGTGAATGCAAGTGTGCAACTATTTACTTTTTATCCGCAATTACCTCACTAAAGTGTTTCAGTTTTATGCATTTCTTTTTATCATAACAACGTAATTAGCTAAATTCCACACTAAAAAGTTTGGATTTGTACGAGTATATATGTATATATGAATGTGTGTATGTATGCATATATGGTTATGGAGAAAATTATTCAAGCGTTATGGTATTTAATTAAGACATACAAAAATGTTATATAGTTGTTAGTTGCGGTTGTTATTGTTGTATATGCATACATACATACATACATACATACATACATACATGCATACTAGTTTCTACGTAAATATTTGAATGCATTCCATGTGTGCATACATATTTGCATTATGCAAGTGTTGTGCGCTCAGTCGATTAACCCAATGGGCATTTCACTGTTGTATGTAATATTTGGCTATATTCAGAGTTTAAATTTTTAATAGAAAATTTTTTATGTAACTAGAAAATACTCAAAACAATTATATGTTGAATGGCACAAATATATATATATATAAATATATTCATTTCAAAAACTCAAGAAACTGAGCATTCAATTAGCGGCTACAAAAAAAATAAAAAATATTTTGCAATATTACATATATCTGACTTACTTCAAAGTTACATAACTCCTAAAATGCGATTTTTCAGCTAAGTATGCTATATTTATAATGTAAAAAAAATTAGTTCTTATTAAAAATTATGATTTTCTTATAACAAATTAAAACAAAAAACGTCATTATTCAAAGCAGTGCAGTTTTTGTACAAAACCAAGTTAGAAGTAAATCACAAACAGTTTTTGATTTACGCACAGTAATATATTAACAAGTCAATTGCAAAGTCCCCGGCCTGCCACATAGATGGCGCTACTAGAATTAGGATTTTTAATAAGCCTTAACCTTCAAAAGTCGCGTGCATAAATTTTACAGCTGTCGAATCATTAGTTTGTATGGTATAGCCCTCTGAGTGAAGCCATTTTTGTTATTGTGGAAAACATGGATAAAAAAGAAATTCGCGTTGATAAAATATTGCTTTTTGAAGAGAAAAATATAGTTGAAGCAAAAAATTGGCTTGATGGCGAGTTCCGGGAACTGCGCCAGCAAAATCGATCATCAAGCATTGGTATGCTAAGTTTAAACGTGGTGAAATGAGCACGGAAAACAACGAATGCAGTGGACGCCCAAAAGAGATTGTTACCGACGAAAACATCAAAAAAAAATCCAAAATGGTTTTGAATGACAGTATATTGAAATTGAATAAAATAGCAGACACTCTAAAGATATCAACTGCACGTGTACATCAAATCATTCACGAATATTTGGGTATGAGAAAGCTCTGTGAAAAGTGGGTGCCGCGCGAGCTCATGTTCAAGCGTAATAAACCCGAGCTTTTGTGTCCATATGGGCAATGGATGAAACATGGCTCCAACATTTCACTCCGAAGTCCAATCGACAGCCATCCGAGTGGACTGCACACGATGAATCCACTCCAAAGCGTGAAAAAATACAACAGTCGGCTGTCATTATTATTATGGCTTATTACGGCGTTTGTATTTTGGGATGCGCATGGAATAGTTTTAATTGACTACCTTGAAACACGAAGGACCATCAACAGCGATTATTACATAGTGTTATTATAGCATTTGAAGAACGCAATCGAGGAAAACGATAGTGCTGTCAATGTCTAAGCACCGAGCCACAAGTCAGTGAAATCGATGGCAAAAATCCATGCATTGGGCTTCGAATTGCTTCCGCATCCACCACATTCTCTAGATCTGGCCCTCAGCGCTTACTTGCTGTTCCCAGCTTTCAAAAGAATACCCGCTGAAAAGAAATTTTCGTCGAATGAAGGGGTGATCGCCGAAACGGAGGTCTATTTTAAAGCAAAAGACAAATCGTACTACAAATTTGGTATTGAAAAGCCGGAGGGTCGCTATAATCCACGTATCACCCTTGAAGGGAACTATGTTGAATAAAAAGAAAATAATTGTATTATTATTATTATTTTTATTGATCTGTTATACGAGTGCATGATACAAATACCCATTTTTCTTTAAATATAAAGTTTTTCTTTATTTTTCCATTTTCCATTGGAAAACCATAAGCAATCCTTTTGGAAAATTATATTATTTGAAATATTGCACTATTAAAATAAACGATTTATATTTCGTAGGTTTATAGCTAGCATCGTGTTTTATAATTTATTACTCAACTCTTTTTACGATATTCTCAATAGTTTTCTCAATAGCTTTCTCAACAGTTTCTCAACAAGAGTGTAAAAGTTGAGTAATTTAAAAGGCACTTAATTTCAACGAAATAAGCTTATTTATTATAATAATAATAAAATTAATTTTTTTTATTTAATTTTATTTTCTAAAGAATTTGGAGGCTCTGCTCAAATTCTAACTTTTATTTCATGTTCAAAAGCTGTTAAGATTTTTTTTTTTTAATTTTTTTTTAAGTTTTTAGCTAGTCGAAGTCTACTGAATCAGACTTATTTTATACTTTTTTTTGTTCTGCCGCGAATTAAAAATTTTTATTATTTGCTTTCTACATAAAATAAAAAAAATTGTGATACTTACTTGGGTGGGATGTGCCTCTCAAGTACTTTCAGTAAATATTGAACAGATTGCCACGTTTATTAAAAATACTTAAGTGTTGTAATTTTTATTTTTGTTTTTAAGGGCATACAAGTCAAAGAACAAAATATTGAAAAGAGCAAAATTTGTTAGTCACGCAATTTCGAAAGCAAGTTTAGGATTTTTTTTAGTAATTCTGAGGCCATAACCTACATACGCAATCAATAAAAATCATTTTTTCAACAATTTATTTGTTATTATGAATCATTATAAATGCTTCTTAGCAGATTAAATTTTTTTTTTTTTTTTTTTGATATTTTGCCTTTATGCTATTATGATCTTGATAACAAAAATTGACTGTTTTCGATTTTTCTAATGATATTAAAATGAAGTTTGCTATTTCTATTCGTATAGCCTTTATGGCTAACTGGTTAGGGGTTAACACTGTCATAAGTGAGATTCAAATCTTGCTATGGGGAAATTTTTAATTTTTTTTTTTGAAAGTAGAAATTCACCATACAGAAATGAACTAGTATTTAATTAGTATAAAGGTGATGAATAATAAGAGAATTGAGACTTCGTATACCATTTCCACGCTAAAGAATATCAACTACTACCTTGAGGAATGACAAAAATGAACTAGTTAGTGTGAATCCGCAAGCTAGTAACATTCTCGTCAACAAATAGTATCTTATTCGGTGGGGTATATATACCAAAACCGATTGTGTAAAGACAATCCTCATTTAGCAGTAATATTGAGGTATACTTTCAGGCGCTGAACGATTGTCTCACCCGATAAAAATTACTTTTATTCTTTAATTTCTTTCACTACCAAAATGTTTCTCATTCAACCCAACTCAGTTCTCATAATTTCATGTCCATTAAAGCGCAAATATGTGCTTAAGCACTTACTCACATTATCGTTAGCAACAATAAAAATAAATAATTAAATGGAGTTGACTCCACTGTTTAGCTTTGAACCTCAATTTAATACATATTATTTGTGTATGTACGTATGTAACACAAATTAATGTTACATTTGAGTGACATTCCCACACGTATTGCTCCATTTATTTAACGGTCATGCATGCGCCGTCAGTAGTTATTTTATGGGTCACAAGTGTTATGTGTTATTTATAGCTGGTAATTATGAGTGGATACGAAAAAGCAATTTATTGTGACAATAATTATATAGTTATAATGAAATTCTGATTATCAAAACCAACGTTATTTACGCCAATTACAAGTTTATTTGGATTCCTAAGCATAATGTCTCAAATATTCTAAAATATGGTTAAAATATGGATTATACTTGTATGCATATAGAACTCATTATATTATTTTCCTGCTTATTATTTATAGAAATTGGATTATCTCTTGGATTCCATTCTTTTCTTTTTTTTCTGGCCCAACGGATTTATTTTCAAATTTTTTTCCTTCACGGGTATATATAAAAAAAATCGTTTTTTTTTTTTGTAAATTTATTATACATTTTTAGATAAAAAAGTATGTAATTGTTTCGCATGTTTAAAAACAGATAACATACCACAGATAAGTAGGTATAAGTATTCGCTTTCGGTTATCTACAAATCTAAGCATGAACATGCCAAATGGTATTGCTCAGAGTTTTCTAAACCTATGTGTGTGAACCCTATAGGAAATTTTTTCATATATTTTTTAATTTAAGCATTAATTGATAATTATATAAGTTTTCTAATTGAATTTAAATATAAATATGGTCCCTCCGTTGAGCATTTCGACTGGTAACTGACAAATGACACTCGAGTTGTTTTGCTCCAAGGCCTGAGTCGAAGCAGGATTGTCCGCATAAGCTTTAGACTTTACATATCCTCACAGGAAAAAGTCTAACGGTGTGATATCGTACGATCTTGGTGTCCAATCGACCGCCCAAAACGTGAAATTATCTGCTCACCAGTGTTTTCTCTCAATAAATCCATTGATTGATGCGATGTGTGGAAAGTGGCGCCGTCTTGTTAAAACCAAATGTCGCGGAGATCACGAGCTTCAATTTCAGGCATCAAATATTCAGTTATTATGACGCGATAACGGTCGCCAATATCGGTTACGTTCACACCGGCAACATTTTTGAAGAAATATGGAACGATGTTCCACCGGCCCACAAACCACACCAAAACGTTTTTTTTTTCTGGATGAAATAGCAACTCTTGAATCTCTTCATATTGCTCTTCCACCCAAGTGCAGCAATTGAACAAAATTTGGCTCGAAAACGTCGGATCTTCTTGGAACTTTTCAAGAGTCCATAGAGCAAAGCGATTTCGCTTGAGAAGGTTGAGTGGCTTCAGTTCTTGCACAAGCTGTATTTTGTACGCTTACAATTTAAGATCTCGACGTAAAATACGACGGTCCATACGTCAGTCCGAGTAGCTGCGAACGGCTTCGAATCAACTCTTCATGGTCTTCGTATAAACTCCCATCTCCGGCCGCTATATTTTCTTGACTGCGTGCTGGACGTGGTCTATTCGGTCGAATATTATCCAGTAATGAATGCTGGGTCTCAAGATGGGTGATGGTGTTGCGAATAGTACGTTCAGTAGGCCGATTATGTTGACCATAAGTTGAGCGAAGCGCGCGAAACGCATTCTTTACATAACGTGAATTTTCGTAATGAAGTTGAATGATTTGCGTTCAGGCGTAGTTCTTTCCATGATGAAATGCCAAACAATATATATATATTTGGCGCTTTGTAACCGCTTTTTACCAACAAATGAAGGGACCTACAGTTTATTCTAAGCCGCCTACGAACGGCTGATGGATTTTTATGAGGAGCTTTATATCATGCCAGAAATACACTCGGAGGGCTTGACATTCCCTGCCGAAGGGCGACCGCAATTAGAAAAAAATTTTCTATCATTATGGATGCTGCTCGAACCTGGGCTCGAACCCAGGCCTTCCGGATGTCAGTACGCAACGCTAACCAATCGGCTATCGCGGCCGCGGCCAAACAATACTGAACAAAAATAATATGACAGCTTGACACGACTCACGCGTGTTCTGTGAAAAAAGGCTATTGAAAAAAAGTACCTCTACTGGGATCACCCTTTATAACAATAGATGTACTCTACCTACCAAATTATTTAGGTCAAAGTTTTTTTTTTTTTTTTTTTTTTTTTTTTTTTTTGAAATCCACAGTTTTGATTCTAAAAAACTGACAAAAAACAGGAATTCTATTTTAAGAGTAAAGTTCATGAATAGGCGAGTTTTTGCCATCCCTGTAGCTGCTAAAGCATACCGACCAAAACGATATCAAAGAATTTTGAAGTGTTTGTTTTTCTAGCTGTTTTTCTTTCTTTTCTAGCTTTCTGTTTTTCTTGTTTTTCCATGTGAACATCGATAGCTTTTCATACATTGCTATCCAGTCTTATTTATGATCTCTTCCTGACATAGTCAAGTGCTTTTCATCTTGTAGCTTTGAAACTAGTTCGTTGAGTATACGAAGAAATAAAGGTAAAGAAAAAGGTTAAGATGAGTAAGAATCCTAAAACCTACAGTAGATATACAGGCGGAAAACATGAAAATTTTGAAAATTCATGACTCCTAAAACAATAACAGGTCACCGTACTTAAAATTCACTCACAAAATCTTATCAAGTGAAAACACTTATAACAAACGAACTCAACGTAGTTAACATATATTCAACAAACCAAATTTGCAAACAAAATTCGACAGAACCTGGAGTTCCTCAGTTACGGTCATATGTATATATTTATATATGTATAAATAGCGATTTTTTAGGGATGATAGGGAAACACTGAGACGTATCTACATAAGACAGTGGAAAAATGGTCTCCATGAATTACTGAAAGTGCAACAAAAACTTTTTATTTACGTAGATACATACGTATGTATGTATATGAACGCCCTGGTGTTGGAGTGTTAACAAAAATGAATAAAAATCATTTCCGTTCTAGTAAAAACAACTCCGAATAAACAAATAACACTTCAAGTGGAAAACCACAAATAATAAACATGCCAAGTATCTGTATGTCGGTGATATGTCTTCATTTATAATACAAACATACATGCATACATACTCGTATGTAGGTATGCAATCTATACACCTGTACTCGATACAAATTGCAGTTGGGTAGAAAGTACTACTTGAGAAGGCGATGTTTGGTTTGATGTTATAAAAATATATGTGCATAACTTGCATACATATATACATAACATATATATGTATATAAAAATAAACATACTTATATTTTAACATTAAAAAAAAATTTTTTTTAAATGCACTTGCGGATGTGGACTACCCCAAAGGGCTGCCAGTTGAGTTGTAATTTTGTATTGTAAGCGAGAAAAAAATTAGAGAAAAAGAAAGTACGGAAGCAAGGAAAGGTAAAAGGGATATATGAGAATCTCTGGTTGTTGTTATAAATGCAATGGCTTCAAGTATACATTACTTCGTTCTCTTTTTCTTACTTTTTGCGCTCATAAACTTAATGAAGGCGTAAATTGCCACTAAAGTAGCTGACGAGTTAGACAAACCATAGCTGCTAAAGCCGAACCAAACAACGAACCAACCAAGTCAAGCCATGAACAAAATAAAAATAAAATAGCGCAAAGCAGAAAGCAAAAAAAAAATGAAAAAAATACTCAGCTTTGTTGAAAAATGTGGCGTATGGCGGTATGAATGGCTACCCGTAAAAGAAGTTTAGTTTGAATGAGAAAACATAAGTATGAAGTCAAGGGGTAAATCAGCTATGTAAAGCAGTAATATGCTGCCGAGCATACCAATACACACACATACACGTATGCATGAGCGCCTGTAACTATGCTGCTCATAGCGTAGGAAAGTTATGAATGACAGCGTTGCAAGTGAAAAATCATTTATGAATGAGAATTTTTTGTTTTCCACTAACAGTGAAATATGAAACTTTTGCAGTTCGTTGGTAAAGTTGAAGGCAAACATATACATAAATAAGTAGTGGATGCATGCAAGTTACCATTGGAGAGTAATATAAGTACAGAAAATGAGAGCGCTTACAGTGAAGAAAAGAAAAAAAATATTAAAAAAATAATTTTATTTTCGAAAATTTCATTCTTCTGCAGCACTCTACAGCTACACCAGAAAAATTAAAAAAAAATGCTTTAATACTTTTCTCCTCTAGCTCCTAAGCAAACAAGCGTCTAAATCAAGTTCAACAAAAGAACATAAAAAACAAATACGAATAAACAAATGAAAGTGCAGCAGCAGCCATTTCAAAAATAGCATGACAATGAACTTTTCTACTAAAATATTCTATATTCAGTATTTTAAAATTGATCAGCACGCACACGCACACGCTTGACTTTCTGAAGTGTACACAAAACGTAGAAAGTAGTATTGCGTCTGTCATGTTAGTGTTGAAATGTTGGAAACATATGTTGCTTTAAGTATATACATATGTTGCCAACGGTAAATCATTTATCTTCAGCCGACAAGGCTGTGTTATGTGTGTGTGATGGGTCTTTTTCGACAGACGGATGGAAAGCCTGAGTTTTCACACCACTTTAATTACTTAAGAATTTTTTTTTTTTTGTATTTCTTTGTAGAGGCAAAGGTCAAAGATCGCAAGTAAAGTGCTTAAAATATATAGATAGTACACGCGAAGGCAAGAGGGAAACTAAATTAATATGAGAAAAAACTAAATTTTTTAACCATAATTTTTTGTTTTAATTTATATATATGTAACTGTATTCACTGCTATGTACGAATACTATTGAGAAACATAGACATATACTCATGGGATTAAGTGTCATTAAAATTTCATGGTTGATAACAGAGTTTCAAGAAAGGCCGACGAAAGTTTTTTTGAACGCATTCGCACAGGCATGCATTTAACGACAAAGCATTTAAATTAAAGCTCAGTCAAACTAATGGGTGATCCAAGTAGAGTTACTTTTTTCAATAGCCTTTTTTGACAGTTCACGTGTGAGTCGTGTCAAGCTGTCATGTTTATTTTGTTTCAGTATTGTTTAACATTTCATCATGGAAAGACCTACGCCTGAACAACGTTTACAAATCATTCAAATTTATTACGAAAATTCACGTTCTGTAAAGAATGTATTTCGCGCGCTTCGGAACGTCTTGTCGCATTTTACGTCGAGATCTTAAATTTAAAGCGCACAAAATACAGCTTGTGCAACAACTGAAACCGCTCGATCTTCCCAAGCGACATCGCTTCGGTATGGAGCCCATAGGCTCTTGAAAAGTTCGAAGAAGATCCGACATTCTCGAGCCAAATTTTGTTCAGTGATGACGCCAATTTCTGGCTCAATGAGTATGTAAACAAGCAAAATTGCCGCATTTGGGACGAAGAGCAACCTGAAGAGATTCGAGAGCTGCCATTTTATTCAGAAAAAAAAACGGTTTGATGTGGTTTATGGGCCGGTGGAATCATCGGTCCATAGAAATGATGCCGGTGAGAACGTAACCGTCAATGGCAACCGTTATTGCACTATGATAACTGACTGCTTGATGCCTGAAATTGAAGCTCGTGATCTCCTCAACATTTGGTTTCAACAAGACGGTGCCACTTTCCACACATCGCATCAATCAAAGGATTTATTGAGAGAACACCTCGGTGAGCAGATAATTTTACGTTTTGGACCGGTCGATTGGCCACCAAGATCGTGTGATATCACACGGTTAGACTTTTTCCTGTGAGGATTTGTAAAGTCTAAAGTCTTTGTCCTGGTCGATTCAGACCTTGGAGCAAAACATCACGCGTATCATTCGCCAGTTACCAGTGAAATACTCGAACGAGTCATATAAAACTGGACTCAACGGATGGACCATCTGAGACGTAGTCGCGGCCAACATTTCAAAGAGATAATCTTCAAAAAATAATTGCCAAAGAATGTTCCTTCGAATGTTAATAAACATTTCCCATTAAATATGAACTTTCTGTTTTTTTTTTTTTTTTTTTTTTTGCTTAAAAAAGTAGAGAACCTCCGAAAATATAAATTTTTATATTAAATATGCAAATATCTGAACATTTTCTGCATAGTTGGCTGCCAATAACAAATCTAAGGCTCTCATACTCGCTGGCATAAATATCGTGGACCACTCGCTTTCTAAGACCATCTCTATCAAATTCCTTAAGAAACCCTTCTCTAAATCCTTTCTTATAGGATCTTAATGTTTTAGTGCAGCATTTTCTCTAATATCTTGAGCTCAATCATGGACTAGAGGTAAAAGGATTTAAATTTAAAAAAAAAATTGTATTATTCATTTTTAAACATTCATATTTTTGAAAGCTTTTTTGGACAAAGCTTAGGATTTCACATTACCTAGTAACTAGTGCGTTCTTAGTCATTTTGAACTCATAGTTGAAGTCCATTACTCGTATATTCTGACTAAAAACTGACAAGGACATGATATTATGGAAAAACAAACTATACTGAACTAGTTTAGAACTAGTATGAATGATATCTAAGAACTAGTTTCCCTTGGGACATTATTGTGTTTTTGAGGTATCAGAAAGAATACGACTGGCTAACTAGGTGATCTTACTTGTCATACTAGTTTATAACTAGTTCATTTGTCTGCTGGGTGATTGCGAATACATACATTTATACTTACCTATTAAAGACTTGTGTGTGCTAGATAGTAACTCCAACGCTTATGCTAATTGCATTTACGACTTTTCATAATGAATAGCTCTAATGTCGCACCGCTGTCTTGCAGTCATCAAAATTCATTTCGCTCTAACACATGCTGCGTCTGCCAGTCAACTATACGGCGTGACACTTTAGCAAAAGTGCATTTACAGCAAAATCACACATACATACATGCATACGCTTCAAATTGTTGCTATTAGTGTGTGGAGGAAACACTTATTTGCAGTGAAGAGAAGAAAAATATTAATTGGTGCACACAAAATTACGGTATTTGTGTTATACACTTATATTTGAATGTATATGTCTGTGACAAACATACATTTCTATGTAATCTCTATAATTTGCTTAAGCATAATTTTACATAAAAGGAGGAAAAACAATAACAACCAGTATTGGATAATCGATGTTTAATTTCCATACAGACGTCAGATGCGCTATTTTATCCCGATTTTACCATCATACATATGCACATATATATATGTAAAAGTGTCTGAATCTAGATTTGTAAGTAGGTCAACTCGATTAAATTGCGTTTGATTGCTTTGTGTATGCACATATGTTGGGAGTTCATACACGCATTTCTAAATTGTTATAATTACGAGTATATGCATACATATATGTTAATTTTTTTTTTTTTTTTTGACGTAATATTAATTAGGTTATGCGTATTAGAATGCTGTCGACGTGAGTGCTGTGAGTTAGAATTTTATTCTCATTTCTTCAGCTGCGTAATTATGGTAGATAATTAATTAAGTAATTTTGCGGTTACTTATGTGAACGTACATATTTATATAACATGCATATGTACAACAAGGCATTAGGATTTGAATACAAAAATTTTCCTTAAATTGTTAATTTAAGATTTGTAGAAATTAGTAACTTTCAAGCCATGAACACTTGAGAGTTAAGCGAGTACTCATTCTTCTTCTTCTTCTTCTTCTTTAACGTAGGCACCGTGAAATCTGGTTCCTCTCCACCTTATCTTTTCAACAGAGTGGAGGTCTTCCTCTTCCTCTGCTTCCGCCCCCCGCGTACTCCCTCGAATACTTTCAAAGTTGGAGCGCTTTCATCCATTCGGACGGCATGAGCGTAGCCGCTGACACTTGATTCGCTGAACTATGTCAATGCCGTCGTATAGCTCGTTCAGCTGCTCATCGTTCCATCGTCTGCGGTACTCGCCGTTGCCAACGCATAAAGGACCATAAATCTTACGCAAAACTTTTCTCTCGAAAACTCCTAAAGCCGACTCATCGGATGTATACATCGTCCGGGCTTCTGCACCATATGTTAGGGCGGGAATGATGAGCGACTAGTAGGGTTTGGTTTTGGTTCGTCGGGAGAGGACTTTACTTTTCAATTGCCTACTGAGTCCAAAGTAGCACCTGTTGGCAAGGCTGACATTGTTGGGGTTGATAATGCTGGTTCCCAAATAGATGAAATTATCTACGACTTCGAAGTTGTGACTGTCAACAGTGACGTGGGAGCCAAGTAGCGAATGCGATGAATGTTTATTTGATGACAGGGATATTTCGTCTTGCCCTCGTTTACCACTAGACCTATTTGCTCCGTTTCTTTGTCTAACTTGAAGATGGGGCTGATATGACCAATTATATCAATCTCATCGGCATACGCCGACAATTATACCTGATCTATTTAGCTCTGCAGCACGTATTATTTTCTCCATCATCAAATTGAAGAAACCACACGATAAAGAGTCTCCTTGTCTGAAACCTCGTTTGGTATCGAAGAGCTCGGAGGGTCTCCCTTTTTTTGGATTGGGCGAAGCAAACTTAGGTTACATTCGTCAGGCATGCTTTCGTCCGACCATATTCTGAAAAGAAGCTGATTGGGGTTTCGGGTTCGCCATCTCCGGGGATTTCACTTTCACTGCCATTGAGCAGGTCTTGAAACCTTCTGTAAGTCGCCGCATCTTCTCATAAAATTTTCGAGCATTACCCTTGTCGACCAGCTTCTCAAGCTCTTCATACTCATGCATTTCGGCATGTTTCTTTTTTCGTCTGCAAATGCATCTGGCCTTCCTCTTCAGTTCTTGGTATCTATCCCACCCCGCACGTGTTGTAGTCGATCGCATAGTTGCGAGGTAGGCAATCTGCTTTCTCTCCACTGCAGTTCGACATTAAAAAATCGTACCAGCTGTTTTTATGGTATTGTGGAAAACTAATTGTTTCCGAAGCAGCGGTACTGATGGAATTTTCTATTTCAGTTTCCTTATATCGAGTTGCTTTTGAGTGCTGTCAGAGAGCAGGTGTGCAAGCCGAGTAGAAAACTTACTGTCTGTCTACTGTGATTGCAGCTTTTCGACGTCAAACCTTCTTTGTGTTTGTTGACGCGAGTACTCATTGCTCAAGTGAAAAAAATGCTCGGAAATGTACGAGTAAAACCGTTAGTTGGCTTAGGTTAGGTGCACTAGCTGGCTGCTACGTCAATCATAGTATTTTTCTCAATTTGTAGTGCTATATGGAGGTTTCTACTTCAACTCTTTTTGCGAAGTGCACACTGATATGTGATTTCCAGTTTTTCACTAGTTTCCTGAGCTGCGAAGCTATTGTATGCCAGCATCGTGTTCTCGATAAGGCTAGGCAGAAAGAGAAGGAGATCCTCTACTATATCACTCATGACTACCTTCCTTCGTATGTCACTGTAAGATAAGGTCAGTTTGAGTTGAAGCGGCTGATCCCAAGAGGATTCCACATAGACACATAAGACGCATCCGTTGTGATGCTACAAAAAGTAAAAATATCCTGAACGCTAGCCCAATGTCAATGTCTGTGGATTCCTTCGAATCGGTAAAAGTATTTCATTGGAAAATATTTAATATTAGCCTCGGAAAAGCAGTATAGTTCATAAAAAAGTGCATAGCTGATTCCATTGCTTCTTCCGGACAACTACGACAGTGGGGATCCGAAAAACCCCAACCCTTACTGCGTGAATTTAAATGGGAAAATGTTCGGTCATGAAAATTTTGATCTTGGGATGGAAATAAACTTTCCTAACCTGCCACTATATTCTTTGGATGAGTTGGTTCAAGACTCATCCGTCCCCAATTGGTTCTAATTCTGAAATAAATCGACGTCACATACTATGATGACAAGCATTCTTTCACGATTTGGAGCTCATTGAGCCCGAGACCATGATATATATTTGACGCTTTGCAATCTCTGAAGCGATTTTTGTCCGAGCTCCTTCTCCATTACGAGGAGCCTTTTATTTCATGTCAGAAATGCACTCGGAGAGCTTGACAATTCTCTGCCGAGGGGCGACCGCATTTTCTATAATTTTGGATTTTGGTTGAACCTGGGCCCGAACCCCTTCCGAATGGCGGTACGCAATGCTAACCTCTTGGCTATCGCGGCCAATACCATAATAGCCGAGTAAATAACAGTCTGAGTCGACCAAAGATCCGGACTCTCCGAGTTTTACAGCGACTCTTTCAGCGAAAGTCTATCTGTAATACCCACAGAAACTACACTCCATATAGGGTTGAAGTAATGATCATTCTGCACGTATGTGGTGTCAGTAAATCGTTGACTATAGGCGCCCGACAGTTACTTCGAGATCGCACGATCAAAAATTTAGCCGCCTTTACACGTGATCTCGGTGGTCTTACAGACGGTTAAGCTGTCCATCTCGCCCTGTTCTGTCTTCCAGCTCTTTCCTCTATTTCATTGCACAGGTAGCGTCTTTGGTATTTTACCCTGTCCGCTTTCAGTCACCAGAGGAAACGCGCTATTAGCAACCTCATCAACTTCGTAAAACTCGTGTGTGGCCTGAAAGCCTGTAGATATACTTGTACAACTACTTCGGTATAGCCCGCCAAACAATCAGTTAAGCATTCTTATAACAGACCCTGGCGTAATACGACGAGGGATTATTGCTCTAATTGCTCTAAAGTTTCTAAGGCGTTTTTAAGTTCGGCGAATTTTCGTGCTGTGAAGACTTCCATTTACTTAGTAATCCAGCAGCCTGGTAGCTTGCTTGAGATCTGGCTCACATTCGGCCAGTCACATTTCTGTTCCTTCCGTGCAAATAATATGAGTTGGGAGACTGCATGCTTCTGCGCCAACCACCCTTTTTTAGTATGACCTCTAGTCTTCTTTTTTAGACAAAGGTAGGAGGTATGTGTTTCATATATGATTACATTTACCTTTGCCTGTCTATTTTCCAATTCTAATAAAGTCTTCACAAACAGAACACTGTCAAACTAAGTGATTAATCTTGCTACCACTACAAAAACAAATAGCCTAGTCTTATCTTACTAATAACGGTATTTAACTACACTTGCAAAATCTACCCACAGCTTCAATGTCATGTCATCACAGAGGAGGATTAGCTGCATCATATCTGTTTAGTTAATTAATTTTTTTTCGACACACACACACACATACACTTATAGAGTTAAACCCAATATCTTGGGCTTCACATATGTTATGTGATATCCATGTGATAATAGATGAAGCAAAGTCATGCGACTTCTACGCAATCATGACAATTGTCATAAATCAAAGGCATTGACTTAAGTGAATGTCAATGACGTTGCTGATATACTTATATATGCATGTATGTACATATGTATGTATATATGTACATATAAGAGTTAGAGTGTAAAAAGTGTTTTTTGTTTGTTTGTAACAGCTGAATGATTTGAAGTTATCTTGAGCTAGACCTATCACACACATATGCATGTCTGTCTTCGTGTATGTATGTATATATTGTTTGGATGGCTTAGCAAACAAATATGAATTTTTATTTTATGCAATTAGTGTATCAATTACATATTACTATGGATGGCAGTGGAATATAAAGAAACCGCAAGTCATTCAACTGCAACGGAGGGTTTGCCTTTGGAGTTATGTATATATTTATGTACGAGTATATATTTATGTCGTACTTTTTCTAAGTTTGTCCACCAAACAGCATTGAATACAGCAATTTTTAGTACTACCTTATATTGAAAGCCTTGTATGTTCAATGCACCGTATACTATTCATATGCATTTATTGCATACCTATAGCATACTTAGATATATGTACATATACACGCTTGAAGTAAATAAATAAATGTGTATACTCCCCTAACATAGCCAACTCAACAATAAATTATTTATTCAAATAATAACAATGAGACATTCAAACAAGCTAGAAATGCATTGAAACTTTCTACTACTCTAGTTGCCAAACAGCACGCTGGAGAATTTTCGATTTGCAGTATTTTTTCATTCTCAAAATTTTTGCTTACTTTTTTAATTTATTTTACCTCGTTTTATTTTTTATATTTGCTTTCCTTTTATTATAATTAATTTCAAAATCATTTATTGCATTTTATCAGTTTATGATACTTCATTTTATTTCAAATATTTTTACTCTGTTTTATTTTACTTTACTGTATTTCTTGGATTTTACTTGAATTTATATCATTTAATGTTATTATGATTTTTTGTTATATTATTTCGTTGTATTTCATTTTATATTATTTTATTTTATCCTATTTTGTTTTATATTAATTTATTTCATTTTCCTCTAGTTTATCGGGTGATCTATTTTTTAAAGAAAAAAAAAACAGAAAATTCAAATTTAATGGGGAATGTTTGATATCATTCGAAAGAACATTTTTTGGCATTTATTTTTTGAAGATTATCTCTTTCAAATGTTAACCGCGGCTACGTCTCAGACGTCAACAGATGGACTGTTGAGTCCAACTCTCGAGGACTCGTTCGAGCATTTCGACTGGTAACTGGCGAATGATAGCCGTGATGTTTTGCTCCAAGGCCTGAGTCGTAGCGGGATTGTCCGCCGCATTGACTTTAGACTTTACATATACCCACAGGAAAAAGTCTAACGGTGTGATATCACGCTATCTTGGTGGTCAATCGATCGGCCCAAAACGTAAAATTATCTGCTCACCGAAGTGTTCTCCCAATAAGTTCATGGATTGATGCGAAGTGTGGGAAGGCAGTCTTGTTGAAACCAAGTGTCGCGGAGATCACAAGTTTCAATTTTATGGATCAAATAGTCGCTTATCGCGGCGCGATCATGGTCGCCATTGATGTTTACGTTCTCACCGACATCATTTTTGAAAAAATATAGACCGATGATTCCACCGGCCCACAAACCAAATCCAACCGTTGCTTTTTCTGGAAGAAATGGCAGCTTTTGAACCTCTTCAGGTTGCTCTTCATCCCAAATTCGACAATTTCGCTTATTTACATACCCATTGAGTCAGCCAGCCATCGCTGAACAAAATTTGGCTCGAAAATGTCGGATCTTCTTGGAACTTTTCAAAAGCCCATAGAGCGAAGCGATGTGCCTTGAGAAGGTCGAGCGGCTTCAGTTCTTGCACAAGCTGTATTTTGTACGCTTAAAATTTAAGATCTCGGCGTAAAATGCGCCAAGTCGTTCCATACGTCAATCCGAGTTGCGAATGGCGCCGAATCGACTCTGCACGGTCTTCGCGTTCACTCTCAGCTGCGGCCCCTATATTTTCTTCATTGCGTGCTGGACGTGGTCTATTCGGTCGAATATTATCCAATAATAAATGATGGGTGTTGGTGTTGCGAATAGTATGCTCAGTCGGCCGATTATGTTGACCATAACTGGAGGAAATCGCGCGAAACACATTCTTTACAGAACGTGAATTTTTGTAATAAAGTTGAATGATTTGTAAAGTTGTTCAGGCGTAAGTCTTTCCATGGTGAAATGCCAAAAAATACTGAACAAAAATAACATGACAGCTTGACACGACTCACGCGTGATCTGCCAAAAAAGGCTATTGAAAAAGTACCTCTATTTGGATCACCCTTTATTATTATATTTTATTTTAATTTAGTTTTTATTTTATTTAACTTTTTCTATAAAATTTATTATTATTTAATTTTTATTTTTTTGTTCTATTTCATTTTTATTTTTTCCTTTTATTTTATTTTTTGTTTGTTTGATTTAATTTAATATTATTATATTTTTTTTATTTTTATTTTATTTTATTTTTTATTTAATTTAATTTTCTCGTTTAATTTAATTTTTTTTTTAATTTTGTCTTACTTTATTTTATTTCATTTTATTTTATTTTATTTTATTTTATTTTATATTAGTTTATTTATTTTTTTCTGATTTATTTTAATTTACTTTGTTTAATTTAATTGAAGTTTATTTTATTTATTGTATCTGCTTTTGTATATTTTTATTCTTTATTTTCCATAAATTTTTTCATGTGTGAGTGCCGTCTCATAACCAAAGCGAAATTTTTGATTCAAAGATTCTCTCTCTCTTCTACTCATACGTATTTACCGTTGTACAAATGTATGTTTCTTGTGTCTTTTTATAATTACTTCATTTCAATTTTGATTCCAAATTTTGTATAGTTCTTGCTTGCACTTTATATCTCTTTTGTTCTTATTTTTTCTATGATTCACCAACTGCATAAGTGCACAAGCAGCTCACGTTACTCGAAAGTTTCCAATTTTCTTGAATGATCTTCTTTTTTATTTTCATTTACTTAAAATTTTGAATCTGATTTTTTTTCTCAGTCTCTTCCTAGCTATTTTTGATTCACGACATATCAATTCATCATCATTATCATTACAGGTAATTATCATTAAGTCAAGTTGATTATTCAACCTGCCGACCATCAATGATTTACTCTTATTTCATAAATTCTCATTCATTAAAACTCACTTTATTGACCTTTAGAAGGTAAAGTTTGGTTGCTCAGCTCTCAGCAAAGCTGCCAACTTGATTGGTCACTTTTCACAATTATTCCTTTGTTTGATAATGTTCGTAGTGTTGTACTTTTATTTCTGCATTTCCTACGCCTTGATTCAGTTTGCCTTTTTCGCTCTAGTTCTTCATCATATGTATATGTATAGTATAATATGTGTGTGAGTGTGTATGTATAGTTATCCACTTGTAATGAAAAATACTAGTGGAGAGCAAAGGAAGGTATAAAAATTTTGCAGTGGTTTTCCGGTCAACCGAACAATGACCGAAATTAAATTTTCTCATGTCATTAAATATATATATTTCTCAACATTATTTTGTTTTTGCTTCTTTTACACTCTACCTGTGCGAAAATGCATACATACGGGTAGGTATATTTTTTTCATTACCCAGCAATTAAATGGAGAGGTGTAGAACTTGGGAACTACATACATACCACTTTAAGATCTTGAATATAAGTCTTTCACTCCCACTCCTTGAGCTTAATATTTTTTTTTTTTTGAAGCTAAAAACATTAAATGATTAATTTATTTTTTAATTTTGCTAATTTTATTAAATTTTTCCTCATATTTTATTTATCTAACTTATTTATAAATAAATAAAATACAATTGCAGTATCTCATCTTAAATTGTAAAAAAAAATAATTTTTATAATAAATACTTTCCATAAATCTGGTATCTTATTTTGACTACCAGATTCAACCGCGGGCGCAAAAGTAGAATAGTTAGCAGTGCATTCTACCATGTGAAAAATCATAAGTTTGAAGTCTAGTCCGACCAGCATCGAAAATTATAGATAACTAATTTTTCTTCGCTCGGCAGGGAATGTCATTCCATCTTAGTGTATTTCTGGCATGAAAAGAAAAGCTCCTCATAACAACCCAGCAGTCTTTCGGAGGCTACTTATAATAAGCTGTTAGAAAAACAAAATTTGGAAGAGAAACTCGTTGGAGTATCACTTCAGCGGTTATAAATAGACGATTATATGTATGAAAACCAACAAAAATTAACTTTATTCCTTTTTATAAATATTTCACTCATTTACAAAGTTTAAACATACGTTTATTAGCCTATGAACTAGTTAAATTAGAGTCTAAATTGGACTAGTCATTCTTTTGTGTTTAAAATTTAATTTTAATACCAGAAGTTTCAGTATTTTTTTTTTGCAGATGAGGAAAGAAAAATGCCTACCGCACCGTCATTGTGTCGTCACAGCAATGGTATGTGTCACTTACAGGTCACTAAAAACTCTCCTCTAAGGAACCGTCGCCCACCCTGGAACCGCTTTTGCTTTACTTCAGGGTGGCGTTCCATGTTTCTGTTTGTAAGATTTACATCTCTGCATCTGCGTCCAGGTCCCGCTTTTTATTGCGGAGTACATTCTCTACGTATTCTAATATTAAACGCCATTTTCCTTAGCTAGATAGCATAATGCCAACTACATTTTCTGCTGTTACCGCACCGGTCACGTCTGCTAGTGTGGTCCTCCGTTCTTGCCACCGTATACACTTAAAAACTGTGTGATCGGCATCATCATGTTCTGAATTCACTTAGAGTTTTCTGTTTTTCCCATTGCGCAGAGGTAATTTTTAAAATATCCGTGACCGGAAAGCATTTGCGTGACATAGAAGTTTACTTCCC